>JASEVX010000005.1:36531952-37275418 GCA_031761405.1 Serripes groenlandicus
CAGACGAGTTTAACCCTTTCCCATACAACAAATATATAGCAGACGAGTTTAACCCTTTCCCATACAACAAATATATAGCAGACAAGTTAAACCCTTTCCCACATACAACAAATCTATAGCAGACGAGTTTAACCCTTTCCCATACAACAAATCTATAGCAGACGAGTTTAACGCTTTCCCATACAACAAATCTATAGAAGACGAGTTTAACCCTTTCCCACATACAACAAATCTATAGCAGACGAGTTTAACCCTTTCCCATATACAACAAATCTATAACAGACAAGTTTAACCCTTTCCTCACACACAACAAATCTATAGCAGACGAGTTTAACCCTTACCCACATACAACAAATCTATAGCAGACGAGTTTAACCCTTTCCCATACAACAAATCTATAGCAGACGAGTTTAACCCTTTCCTCACACACAACAAATCTATAGCAGACGAGTTTAACCCTTTCCCACATACAACAAATCTATAGCAGACGAGTTTAACCCTTTCCCATACAACAAATCTATAGCAGACGAGTTTAACCCTTTCCTCACACACAACAAATCTATAGCAAACGAGTTTAACCCTTACCCACATACAACAAATCTATAGCAGACGAGTTTAACCCTTTCCCATACAACAAATCTATAGCAGACAAGTTTAACCCTTTCCCACATACAACAAATCTATAGCAGACGAGTTTAACCCTTTCCCATACAACAAATCTATAGCAGACGAGTTTAACCCTTTCCCATACAACAAATCTATAGCAGACGAGTTAAACCCTTTCCCACATACAACAAATCTATAGCAGACGAGTTTAACCCTTTCCCACATACAACAAATCTATAGCAGACGAGTTTAACCCTTACCCACATACAACAAATCTATAGCAGACGAGTTTAACCCTTTCCTCACACACAACAAATCTATAGCAGACGAGTTTAACCCTTACCCACATACAACAAATATATAGCAGACGAGTTTAACCTTTTCCTCACACACAACAAATCTATAGCAGACGAGTTTAACCCTTACCCACACACAACAAATCTATAGCAGACGAGTTTAACCCTTTCCCATACAACAAATCTATAGCAGACGAGTTTAACCCTTTCCCACATACAACAAATCTATAGCAGACGAGTTTAACCCTTTCCCATACAACAAATCTATAGCAGACGAGTTTAACCCTTTCCTCACACACAACAAATCTATAGCAGACGAGTTTAACCCTTACCCACATACAACAAATCTATAGCAGACGAGTTTAACCCTTTCCCATATAACAAATCTATAGCAGACGAGTTTAACCCTTTCCCACATACAACAAATCTATAGCAGACGAGTTTAACCCTTTCCCATACAACAAATCTATAACAGACGAGTTTAACCCTTTCCCACATACAACAAATCTATAGCAGACGAGTTTAACCCTTTCCCATACAACAAATCTATAGCAGACGAGTTTAACCCTTTCCTCACACACAACAAATCTATAGCAGACGAGTTTAACCCTTTCCCATACAACAAATCTATAGCAGACGAGTTTAACCCTTTCCCATACACAAATCTATAGCAGACGAGTTTAACCCTTTCCCACATACAACAAATCTATAGCAGACGAGTTTAACCCTTTCCCATACAACAAATCTATAGCAGACGAGTTTAACCCTTTCCTCACACACAACAAATCTATAGCAGACGAGTTTAACCCTTTCCCATACAACAAATCTATAGCAGACGAGTTTAACCCTTTCCCATACACAAATCTATAGCAGACGAGTTTAACCCTTTCCCATACAACAAATCTATAGCAGACGAGTTTAACCCTTTCCTCACACACAACAAATCTATAGCAGACGAGTTTAACCCTTACCCACATACAACAAATCTATAGCAGACGAGTTTAACCCTTTCCCATACAACAAATCTATAGCAGACGAGTTTAACCCTTTCCCATACAACAAATCTATAGCAGACGAGTTTAACCCTTTCCTCACATACAACAAATCTATAGCAGACGAGTTTAACCCTTTCCCATACAACAAATCTATAGCAGACGAGTTTAACCCTTTCCCATACAACAAATCTATAGCAGACGAGTTTAACCCTTTCCTCACACACAACAAATCTATAGCAGACGAGTTTAACCCTTTCCCACATACAACAAATCTATAGCAGACGAGTTTAACCCTTTCCCATACAACAAATCTATAGCAGACGAGTTTAACCCTTTCCTCACATACAACAAATCTATAGCAGACGAGTTTAACCCTTTCCCATACAACAAATCTATAGCAGACGAGTTTAACCCTTTCCCATACAACAAATCTATAGCAGACGAGTTTATTCCTTTCCCACATACAACAAATCTATAGCAGACGAGTTTAACCCTTTCCTCACATACAACAAATCTATAGCAGACGAGTTTAACCCTTTCCCATACAACAAATCTATAGCAGACGAGTTTAACCCTTTCCTCACATACAACAAATCTATAGCAGACGAGTTTAACCCTTTCCCATACAACAAATCTATAGCAGACGAGTTTAAACCCTTTCCCATACAACAAATCTATAGCAGACGAGTTTAACCCTTTCCTCACATACAACAAATCTATAGCAGACGAGTTTAACCCTTTCCCACATACAACAAATCTATAGCAGACGAGTTTAACCCTTTCCCACATACAACAAATCTATAGCAGAAGAGTTTAAACCCTTTCCTCACACACAACAAATCTATATCAGACGAGTTTAACCCTTACCCACATACAACAAATCTATAGCAGACGAGTTTAACCCTTTCCCATACAACAAATCTATAGCAGACGAGTTTAACCCTTTCCCACATACAACAAATCTATAGCAGACGAGTTCAACCCTTTCCCATACAACAAATCTATAGCAGACGAGTTTAACCCTTTCCCATACAACAAATCTATAGCAGACGAGTTTAACCCTTTCCTCACACACAACAAATCTATAGCAGACGAGTTTAACCCTTACCCACATACAACAAATCTATAGCAGACGAGTTTAACCCTTTCCCATACAACAAATCTATAGCAGACGAGTTTAACCCTTTCCTCACACACAACAAATCTATAGCAGACGAGTTTAACCCTTTCCCACATACAACAAATCTATAGCAGACGAGTTTAACCCTTTCCCATACAACAAATCTATAGTAGACGAGTTTAACCCTTTCCCACATACAACAAATCTATAGCAGACGAGTTTAACCTTTTCCCACATACAACACATCTATAGCAGACGAGTTTACTCCTTTAACACATACAACAAATCTATAGCAGACGAGTTTACTCCTTTCCCACATACAACAAATATATAGCAGACGAGTTTACTCCTTTCTCACTTACAACAAATCAAATCTATAGCAGACGAGTTTAACCCTTTCCCAAATACAACACATCTATAGCAGACGAGTGTAATCCTTTCCCACATACAACAAATCTATGGCAGACGAGTTTACTCCTTTCCCACTTACAACAAATCAAATCTACAGCAGACGAGTTTAACCCTTTCCCACATACAACAAATCTATAGCAGACGAGTTTACTCCTTTCCCACATACAACAAATCAAATCTATAGCAGACGAGTTAAATCCTTTCCCATACAACAAATCTATAGCAGACGAGTTTAACCCTTTCCCACATACAACAAATCTATAGCAGACGAGTTTAACCCTTTCCCATACAACAAATCTATAGCAGACGAGTTTAACCCTTCCCACATACAACAAATCTATAGCAGACGAGTTTACTCCTTTCACATACACAAATCTATAGCAGACGAGTTTAACCCTTTCCCATACAACAAATCTATAGCAGACGAGTTTAACCCTTTCCCACATACAACACATCTCTAGCAGACGAGTTTAACCCTTTCCCACATACAACAAATCTATAGTAGACGAGTTTAACCCTTTCCCATACAACAAATCTATAGCAGACGAGTTTACTCCTTTCCCCCATACAACATATCTATAGCAGACGAGTTTACTCCTTTCCCCCATACAACATATCTATAGCAGACGAGTGTACTCCTTTCCCATACAACAAATCTATAGCAGACGAGTTTACTCCTTTCCCCCATACAACATATCTATAGCAGACGAGTTTACTCCTTTCCCATACAACAAATCTATAGCAGACGAGTTTACTCCTTTCCCATACACAAATCTATAGCAGACGAGTTTAACCCTTTCCCATACAACATATCTATAGCAGACGAGTTTACTTCTTTCCCCCATACAACAAATCAAATCTATAGCAGACGAGTTAAACCCTTTCCCATACAACAAATCTATAGCAGACGAGTTTAACACTTTCCCACATACAACAAATCTATAGCAGACGAGTTTAACACTTTCCCACATACAACAAATCTATAGCAGACGAGTTTAACCCTTTCCCACATACAACAAATCTATAGAAGACGAGTTTAACCCTTTCCTCGCATACAACAATCCTATAGCAGACGAGTTTAACCCTTTCCCACATACAACAAATATATAGCAGACGAGTTTAACCCTTTCCCACATACAACAAATCTATAGCAGACGAGTTTAATCCTTTCCCACATACAACACATCTATAGCAGACGAGTGTAATCCTTTCCCATACAACAAATCTATAGCAGACGAGTTTAACCCTTTCCCACATACAACAAATCTAAAGCAGACGAGTTTAATCCTTTCCCACATACAACACATCTATAGCAGACGAGTGTAATCCTTTCCCATACAACAAATCTATAGCAGACGAGTTTAACCCTTTCCCACATACAACAAATCTATAGCAGACGAGTTTAATCCTTTCCCACATACAACAAATCTATAGCAGACGAGTTTAATCCTTTCCCACATACAACAAATCTATAGCAGACGAGTTTAATCCTTTCCCACATACAACAAATCTATAGCAGACGAGTTTAACCCTTTCCCACATACAACAAATCTATAGCAGACGAGTTTAACCCTTTCCGACACAACAAATCTATATCAGACGAGTTTAACCCTTTCCCACATACAACAAATCTATAGCAGACGAGTTTAACCATTTCCCATACAACAAATTTATAGCAGACGAGTTTAACCCTTTCCCACATACAACAAATCTATAGCAGACGTGTGTTACCCTTTCCCGTATACAACAAATCTATAGCAGACGAGTTTAACCCTTTCCCATACAACAAATCTATAGCAGACGAGTTTAACCCTTTCCCATACAACAAATCTATAGCAGACGAGTTTAACCCTTTCCCATACAACAAATCTATAGCAGACGAGTTTAACCCTTTCCCATACAACAAATCTATAGCAGACGAGTTTAACCCTTTCCCACACAACAAATCTATAGTAGACGAGATTAATCCTTTCACATATACAACAAATATATAGCAGACGAGTTTAACCCTTTCCCACATACAACACATATAAAGCAGACGTGTGTTATCCTTTCCCACATACAACACATATAAAGCAGACGAGTTTAACCCTTTCCCACATACAACAAATCTATAGCAGACGAGTGTAATCCTTTCCCACATACAACAAATCTATAGCAGACGAGTGTAATCCTTTCCCACATACAACACATATAAAGCAGACGAGTTTAACCCTTTCCCACATACAACAAATATATAGCAGACGAGTGTAATCCTTTCCCACATACAACAAATCTATAGCAGACGAGTGTAATCCTTTCCCACATACAACAAATCTACATGTATAGCAGACGAGTGTAATCCTTTCCCACATACAACACATCTATAGCAGACGAGTTTAACCCTTTCCCATACAACAAATCTATAGCAGACGAGTTTAACCCTTTCCCACATACAACAAATCTATAGCAGACGAGTTTATTCCTTTCCCACATACAACAAATCTATAGCAGACGAGTTTAATCCTTTCCCACATACAACAAATCTATAGCAGACGAGTTTAACCCTTTCCCATACAACAAATATATAGCAGACGAGTTTAACCCTTTCCCACATACAACAAATCTATAGAAGACGAGTTTAACCCTTTCCTCACATACAACAATCCTATAGCAGACGAGTTTAACCCTTTCCCACATACAACAAATCTATAGCAGACGAGTTTACTCCTTTCCCACATACAACAAATCAAATCTATAGCAGACGAGTTAAACCCTTTCCCATACAACAAATCTACCATACAACAAAATCTATAGCAGACGAGTTTAACCCTTTCCCACATACAACAAATCTATAGCAGACGAGTTTAACCCTTCCCATACAACAAATCTATAGCAGACGAGTTTACTCCTTTCCCATACACAAATCTATAGCAGACGAGTTTAACCCTTTCCCATAAAACAAATCTATAGCAGACGAGTTTACCCTTTCCCACATACAACAAATCTCTAGCAGACGAGTTTAACCCTTTCCCACATACAACAAATCTATAGTAGACGAGTTAACCCTTACCATACAACAAATCTATAGCAGACGAGTTTAACCCTTTCCCATACAACAAATCTATAGCAGACGAGTTTAACTCCTTTCCCCCATACAACATATCTATAGCAGACGAGTTTAACCCTTCCATACAACAAATCTATAGCAGACGAGTTTACTCCTTTCCCATACACAAATCTATAGCAGACGAGTTTAACCCTTTCCCATAAAACAAATCTATAGCAGACGAGTTTAACCCTTTCCCACAATCAACAAATCTCTAGCAGACGAGTTTAACCCTTTCCCACATACAACAAATCTATAGTAGACGAGTTTAACCCTTTACATACAACAAATCTATAGCAGACGAGTTTAACCCTTTCCCATACAACAAATCTATAGCAGACGAGTTTACTCCTTTCCCCATACAACATATCTATAGCAGACGAGTTTAACCCTTTCCCATACAACAAATCTATAGCAGACGAGTTTACTCCTTTCCCCCATACAACATATCTATAGCAGACGAGTTTAACCCTTTCCCATACAACAAATCTATAGCAGACGAGTTTAATCCTTTCCCCCATACAACAAATCTATAGCAGACGAGTTTACCTCCTTTCCCCCATACAACATATCTATAGCAGACGAGTTTACTCCTTTCCCACTTACAACAAATCAAATCTACAGCAGACGAGTTTAACCCTTTCCCATACAACAAATCTATAGCAGACGAGTTTACTCCTTTCCCCCATACAACAAATCTATAGCAGACAAGTTTAACCCTTTCCCACATACAACAAATCTATAGCAGACGAGTTTACTCCTTCCCACACAACAAATCTATAGCAGACGAGTTTAACCCTTTCCCACATATAACAAATCTATAGCAGACGAGTTTACTCCTTTCCCACTTACAACAAATCAAATCTACAGCAGACGAGTTTAACCCTTTCCCATACAACAAATCTATAGCAGACGAGTTTACTCCTTTCCCACATACAACAAATCAAATCTATAGCAGACGAGTTAAACCCTTTCCCATACAACAAATATATAGCAGATGAGTTTAACCCTTTCCCACATACAACAAATCTATAGCAGACGAGTTTAACCCTTTCCCATACAACAAATCTATAGCAGACGAGTTTACTCCTTTCCCATACACAAATCTATAGCAGACGAGTTTAACCCTTTCCCACATACAACAAATATATAGCAGACGAGTTTAACCCTTTCCTCACATACAACAAGATCTATAGCAGACGAGTTTAACCCTTTCCCATACAACAAATCTATAGCAGACGAGTTTAACCCTCTCCTCACATACAACAAATCTATAGCAGACGAGTTTAACCCTTTCCCACATACAACAAATCTATAGCAGACGAGTTTAACCCTTTCCTCACACACAACAATCTATAGCAGACGAGTTAACCCTTTCCCACATACAACAAATCTATAGCAGACGAGTTTAACCCTTTCCCATACAACAAATCTATAGCAGACGAGTTTAACCCTTTCTCCATACAACAAATCTATAGCAGACGAGTTTAACCCTTTCCCTCACACACAACAAATCTATAGCAGACGAGTTTAACCCTTTCCCATACAACAAATCTATAGCAGACGAGTTTAACCCTTTCCTCACACACAACAAATCTATAGCAGACGAGTTTAACCCTTTCCCATACAACAAATCTATAGCAGACGAGTTTAACCCTTTCCTCACACACAACAAATCTATAGCAGACGAGTTTAACCCTTTCCTCACACACAACAAATCTATAGCAGACGAGTTTAACCCTTTCCCACATACAACAAATCTATAGCAGACGAGTTTAACCCTTTCCCATACAACAAATCTATAGCAGGACGAGTTTAACCCTTTCCTCACATACAACAAATCTATAGCAGACGGTTTAACCCTTTCCTCACACACAACAAATCTATAGCAGACGAGTTACTCCTTTCCCACATACAACAAATCAAATCTATAGCAGACGAGTTAAACCCTTTCCCATACAACAATTATATAGCAGATGAGTTTAACCCTTCCCACATACAACAAATCTATAGCAGACGAGTTTAACCCTTTCCCATACAACAAATCTATAGCAGACGAGTTTACTCCTTTCCCATACACAAATCTATAGCAGACGAGTTTAACCCTTTCCCACATACAACAAATATATAGCAGACGAGTTTAACCCTTTCCTCACATACAACAAATCTATAGCAGACGAGTTTAACCCTTTCCCATACAACAAATCTATAGCAGACGAGTTTAACCCTTTCCTCACATACAACAAATCTATAGCAGACGAGTTTAACCCTTTCCTCACACACAACAAATCTATAGCAGACGAGTTTAACCCTTTCCCATACAACAAATCTATAGCAGACGAGTTTACTCCTTTCCCCCATACAACATATCTATAGCAGACGAGTTTAACCCTTTCCCATACAACAAATCTATAGCAGACGAGTTTAACCCTTTCCTCACACACAACAAATTTATAGCAGACGAGTTTAACCCTTACCCACATACAACAAATCTATAGCAGACGAGTTTAACCCTTACCCACACACAACATATCTATAGCAGACGAGTTTAACCCTTTCCCATACACAAATCTATAGCAGACGAGTTTAACCCTTTCCCACATACAACAATCTATAGCAGACGAGTTTAACCCTTACCCACATACAACAATCTATAGCAGACGAGTTTAACCTTTCCTCACACACAACAAATCTATAGCAGACGAGTTTAACCCTTTCCCACATACAACAAATCTATAGCAGACGAGTTTAACCCTTTCCCATACAACAAATCTATAGCAGACGAGTTAACCCTTTCCTCACACACAACAAATCTATAGCAGACGAGTTTAACCCTTACCCACACACAACAAATCTATAGCAGACGAGTTTAACCCTTTCCCATACAACAATCTATAGCAGACGAGTTTAACCCTTTCCATACAACAAATCTATAGCAGACGAGTTTAACCCTTTCCCACATACAACAAATCTATAGCAGACGAGTTTAACCCTTTCCGATACAACAAATCTATAGCAGACGAGTTTAACCCTTTCCTCACACACAACAAATCTATAGCAGGACGAGTTTAACCCTTTCCCACATACAACAAATCTATAGCAGACGAGTTTAACCCTTTCCCATACAACAAATCTATAGCAGACGAGTTTAACCCTTTCCTCACATACAACAAATCTATAGCAGACGAGTTTAACCCTTTCCTCACACACAACAAATCTATAGCAGACGAGTTTAACCCTTTCCTCACATACAACAAATCTATAGCAGACGAGTTTAACCCTTTCCCACATACAACAAATCTATAGCAGACGAGTTTAACCCTTTCCCACATACAACAAATCTATAGCAGACGAGTTTAACCCTTTCCTCACACACAACAAATCTATAGCAGACGAGTTTAACCCTTACCCACATACAACAAATCTATAGCAGACGAGTTTAACCCTTTCCCATATAACAAATCTATAGCAGACAAGTTTAACCCTTTCCTCACACACAACAAATCTATAGCAGACGAGTTTAACCCTTTCCCACATACAACAAATCTATAGCAGACGAGTTTAACCCTTTCCCATACAACAAATCTATAGTAGACGAGTTTAACCCTTTCCCACATACAACAAATCTATAGCAGACGAGTTTAACCTTTTCCCACATACAACACATCTATAGCAGACGAGTTTACTCCTTTAACACATACAACAAATATATAGCAGACGAGTTTACTCCTTTCCCACATAAAACAAATCTATAGCAGACGAGTTTACTCCTTTCTCACATACAACAAATCTATAGCAGACGAGTTTAACCCTTTCCCAAATACAACACATCTATAGCAGACGAGTGTAATCCTTTCCCACATACAACAAATCTATAGCAGACGAGTTTAACCCTTTCCCAAATACAACACATCTATAGCAGACGAGTGTAATCCTTTCCCACATACAACAAATCTATGGCAGACGAGTTTACTCCTTTCTCACATACAACAAATCTATAGCAGACGTGTGTAACCCTTTTCCACATACAACACATATAAAGAAGACGAGTTTACTCCTTTCCTACATACAAACAATCAAATCTACAGCAGACGAGTGTAATCCTTTCCTACATACAACAAATCTATAGCAGACGAGTTAAACCCTTTCCCATACAACAAATCTATAGCAGACGAGTTTACTCCTTTCCCCCATACAACATATCTATAGCAGACGAGTTTAACCCTTTCCCAAATACAACACATCTATAGCAGACGAGTGTAATCCTTTCCCACATACAACAAATCTATAGCAGACGAGTTTAACCCTTTCCCAAATACAACACATCTATAGCAGACGAGTGTAATCCTTTCCCACATACAATAAATCTATGGCAGACGAGTTTACTCCTTTCTCACATACAACAAATCTATAGCAGACGTGTGTAACCCTTTTCCACATACAACACATATAAAGAAGACGAGTTTACTCCTTTCCTACATACAAACAATCAAATCTACAGCAGACGAGTGTAATCCTTTCCTACATACAACAAATCTATAGCAGACGAGTTAAACCCTTTCCCATACAACAAATCTATAGCAGACGAGTTTACTCCTTTCCCCCATACAACATATCTATAGCAGACGAGTTTAACCCTTTCCCACATACAACACATCTATAGCAGACGAGTTTAACCCTTTCCCATACAACATATCTATAGCAGACAAGTTTAACCCTTTCCCATACAACATATCTATAGCAGACGAGTTTAACCCTTTCCCATACAACACATCTATAGCAGACGAGTTTAACCCTTTCCCACATACAACAAATCTATAGCAGACGAGTTTACTCCTTTCCCCCATACAACATATCTATAGCAGACAAGTTTAACCCTTTCCCACTTACAACAAATCAAATCTACAGCAGACGAGTTTAACCCTTTCCCATACAACAAATCTATAGCAGACATGTTTAACCCTTTCCCACACAACAAATCTATAGTAGACGAGTTTAATCCTTTCACATATACAACAAATATATAGCAGACGAGTTTAACCCTTTCCCACATACAACACATATAAAGCAGACGTGTGTTATCCTTTCCCACATACAACACATATAAAGCAGACGAGTTTAACCCTTTCCTACATACAACAAATCTATAGCAGACGAGTGTAATCCTTTCCTACATACAACAAATCTATAGCAGACGAGTTTAACCCTTTCCCACATACAACACATATAAAGCAGACGTGTGTTATCCTTTCCCACATACAACACATATAAAGCAGACGAGTTTAACCCTTTCCTACATACAACAAATCTATAGCAGACGAGTGTAATCCTTTCCTACATACAACAAATATATAGCAGACGAGTTTAACCCTTTCCCACATACAACACATATAAAGCAGACGTGTGTTATCCTTTCCCACATACAACACATATAAAGCAGACGAGTTTAACCCTTTCCTACATACAACATATCTATAGCAGACGAGTTTAACCCTTTCCTACATACAACAAATCTATAGCAGACGAGTGTAATCCTTTCCCACATAAAACACATATAAAGCAGACGAGTTTACTCCTTTCTCCCATACAACAAATCTATAGCAGACGAGTTTAACCCTTTCCCACTTACAACATATCTATAGCAGACGAGTTTAACCCTTTCCTACATACAACAAATCTATAGCAGACGAGTGTAATCCTTTCTCACATACAACACATATAAAGCAGACGAGTTTACTCCTTTCTCACATACAACACATCTATAGCAGACGAGTTTAACCCTTTCCCACATACAACAAATCTATAGCAGACGAGTTTAACCCTTTCCTACATACAACAAATCTATAGCAGACGAGTGTAATCCTTTCCCACATACAACACATCTATAGCAGACGAGTTTACTCCTTTCTCCCATACAACAAATCTATAGCAGACGAGTTTAACCCTTTCCCACTTACAACATATCTATAGCAGACGAGTTTAATCCTTTCCCACATACAACAAATCTATAGCAGACGAGTTTAACCCTTTCCCACTTACAACATATCTATAGCAGACGAGTTTACTCCTTTCTCCCATACAACAAATCTATAACAGACGAGTTTACTCCTTTCTCCCATACAACAAATCTATAGCAGACGAGTTTAATCCTTTCCCACATCAACAAATCTACATGTATAGCAGACGAGTGTAATCCTTTCCCACATACAGCACATCTATAGCAGACGAGTTTATCCCTTTCCCATACAACAAATCTATAGCAGACGAGTTTAACCCTTTCCCACATACAACAAATCTATAGCAGACGAGTTTACTCCTTTCCCACATACAACAAATCTATAGAAGACGAGTTTAACCCTTTCCCATACAACAAATATATAGCAGACGAGTTTAACCATTTCCCACATACAACAAATCTATAGCAGACGAGTTTAACCCTTTCCCACATACAACAAATCTATAGAAGACGAATTTAACCCTTTCCTCGCATACAACAATCCTATAGCAGACGAGTTTAACCCTTTCCCACATACAACAAATATATAGCAGACGAGTTTAACCCTTTCCCACATACAACAAATCTATAGCAGACGAGTTTACTCCTTTCCCACATACAACAAATCTATAGAAGACGAGTTTAACCCTTTCCCACATACAACAAATCTATAGCAGACGAGTTAAACCCTTTCCCATACAACAAATCTATAGCAGACGAGTTTAACCCTTTCCCACATACAACAAATCTATAGCAGACGAGTTTAACCCTTTCCCATACAACAAATCTATAGCAGACGAGTTTACTCCTTTCTCACATACAACAAATCTATAGCAGACGAGTTTAACCCTTTCCCAAATACAACACATCTATAGCAGACGAGTGTAATCCTTTCCCACATACAACAAATCTATAGCAGACGAGTTTAACCCTTTCCCAAATACAACACATCTATAGCAGACGAGTGTAATCCTTTCCCACATACAACAAATCTATGGCAGACGAGTTTACTCCTTTCTCACATACAACAAATCTATAGCAGACGTGTGTAACCCTTTTCCACATACAACACATATAAAGAAGACGAGTTTACTCCTTTCCTACATACAAACAATCAAATCTACAGCAGACGAGTGTAATCCTTTCCTACATACAACAAATCTATAGCAGACGAGTTAAACCCTTTCCCATACAACAAATCTATAGCAGACGAGTTTACTCCTTTCCCCCATACAACATATCTATAGCAGACGAGTTTAACCCTTTCCCAAATACAACACATCTATAGCAGACGAGTGTAATCCTTTCCCACATACAACAAATCTATAGCAGACGAGTTTAACCCTTTCCCAAATACAACACATCTATAGCAGACGAGTGTAATCCTTTCCCACATACAATAAATCTATGGCAGACGAGTTTACTCCTTTCTCACATACAACAAATCTATAGCAGACGTGTGTAACCCTTTTCCACATACAACACATATAAAGAAGACGAGTTTACTCCTTTCCTACATACAAACAATCAAATCTACAGCAGACGAGTGTAATCCTTTCCTACATACAACAAATCTATAGCAGACGAGTTAAACCCTTTCCCATACAACAAATCTATAGCAGACGAGTTTACTCCTTTCCCCCATACAACATATCTATAGCAGACGAGTTTAACCCTTTCCCACATACAACACATCTATAGCAGACGAGTTTAACCCTTTCCCATACAACATATCTATAGCAGACAAGTTTAACCCTTTCCCATACAACATATCTATAGCAGACGAGTTTAACCCTTTCCCATACAACACATCTATAGCAGACGAGTTTAACCCTTTCCCACATACAACAAATCTATAGCAGACGAGTTTACTCCTTTCCCCCATACAACATATCTATAGCAGACAAGTTTAACCCTTTCCCACTTACAACAAATCAAATCTACAGCAGACGAGTTTAACCCTTTCCCATACAACAAATCTATAGCAGACATGTTTAACCCTTTCCCACACAACAAATCTATAGTAGACGAGTTTAATCCTTTCACATATACAACAAATATATAGCAGACGAGTTTAACCCTTTCCCACATACAACACATATAAAGCAGACGTGTGTTATCCTTTCCCACATACAACACATATAAAGCAGACGAGTTTAACCCTTTCCTACATACAACAAATCTATAGCAGACGAGTGTAATCCTTTCCTACATACAACAAATCTATAGCAGACGAGTTTAACCCTTTCCCACATACAACACATATAAAGCAGACGTGTGTTATCCTTTCCCACATACAACACATATAAAGCAGACGAGTTTAACCCTTTCCTACATACAACAAATCTATAGCAGACGAGTGTAATCCTTTCCTACATACAACAAATATATAGCAGACGAGTTTAACCCTTTCCCACATACAACACATATAAAGCAGACGTGTGTTATCCTTTCCCACATACAACACATATAAAGCAGACGAGTTTAACCCTTTCCTACATACAACATATCTATAGCAGACGAGTTTAACCCTTTCCTACATACAACAAATCTATAGCAGACGAGTGTAATCCTTTCCCACATACAACACATATAAAGCAGACGAGTTTACTCCTTTCTCCCATACAACAAATCTATAGCAGACGAGTTTAACCCTTTCCCACTTACAACATATCTATAGCAGACGAGTTTAACCCTTTCCTACATACAACAAATCTATAGCAGACGAGTGTAATCCTTTCTCACATACAACACATATAAAGCAGACGAGTTTACTCCTTTCTCACATACAACACATCTATAGCAGACGAGTTTAACCCTTTCCCACATACAACAAATCTATAGCAGACGAGTTTAACCCTTTCCTACATACAACAAATCTATAGCAGACGAGTGTAATCCTTTCCCACATACAACACATCTATAGCAGACGAGTTTACTCCTTTCTCCCATACAACAAATCTATAGCAGACGAGTTTAACCCTTTCCCACTTACAACATATCTATAGCAGACGAGTTTAATCCTTTCCCACATACAACAAATCTATAGCAGACGAGTTTAACCCTTTCCCACTTACAACATATCTATAGCAGACGAGTTTACTCCTTTCTCCCATACAACAAATCTATAACAGACGAGTTTACTCCTTTCTCCCATACAACAAATCTATAGCAGACGAGTTTAATCCTTTCCCACATCAACAAATCTACATGTATAGCAGACGAGTGTAATCCTTTCCCACATACAGCACATCTATAGCAGACGAGTTTATCCCTTTCCCATACAACAAATCTATAGCAGACGAGTTTAACCCTTTCCCACATACAACAAATCTATAGCAGACGAGTTTACTCCTTTCCCACATACAACAAATCTATAGAAGACGAGTTTAACCCTTTCCCATACAACAAATATATAGCAGACGAGTTTAACCATTTCCCACATACAACAAATCTATAGCAGACGAGTTTAACCCTTTCCCACATACAACAAATCTATAGAAGACGAATTTAACCCTTTCCTCGCATACAACAATCCTATAGCAGACGAGTTTAACCCTTTCCCACATACAACAAATATATAGCAGACGAGTTTAACCCTTTCCCACATACAACAAATCTATAGCAGACGAGTTTACTCCTTTCCCACATACAACAAATCTATAGAAGACGAGTTTAACCCTTTCCCACATACAACAAATCTATAGCAGACGAGTTAAACCCTTTCCCATACAACAAATCTATAGCAGACGAGTTTAACCCTTTCCCACATACAACAAATCTATAGCAGACGAGTTTAACCCTTTCCCATACAACAAATCTATAGCAGACGAGTTTACTCCTTTCCCATACACAAATCTATAGCAGACGAGTTTAACCCTTTCCCATACAACAAATCTATAGCAGACGAGTTTAACCCTTTCCCACATACAACACATCTATAGTAGACGAGTTTAACCCTTTCCCATACAACAAATCTATAGCAGACGTGTTTACTCCTTTCCCCCATACAACATATCTATAGCAGACGAGTTTAACCCTTTCCCATACAACAAATCTATAGCAGACGAGTTTACTCCTTTCCCACTTACAACAAATCAAATCTACAGCAGACGAGTTTAACCCTTTCCCACATACAACAAATCTATAGCAGACGAGTTTAACCCTTTCCCACATACAACAAATCTATAGCAGACGAGTTTAACCCTTTCCCACATACAACAAATCTATAGTAGACGAGTTTAACCCTTTCCCATACAACAAATCTATATCAGACGTGTTAACTCCTTTCCCCCATACAACATATCTATAGCAGACGAGTTTAACCCTTTCCCATACAACATATCTATAGCAGACGTGTTTACTCCTTTCCCACTTACAACAAATCAAATCTACAGCAGACGAGTTTAACCCTTTCCCACATACAACAAATCTATAGCAGACGAGTTTACTCCTTTCCCCCATACAACAAATCTATAGCAGACGAGTTTACTCCTTTCCCACATACAACAAATCTATAGCAGACGAGTTTACTCCTTTCCCCCATACAACAAATCTATAGCAGACGAGTGTAATCCTTTCCCACATACAACAAATCTACATGTATAGCAGACGAGTGTAATCCTTTCCCACATACAACACATCTATAGCAGACGAGTTTAACCCTTTCCCATACAACAAATCTATAGCAGACGAGTTTAACCCTTTACCACATACAACAAATCTATAGCAGACGAGTTTAACCCTTTCCCACATACAACAAATCTATAGCAGACGAGTTTACTCCTTTCCCACATACAACAAATCAAATCTATAGCAGACGAGTTAAACCCTTTCCCATAAAACAAATCTATAGCAGACGAGTTTAACACTTTCCCACATACAACAAATCTCTAGCAGACGAGTTTAACCCTTTCCCACATACAACAAATCTATAGTAGACGAGTTTAACCCTTTCCCATACAACAAATCTATAGCAGACGAGTTTAACCCTTTCCCACATACAACAAATGTATAGCAGACGAGTTTAACCCTTTCCCACATACAACAAATCTATAGCAGACTAGTTTAACCCTTTCCCATACAACAAATCTATAGCAGACGAGTTTAACCCTTTCCCACATACAACAAATCTATAGCAGACGAGTTTAACCCTTTCCCACACAACAAATCTATAGCAGACGAGTTTAACCCTTTCCCACATACAACAAATCTATAGCAGACGAGTTTAACCCTTTCCCATACAACAAATCTATAGCAGACGAGTTTAACCCTTTCCCACATACAACAAATCTATAGCAGACGTGTGTAACCCTTTCCCACATACAACAAATCTATAGCAGACGAGTTTAACCCTTTCCCATACAACAAATCTATAGCAGACGAGTTTAACCCTTTCCCATACAACAAATCTATAGCAGACGAGTTTAACCCTTTCCCATACAACAAATCTATAGCAAACAAGTTTAACCCTTTCCCACACAACAAATCTATAGTAGACGAGTTTAATCCTTTCACATATACAACAAATATATAGCAGACGAGTTTAACCCTTTCCCACATACAACACATCTATAGCCGACGAGTTTACTCCTTTCTCACATACAACAAATCTATAGCAGACGTGTGTAATCCTTTCCCACATACAACAAATCTATAGCAGATGAGTTTAACCCTTTCCCACATACAACAAATCTATAGCAGACGAGTTTCACCCTTTCCCACATACAACACATCTATAGCAGACGAGTGTAATCCTTTCCCATACAACACATCTATAGCAGACGAGTTTAACCCTTTCCCACATACAACACATCTATAGCAGACGAGTTTAACCCTTTCCCACATACAACACATCTATAGCAGACGAGTGTAATCCTTTCCCATACAACACATCTATAGCAGACGAGTTTAACCCTTTCCCACATACAACACATCTATAGCAGACGAGTTTAACCCTTTCCCACATACAACACATCTATAGCAGACGAGTTTAACGCTTTCCCACATACAACACATCTATAGCAGACGAGTTTACTCCTTTCTCACATACAACAAATCTATAGCAGACGTGTGTAATCCTTTCCCACATACAACACATCTATAGCAGACGAGTTTACTCCTTTCTCCCATACAACACATCTATAGCAGACGAGTTTACTCCTTTCTCACATACAACAAATCTATAGCAGACGTGTTTAATCCTTTCCCACATACAACACATCTATAGCAGACGAGTGTAATCCCTTCACACATACATCAAATATATAGCAGACGTGTGTAATCCTTTCCCACATACAACACATCTATAGCAGACGAGTTTACTCCTTTCCCACATACAACAAATCTATAGCAGACGAGTGTAATCCTTTCCCACATACAACAAATCTATAGCAGACGAGTTTAACCCTTTCCCAAATACAACACATCTATAGCAGACGAGTGTAATCCTTTCCCACATACAACAAATCTATGGCAGACGAGTTTACTCCTTTCTCACATACAACAAATCTATAGCAGACGTGTGTAACCCTTTTCCACATACAACACATATAAAGCAGACGAGTTTACTCCTTTCCTACATACAAACAATCAAATCTACAGCAGACGAGTGTAATCCTTTCCTACATACAACAAATCTATAGCAGACGAGTTTACTCCTTTCCCCCATACAACAAATCTATAGCAGACGAGTTTACTCCTTTCCCCCATACAACATATCTATAGCAGACGAGTTTACTCCTTTCCCATACAACAAATCTATAGCAGACGTGTTTACTCCTTTCCCCCATACAACATATCTATAGCAGACGAGTTTAATCCTTTCCCACATACAACAAATCTATAGCAGACGAGTTTACTCCTTTCCCCCATACAACATATCTATAGCAGACGTGTTTAACCCTTTCCCATACAACAAATCAAATCTACAGCAGACGAGTTTACTCCTTTCCCACATACAACAAATCTATAGCAGACGAGTTTACTCCTTTCCCCCATACAACAAATCTATAGCAGACGAGTTTAACCCTTTCCCATACAACAAATATATAGCAGACGAGTTTACTCCTTTCCCACTTACAACAAATCAAATCTACAGCAGACGAGTTTAACCCTTTCCCACATACAACAAATCTATAGCAGACGAGTTTACTCCTTTCCCACATACAACAAATCAAATCTATAGCAGACGAGTTAAATCCTTTCCCATACAACAAATCTATAGCAGACGAGTTTAACCCTTTCCCACATACAACAAATCTATAGCAGACGAGTTTAACCCTTTCCCATACAACAAATCTATAGCAGACGAGTTTAACCCTTTCCCACATACAACAAATCTATAGTAGACGAGTTTAACCCTTTCCCACATACAACAAATCTATAGCAGACGAGTTTAACCCTTTCCCATACAACAAATCTATAGCAGACGAGTTTAACCCTTTCCCACATACAACAAATCTATAGTAGACGAGTTTAACCCTTTCCCATACAACAAATCTATAGCAGACGAGTTTACTCCTTTCCCACTTACAACAAATCAAATCTACAGCAGACGAGTTTAACCCTTTCCCACATACAACAAATCTATAGCAGACGAGTTTAACCCTTTCCCACATACAACAAATCTATAGCAGACGAGTTTAACCCTTTCCCACATACAACAAATCTATAGTAGACGAGTTTAACCCTTTCCCATACAACAAATCTATAGCAGACGTGTTTACTCCATTCACCCATACAACATATCTATAGCAGACGAGTTTAACCCTTTCCCATACAACATATCTATAGCAGACGTGTTTACTCCTTTCCCACTTACAACAAATCAAATCTACAGCAGACGAGTTTAACCCTTTCCCACATACAACAAATCTATAGCAGACGAGTTTACTCCTTTCCCCCATACAACAAATCTATAGCAGACGAGTTTAACCCTTTCCCAAATACAACACATCTATAGCAGACGAGTGTAATCCTTTCCCACATACAACAAATCTATGGCAGACGAGTTTACTCCTTTCTCACATACAACAAATCTATAGCAGACGTGTGTAACCCTTTTCCACATACAACACATATAAAGCAGACGAGTTTACTCCTTTCCTACATACAAACAATCAAATCTACAGCAGACGAGTGTAATCCTTTCCTACATACAACAAATCTATAGCAGACGAGTTTACTCCTTTCCCTCATACAACAAATCTATAGCAGACGAGTTTACTCCTTTCCCCCATACAACATATCTATAGCAGACGAGTTTACTCCTTTCCCATACAACAAATCTATAGCAGACGTGTTTACTCCTTTCCCCCATACAACATATCTATAGCAGACGAGTTTAATCCTTTCCCACATACAACAAATCTATAGCAGACGAGTTTACTCCTTTCCCCCATACAACAAATCTATAGCAGACGTGTTTACTCCTTTCCCACATACAACAAATCTATAGCAGACGAGTTTAACCCTTTCCCACATACAACAAATCTATAGCAGACGAGTTTAACCCTTTCCCAAATACAACACATCTATAGCAGACGAGTGTAATCCTTTCCCACATACAACAAATCTATGGCAGACGAGTTTACTCCTTTCCCACTTACAACAAATCAAATCTACAGCAGACGAGTTTAACCCTTTCCCACATACAACAAATCTATAGCAGACGAGTTTACTCCTTTCCCACATACAACAAATCAAATCTATAGCAGACGAGTTAAATCCTTTCCCATACAACAAATCTATAGCAGACGAGTTTAACCCTTTCCCACATACAACAAATCTATAGCAGACGAGTTTAACCCTTTCCCATACAACAAATCTATAGCAGACGAGTTTAACCCTTCCCACATACAACAAATCTATAGCAGACGAGTTTACTCCTTTCACATACACAAATCTATAGCAGACGAGTTTAACCCTTTCCCATACAACAAATCTATAGCAGACGAGTTTAACCCTTTCCCACATACAACACATCTCTAGCAGACGAGTTTAACCCTTTCCCACATACAACAAATCTATAGTAGACGAGTTTAACCCTTTCCCATACAACAAATCTATAGCAGACGAGTTTACTCCTTTCCCCCATACAACATATCTATAGCAGACGAGTGTACTCCTTTCCCATACAACAAATCTATAGCAGACGAGTTTACTCCTTTCCCCCATACAACATATCTATAGCAGACGAGTTTACTCCTTTCCCATACAACAAATCTATAGCAGACGAGTTTACTCCTTTCCCATACACAAATCTATAGCAGACGAGTTTAACCCTTTCCCATACAACATATCTATAGCAGACGAGTTTACTTCTTTCCCCCATACAACAAATCAAATCTATAGCAGACGAGTTAAACCCTTTCCCATACAACAAATCTATAGCAGACGAGTTTAACACTTTCCCACATACAACAAATCTATAGCAGACGAGTTTAACCCTTTCCCACATACAACAAATCTATAGAAGACGAGTTTAACCCTTTCCTCGCATACAACAATCCTATAGCAGACGAGTTTAACCCTTTCCCACATACAACAAATATATAGCAGACGAGTTTAACCCTTTCCCACATACAACAAATCTATAGCAGACGAGTTTAATCCTTTCCCACATACAACACATCTATAGCAGACGAGTGTAATCCTTTCCCATACAACAAATCTATAGCAGACGAGTTTAACCCTTTCCCACATACAACAAATCTATAGCAGACGAGTTTAATCCTTTCCCACATACAACACATCTATAGCAGACGAGTGTAATCCTTTCCCATACAACAAATCTATAGCAGACGAGTTTAACCCTTTCCCACATACAACAAATCTATAGCAGACGAGTTTAATCCTTTCCCACATACAACAAATCTATAGCAGACGAGTTTAATCCTTTCCCACATACAACAAATCTATAGCAGACGAGTTTAACCCTTTCCCATACAACAAATCTATAGCAGACGAGTTTAACCCTTTCCCACATACAACAAATCTATAGCAGACGAGTTTAACCCTTTCCGACACAACAAATCTATATCAGACGAGTTTAACCCTTTCCCACATACAACAAATCTATAGCAGACGAGTTTAACCATTTCCCATACAACAAATTTATAGCAGACGAGTTTAACCCTTTCCCACATACAACAAATCTATAGCAGACGTGTGTTACCCTTTCCCGTATACAACAAATCTATAGCAGACGAGTTTAACCCTTTCCCATACAACAAATCTATAGCAGACGAGTTTAACCCTTTCCCATACAACAAATCTATAGCAGACGAGTTTAACCCTTTTCCATACAACAAATCTATAGCAGACGAGTTTAACCCTTTCCCACACAACAAATCTATAGTAGACGAGATTAATCCTTTCACATATACAACAAATATATAGCAGACGAGTTTAACCCTTTCCCACATACAACACATATAAAGCAGACGTGTGTTATCCTTTCCCACATACAACACATATAAAGCAGACGAGTTTAACCCTTTCCCACATACAACAAATCTATAGCAGACGAGTGTAATCCTTTCCCACATACAACAAATCTATAGCAGACGAGTGTAATCCTTTCCCACATACAACACATATAAAGCAGACGAGTTTAACCCTTTCCCACATACAACAAATATATAGCAGACGAGTGTAATCCTTTCCCACATACAACAAATCTATAGCAGACGAGTGTAATCCTTTCCCACATACAACAAATCTACATGTATAGCAGACGAGTGTAATCCTTTCCCACATACAACACATCTATAGCAGACGAGTTTAACCCTTTCCCATACAACAAATCTATAGCAGACGAGTTTAACCCTTTCCCACATACAACAAATCTATAGTAGACGAGTTTATTCCTTTCCCACATACAACAAATCTATAGCAGACGAGTTTAATCCTTTCCCACATACAACAAATCTATAGCAGACGAGTTTAACCCTTTCCCATACAACAAATATATAGCAGACGAGTTTAACCCTTTCCCACATACAACAAATCTATAGAAGACGAGTTTAACCCTTTCCTCACATACAACAATCCTATAGCAGACGAGTTTAACCCTTTCCCACATACAACAAATCTATAGCAGACGAGTTTACTCCTTTCCCACATACAACAAATCAAATCTATAGCAGACGAGTTAAACCCTTTCCCATACAACAAATCTATAGCAGACGAGTTTAACCCTTTCCCACATACAACAAATCTATAGCAGACGAGTTTAACCCTTTCCCATACAACAAATCTATAGCAGACGAGTTTACTCCTTTCCCATACACAAATCTATAGCAGACGAGTTTAACCCTTTCCCATAAAACAAATCTATAGCAGACGAGTTTAACCCTTTCCCACATACAACAAATCTCTAGCAGACGAGTTTAACCCTTTCCCACATACAACAAATCTATAGTAGACGAGTTTAACCCTTTACCATACAACAAATCTATAGCAGACGAGTTTAACCCTTTCCCATACAACAAATCTATAGCAGACGAGTTTACTCCTTTCCCCCATACAACATATCTATAGCAGACGAGTTTAACCCTTTCCCATACAACAAATCTATAGCAGACGAGTTTACTCCTTTCCCATACACAAATCTATAGCAGACGAGTTTAACCCTTTCCCATAAAACAAATCTATAGCAGACGAGTTTAACCCTTTCCCACATACAACAAATCTCTAGCAGACGAGTTTAACCCTTTCCCACATACAACAAATCTATAGTAGACGAGTTTAACCCTTTACCATACAACAAATCTATAGCAGACGAGTTTAACCCTTTCCCATACAACAAATCTATAGCAGACGAGTTTACTCCTTTCCCCCATACAACATATCTATAGCAGACGAGTTTAACCCTTTCCCATACAACAAATCTATAGCAGACGAGTTTACTCCTTTCCCCCATACAACATATCTATAGCAGACGAGTTTAACCCTTTCCCATACAACAAATCTATAGCAGACGAGTTTAATCCTTTCCCCCATACAACAAATCTATAGCAGACGAGTTTACTCCTTTCCCCCATACAACATATCTATAGCAGACGAGTTTACTCCTTTCCCACTTACAACAAATCAAATCTACAGCAGACGAGTTTAACCCTTTCCCATACAACAAATCTATAGCAGACGAGTTTACTCCTTTCCCCCATACAACAAATCTATAGCAGACAAGTTTAACCCTTTCCCACATACCACAAATCTATAGCAGACGAGTTTACTCCTTTCCCACACAACAAATCTATAGCAGACGAGTTTAACCCTTTCCCACATACCACAAATCTATAGCAGACGAGTTTACTCCTTTCCCACACAACAAATCTATAGCAGACGAGTTTAACCCTTTCCCACATATAACAAATCTATAGCAGACGAGTTTACTCCTTTCCCACTTACAACAAATCAAATCTACAGCAGACGAGTTTAACCCTTTCCCATACAACAAATCTATAGCAGACGAGTTTACTCCTTTCCCACATACAACAAATCAAATCTATAGCAGACGAGTTAAACCCTTTCCCATACAACAAATCTATAGCAGATGAGTTTAACCCTTTCCCACATACAACAAATCTATAGCAGACGAGTTTAACCCTTTCCCATACAACAAATCTATAGCAGACGAGTTTACTCCTTTCCCATACACAAATCTATAGCAGACGAGTTTAACCCTTTCCCACATACAACAAATATATAGCAGACGAGTTTAACCCTTTCCCACATACAACAAATCTATAGCAGACGTGTGTAACCCTTTCCCACATACAACAAATCTATAGCAGACGAGTTTAACCCTTTCCCATACAACAAATCTATAGCAGACGAGTTTAACCCTTTCCCATACAACAAATCTATAGCAGACGAGTTTAACCCTTTCCCATACAACAAATCTATAGCAGACGAGTTTAACCCTTTCACATACAACAAATCTATAGCAGACAAGTTTAACCCTTTCCCACACAACAAATCTATAGTAGACGAGTTTAATCCTTTCACATATACAACAAATATATAGCAGACGAGTTTAACCTTTTCCCACATACAACACATATAAAGCAGACGTGTGTTATCCTTTCCCACATACAACACATATAAAGCAGACGAGTTTAACCCTTTCCCACATACAACAAATCTATAGCAGACGAGTGTAATCCTTTCCCACATACAACACATCTATAGCAGACGAGTTTAACCCTTTCCCATACAACAAATCTATAGCAGACGAGTTTAACCCTTTCCCACATACAACAAATCTATAGCAGACGAGTTTAACCCTTTCCCACATACAACAAATCTATAGCAGACGAGTTTAATCCTTTCCCACATACAACAAATCTATAGCAGACGAGTTTAACCCTTTCCCATACAACACATCTATAGCAGACGAGTTTAACCCTTTCCCAGATACAACAAATCTATAGCAGACGAGTTTAACCCTTTCCCATACAACAAATCTATAGCAGACAAGTTTAACCCTTTCCCACACAACAAATCTAGAGTAGACGAGTTTAATCCTTTCACATATACAACAAATATATAGCAGACGAGTTTAACCTTTTCCCACATACAACACATATAAAGCAGACGTGTGTTATCCTTTCCCACATACAACACATATAAAGCAGACGAGTTTAACCCTTTCCCACATACAACAAATCTATAGCAGACGAGTGTAATCCTTTCCCACATACAACACATCTATAGCAGACGAGTTTAACCCTTTCCCATACAACAAATCTATAGCAGACGAGTTTAACCCTTTCCCACATACAACAAATCTA
This sequence comes from Serripes groenlandicus, assembly GCA_031761405.1. Taxonomy (NCBI): domain Eukaryota; kingdom Metazoa; phylum Mollusca; class Bivalvia; order Cardiida; family Cardiidae; genus Serripes; species Serripes groenlandicus. Next base: position 36,558,266 of record JASEVX010000005.1, read on the forward strand.
TAGCAGACGAGTTTAACCCTTTCCCACATACAACAAATCTATAGCAGACGAGTTTAATCCTTTCCCACATACAACAAATCTATAGCAGACGAGTTTAACCCTTTCCCATACAACACATCTATAGCAGACGAGTTTAACCCTTTCCCACATACAACAATCCTATAGCAGACGAGTTTAACCCTTTCCCACATACAACAAATATATAGCAGACTAGTTTAACCCTTACCCACATACAACAAATCTATAGCAGACGAGTTTAACCCTTTCCTTACACACAACAAATCTAAAGCAGACGAGTTTAACCCTTTCCCACATACAACAAATCTACTGCAGACGAGTTTACTCCTTTCCCACATACAACAAATCAAATCTATAGCAGACGAGTTAAACCCTTTCCCATACAACAAATCCATAGCAGACGAGTTTAACCCTTTCCCACATACAACAAATCTATAGCAGACGAGTTTAACCCTTTCCCATACAACAAATCTATAGCAAACGAGTTTACTCCTTTCTCATACACAAATCTATAGCAGACGAGTTTAACCCTTTCCCATACAACAAATCTATAGCAGACGAGTTTAACCCTTTCCCACATACAACAAATCTATAGCAGACGAGTTTACTCCTTTCCCCCATACAACATATCTATAGCAGACGAGTTTAACCCTTTCCCATACAACAAATCTATAGCAGACGAGTTTAACCCTTTCCCCCATACAACAAATCTATAGCAGACGAGTTTACTCCTTTCCCACTTACAACAAATCAAATCTACAGCAGACGAGTTTAACCCTTTCCCACATACAACAAATCTATAGCAGACGAGTTTACTCCTTTCCCACATACAACAAATCAAATCTATAGCAGACGAGTTAAACCCTTTCCCATACAACAAATCTATAGCAGACGAGTTTAACCCTTTCCCACATACAACAAATCTATAGCAGACGAGTTTAACCCTTTCCCATACAACAAATCTATAGCAGACGAGTTTACTCCTTTCCCATACACAAATCTATAGCAGACGAGTTTAACCCTTTCCCATACAACAAATCTATAGCAGACGAGTTTAACCCTTTCCCACATACAACAAATCTCTAGCAGACGAGTTTAACCCTTTCCCACATACAACAAATATATAGTAGACGAGTTTAACCCTTTCCCATACAACAAATCTATAGCAGACGAGTTTAACCCTTTCCCACATACAACAAATCTATAGCAGACGAGTTTAACCCTTTCCCACATACAACACATATAAAGCAGACGAGTTTAACCCTTTCCCACATACAACAAATCTATAGCAGACGAGTTTAACCCTTTCCCACATACAACAAATCTATAGCAGACGAGTTTAACCCTTTCCCACATACAACAAATCTATAGCAGACGAGTTTAACCCTTTCCCACATACAACAAATCTATAGCAGACGAGTTTAACCCTTTCCCACACAACAAATCTATAGCAGACGAGTTTAACCCTTTCCCACATACAACAAATCTATAGCAGACGAGTTTAACCCTTTCCCATACAACAAATCTATAGCAGACGAGTTTAACCCTTTCCCACATACAACAAATCTATAGCAGACGTGTGTAACCCTTTCCCACATACAACAAATCTATAGCAGACGAGTTTAACCCTTTCCCATACAACAAATCTATAGCAGACGAGTTTAACCCTTTCCCATACAACAAATCTATAGCAGACGAGTTTAACCCTTTCCAATACAACAAATCTATAGCAGACAAGTTTAACCCTTTCCCACACAACAAATCTATAGTAGACGAGTTTAATCCTTTCACATATACAACAAATATATAGCAGACGAGTTTAACCCTTTCCCACATACAACACATATAAAGCAGACGTGTGTTATCCTTTCCCACATACAACACATATAAAGCAGACGAGTTTAACCCTTTCCCACATACAACAAATATATAGCAGACGAGTGTAATCCTTTCCCACATACAACAAATCTATAGCAGACGAGTGTAATCCTTTCCCACATACAACACATATAAAGCAGACGAGTTTAACCCTTTCCCACATACAACAAATCTATAGCAGACGAGTGTAATCCTTTCCCACATACAACACATCTATAGCAGACGAGTTTAACCCTTTCCCACATACAACAAATCTATAGCAGACGAGTGTAATCCTTTCCCACATACAACACATCTATAGCAGACGAGTTTAACCCTTTCCCACATACAACAAATCTATAGCAGACGAGTTTAACCCTTTCCCACATACAACAAATATATAGCAGACGAGTGTAATCCTTTCCCACATACAACAAATCTATAGCAGACGAGTGTAATCCTTTCCCACATACAACACATCTATAGCAGACGAGTTTAATCCTTTCCCACATACAACAAATCTATAGCAGACGAGTTTAACCCTTTCCCACATACAACAAATCTATAGCAGACGAGTGTAATCCTTTCCCACATACAACAAATCTATAGCAGACGAGTGTAATCCTTTCCCACATACAACAACTCTATAGCAGACGAGTTTACTCCTTTCCCCACATACAACAAATCTATAGCAGACGTGTGTAACCCTTTCCCACATACAACAAATCTATAGCAGACGAGTGTAATCCTTTCCCACATACAACAAATCTATAGCAGACGAGTGTAATCCTTTCCCACATACAACAAATCTATAGCAGACGAGTTTAACCTTTTCCCACATACAACACATCTATAGCAGACGAGTGTAATCCTTTCCCACATACAACAAATCTATAGCAGACGAGTTTAACCTTTTCCCACATACAACACATCTATAGCAGACGAGTGTAATCCTTTCCCACATACAACAAATCTATAGCAGACGAGTTTAACCTTTTCCCACATACAACACATCTATAGCAGACGAGTTTAATCCTTTCCCACATACAACAAATCTATAGCAGACGAGTTTAACCTTTTCCCACATACAACACATATAAAGCAGACGAGTTTACTCCTTTCCCACATACAACAAATCTATAGCAGACGAGTTTAACCGTTTCCCACATACAACAAATCTATAGCAGACGAGTGTAATCCTTTCCCACATACAACAAGTCTATAGCAGACGAGTTAAACCATTTCCCACATACAACAAATCTAAAGCAGACGTGTGTACCCTTTCCCACATACAACAAAGCTTTAGCAGACGAGTGTAATCCTTTCCCACATACAACAAGTCTATAGCAGACGAGTTAAACCCTTTCCCACATACAACACATCTATAGCAGACGTGTGTAACCCTTTCCCACATACAACAAATCTATAGCAGACATATTTATCCCTTTCCCATACAACAAATCTATAGCAGACGAGTTTAATCCTTTCCCACATACAACAAATCTATAGCAGACGAGTTTAACCCTTGCCCACATACAACACATCTAAAGCAGACGAGTGTAATCCTTTCCCACATACAACACATATAAAGCAGACGAGTTTACCCCTTTCCCACATACAACAAATCTATAGCAGACGAGTGTAATCCTTTCCCACATACAACACATATAAAGTAGACGAGTTTACCCCTTTCCCACATACAACAAATCTATAGCAGACGAGTTTAACCCTTTCCCACATACAACAAATCTATAGCAGACATATTTATCCCTTTCCCATACAACAAATCTATAGCAGACGAGTTTAATCCTTTCCCACATACAACAAATCTATAGCAGACGAGTTTAACCCTTGCCCACATACAACACATCTAAAGCAGACGAGTGTAATCCTTTCCCACATACAACACATATAAAGCAGACGAGTTTACCCCTTTCCCACATACAACAAATCTATAGCAGACGAGTTTAACCCTTTCCCACATACAACACATCTATAGCAGACGAGTTTAACCCTTTCCCACATACAACACATCTATAGCAGACGAGTTTACTCCTTTCCCACTTACAACACATATAAAGCAGACGAGTGTCCTTTCCCACATACAACACATCTATAGCAGACGAGTTTAATTCTTTCCCACATACAACAAATCTATAGCAGACGAATATAATCCTTTCCCACATACAACACATATAAAGCAGACGAGTGTAATCCTTTCCCACATACATCACATATAAAGCAGACGAGTGCAATCCTTTCCCACATACAACACATATAAAGCAGACGAGTGTAATCCTTTCCCACATACAACAAATCTATAGCAGACGAGTTTACTCCTTTCCCACATACAACAAATCTATAGCAGACGAGTTTAACCCTTTAACACATACAACACATCTATAGCAGACGTGTTTACTTCTTTCCCACATACAACACATCTATAGCAGACGAGTTTACTCCTTTCTCAAATACAACAAATCTATAGCAGACGAGTTTAACCCTTTAACACATACAACACATCTATAGCAGACGAGTTTACTTCTTTCCCACATACAACACATCTATAGCAGACGAGTTTACTCCTTTCTCACATACATCAAATATAAAGCAGACGAGTATAACCCTTTCTCACATACAACACATCTATAGCAGACGAGTTTACTTCTTTCCCACATTCAACAAATCTATAGCAGACGAGTATAACCCTTTCTCACATACAACACATCTATAGCAGACGAGTTTAACCCTTTAACACATACAACACATCTATAGCAGACGAGTTTACTTCTTTCCCACATACAACACATCTATAGCAGACGAGTTTACTCCTTTCTCACATACATCAAATCTATAGCAGACGAGTTTAACCCTTTCCCATATACAACAAATCTATAGCAGGCGAGTTTACTCCTTTCTCACATACAACAAATCTATAGCAGGCGAGTTTACTCCTTTCCCATACAACACATCTATAGCAGACGAGTTTACTTCTTTTCCCCATACAACACATCTATAGCAGACGAGTTTAATCCTTTCCCACATACAACAAATCTATAGCAGACGAGTTTAACCCTTTAACACATACAACACATCTATAGCAGACGTGTTTACTTCTTTCCCACATACAACACATCTATAGCAGACGAGTTTACTCCTTTCTCAAATACAACAAATCTATAGCAGACGAGTTTAACCCTTTAACACATACAACACATCTATAGCAGACGAGTTTACTTCTTTCCCACATACAACACATCTATAGCAGACGAGTTTACTCCTTTCTCACATACATCAAATCTATAGCAGACGAGTATAACCCTTTCTCACATACAACACATCTATAGCAGACGAGTTTACTTCTTTCCCACATTCAACAAATCTATAGCAGACGAGTATAACCCTTTCTCACATACAACACATCTATAGCAGACGAGTTTAACCCTTTAACACATACAACACATCTATAGCAGACTAGTTTACTTCTTTCCCACATACAACACATCTATAGCAGACGAGTTTACTCCTTTCTCACATACATCAAATCTATAGCAGACGAGTTTAACCCTTTCCCATATACAACAAATCTATAGCAGGCGAGTTTACTCCTTTCTCACATACAACAAATCTATAGCAGGCGAGTTTACTCCTTTCCCATACAACACATCTATAGCAGACGAGTTTAATCCTTTCCCATACAACAAATCTATAGCAGACGAGTGTAATCCTTTCTCACATACAACAAATATATAGCAGACGAGTGTAATCCTTTCCCACATACAACAAATCTATAGCAGACGTATGTTACCCTTTCCCCCATACAACACATCTATAGCAGAAGAGTGTAACCCTTTCCCCCATACAACAAATCTACAGCAGACGAGTGTAATCCTTTCCTACATACAACAAATATATAGCAGACGAGTTTAATCCTTTCCCCCATACAACACATCTATAGCAGACGAGTTTAATCCTTTCCCCCATACAACAAATCTATAGCAGACGAGTGTAACCCTTTCCCCCATACAACAAATCTACAGCAGACGAGTGTAATCCTTTCCTACATACAACAAATATATAGCAGACGAGTTTAATCCTTTCCCCCATACAACACATCTATAGCAGACGAGTGTAATCCTTTCTCACATAACAACAAATATATAGCAGACGAGTTTAACCCTTTCCCCCATACAACACATCTATAGCAGACGAGTTTAGTCCTTTCTCACATACAACAAATCTATAGCAGACGAGTGTAATCCTTTCCCACATACAACACATCTAAAGTAGAAGAGTTTACTTCTTCCCCACATAAACAAATCTATAGCAGACGAGTTTACTCCTTTCTCACATAACAACAAATATAAAGCAGACGAGTGTAATCCTTTCTCACATAACAACAAATCTATAGCAGACGAGTTTACTCCTTTCCCACATAACAACAAATATAAAGCAGACGAGTGTAATCCTTTCCCACATACAACAAATCTATAGCAGACGAGTGTAATCCTTTCCCACATACAACACATATAAAGCAGACGAGTTTACCCCTTTCCCACATACAACAAATCTATAGCAGACGAGTTTACTCCTTTCTCACATAACAACAAATCTATAGCAGACGAGTTTACTCCTTTCCCACATACAACAAATCTATAGCAGACGAGTTTACTCCTTTCTCACATAACAACAAATATAAAGCAGACGAGTGTAATCCTTTCTCACATAACAACAAATCTATAGCAGACGAGTTTACTCCTTTCCCACATAACAACAAATATAAAGCAGACGAGTGTTATCCTTTCCCACATACAACACATCTATAGCAGACGAGTGTAATCCTTTCCCACATACAACAAATCTATAGCAGACGAGTTTACTCCTTTCTCACATAACAACAAATCTATAGCAGACGAGTTTACTCCTTTCCCACATAACAACACATATAAAGCAGAAGAGTTTACTTCTTCCCCACATAAACAAATTTATAGCAGACGAGTGTAACCCTTCCCCACATACAACAAATCTATAGCCCCTTGCAATAACCCCTATTTATCTCCCTTGCGTAATTATCGTTCTTGCTTATCCCAACTTCCGGTGAACATCACAAACAAACACAATGTCGTCATACAAAGAAATCAGTGATCCGAAAAGTTTTAACAGTTTATCAGTGCGTTAACTGAGAGTATATTTACGGTATAGAGGTGCACACGTGTCAGGAAAAAAACCCGAATTGTTGAAAAGAGCTTGTTGAGTTATAACATTAGAGAAACGGACTCTCAGGGAGATTAATGTTTAGGACAATTGTCGTGAGAACAAGCGTCGTTTGCACAGACACTTTCTGAAACATCTGCAGCATAAGACATTTGAAAACATTGTGAAAAAGGGGATAAATTGCTTAAAACAAGCCAATCTCTAGTAGCTGTTGTTAGCAATATGGAATGTCAGTCCAGGGGTTGTGAGTTTGAACATCAGCTCTGCCAACCGGTGAATTGGCCGCCATATTTTGACTCAAAAATGTTAAAAACAGTGTTAAACCTAAATCAAAACCAGCAATTTCTCCTTTTGCCACACACTGTTGTCAACTCAATTTAATAAATTTAATTTGTTGAGATTTCATATATTTTTTGGCGAACTTGTCTGGTACAGAAAATGTGTTGTATGGATTAATGTCAATGATGATGGGAAATAAACAAAACAAAATTCTGAAAGTGATTATATATATGGCAAATATTTATTAAGTTACATTTTTTACTAGTATTCTTTTAGCCTTGGTATTTCAAATCATATCATTTTTTTTTCAAAATTGATTCTTTCATTTAACAGTTTCCCACTTGAATATTCATCTGGAGGAAGCAAACATTTTTTTGAAAATAAACGATAAAAAGAAGAATATTACTCCTTTTTGCCAAACTTTTTCAAATGTATTCAATAATTTTACTTTCATTTATATAGAAGTTTTCCATTATTTTGTCTGCATGAAATGATGTATTCAGTACCCTGCTGCAGATTTCTTGAATTTTAGCCAACTTAAGATATTATGAATATATAATTGAGCCAGTCCACGACAAAACCTGTATTAGTGACCAAAAAATATTTTTTGAGTTTTTTGTATTTCCTAAAATATCAACCGTTTACCTTCATAATGATACCAGAATTAGCCAAATAGTCCTACATATACTCTCTTAATTACGATATAAACATACCAACTGTCATAAGAAAACGAAAAAAAAATGGCGTTTAAGGTGGAATCATACCTTTGAAATAACGTCGTTTTTGACGTCAAAACGTAAGTCATTGCGACAATGATAGTGTGGTTAATGAAACCGCCATGCTTTTCTCGTTTGAAGTGATATTCGGATAAAATAGACGGCAGACAGTAGGGAATAGAATTTTATACGTGCTGATATCAATTCCATACATCTGCCATGACAAATTAGACAACAAAATGCGAATTAAAAGGAAAGTTTCTCCAAAACATTTTAACAGTTATAAGATTATTTCTGATTTATTAAAAATTCGCCCGAAATTTAAAGAATATATATCGAGCCGATTTTTAATCAATCATAATGCAGTTAAACGTCTGTCGCGCTTCGGAACGTTCACTGCACAAATATTAGATAGATACGCATCTAGTGAAGGCACACCACATGTTTTCATTATAATCATCAATTTCAATCTTTTAAGTACCCCCTTTCCCCCCTAGTAAATAATGGTAGGTTGTATTTATTTGCGTCTCTTTAAAGATTCAAAGTAGCTACTATATTGCAATGTATATAAGGGTATATACATTAAAAATACAACAAAAGAATACTTGCAGTTTTACGAGATAGCGAGAATGATATTTTCAACAATATCGATATATGCTAAAGTGAGAATTGTGCATCAGTAACGCAACATATAGACATTTCGTGATTCAATGAGTAGTGACGGGTTGATACCGTAATTCATGCTACCATAATTACATTTTAGGTATACATCCAATTCGAGCAGTGAGCCATGACGAAACCTAATGGATTGTTCTATTATCCAAAATAGGGATGAGCATAAAACTATGCGCCCGTTTTGATAATAAGTAAAATCCTGACACACCACCAGTTCGAATGCAAAGTTAGCGGTTTAACAAGAGCAATGAACTCGTTATGCCAGGGTCCCGAGTTCGAGTCGTAATGGATTACATGTACATCTTTTTATTTTATGTAGTTTCTACGTAACTATTAATCGCACAATGTCCTTAATTATCGTAATTTTATATTTACCTGCGAAGGTATAAATGTGGCATACAAATGTAGAACGACGTATTATAGCATACACAGCCATGCAGTCGAAATCGCATTATAGTGATGATGATGATGATTATGATAATGATGATGATATATTATTTACACTATTTTTGTCAAGGCTTTTGATGATCTTTATGTAATATAGTTATAATGAATATTAAAAATGAAGAAAACAATGAAATCTAAAAATAAAACAAACAAATAAAATGATAAAACCTTAAATAAATATATGCATACTTAGATCAAAGCTAAATAATAAAAAAAAGAAAATTGTGGTGGGATCGAACCCATGTCATAGGACTGAATTCGTTAATCTTACCGGCTCAACCGACTGAGCTAATAATCTATTATCATACTTTCTAGTCTAAACCAATATGTATTTATATATTTAACTGTACCGAGGCGTTCCGAATACAAAAGTTACCTCCCCTGCCAAAAGTGTATATTTACATCGCTAGTGACTACTTGACTCCTGGTGAACTCCACTGAATAAACATTTCAAATTACTATTTTGATTTTTGTCTACGTTGAGATATAATTTTATTATTTAGCATTTTGCTAAATTTCCTAAATTTGACGTTCATTTGACGTCTTTTTTTACATAACGTTCTTGCACGTCGCTAAACAACTTTACTATTTCACAACAAAATAATGTCATGCACATTTTCGGTATCTTCTGTTTGTGTATATTTGAAATATACACAGCTTAAACTGGTACTTTCTTGTAAAATTATGCTGTGTCCCACCTATGCCTCAACTCGTTTCTTTGACAACAATTTATAACTAAACTAATGACAATTTTAGAAATATTAATTAGCCATAAGGTAGAGCAAAAACAAATATACATATGGTATGAATTCCGAAAAATGTATTAACTAATACAAGAATCACTAAGAAAGTGTTATTACTTTTTGATGACCCTTTGTATAATAATATATAAACAGATTTCCAAGTATGATTAACCCTGTATCCTGTACTACGTCTATTTATATACTGTATCATTTGCAATAAAATAACTATTCGGGAAGAAATAAATTAAAATATCCATTTTTAGTAGGGAGTAGATTTCATGATACCATAAAGTTGATGTTTATTGTGCAAAACGAAAGGTTGTCAATTTTAATTCCACTAACTGCGTTTCAGTTCAAAAATCGCAATGTGCGTTCCGACGTGCGACATCGGTAAAACGGCATTCTGATTTACTAAAAATCGGCTCCACAGACTTTCTTGAAATTCTGGTTACTTGAAGTAGAAAGGGTGATCTTAATGATATGTATTTCTTAAAAAATCAAAAATTATGTAATTACTTTGAAAATATTCCAGCGAAATTTTCATTAACAAACGGGCATTTTTATCTGAATCGTCATGGCAGAAACATTAAATTTATATCATGACACAGGTAACTTTATTCTCTATAATTTGATGTTACAAATACCCGATTTTTAATGAAACTTTCGCTGGAAGTAATTGCATAATTTTGATAAGATAATACTGTTTACGGTAAACCGACGTTGAAGACAAATGTGACGTCATAAAATTGGAAATTCCAAACGTCATACGTTATGTCAATAATACAGGTTTTGTCGTGGACTGGCTCAATTATATACAGATCTATGTTAATCTAATTTCTTCAAAGTATCATAGTCAACTAAACAAATTGTAGACAAATTATATTTTGTAAAAACAGACTTTACTGAATTTCATGATATGACAGTTTAGATCTTGAAAAACATCTTTGGACAATTGTATGTCTTTAATTGGAGACTGAATAAAAAAACATTGTAACAAGAGTAGAAGTTGCTAATAAGCAACTTCTCTTCTCGCCATTTGTTGTACTTATGAGCCTGTATTAATAGTAATTAACCCTTTCCCACATACAACCCATCTGTAGCAAACACACTGATTTATTATAATAAATGTAAGCATAATTACTGAAAAGAGTTAAAAACATTGTGGCAACTGCAGAGATGTAAGAAAGAGTCTATATGTGGGAAAGGGTTAAGAGTTGATGTGAATCCATAGCCCTACATCTAAAAGCCTTTTTTATATTCTAATTTCCTTAGACTACCCTGTTGTGTGTACCCAGAAAACCTATTTCAACGAGATTCTTATTTTGAGTACCAACAACATAATGTTTAATCCAGTATTAAAAAGATATGGTTAAATTATATATGAAAGATTAAATTAACTTAATAATGGAATAGTTGGAAAAAAATTTGCTCAAATCATTGTGGAAAAAGCAAAAAATGCTCAAAACATTGTTGAAAAAGGAAGTAGCTGACTAAATGGCAAATCACTTAATACAAATAAGCATGTACAAAAATGTAAATATATGTTTTTTATGTTTAATAAAATTCTTTTATTTATTATACAATGCAATTGGTCTTTGTTTTTTCCCATTTTATGGTTATGTTTTATCCAAATACAATAGGGTGGAGTTCTTTACACAGCATATGACATTTGATTAACATTATGTTAAAATGAAATCAAAGTACTGAAAGTACTAAAGGTTGAATTGCGATCGTTTAAGTAGAGATACAGAAGTGCATATATGAATATTTATTTTAAATAAATCCCCACCATGGCAGACAAGAAGTGATGCATCAGGCCATAATGAAATGTTTCCAAAATCATCATTTCTTGTTGGTCAAGTGAAAGTAAATTGACCCTTACTTCGAAAAAGCATTATCTCTGTATCGTAGACGAATAGGACTAAAAAGAAAATCTCGAAAATGGGAATAAACTTCGGTAAACATTTCACACACATATATACATATTTAGTTTTTACATTTTGAATAACAGTTAACAAAAATAAAATACATACATTTTAAATGAAATAATTATACAAGTGACTTCATTCTTTTTTCGAAACTTTTATATAGGAAAATGCATAATTTGATAATGTTTTCTGGTTATTGCATGTTAAGAGTTCGATGAATTTAGGAATGTTTGGTCTAGACCAATAATATTTTCTTATATAGATTTGTCTTAGATCATTATTTAACCCTTTCCCCCATACAACAAATCTGCAGCAGACGACTTTGAAAACAGACATGCCTACGAATGGACACTTATTGGGTATTTTCCTTTGATGTTTTCTTGTTGGGTACTACCCAACAAGGGTTCGGTTTATTCCGTAATTATCACCCTTTTACGGAATAAATAGCATTAATATGCTAATTAGATACCAATTAGAAAATTATAAAAAAAAAACACTTATCAAAGTGTCTTATAAGGGCGGTGGGTGAGCTTCAGGTTATAGACAGTACCCAACAAGTATCCATCTGTGGGCTTATTGTGACAAAAACCTGAAAAACTTAAGTTTAAAACATGGTGGCCAAAGGAGAAATTGCTCATCATGAGCAATTTCATCTTTGGCCACAATGTTTTCAAAAGGCGTCTTCTGCTTTTGCGTCAACATGAGTCTGCAGGTGAAAAAAAGTTAATGGACATTCAAGTAAAAAATGAAATTCGTCTTCTATTGTGTTACATAATTTGCATTTACGGTCTGATATAGGAGTCTTAAAAGGTTGTTTCCCCCTTTCCAGTTTTAATTTCCAGTTGGGGACTTGAAAGTCTAAATTTTGTTAATGCAAATCTATATTTCTTTATTTTTATGTTGTCTGAATACATCTTAAAATCAAAGGATTTGATTAGAATATATGTTTTAGCTTTAGAGATTTGACTTAGATCGGCATACCAGTTTTGGATAAAAATATATTTCACCCTTTGTTTAAATACTTTTATGAAAGCGTTAATGTTTTCGACACCTTGATTCATCCATACATAACTAACACCAAAATTATTCAATATATATTTAACCTTCGATGCCCAATTTTCTTTATTTTCATTTATATCATTTAACATTTGTTTGTATATTGCCTTCATGTATTTACGTTCGTTTGTTCTCGTGACTTTTAACCATTATTTAATTATCATTATTTAATGCGTTGTAAATTCCAATTCCCCATAAACAAAATTATTAGGAGTCAGACTTTTGACGTGCAGTTGTTGCTTACAAAATCTAGTATGCAGCCTTTCTGCGCGTTATAGCCTCACTGAAGCCCCATACCTTGACCCCGTAATTAAGTATTGGTAGTATAAACTTATCAAAAAGTTACACTGTATGACTAATGGTGATATTTTAAAATACTGTTAGATATTGTTTATGCAAAAACTGCTTTTAAAGCTTGCCCTCCTATAAAGTCAAAAGTTTGCTGAAAGGACCCTCATGAAGAAAATGATATGCCTAAATATGTAAATTGGCTCAATATTTCTAATGGATTACCGTTGTATTTAAAAACTACTTTTTTCGATATTTTTCCAGTTTTTTCTAAATATCATGACATTTGTTTTCTTTACCTTTAATGATAATTTCCATTTTTCGCAATAACTAAAACGTATTTCAAGACCATTTTGTAAACTGCACTCGCTTTCTGCAAATAAAACCTTATCGTCCGCGTATAGTAGTAACATCAATTTCAACATGCCCAGATCCACGCCGTCAAATTCATTTAGAGACATGTAGTCCTCTGAGTCATTTACATACATTGCAAAAATAAATGGTGACATACAGTCCCCCTGTGGTGCTCCAATGAAACAACTGAAACTTTCACTTAAGTTATCATATTTTACACTTGACTAGATGTTTAAAAAAAAATGAAATCCTGGACGCAAAATGGTGCATTCTGGTGACTTCTGAGGGTGTTTTCAAAATGTTGAGGGAAGGCTTTCTTAGGTCCTGCCAAGAAGTAATGAGTTGAGAAAAAATTCGCTGAGAAGTCCATAATTTCAAACTTGCTAAGATTTTAGTCTGTGCAATGAATGTACAAATTGAAAAATATATTGTGTGATGTATTGTCTACACAATCCTTTTTTTTTTAAATACACTTTTAATCAAAATGTGTGTCTCAGTGTTGTCTTCTTCAGCCGTTTGACAGAAACAAACCCTAAATCTGAAATTGATGCAATGTGATATTTGTCAACTCTGTCCCATAAGTTTTTCCTGTGATTTGAACTCTCACAAAAAAAGCACAGAAAGGGACGACTATACTTTCCCGACTTTGATTAAATATATTTCAATTAAATTGTAAACAATCTTTTTCTTGTTTTTTGAAAGTTTTGTCATTATTATTTAAGACGGACATTATATACTAGATTAGCCAACTGACTATCATTAGAAAAAGTGTTTCTTATTTAAACCTTTCCCACTTGCATACGTATTTGCAGCCGACGACTTTTGAAAACATTGATGCAGAAGATGAATGTGATTTTCTGTATCTTTGCTCACGATTTTTTGGTAGACTTGCGCATGCGCAGAGGCTGCCATAGTCATAGTGAGTTTGAAGTCACGTGATGTATATGCCCTTCACCACCAACAATTAAGTGCAATTTTTGGTTTGACTAATTTACGAATGCTCACAAAAGCAAACATAGAGTAACGAAAAAAAAATCCGATTATTCAAGCTTATAATAGAAAATAACAAGTCTTGTAAGTGTAAATATCATATTTAAAGTGTACACAATTATTTAGATATCACTACGCCAATATAGCACTGCACCGCGCAATTACCCTTTGTAAATTGTAACCCTTGTTAACCTCTCGGCAGAGATGTAAACATCCACTCGCCCGCTAGCATAAGCGAGTGGAATGAAGGATCGGCTAGTACGAAATTCTAGGCGCTAGTCCATACATATTCGTTCATGTCCTTATTCATAAAGATAGTATGCATTGCTAAGCCTTTTCTTTCTCTTTCTGTCAGTCCATCTATTCCTTCGACAACGATTAACGATGACTTGCATTTTGGATAGGTGCTTTCGACAAGGTCCGCGTCTAAAGAAACAAATTTCATGAAATGATTTGAGCGCTTTAAATCACTTGTTTATAAAAAAAAAAGCGTTTAGAATACTTTGATTATAATAGGCAGAACGAATAACGAATAAATCTTGCAAGAAATCGATCATTTCTTTCGGCCAAAATCAGGTAAATGACCCGCGGATATTGGTTGTTACAACATAACTGATTCATCCTTTTATTCTAAATTTGTATTACACAGTTCAAAATTAGATTTTGACAGTTTGTTCGTTATGATTTTGACGCGATTCAAGATTTTGACGCGATTATTTCGTTCATAGAGTTGATTACTAACAGATGACTAAGTTGATGATGGAAAGAACATTAACAAGTTAAGTTAAGCTAAAACATGCACAGACAGGCGAGTGTTTCATTAGGATAAGTGCAACACTCAATTCCCAATCCTGCTTGCCCTTTGACAAATCACAACCCACCCCACAATATAAAAACTCTGCAGCAGACGAATTAAAACAAATCTGAGCAAAGATACAGAAAATCACATTTATTGGAAGTGTAATCATTGAATATAGTTGAAAACATTGTTGCAAAAGGAGAAAGCTTGTTATGAGTAATTTCTTCTTCTGCATCAATGTTTTCAAAAGTCGTCGGCTGCAATTACGTATGCAAGTGGGAAAGGTTTAAATAAGAAACACTTTTTCAAATGATAGTCAGTTGGCTATTCTAGTATATAATGTCCGTCTTAAATAATAATGACAAAACTTTCAAAAAACAAGAAAAATATTTTTTACAATTTAATTGAAAACATATTTAATCAAAGTTGGGAAAGTTGTCCCTTTCCGTGCTTTTTTTATGAGAGTTCAAATCACAAGCAAAACTTATGGGACAGAGTTGACAAATAACACATTGACACAATTTCAGATTTAGGCTTTGTTTCTGTCAAACTGCTGAAGAAGACAACACTGAGACACACATTTTGATTAAAAGTTTATTTAAAAAAAGGAATAATTTTATTTATGATAAACAACATTACAATGATGGTGTAGAAAATACATGTCAACAATACATTTTTCAATTTGTACATTCATTGCACAGACCAAATCTTAGCAAGTTTGAAATTATGGACCTATCAGCACATTTTTTTCTCAATTCATTACTTCTTGGCAGGATTTTACTGCTAAAATTGATGATTTTTTTTTTATTATTGGCCGGATTGCTCTAGCAATTCCGGTCTATAGATTGGCAATGTCTGTCTCTCCGTCTGTCTGTTCGTCAACATTTTGTAAAATAAATATTCATATATGCACTTCTGTATCTCTTCTTAAACGATCGTAATTCTACCTTCAGTACTTCAGTACTTTGATTTTTAAATTCGTCTGCTGCAGAGTTTTTGTGGCGATTGGTTTGACAATCGCCACAATGCTAACAGAAACAACAACAACGAAAAATATTTACATAGTCGGTTTTGAACAATCGGTTGATATATTTGTTTTCCTTACTGCAAACTAATTTACTCACATCCGTTATAGTTCCATCATTGATGCAGAGACAGATTAATAATAATTATGTCAGTACTACTTTGGTACCGGATTGTTACTAATATTTGAGTTTTATCGAGACATTATCTACATATAATTAAAATATGTAAATATTATCTTCGTCATGATTGGGCAGATAATAAATATCATTGCGCGTTCTATCTGCCTTGCAAATAACTGATGATACACAAATCTGGAAATTCCAAAAGGTTCTATAAATAGCGCGCGAGAATAGATGATAAGACTGGATTTCAAAGGTTTAAGGATACACGAGGTCAGTGTGTACACACGTTATGTATACACGTCCGCCCGTTTTAGAGTCAATTAGCAATCAATGCTGAAAGTGTAGCCTAATTTAGTTTGGAGATCGAGCATTATAATATATGCCTAGGCTATATTTTTATAAATTGAAAGTTTGGCAAATAGTGAAATTATGCTTTTTGAGCATGTTTGTGTTTGTTTTTGCACTCACATTTTTCGAAGCAGTTTAACAACCTCAGATACATATAAATATACTGTGTTTATATGTCTCTGACAACCCTCAATCATGCAATGTGAAGGGACTAAATTGATTGATTGATTGGGGTTTAACGCCGTTTTCAACAATTTCTCAGTTATATCACGGCGGCCAGTTCACCTACTCATGCATTTCCTGGTTTTCTCACACCAGTACTCCACACAACAATCGTCCCAAGCAACTGGCTGCTTTTCCACATATACTTAGCCCATTGGTGGAAGACGAATGACGCATGTCGCATTGACTTTTGTCAATCGTCGGAAAGAAAGTTGGCCGAGCTGGGATTTGAACTCACAACCCCTGGATTGACAGCCCGTGTTGCTACCGACTGAGCTACCGAGGCTCGGCTGGGACTAAATTGAACAGACCTGTTTAATATCTGACATCATTGAAACAAACACCAAACTAATGGATACTGTTTTCTCTCCTTCCTTGATAATTTAGTCATTTCTAAAAAATGTACAAAATATTTTATCTTAATATGGCCCAGCGACCTGGTGAAGAACATGTGATTACCCGAACACTTTAGATTACAAAAAGCCATTCTAATGAGCTAAAACGGTAGTCTATCGAGTACCAACTCGATTTTTTATAAATTTGGAATGGCCTAACTTTGAACACATCACGACCAAAAAAAATCACCAAGACAACATTCTGGCAAACTAACATTATTCTACTGTCAAAAGATGCAGGGTTGATACATTCTCAAATTTACCCGCAGTCATCGCAAGCCCTACACCGATATACTGCTTGTTACTTTGCAGGATTTTCCATACGATCGCCACTACAGTGCCATTGGCGCTTTGATTATATTGTGGGATGGGCTTTGATTTTTTAAAGGGCAAGCAGGATTTGGAATTGAGTGTTGCACTTATCCTAATGAAACACTCGCCTGCCTCTGCATGTTTTAGCTTAACTTAACATTTTCATGTTCTTTCCATCACCAACTCAGTCATCTGTTAGTAATCAACTCTATGAACGAAATAATCGCGTCAAATTCTTGAATCGCGTCAAAATCATAACGAACAAACTGTCAAAATCAAATGTTGAACTGTGTAATACAAATTTAGAATAAAAGGATGACTCAGTTACAGTATGTTGTAACAACCAATATCCGCGGGTCATTTATCTGATTTTGGCCGAAAGAAAAGATCGATTTCTTGCAAGATTTATTCGTTCCTTATTCGTTCTGCCTATCATAATCAAAGTATTCTAAACGCTTTATAAACAAGTGTTTAGAACATTGAATCGCAATCGTAAAGCGCTCAAATTATTTGATGAAATCTCTTTCTTAGAAGTAGGGAATTTAGACGCGGACCTTGTCGAAAGCACCTATCCAAAATGCAAAAGTCATCGTTAATCGTTGACTTATTGCCGATTATACTCATGTTTTTGCGGAAACCTGCCTGTGGTATATATGTGAAAGGAAAATTACCTATTGAAAACGAATGCATAACTAAAACGACTTTGATGGGCTTCGTTACTAGAAACATGTTCTATACGCAACTTTGTCGAAGGAATATATGGACTGAGAGAAAGAGAAAGAAAAGGCTAAGCAATGCATTCTATCATTATGAATAAGGACATGAACGAATATGTATGGACTAGCGCCTAGAATTTTGTACTAGCCCGATCCTTTATTCCACTCGCTTATGCTAGCGGGCGCGTGGATGTTTACATCTCTGCCGAAAGTGAAGGAAGGGTTACAATTTACAAAGGGTAATTGCGCGGTGAAGTGCTATATTGGCGTAGTGATATCTAAATAATTTTGTAATTCAGGCTGATTTGTTTGCTCTATTTTTGTATGTGTTCTGGGGCATTTACATCACGTGACTTCAAAATTCAACATGTAACAATGGTCTCGTTTGCGCATGCGCGCAACTCAACCAAAAATAGAGATAGAGCTCCTGTAAAGTTTTTGGGATAGGGGCGTTTCGCCACTATCTCATAGCGAAGCTGCTTTCGAAAAGTCGGATTAAAAGCTGCAACCGCAGTCCACATGTGTATACCTACACCAACATCGAGTTTTGATTGGTTATAATCTGCCTTTTCAACGATTTCATTGGTTCGACCGAATCACAAAACCCTCCGCTTGCATAAATTTATGAGACAAAATAGTTTCTATGAATGAAACTCACTCTGAACTATGGTTGACCTCAATGTCAGTAGTGTGAGGTAACGTCGACCGTTCTGTGACCCCATTAGTTTACAACAGTCGACTTATAGAGAAATGTGCAAAGCACTGTAAATACAATTATTGAAAGGAGTTGAAACCATTGTGGCAAAAGTAGAAATTGCCTACGAAAAGCAATTTCCCCTTTTGTCACAATGTTTTCGATTGTCGTCTGCTGCACATGCGTCTGTAAGCGTCTGTAGGCGGAAAATGGTTACATCCTTCCCATGGAAGCGGAACCCTTTCCGTGATACTATAACAGTTCGAATATTTAAAAAATATTGTTGAAAATGGAGCTATTGCTGACAATGAGCAATTCCTCCTTTTCACACAATGCTTTCAAACACGTTTCAAATTAATTCTTTTCATATTTAAACGTTTTACTATGGACGTTCTTTCCCTCTTTCTCCCTTCCGGACACATTTTGAATAACATGCTAGAGATGAATGATTACGAGCAATTTTGCCGTACATCAAGGGGAAAAATATATAGTTGAAACCTTTGTGGAAAAAGAGGAAATAGGTCATGATAAACAATTCTGCAGCCGTCTGCTGCACATGCGTCAAAAAGCGACTGTAAGCGGGAAAGGGTTGAACCGTTCCCGTTATAGCTACTTAGTTACAAACAAATGTTGAAAGTATATTTGCAAACGGAGCAATTGCTGACAATGAGCAATTCCTCCTTTTCAAACAATGCTTTGAAACATGAATCAATTTGTTTCTATAACCTAGATAACGAAAACATTTGTCTACAGTTATTATTTTAACCTTTGCCCCTTTTAGACACATTTGACTAACCTTAACAGATGAATGATACTCAACAAGTTTGTCTTTTTCCACAATGTTTTCATCACTATTCATCACTATTCAAAATCATACTTTTATTAATTCAGGTCAATAGTTATGCCTTAGTTCAATGTTGTTTGCTGTATATTTAGTCTATGTGGTCAAGGTTAAGGAATACTGTAAACAAACTTGTTACAACATAATTCGTCCAAAGAGAGAGGTCCTACTGTGTATGCATGCCATGAAATAATGTTACAAACGGTCTCACCGCTACTGGGGAATTGTTGGTAAAACAGGTCGCGTTTTGTGTTGAATATTCTCATGTGTCGCTGTATGTAGACCCTACTAGGAAATAGAAATTAAATCTACAAATTATAGATAAGTTAATTTCAACATTGATTGATTGGGATTTCTTCAGTCATATCACGGCGGCCAGTTCACCTACAAATGTATTTCCTGGTTTTCTCAAACCAGTACTCCTCACAACAATCTTCCCAAGCAACTGGCTGCGTTTCCACATAGACTTAGCCATTGGTGAAAGACGAATGACGCATGTCGCATTGACTTTTGTCAAACGTCGGAAAGAAATTTGGCCGAATTTGTGAACACATCCGAGTTATAACCGCAAGGTCATTATTTATTTTATTATTGAGAAGCTTCTAGCGATTTTGGGACTAAAATTATAATGTATATGCATTTGCGTTAATTTAAGACTCAACGTTCATCAACGTGTAATATAGTCCTAGATGTATCTGTTGACAAATAAACTAGAAATGTAGTCTAAATAGGTTTTTGAAAATTAACCTTGACGGTCCGGTCCCGTTTCGGAGATACAATTAAATTGCAAATACTTTACAAATACCATAATCTAAGCTGACGTGTTTTGACGCATCGAACCAGTCTTCTGTAATCAATACTTGAGTTGTCTCCGTCTGTAAAGCTTGGAGGTATAATCCGGCGTCCGGCCGGCTGTCTGCCTGAATGTGCATTCGTCCGTCCGTCATGGATTGCATGTATTGGTTAACACGTTGTTTCTGTATGGCAGATTTATTTCAAAGTGGTCACAATTATACCCGTGTGATCAGGAGAACGGCAAAGTACTAGGTACATAACTCTGGTCTGTTTTTTCAGTTATCTCCATTTTTCCTTATTTAGTTCAGCGATTGTCTCAATTAACTTTCATTGTATCAATTTCAAACTTGGTTTGTATGTAACTTATGACCTACAGATTTGCAGTGCACCATTACCATAAATTTAGCATGCTGCGTTTGGAGTGTGTATATTTTTGTCTTTCAATGTTCTCCCTTATTATATGCAACACATGCGTTCCGTGGAATTCCCTTTTTCGTTAATGAGTGCTTCCCCAAGATTTGTACTTCGTCAAATCTAATCTGTTCTTTAGGTGTAAACTCATTTTTTTCATTTCTTCGGTTATTGTCTCAATATATGTCCAATATATCAATTTAAGACTTGGTGTATAGGAAACTCAGAGCTGCAATTGTGCAGTGCAAAAGAAACATAACTCTATCATGCTTTCGATCGTCTTTCATTTATCAGCATGATTACAATATACATTGTGGATCTTTAGTGATTTCTGAACTAGAAATATTTTAATTAAGGGTAGCTGCTCGGGTTTTTTTTGTCAATCTTTTGTCCTTCGATATTTTGTTTATACAAGAAAAGGGTAAAACTTTGACAAATGAGGTATATGTTATTGGCAGGCAATATGTGTTGCTTCAAACATTTTTGGTTTGGTTTGTTTAAAGGTCATTGTTTCATTGTTTCAACAATGTTTGTCCATATGATCTATGCCATATGTTTTCAATTTACATATGCCCCTATACCATCAGCGCTTTCAGCGCTTTGATTCCTTTTAATCTCCCAGAAGAGTTTTGAGTAAACCTCCAAGCTAAAGAGCGTCAAAGGAGATAATATTTCAAGGGAGATAAAAGGGGTTATTGCACAGAGTAATGGGAGACAGGTGTAACCCTTACCCACATACAACACATCTAAAGCAGACGAGTTTACTTCTTACCCATATACAACACATCTATAGCAGACGAGTGTAACTCTTACCCACATACAACACATATAAAGCAGACGAGTGTAACCCTTACCCACATACAACAAATCTATAGCAGACGAGTGTAACCCTTACCCACATACAACACATATAAAGCAGACGAGTGTAACCCTTACCCACATACAACAAATCTATAGCAGACGAGTGTAACCCTTACCCACATACAACACATCTATAGCAGACGAGTTTAACCCTTTCCAACATACAACACATCTAAAGCAGACGAGTTTACTTCTTACCCATATACAACAAATCTAAAGCAGACGAGTGTAACCCTTACCCACATACAACACATCTATAGCAGACGAGTGTAACTCTTACCCACATACAACACATATAAAGCAGACGAGTGTAACCCTTACCCACATACAACAAATCTATAGCAGACGAGTGTAACCCTTACCCACATACAACACATATAAAGCAGACGAGTGTAACCCTTACCCACATACAACAAATCTATAGCAGACGAGTGTAACCCTTACCCACATACAACACATCTATAGCAGACGAGTTTAACCCTTTCCAACATACAACACATCTAAAGCAGACGAGTTTACCTCTTACCCATATACAACAAATCTAAAGCAGACGAGTGTAACCCTTACCCACATACAACACATATATAGCAGACGAGTGTAACCCTTACCCACATACAACACATATAAAGCAGACGAGTTTACGTCTTTCCCACATTCAACAAATCTATAGCAGACGAGTATAACCCTTACCCATATACAACAAATCTATAGCATACGAGTTTACTTTTTACTTCTTTCCCACATACAGCACAAATAAAGCAGACGAGTTTACACCTTTCCCACATACAACAAATATATAGCAGACGAGTGTAACCGTTTCCCACATACAGCACATATAAAGCAGACGAGTTAACTTCTTTCCCACATGCAACAAATCTACAGCAGACGAGTGTAAGCATTTCTCACATACAACAAATCTAAAGCAGACGACTTTGAAAACTTCTGGGTAAAACTATGGGAAACCTTTAAAAGGAAAATGTAATAAGAGTTGAAAACACTGGTGAAAGGACTAATTGCTCATGATGAGCTATTTCTTCGTTTGTTACTATGTTTTCGAACGTCGTCTGCTGCAGAAATTATATCAGAGGACAGCAAACTTATGTCAGGTCCCTAGGTGACTTATTACGGAGATTATGTGTGAACTGCCTTTAACTATTTATAATATAACCTTATTGGAAGACAGTGGTGCAGAGGTAGAGCGTCGGCCTCTCACATCAAAGGTCCCTGGTTCGAGTCCCGTGATGAGCGGTCCTGACTTTGGGATTTTTCCACACAATCGGCGCGAGTACTGGTTAAGTATCCAGGAAGCAGACATCGAGAGTGATTAATATAAGCTTAAAGCTTGTTTCACAATCGATTTAAAATAAATAAGTTTAAACTAATATAACCTTTTCTGTTGAAAAACAGACCACTGATTCTAGTCTTACTTTCATATTTTTTCAAAGACTAGGTCATAGACATAGCTGCTAAGCATTTATTTGCTAAACCGTACAATGTAAAACAATCAAATTGACTGTAATTGTGTTTGTTTGCTACGTTTACTGCAATACTAGTATATTGATAAAAGTCTTAAGGTCAATACAAGTGGACAGTCGAGGATATAATATTTTAGCTGTTTTCTTGAATTGGGGGCAATATTTGACAGGACGGCTTCAGCTTCAAATGACAAGCTTCAAGGGTACGAAATTGCCGAAATATACCGGGTACGAAATAACTGCGAACGAAGTTCCATAAAATACAAGAAGAATTTTGATGCAAAGCATCAAAGACGCCGCGCATGATTTTGAAGCATGACTTAAAGGAAGTAGATGCAGTTCAAAACATTTCACCAGAGACATATAAACACATACCTGTGCAAACAGACAGGATATTAATATTTCGAACAAGAAGGCCAAATGTCCCTTTATTTTAAACAAGAAGGCCAAGGTGTGCCTATATTGCTCACCTGGCTACCATAGCCTATATAAAAATGTTACCAGGAGCAAAAAGGGTCAATATTGACCACAGACATATACACATATGTGTTTATATGTCTCTATATTGACGTAGGGATTAAACGTTTTATATGCTACGATCTATGTGATATTCAGCATGTGAAGTTTAGTCGTGAAATGACAAGTTAAGTCCTGAAACCATTTGGTTTACTGTTTGCTCAACATTCACTGCAACTATAATGTGTCATACAATCTGAAGTTTCTCAAGGTTATTTTTACCAATAAACTGTTTTAAATCCTCTTACTAGATCAATTAGATAAAAACAACAACATAGGTGCTTAAATATTAACATATATTAAGTTGTATTGCCTCTAGTTATAAGTTAAGTGTGACACAAGCTTTGGGAGGAGAGGGGGAATCTATTCTCCCTCCAGTTTAACAGAAGTATGATAGCAAAAACGGGAGTATATATATATATATAAAAAGAAGTAAATTAAAAATATTTATGATCAAGATTGAGCATTATGAAAGTTCACATGTATAGTTTACATATAGCAAGAATCATTACGTCTGTTTTGTTTGTTGTAATGTCACTTTAATCGTTTTGAACATGCCAGAAGAAAACTGAAAAATAAACAAAAGAAAATGGTCAAGTCAGTTCCCCAAAAGCAAAGAGCGAAAACCAGTTGGTACGAATCGTTCATCTCGAACGAAACATGAAAGACCGAATACGAATCGTATGAATTTTAGAAATCGGATGAAATCGTGAAAACAGCGAAGTATTCATAACGGAAGGAAGCAGAGACAACTTAATTACTCTATGGGAACCGATAACACCTTGTCGTCTATTAAATAACAATGACCCAAATCGCCAAGCGATGACATGTTGCATTTACAAATAATAGATTGGGTAACTTTACGGCCCTGCCTATTGCATAGTTGGGTTAACGTTGTTTTTACAGTTTCTAGAATTATAATGTAATATGTAGTAATTAAAATGAATCATCATTGATTTTGTTAAAGATTACCAATTTATTTAAAAATCTCAATATTGTAAATAGGCAAAAACATCGCCAGAAACTTTTTTCTGAGCTTTGATAAATCGGGCCAGGACGTAAACCAAACTATAAAAAATGCGTAGCCTAGGAAGTTAGAGGAAAGTTATTAAATACCCATTACATGTTTTGTAATAACGGTAGAAGACATACGTATTTTGTATCTTGGTGTTTCTTAAATCATTTTATACAATTTATTTATTCATAAAGGTGTTTTTTTTATTAAAACCTATCCCATACTAACGCCGCGCTTCCACGCGACGTCAAGGTACCTATTTCTTGTAAACCTTTCTTAGCTTTTGTTATCGTCAAGTCATTCTCCGTGATCTGCAGTTAGCTTAGCCCATATTTCAAGCTATACGGGATTATTTGTTCGTCCTCGATTAGACATGCAGCAGACGCTAATGCTAAAATGTCATTACAATATCAGCATTATATAAAGTAATTTACTCTGTTTAATAGTTGTTCCACATTACTGAATGTTCTTTTCAAATAAATAAATATTTCTTGATTTATGTAGTTCTTATAAAACGTTATTGCATAAATCTTTTAAATAGTAAAATGTATAGACTGTTTTCGGTCTACTAATCCAAACAAGAGGACCATGATGGTCCTATATCGCTCACCTGATTTAATCAAACTTAAAACGTTTTTATTGTTCTTTGTCTATACATGTATACAGAAAACAAGCAACACCCCCTGGTGGCCATGTTTATCATCGTATCAAAATAATTTGAAGTCTTAGTAGAGGGGCACCCAAAGAACATTTATGGCAAATGAACGAGAATATTTTTAAAGTGTTTACCTTAACAAGTATATGTAAAACAAGTGATTTTTGTTAGATATAAACTTTGACAAACATCAGGGCCGATTTTAATACAAGATATGTATATGTGGTTCGTTCACCAGTATGTATGTATATTTGAGACCCATTATACACATACCCATAGAGAAAGCCAATAACAAGAACCTGTGTATGAAACAATTTAACTGGAGAAGAACGTGCTGTGATGTTTTTCAATGTTTATTTCGTTGGGTCTTAGCATAACAAGAATGTATAGTCACGCCAGGGACACTATATTACATGTAATATAGTGTCCCTGGATATGCTTAGCAAAAACAAATCGTTTACTGAGGAAATATTGACGGAAAAGGAAAATGAGATCGTACCAAATTTCACTTATCAAAAGTTCACCTGGTTGTGCATGTGTCGAATATTGTAGCAAGATAACGTATTAACCGCAGCATACACCATGTGTCCCTTTTTTTTTTTTTAACAAAACCTACGTTCAAATTAATAGATCATTAGTTATGCACTTACATGTTATCAACGGTATAATCGAGATGATGCACATGAATACCGCTATCGAGAGAAGATAACCGATATTTACAAACTTAATATTAACCCTTTCCCTCATATAGACTCTTTCTGACGCCTCTGCAGCAGACGGCTTTTTGAAAACATAGTGACAAAAGAAGAAATTGCACAAAACATGCAATTTCTCCTTTTGCCACAATGTTTTCCACTTTTTGTCATAGGTTATCCATTCAATTATGGAGATTTTTTATGTTTTGACAAAATACGTTCAAAGTCGTCTGCTGCAGAATTGTCGTATGAGGGAAAGGGTTAAACAATAGACTTTACCGCCTTATAATTGTTAAGGTTTGATATGAACCATGTTCATGACACTTGTAATTGCATATTATAGTTCTCATTCCACGTATGTAGTGTATTCTTCAGTGGTATACAAACACTTAAAAAACTATATTTAAACACACCAATTAAGATACATCTATATTCCTACTGATTTAACAACCTAGTAGAAATACAAATTGCGCACACAAGTGTGTGTAAACATTATTGAAAACATAATGAAGTCTTCTTTTACAAAACATTGAACAAACAGTGAAGTCTTCTTTGACAAAACATTGAAACATATGAAAACTTCATATCACATAGAAAAATAATAGCAAGAGATTTACTGTTAGCGAAAATGAGAACAGAGCTGAAAATTCTTATTATTGTTTAAACGGTCAAGGACATACATACTTCAAGAATTAATGGCACATGTACAAGTATTTTATGATCCATAAACATTGTACGAAATTATGCAAAGAGTATTTTTAGTAGTATACAGCTATTTACTCCTCTTGAGGACAAAAGCGAAAAACTATTCTTCCAAGTGAATGACTATTGACCGAGAGTTAAACTTCTTCATACACAGGTTCTTGCCAATGGCTTTCTGCATGGGGAAGTGTGGTCCGTGGCATGTGCAAATGCATATCTTAGATGTAAATGAGTCTTGATGATTGTCAACGTATAAACACACCAAAATAAACGTTGACAAGCATCACAGCACATTCTTTTTCAGTTGAAAACATACACAGGTTCCAGTTGATGGCTTTCTGTATTTAGTTTGCGCGTCCACGCATGATATTATTACATATAAACTCAAACGGTTGAGCCATATACAACGTTTATAGCTATCAATAGTACAGTAATCAAAGCACTGAAAGGGCTTACGGCTTTGGGGATGCTGGAAGGTTGGAGAAGTAGGGAACATGTGAAAGGAAATAACAATTGCAGCTTATGTTTATGTATTTATTGTTAAGAAGGTGAAAGATCATATCATAAATAGTAAATATTATGAAACTGTCAATTTGAAAACAGGAGTACCTTGTTGGCACTATATCGCTCTTCTGGGTGCAAAAGCTCACAAGTATACACATTTAAGACATGAAGAATCAAAGTAAAATTTGACAACAGGTTTAGGCAGAATATTTTGAAGTTTCTACCTCATTATATTGATAAATATATCAATGTTAAATCGACCTCTCATCAAGTAGAAATAATTCTGTAACCCCTGTTCTAGACTGGGAGAAAGTGTTTGATCAATGCAAAACTCATCAAGACAATTTTTCTGACAAAGATTCAAAATGCAATCTCGAGAGTGTTATCAAGATTTTCCTTCATTTGGCCTAGTGACCTATTTTTTTTACTTCATGTGATACATATTCGAAAATGGACTAGATATTATCATTACAAACATTATGTCATAGTTTCAAGCTGCTGAAGCAAAACATACGGCCTTCAGAGTATTAACAAGAGTTTCCTTCAATTTGGCCTAGTGACCTAGTTTTAAACCTGGCATGACCCTTATTCGAGCTTGGCCTAGATATCATTAAGATAAACATTCTGACCAAATTTAAAAAAATGTCGTTTCTACAGTGTGGACAAGATTTTCCTTCAATTTGGTCTAGTGACCTAGTTTTTCATATATTCAAACTTGGCCTACATATCATCAAGACAAACATTATGAAACAGTTTCAGCATTCTCAAGTTAAAAATGCAGCATCCAGAGTGTTAACAAGGTTATCCTTTAATTTGGCGTAGTGACCTTGTTTCTGACCCAATATGACCACTAGTCTAACTTGACCCAAATATAATTCAGACACAATTTCAAGCTGCTGAAGCAAAAAATGTGGCCTATAGAGTGTTAACAAGATCTTCCTTCAACTTGCCCTAGTGACCTAATTTTTGACCCGGCATGACCCATATTCGAACTTGGCCTAGATATCATTAAGATCAACATTCTGACCTAATTTTAAACTGCTGAAGTAGAAAATGCGAACTTGACCTACATATCATCAAGACAATTATTCTGATACAGTTTTAATATGCTCAAGTTAAAAATGTAGCATCCAGAGTTTTAACAAGATGTCCCTTCAATTTGGCCTAGTGACCTAGTTTGACTAACAAAAACCCCTATGATACTCCGTGGGAATATTATAAGACTGTTATATCTTTCCAATCCTTGAATCATCTACTCCAAGAATTCCTCAAACGATTTACCTCACTTCAGCAGCGGGCTCATACACCATTCGTACTGTTCCCGCCAGCTGATACGGCACTTGACGACGAGTCGGTAAACTTTATAGCTGCCATCGGACGATACAGTCCAGGTGTAAATCGAGTGCTGGAGGAATACATGGGGTGGTGTATCACCCTTACCTTACTGACCAGTCATCCATTGACGACTTGATAAGGGAAGTCAAGGGATCTGAATGTCCACACAATTCGCTGGATAGCGATCACATTGGTGACGAGTTGCGAGTTCGAAGAAAGAATTATTGGCCTCGTGAAGTCGGACTGAAGATCATCAATGGCGAAGAAAATGCTTACAAGAATGTGCCTTAAGTCTGCACATAGAGATATGGATATCAGCATTTATGGTTTCAAAAGTCTTCTGGTGCAGATTTATATTGTTTTCAAAAGCATATTTGTATTAATTAAAAATGTACCATACCTACCTAGTATCAACCCCAGTCACAATTACCTTGCGAAAGGTTTGCGAGTAGTTTGCGGCGGATTCCTAGGCATTTTCGGCCGGGACCCTAGGGACTCTTCCCGGGCATCGAGTTACTTTAAACTCGGACTTAAAACCTCATCGCAAATTGATCGCACATAAATCGGTTGATGCTTGGCCGCAAGCGCTGTGGAGGTATCAACGGCATTCTCATAAGAATATTTGTCTTAAAGATATTACTATTTTTGTTTTATTAACCCTCGCCATGCAGGATTCACTATATGGCGAGCATCCAAGTCAAGTTCGAATATGGGTCTTATTGGGTCAGAAACTAGGCCACTAGGCCAACTTGAACGGAAATCTTATTAACATTCTGGAGGCTGCATTTTTAACTTGAGCATGTTGAAACCAGAATGTCTGTCTTGATGATATGTAGGTCAAGTTTCAATATTGGTCATGTCTGTTCAAAAACTAGGTCACAGGGCAAATTGAAGGAAAACCTTGTCAACAGTGTAAAAGCCGTAGTTTTTAAAATGTAGTCAATGAAACCGTAAACACCGTTTTATTGTTCCTTATAACACTGCTTAGAGTGAATACATGTTCTTCACACGATCTGTATTTCCGGAAGCCATTTTGTTCGTCTGCAAGAATGTTGTTATTTTCTAGTTATTCTGTTAACCTCTTATTGAGGAAAGACGTATACAACTTGCTGATACAGGACAAAAGACTTATACCGCGATAGTTCATTGGTATTCCCTTGTCTGAGTGTGGGTCTTTCAAAATGGGACAGACAATTGCGTTACGCAATCAAATATAAGTTGAAATAATGGCTGTAAAGCTTGTCACAGTGTTGTTTTTCAAAACATCGTATGCTATTTCATCTATGCTACAGTATGATCCCCGTTTTGACTTTTTAACAATGTGCACATGTATATGTTGTG
The DNA here is from genome assembly GCA_031761405.1 of Serripes groenlandicus. NCBI lineage: Eukaryota > Metazoa > Mollusca > Bivalvia > Cardiida > Cardiidae > Serripes > Serripes groenlandicus. Next base: position 36,588,611 of record JASEVX010000005.1, read on the forward strand.
TTACTGATGCACAATTCTCACGATAGCATATATCGATATTGTTGAAAATATCATTCTCGCTATCTCGTAAAAATGCAAGTATTCTTTTGTTGTATTTGTAATGTATTTGCTATATAAATTGCAATATCGTAGCTACTTTGAATCTTTAAAGAGAAGCAAATTAATACAACCTACCATTATTTACTAAAGTGTCGAAGAAAGGCGGTACTTAAAAGATTGAAATTGATGATTATAATCAAAATATGTGGTGTGTTAATTTTATTACCTACCCTTGAAGCGTATCTAGCTATAATTATACAGTGTACGTTCTGAAGTGCGACAGATGTTTAACTACATTGTGGTTTATTAAAAATCGGCTCGATATATATTCTTGAAATTTGGGCAAATGGTATACGAACATGTGTCCTAAAATTATATATCTTTTAAATAAAAATCACTTGGGCGAATTTTTAATAAATCGAAATAATCTGATAACTGTTAAAATTCCCTAATGTCTGTCGTCTATTTTATCCGAATACCACTTCAAACGAGAAAGTGATGGCGGTTTCATTAACCACATTATCATTGTCGCAATAACATACGTTTAGACGTCAAAAACAGCGTTATTTCAAAGGTATGATTCCACCTTAAGCCCATGGACTTAAGAAATATGACGATTGTCGCATTTTGTCAATCGTCGAAAATAATATTGGCCAAGCTGGGGTTCGAACTCACAACCGCTGATGTCCTTATGACTTGTGTAGATAAAGATAACCGATTCGTAACTAAACCAGTAGGTGACGACCCCAATAGTAAAATTACCATGTCGCTAGCAAAAGTCAATTTTGTCGTTTTATCAAGCATTTTACACATATTGATTCAAACATAAAAACAGGGGTCGAAAAATCTCTATCCTCAAAACAAATAACTGTTGATGCTTTTGCATCAAATGAAATTCAAAAATGTAGTGGTGAAAGCAGACATTGCTCAAAGTAAGCAAATGATTCTTTCCCCGCAATCTTTTCAAATGTATATCGAATTTATTTAATTCCAATTTTCTTTCTCTGATATAGGATTGTTATCACCTCTACAGAAGAGTTATAATTATGTCTCAATGAGATTTTATTAAACTGTCTGATAATATATTTTTATTTGTCCAAATTGTCCACTTTCCAAGGTTTTCAGTCTGAAAGGAGTCTAAACTGTTCACATCAGGTGATGGATTAAATATTATGAAAAAAGTCCTGGAAATATTACTGTTTTAAAAAGAACACATCACCGGGCCATCGCCCTCTTTTTTCAATCAACAATGGCTGGTGACCATGACTGTCCGAGAAAGGTTTGAAGCCATGCCTCTCCATATAAACGATTATTTCACTTCCCGATGGTTTGTCTTTATGATAGCTAAACTCCATGAGAACGACCCTCACATCCATCGACTGGAAGAATAGTTTTCCACCGAGTAGAACATTCATTTCTTGCGTTTCTACGTCCATTTTGATAATCATCGGTTTACCGATAAACAGTTCTCGTAGATCGTCCAGTTTGACAGTGTTAACACTGTCACGAATGTCGTCTGCTTCTGATGGTTCGAATTTGATGGCCGTACCACCCACATTACCTGGGAATTTCCGGAGAGTAACCGTCGAATAGTTAAATGATACAGCATTCCACACCAAAGTTACATTCTTTGTTAGGTTACCGAGTTGAAGAGATTTTGCTAGCAAGTCCAGGTTACCCAACAGCGGATCAACCGCTACGACGTGTTTGTGAGCCTTAGCGGCGGCTAGTGTGAATGAACCAATGTTACACCCTAGATCAAGAAACACGCTGTCGGTGTTTATCTTCAACAGTCGGACGATGTTTAATACGAAGGATCTTTCCCATGACCCTGAGTTCCGAATACTCTTCGAGATGTATTTGTCTACTGTGGAAGTATAGATACAAACCGGAGTCTTGATATCGGCTACAGATAGACTGACACATTCACTACTAGATGCTAGTAACTCATCTGAACTCCTACGTATTGTCCTTACACATTTACCATTGTTATATAACTCAATCGAGGATGTAATTCTGTCCACACATGGCTGTTTAACGAAATCGAAGATTGGTGGAACGGTGTTGCGCCCAGCACTGTCATTGTTCATGGCCGTTTTAGACAAACCGTTTAACTTTTCACAGTTTTTCGTTTGACCAATGCATACCTTTTGCATTGAGACACCGTCAGGTTGATTTGCACGGTCAAAGAGAGGCGTTATGCGAGATGATATATAAATTATGATACACACAACAACAAAAGCGAGAGGATAAAACATCCGTTTAGCCATGACTATTCCATGCACAAAGGCGATCAATATAAATATAGCCAGGAGAAATACATACAAAATATATCGTTGATAAACCTGTTATACAGGCTTCGCTACACTCAATTAATTATTAAGGCCCGTCATGGGAGTCGTCATCTTAATATGAGCCGCTCAACGAGAAAACCATCATTGTGGACTCTGCGTAAGGTATCGACCCGGATCAGCCTAATCATGCCGCATAGGCTAACCAGGACAGATATTTTTCGCCTCCGGCTGATTTTCTGTTACAGGAGTCTATAATGTTGGTTTTGCAGTGGAACGGCTCATATGTTGAAGTAGAATAGGGTATTTGTCCATGCCACGGACGAGACGATCTTCGGGAATCAGCACCAATACAATAAGCTCCAGCAGTATATCGCTCATTTTGCGCATATTCCTATTTTTACTATTAGCTGCTGCGTGCGTTGAAATGAATCCAGGACATAGAACCAATGGGAAAAGGAACAAAGAACAAGAGCGCCAAATGTCACAAAATACGCCTGTCCTGGTTTTTTTGAGACCACGTATAGTGGTAATTGGTTGTACGTCAGCCAAACTTAGAGAGCGGACACTGTTAGTACAGTTTTGGCCATTTCGAGGGACATAATTGTGTAGTGACTAAGATAACGTTGTAAGTTATCAAACGTGACCAAGATATTCTGCTCATCAACATATTGTCTAAATTTAGTGATGATCGGATAAAGGCTTTACAAGTTATTTAGCTGACAAGACCAATTTTAGGTAATTTCTATAATTAAAGGGCGATAACTCTCAATTGACTTAAGCGATATGGCTAGTTATCGAACTTGTCCGAGATATTATGCCAATACACATTCTGACCAAATTTAGTGATGATTGGACAAAGGCTCCTAAAGTTATTGAGCTGACAAGACCAATTTTAGGTAATTTATATAATTAAAGGGCAGTAACTCTCGATTGATTAAAGCGATATGGCTAGTAATCGAACTTGTCCGAGATATTATGCCAATACACATACTGACTAAATGTGGTGATGATTGGGCAAAGGCTTCTAAAGTAATTGAGCTGACAAGACCAATGTTTGGTCATTTCTATAATAAAAGGGCAATAACTCTTGATTGACTAAAGCGATATAGCTAGTTATCGGACATGTCTGAGATATTATCCCAATACACATTCTGACTAAATTTGGTGATGATTGGAAAAAGGCTTCTTAAGTTATTGAGCTGACAAGACCAATATTGGGTATTTTTTATAATAAAAGGGCAATAATTCTTGATTGACCAAAGCGATATGGCTAGTTATCGAACTTGTCCGAGATATTATGCCAATACACATTCTGACCAAATTTAGTGATGATTGGACAAAGGCTCCTAAAGTTATTGAGCTGACAAGACCAATTTTAGGTAATTTATATAATTAAAGGGCAGTAACTCTCGATTGATTAAAGCGAAATGGCTAGTAATCGAACTTGTCCGAGATATTATGCCAATACACATACTGACTAAATGTGGTGATGATTGGGCAAAGGCTTCTAAAGTAATTGAGCTGACAAGACCAATGTTTGGTCATTTCTATAATAAAAGGGCAATAACTCTTGATTGACCAAAGTGATATGGCTAGTTATCGAACTTGTCCGAGATATTATGCCAATACACATTCTGACCAAATTTAGTGATGATTGGACAAAGGCTCCTAAAGTTATTGAGCTGACAAGACCAATTTTAGGTAATTTATATAATTAAAGGGCAGTAACTCTCGATTGATTAAAGCGATATGGCTAGTAATCGAACTTGTCCGAGATATTATGCCAATACACATACTGACTAAATGTGGTGATGATTGGGCAAAGGCTTCTAAAGTAATTGAGCTGACAAGACCAATGTTTGGTCATTTCTATAATAAAAGGGCAATAACTCTTGATTGACTAAAGCGATATAGCTAGTTATCGGACATGTCTGAGATATTATCCCAATACACATTCTGACCAAATTTGGTGATGATTGGAAAAAGGCTTCTTAAGTTATTGAGCTGACAAGACCAATATTGGGTATTTTTTATAATAAAAGGGCAATAATTCTTGATTGACCAAAGCGATATGGCTAGTTATCGAACTTGTCCGAGATATTATGCCAATACACATTCTGACCAAATTTAGTGATGATTGGACAAAGGCTCCTAAAGTTATTGAGCTGACAAGACCAATTTTAGGTAATTTATATAATTAAAGGGCAGTAACTCTCGATTGATTAAAGCGATATGGCTAGTAATCGAACTTGTCCGAGATATTATGCCAATACACATACTGACTAAATGTGGTGATGATTGGGCAAAGGCTTCTAAAGTAATTGAGCTGACAAGACCAATGTTTGGTCATTTCTATAATAAAAGGGCAATAACTCTTGATTGACTAAAGCGATATAGCTAGTTATCGGACATGTCTGAGATATTATCCCAATACACATTCTGACTAAATTTGGTGATGATTGGAAAAAGGCTTCTTAAGTTATTGAGCTGACAAGACCAATATTGGGTATTTTTTATAATAAAAGGGCAATAATTCTTGATTGACCAAAGCGATATGGCTAGTTATCGACCTTGTCCGAGATATTAGCCCAATACACATTCTGACACAATTTGGTGGTCATTTGAAAAAGGCTTCTAAAGTTATTGAGCTGACAAGACCAATTTTGGGTAATTTCTATAATTAAACAGCGATAACTCTTGATTGACTGAAGCGATATAGCTAGTTATCGAACTTGTCTGAGATATTATCCCAATACATATTCTGACTAAATTAGGTGATGATTGGACAAAGGCTTCTAACGTTATTGAGCGGACAACATACTGGACGCCGCCCGCCCGCCTGTACGCCGCAGGTGAAACTATAATACGATCCGTTTGGGCGTATAAAATAGAAGAGCCAGAATAAGTGGCGCGGGAGAGGTTCTAAACGAGTCCGAATAGTTGTATAGACATCCTTCTACTAACTGTTCAAACGTTTGATTGTGATATATTTACATGTTGGACATATATATATTGTCTTCTCTTTTCAGGAAACATGAAAGTAAATATCAAATTTTGGAGAACAGAACCATTTACCTCATACAGACACACCTTTGGATGCTGCGCAGCAGACAACTTTTGAAAATACTTTTAGATCACATGACTTTGGAAAAAAAATGTGTAATTCTTGAAAATCTGCACTTTTTGAAATGATACACTTTTACTTGGGAAGAATGTTGTGTACAGGTTCAAGTGTTATATATAAGACTTACTGTTGGAAATGGCATTAAACCGCAATAAATCAATCAATCTTAACTTTGGAAAACAATGATGTGAGATATGATAAAGTGCGTATGTCTTCTTTACTTTATTACAGAATAAAATGACATTACATGACCCAGTTTTGTTATTTATTTAAACTACTAATCTCATCCTAAACCACTTCATCTATTTCAATCACATATCAAACGAATGTTTCTTTATAATATCCTGTAATAAAATAGTTTTTAGAACACCGGAGCCGAAAGCTCAATGTGATCTGTTCTGATAAATCTCTGTCTATATTCTGTCCTTCTAAAATGTTCAGTTTCCAATGACATCTTTTCCTAAACTTAAGGACAAATTTCAACGTAACCTCTCCATAGGAATGTTTCTTTGGTTTTGTTTTGTTTTATTGAGGTTTAACGCCACTTTCAACATTATTCTTTCTTTTGTAACTGCGGCATTGGAAGTGGGAAAAATGAAGACACTTTCATATTCAATTACTGTATCAGTACTTGTCTGATTTAAAGAGTATATAGCTTAAATGTTTTTATGTGAACCTCTACAATCGTTTATCAATCCAAATTGATTAGTTAAAAAACATGGCTGCAACTGATTAGTTTAATTGGGGTTTTACGCCGTTTTCAACATTATTTCAGTTATATCACGGCGAAAGTTCACTTATTCATGATCCCTGGGTAAACAAACCAGTACTAGGCTATCAAGTTATTCAGTTATATCAAGGCGTTTCCTTGGTAAGCTACCAGTACTACCGGTCCATTTTATCCTGACACCCAAGCAGTCAGTCGTAATGCTAACTCCTTTTATATCGTACCTTTCACTGTGATATAGACTCCATGTCACTAGACGCATTTATACAGTTTAAATAAAATATATTTGCGTCTATTCAGGTTGAAATTAAATAGCAAAGTAAGCGATTGACTTGTCGGAAACAGTTCGGGGAATACCGACATCCAATCGGTCCAATGCCGATAAATGTGTACATGTAAATGTGATTCTTATCTTCTTTTAAGGAGAGTCCGTTTCAGTTGTGTTCTGTTTCATAGACATAGCTTAAACGCGTTTACGTTATTAGTCGCCGGACAGAAGCCCGCGACTTATATTTTTAATAGCTTTTCGGAAATGACATGGGAGGAGGAGTTATTATTAGAAAAAACCAAATTACTGTCTTGAATAATGAATGAATGTATATTGTTTTATGGCGCATCGACAGCTAAGGTCATTTAGCGCGCAATTAAATTTAATTATTCATGTTCCCTGGGTAAACAAACCAGTACTAGGCTAGAAAATGTGCCTTGCCCAAAGGCACTCCACCATGACCGTAGTGCCGCGACTAGGAATACTGTCTTGAACATATTACAATTGCGTTTTAAAAACACTAAGTTATGACACATCTAAAATGAAATAAATATTCCGATGTTTTAATTATATGCAGTTTCTTTATTTTGACTCGCATTTCTGTGTTTTTTTTTGTTTTATTTACGAAGACAAAACAGTCCCTATGAGATTTGCAGCAGACTATTATGTGTTAATATCCAGATAAAAATCACGTCGAATTCTCCTTTAAAATAGCAATTTTAACTTACTGAATGTTATTTTCATGTTCAAAGAGATGTCTTGATTTGTGAAGAATTCATTTTATAATGTTTATCCATGTTTGTCTAAAATATGAACCGTTTCTAAGCTAAAACTGTTGATCACCTGACTCGCGAATACCAACCGCGTAGATCAATCTCCTTTGTAGACAGCCGCTCTTTACACTCACTTACAAATAGTAAATTATAGGTGATTTAAAATGTTTACTTGGTTTGAAACAAATGAAGAAAATAACAAACCGAGATAAAACTGGTTTTAATAGAAAAATTATATTGAACGAACACTCTCTGCCTATAAAGAAGGTTTTAAGAACGACACCTTTGCGAAGAAAAATGTGGGTCACCAATCGGGTCTTGCATACAAAATTATTTCGTCCTTGACAAATTTAAATGTGTCATTAGATTCCCTAAAGGCATTTTGCTTCCGATCTGCATATTGTTATGCTTCATTGACACAAGGGCGCTCATCATAATATAATTTTAAAACATGAGTATTTTGTTATTTTCATTATAAAAAAGGGAAGGAAAGAATTACAATAAATTAACATGTTGTATGGTTCAGTTTATGTTCGAAATTAAGTTTAAATTATACAACAATTTCAATAAAATTGAACTGTTTAGCTGATATTATATTTCGAATGTGGTCTAATTTATAAATATTGGACTACATTTTAACATTTGTTAAAGTATGATATAATTAGGATGCCAAGCTAATATCATTTTGAGAAAAAGAGAAAACTCATGTCTTCAGCGATTTAACCCTTATCTCATTGTTTTAAAAGTAGATTGCTGCAAAGGTGTCCAATGTTGACTTTAATAGGGGAAAGGTATAATGACATGCTATTGCATGCAAATCCTAAATTGTTTGTTTTGAGGTTGTATTGATAAATAATAAAATTCAAATATTCTGACAAACATCTTGAAAAGTGTATGTGGAATTCACAAATGTTATAATCATTCCTTAATGAAAGCAATGTATACATACTAAGACTAATGATTGGCAAGTTTACTCATTGCCGTTACTGTTTATGATCAATGATTAGTTGGCTGTGTGTAATGTCAACCTACTTTGGAATGGAGATTGATCATAAACAATGAAAGGCTTTAGTTATATTTCAATGAAGGACATTCACTTCGTTGACAAAAAAAATGCAAGTTATGATACATTTTCACTTGACCCCACCCCTGTTGTTCCAATATGCCCCTCAGTTGATAACTGTTTAATCAACTACTATAATGTTAGCGTTATGCATAACAGCAGTATGGATTTTCGGCGATATTGATGCGTTGCATCAACTTTCTCTTGTGTTTACTATGGAACACACGGCTGAGGCATGCTAAACTACGCACTCATGTACGTTTACATGACAAATTGTTTCATTCTTATTTCCTGTACCACACGAACATTATATTGCTACGCATCTAGATGGTAAAGTGTATGCCGCCGGTTGCATCGATCTCTTACAAACTTAGGAACACATCCGGAAAATAATTTCAAATCTAGATTCAATGGTCGAAGGGAATGAATAGCACGTGTTTATAAGTTCCTTTTTTAATGGTAATCGTTTAACGAAGTGTTATTACAAATGTATCTGATGTACTAAACACTGTGTGTTTTGTGATTATAGCGACCTCACAAAGAGAGGAGATGAGTGTCCGAGTTACTGTCGGTGCACAACCAACAGTAGTCGAACCCTCTTTAGTACTTGGGGATTGTTAACACTCTAGTTGGATAGTATTATGAGTGCTCCGGTTTCAGGTGACAGAGCAAATCCTTGGTTTTATTGTTATAACTGAAATGTTATCGAATGACTCCGCTTAGATAAATAGAAATGTTCAGGTATTTTTCGGGGGACTACTTTTTTCCGGGACCGGGATCTGCCGGGACTTGGACCGGCCGGGACCTGCTGCTATGCTGATGTAGTTTAGATAGTCGGTATTATTGATGTCATCTTGATTGTTATTTCAGCTAGCTATTTTACGTCTTCGTAATTGAAAACAGGGATGTTTTTATATAAATATTGAATTACATCTATCATATAGTATATGTAGGTATCAAAAGATAAATTCTGTTAAAACATTATTAGAACATTATCAGATATATAATTTTCTATTGTTTAAAATGCAGATTTGAAATATGTAATTTCATTTTGTGTTATTTTAGATTTAATGAAGATAGCATCAAAACTAGGCTCTCGACATATTTGCATTAGTGAAAGGGAAAAAGAAAAAGGAACAGGCAACTTATAATAATTATTTTAATTAATTCTTTTTATAAAGGCGACATAAGAAGTTTCAGTTCATATACGTAACCAAATGACGAGATAATTTCAATAGAAGTCCCCTGTTTGTTGTCAAATCAAGCAAAAGTCGACGAGTTAGGCAATACCAAAGCCGACCTTCAGAGACTTTCAATCAATGCCGATGTCCCTGACCAGGCTGATCAACTGCGTGAGCTTATCAGGATTTCCATTGTCACAAATTCATGAAGGTGACATTACCATATACATACAGTAGAATAACTCTACTTTAATGTCCTATGTTATATAATATGTAGCATCGTGATTTGGATGCAGAATGAATAACACCCGCCAGGCTGATCTTTCATTATGTCGGCATCATTTCATATTGTACACCGCAACATTATGTTGAAAAAAATATATACCCCATAGATACAATCTGGAACTAAATGAATTAATTATTTCTGAGAAATATGCCACATGGGTAGTTCTGTTATGACTTGTTACATCCGGTAAATCAATCCAAATTCAAATTCAGGTCGAAATCAGACACTCCACAATTGACCTTATGAGGGTCATAACACTTCGAATCGAATCGAGAGCATTTCCGAACTTTCATGAATGCATCTAAAATCATAAAACTACAAATATATCTCCAAAAAAGATAATCTAAATCTAAATATCTTCAAGGAAAATGAATATCTCATTGTAAGTAAAATACTGTTGTTTGCGAGACCGTTTGAGCATAAGGAATATTAATAGTAAAATTTGATATCAAAGTAAATCGATTATAAGTGAAGGGTACGTTTATTTTGTTTATATGAAATTCAACCTAAAAAACACAAATCCAAATCATTTTTTCCCTCGAAATATAACAAGCAAACTACTGAAAGTACTGCAATGGATGTTAGCTCTAGAGTGTTAAAAATATTTTCCTTCAATTTGACCTATTGACCAATATTTTGACTTAACATGACGCATGTTAGAACTTGACCTTGATATCATCAAGAAAAACATTCTGATAAAGTTTCAACATGGTCAAGCAAAAAATGCAGTATCCAGAGTGTTAACAAGATTTTCCTTCAATTTGGCCTAGTGACCTAGTTTTTAACCCGGCATGACCCATATTCAAACTTGACCTAGATATCATTTAGATAGAATTCTGACCAAATTTCAAGATGCTGTAGCCAAAAAATATGCTTCTACAGAGTTAACAGGATTTCCATTCAATTTGGCTTAGTGACCTAGTTTTTGACCCGGCTTGACCCATATTCGAACTTGGCCTAGATTTGATATAGGTAAACATTTCGACCAAAATTTGCCTTAGGAAAAAATGTGGCTTCTACAGTATTAACAAGATATTCCTTCAACTTGGCCTAGTAACCTAGTTTCTGACCCTATATAACCCATATTCGAACTTTACCTAGATATCATTATTACAACATTCTGAGAAAATTTCAAACTGCTGAAAAAAAACTTGCGGCCTCTAGAGTGTTAACAAACTTTTCCTTCAATTTGACCTAGTGACCTACTGTTTGACCCAGCATGACCCATTTTCAAACTTGACCTACCTATTATCAAGACAAACATTCTGATAAAGTGTCAACATGCTCAAGTTGAAAATAAGGCCTCTAAAGTGTTAACAAGATATCCATTCAATTTGACCTAGTGACATAGTTTTTGTCCCGGCTTGACCCATATTCGAACTCGGCCTAGATATCATTTAGATTAACATTCTGACCAAATTTCAAGCTGCTTAAGTAAAAGATGACCTAGTGACCCGACATTACTCATGTTCGAACTTGACTTACATCATCAAGACAAACATTCTGATAAAGTTGCAACATGCTCAAGTTGAAAATGTGGTCTCTAGAGTGTTAACAAGATTTTCCTTCAATTTGATCGAGTGACCTAGTTTTTGACCTCAAATGGCCCAGTTTCGAACTTGTCTAAGATTTGATGAAGATGAATGTTCTGATAAAACGTTCATGAAGATCCGATGCAAAATGTAGCCTGTAGATCCTTATGTGTAACTTAAATTTCAAAATTAAGTATACAACTTCATGGATTAAAACTTTACATTGTGTACGTTTACTTTGTATAATTTGCATACTGTTTAGCTTGTTGTGAAACGTATTTAACTGATCCCTGGACAATCAAGAAAAATTGTCCATTTTGAAAAAACAGAGGGCAGCACAACAGTTTTACAAATTTACACTTCCTGAAAGCTGGGAATGACAATTTACGGAGGTATTCAGCCTCATTAACATTAACCCTTTCCCGGACAATTCTGCAGCAGACGACTTTCAAAACTTATTAACAAAAACATGATTAATCTCAATAAATGAGAGTTTTACTATTAAAAAGAGTTGGAAAACATTGTGGCAAAAGGAGACATTGCTGGTTTCGAGCACGTTGTTTTCAAAATTCGTCTTTATTTTGGAAAGGGTTTATTAAAGAAAGATAATTATAAGAAAGCATTTGCACCTAAACTTAATTAATAAAAGCGTTATAGCGAGTTTAAGTTAAACGCCTAGAAAAAGAATGACCGATAGCGCAATTGTTTTTGCATGAATTTGTCACACGAGTTCTCAACACGTCAGACTTCCGAAGCTTCTGATGCTGCTTTTCCACATAGTCTTTAAGCCCATGGACGGGAAGCAATACGACGCTTGCCGCATTTTGTCAATCGTCGGAAATGATATTGGCCAAGCTGGGTTTCGAACTCACAACCGCTAATGTTCTTATGACATGTGTAGATAAAGATCTGCCACACCATGTATAACCGATTCGTAACTAAACCAATAAGTTACGACCCCAATGGTATGTTTACCATGTCGCTAGCAAAAGTCAATTTTGTCGTTTTATCAAGCATTTTCGAAATATTGATGAAAGAGGGATGAATACATTTTGTCTGGTAAGGATTTAAGTGTAAAAATCTCTTTCTCAAATCAAAATAACTTTTGCATCAGATGACCTTTGAAAATATATTGGCGAAAGCAGACATTGCCCAAAGTAAGCAAATGATTCTTTTCCCGAAATGTTTTCAAATGTATATGGAAATTATTTAATTCCAATTTCCTTTCTCTGACATAGGATTTTTTTATCTCCTCTACAGAAGAGTAATAATTATGTCTCAATGAGATTTGATTAAACTGTCTGAAAAAATATTTTCATTTGTCCAAACTTTCCACTTTCCAAGGTTTTCAGTCTGAAAGGAGTCTAAACTGTTTAAATCAGGTGATGGGTTAAATATTATGAAAAATTCCTGGAAATATTACTGTTTTAGAAAGGACACTTCACCGGGCCATCGCCCTCTTGTTTCAAACAACAATGGCTGGTAACCATGACTGTCCGGAAAGGTTTAAAGCAATGACTCTCCATATAAACTATTATGTCTTGCGTTTCTACGTCCATTTTGATAATCGTCGGTTTACCGATAACCAGTTCTCGTAGATCGTCCAGTTTGACAGTGTTAACACTGTCACGAACGTCGTCTGCTTCTGATGGTTCGAATTTGATGGCCGTACCACCCACATTACCTTGGTATTTCTGGAGAGTAACCGTCGAATAGTTAAATGATACAGCATTCCACACCAAAGTTACATTCTTTGTTAGGTTACCGAGTTGTAGAGACTTTGATAGCAAGGCCAGGTTACCCAACAGCGGATCAACTGCTACGACGTGTTTGTGAGCATTAGCAGCGGCTAGTATGAATGTACCGATGTTACACCCTAGATCAAGAAACACGCTGTCGGTGTTCATCTTCAACAGTCGGACGATGTTTAATATTAAGGATGGTTCCCATGACCCTGGGTTCCGAATACTCCGTGAGATGTATTTGTCTACTGTTTATTTGATACAAACCGGAGTCTTGATATCGGCTACGGATAGATTGACACATTCACTACTAGATGCTAGTAACTCATCTGAACTCCTTCGCAACGTCCTTACACATTCACCATTGTTATGTAACTCAATCGAGGATGTCAGCCTGGCCACACATGGCTGTTTAACGAAATCGAAGATTGGTGGAAGTTACGTCCAGCACTGTTCTTGTTCATGGCCGTTTTAGACAAAGTGTTTAACTTTTCACAAAGCTCCGTTTGACCAATGCATACTTTTTGCATTGAAACATTAGGTAGATTTACATAGTGAAAGAGAGCAACATCATTATGTATATTTACATGGTCAAAGAGAGGCGTTGATACTTGATAAATATTCTTGAGAATAATTAAAAATACAAGAACAAAAACAATTGCAAACATTTTCAGTTTGCCAATCTTTCGAATCCTTTTACCGAAAAATATCAGTATAGACATGATTGTTCTATGCAAAAAATTAGATCAATATAGTCGAGTGAAATCAATCACATATATCGTGTTTAAGCGTACAAAGGCTGAATGACCAACAACGGTTTGTTTTTGTGTAGAATTACTCACTTAACCCTTTCCCTCACAAAGACGCTTTCTGACGCCTCTGAAGCAGACGGCTTTTTGAAAACCGGCGACAAAAGAAGATATTGTTCGAAACAATGTTTTCGACTCTATTCAATTATTGTTCTTTCATTTAAAGTGAATTTCCATGCTTTTGCCTAGACATTTTCAAAGTCGTCTGCTACAGATGTGTTGTATGTGGGAAAGGGTTAATCTTGATCTGTAACATGATACAAATCTGCCATTCCTCCAAATTTATAATAGGTAAAAGCTCACGCATTTCCTCACGGAAGATCCTTACACAATCTAGACAAATGACAGTATTACTGTGTATATTTTGGGATGAAGTTCAAAACGATGTTGGAAAATAAGAAATGGCTCATTATTAGCTTTTTCTCCTTTCCCCTTAGACGTCAACCAGTTTTCTGCAGCTTAAGTGTGTATATGTACATCGACTATCTGTATTCGGGAGTGGGTTAAGTATCGGTAATGGGGTTCATTCAACAATATTTAAGTGTTTCTAGGATGCATTTCGAAAAGTGAAGATGGTGATCAGACGGAACCGAGGTAAAAGTTAATCTGGAATTTGCAAAGTCCCGAATGTCTGTTCTCGTGTGACGCGTCTAACTTAGTTTAACCCTTTCCCTCATATAAAACAGACGAGTTTAACCCATTTCCCTCATATAAAGCAGAGGAATCCGCTGTGGTCGAGTGGTTAGCGTCGGGGATTTCGAAACCGGGTGTCCCGGGTTCGATCCCCAGTCGCGGCAATTCGGTCATGGTGGAGTGCCCTTGGGCAAGGCACATTTTCTAGCCTAGTACTGGTTTGTTCACCCAGGGAACATGAATAATAAAATTTAAATGCGCGCTAAATGACCTTAGCTGTTGATGCGCCATAAAACAATATACATTCATTCATATAAAGCAGACGCGTTTAACCCTTTCCCTCATATAAAGCAGACGAGTTTAACCCTTTCCCACATATAAAGCAGACGAGTTTACTCCTTCCCCACATACAACAAATCTATATCAGACGAGTATAACCCTTTCCCACATACAACAAATATATAGCAGACGAGTGTAACCCTTTCCCACATACAACAAATCTATAGCAGGCAAGTTTAACCCTTTCCCACATACAACAAATCTATAGCAGGCAAGTTTAACCCTTTCCCACATACAACAAATCTATAGCAGACGAGTTTAACCCTTTCTCACATACAACAAATCTATAGCAGACGAGTTTAACCCTTTCCCATACAACAAATATATAGCAGACGAGTTTAACCCTTTCCCACATACAACACATATAAAGCAGACGAGTTTATACCTTTCCCACATACAGCACATATAAAGCGGACAAGTTTATACCTTTCCCACATACAGCACATATAAAGCAGACGAGTTTACTCCTTTCTCATATACAGCACATATAAAGCAGACGAGTTTACTCCTTTCTCACATACAGCACATATAAAGCAGACAAGTTTATTCCTTTCTCACATACAGCACATATAAAGCAGACAAGTTTATACCTTTCCCACATACAGCACATATAAAGCAGACGAGTTTACTCCTTTCTCATATACAGCACATATAAAGCAGACGAGTTTACTCCTTTCTCACATACAGCACATATAAAGCAGACGAGTTTAACCCTTTCCCTCATATACAGCACATATAAAGCAGACGAGTTCACTCCTTTCTCATATACAGCACATATAAAGCAGACGAGTTTACTCCTTTCTCATATACAGCACATATAAAGCAGACGAGTTCACTCCTTTCCCACATACAACACATATAAAGCAGACAAGTTTAACCCTTTCCCTCATATAAAGCAGACGAGTTTAACCCTTTCCCACATATAAAGCAGACGAGTTTACTCCTTTCCCACATACAACAAATATATAGCAGGCAAGTTTAACCCTTTCCCACATACAACAAATCTATAGCAGGCAAGTTTAACCCTTTCCCACATACAACACATATAAAGCAGACGAGTTTAACCCTTTCCCACATACAACAAATCTATAGCAGGCAAGTTTAACCCTTTCCCACATACAACACATATAAAGCAGACGTGTTTACTCCTTTCCCACATACAGCACATATAAAGCAGACGAGTTTACTCCTTTCTCACATACAACACATATAAAGCAGACGTGTGTTATCCTTTCCCACATACAGCACATATAAAGCAGACGAGTTTACTCCTTTCCCACATACAACAAATCTATAGTAGACGAGTGTTAACCTTCCCCACATACAAACAATCTATAGCAGACGAGTATAACCCTTTCCCACATACAAACAATCTATAGCAGACGAGTTTATTTCTTTCCCACATACAACAATTCTACAGCAGACGAGTATATCCCTTTCCCGCATATAAACAATCTATAGCAGAGGACTTTATAAACTTCTGGTTAAAACTATGGGAAACCTCTTTAATGTGAAAGTACGCGGGAAAGAGTTAATACGGTCGCGACTAATCAATAATTGAATGGTGTTTTAAGCCCCGTCGACATCAAAGCTCATTTTGGACGCTTAACTCTTTCAGCGCCGAATTGTTTAAAGTTGACTCTTCCATGTTCAAAATCGGGCGTCTTCATTTCTCAATTTATGAAAGTTTTGGACTATTTTGGTAACTAAAAGGCAAACAATGCTGATTTCAGGTGAGACAGCTCGTTACGAGCTGACTTACCTGGATCTGCATTGTTTGCAAAAACTTCAATATTGCCTGTGGCGCTGAAAGAGTTAAACAGAAATATAAACAATTATAAATGTTAATAAATTACATTAAACTTAAATAACGAGCCACAAAAATAAAACCATCTGTGTAAATTTAAAATATAATAAGTATAATAAATAAACAAAAACAAAAACAAGTTAATTTGGGAATGTCATAAGAACACATAACGAGGGCTTGGCGGGAAACGGCTGTAACTAAAATAGGTATTTTTTTTACCAACGTTAATCATTTCAAATTGAAGAGCAAGTGCAAAATAAAAAAGGTCACCGATTAAGTTCCGTCTACGAGCAATGTACACTAACTTTATCAAACTAAAATAAGGTAAAAACAAACTGAACATTGAAACCTGCAGATAAAGAGGACCAATCTCTTTTCGAATTCAATAAATACTCAAAATACTTTTAATTCGAATAAATATATATATAAACATTTTGTTTGAAAAATGAAGAAAACCTAATCTGTTTTTCAACATTTTCAACAGAAAATACTATGTTATACAAACTTAAAGGCAGTTCATGATTAATGTAAGTATATAATAAGTCACTTCACATAAGTGTTCTGTCCTCTGATGTAACTGAAATACCACAGAAATGTATCTGTTTTCTGTGTAATATATTGTGAATTCCATTTTTCTGTGCGAAATTGTCTAATCTATAACAAAGAGGCCCAAAAGGGCCAGTATCGCTAAACTGTTATGAGGCAAAAATTCAATCTCCAAACAAACATCCCCGCCCCCTGGTGGTCATGTTTTTTTACCAATCACCATAGCTTGAAGGAATCTCGTAGAATGTCACCCAAAGAACATTTCTACAACATTATTTGAAATTCGGCCTGATACTTTCGTCCATGAAGATTTTTTAAGTTTTCACTATAGCCATATACGGCGGCCATGTTTATCAAACTATCAACATGGCTTGTAGGACTATAAAAGAGGGTCACCCAAGTAACATTTCTACAAACTTATTTGAAAATCGGCTTGACACTTTCGGAGGAGAAGATTGTTTAAGTCTTCACTATAGCGGAGAAATTGATGATCATGCTCTCAACAGTGTTTTCAGAAGTTGTCGGCTGCATATGCATCAACAAAGGAGATTTCTATTCATCCTGCAGAATTGAGCTCATTTCCTTTATAAAGACACATTATATTGAAACATCTTATACATGGGACTTTTGAAAATATTTATCAAAAATTAGTTTTCTCAGTATATATGCATATAGTGTTTTCATCTTGGTCTAAAGATCATACATTGAGCCAGATCATGCAAAGGTAGCCAGTTGTGTCGAGTATTTTTTCTAGAAAGTCAGGGGATAAATGTTAGGTGAACTGAAATTCCATTGAAAATAATGTTAAACTCAAGTCAATCAATCAACTCTGGTAAGAGTCAGTTTCCAATGCCTTCTATTGTTGTTTTCCATCCACATCCCTGGAAACCTTACAGAAACGGGGCCTCGGGTGATACGGACGAGGAGCTGGGAACTGGGAGGGACTATTTTGCATGGCATGTCAAGGATGAAGGAACCTTGCTAGGCAGCATCTCACAGGATTCCAACAATCTAAAGTTTCCTTCATTGCTTTGTCTATGGCACGCACCATTGATACACTTATTTATAGGGTAGAGGGATGTCCAGAACAGGCATGTCATGTATTAGCGCATCTCTCGCGGAACCCACTATCAGATAAGTGTGAAGGAATGATGGATATGTTTTTGGATTTGGAATGGCACGCACCATTGATAAAGCTATTTATAGGGGAGAGAGATGTCCAGAACAGACAGAGTATGTCCTGTATTAGCGTATCTCTCGCGGAACACACTTTTAGGGCTTTTATATGTTGTGGATAAGTGTAAGGAAGGATGGATATTCTGTTGGATTTGGAAGGAATTTAAAAAAAGAAATGCTTAATAGGAGTGTGGACTGGTATGAAAGCGGAAAAGGTCATGGTTTCATACACGACTACTAGTTATACATATTTGATGCGTGCAGCTGCACACAAGTCTGTCCTGCATGATTGCTGGATACCACTTGCGTCTAAATATCTCCACACTTATAGTATTAATAATGTGTATTGTTATTATTTCTTGTCTCGGAATAAATGTGTTGTATTTTTTTTATTTTACTTTTATGTTGACATTTTCTTGCGTCGGCATCCTCAAATAATAAGAATGCAAATATCATTTTGAGAAAAAGATAAAACGCTTGTCTTCAGCAATTTATCCCTTTTCTCAATGTTTTTAAAGTAGATATATGCAAAGGTGTCCAATGTTGTCATTAAGAGGGAAAACGTACAATGACTTTGTATTGCATGTAAATCCCAAATTGGCTTTTTTGTGGTTCAAATCCTGGAATTAAACAAATGTTAAGTGATCATGGCTTTGCAAGTGTATGGGAAAATCCTTCATCAGTTAACCGGCAGTAAAGCATTTATTTCTCTTTTTAATCAGCGCCTATTTGATATGTTCATTATTTTAATGCATCTTCTTTGCAGCTGTATCAACATGTAAAGGATACATTTGAATACGAACACTATTTTGATACTTTGGCGTTTGATTTACGTATGTTAATCTGTAGAATACGAACATCTTCACATTATTTGAAAATACAATATTGACGATTTGATCGTCAAACAGTGCCAAGACATGAACGCATCTGTCTTTTATGCAATTCGGGAGAGGTAGAAGATGAATTTCATTTTGTTTTAATATGTCCTCATTGCATATCCATTCGACAACTGTTTGTGAAATGCTATTATTAGGTCAGACCGAGTATTCTGATTGAAAACACAAATTAGAAAATAATTTTTCCAGCTCGCAAATTACTTTAAATATGCATTTATAAAAGAACATATTTTCATCACTATACTAATGGATTTTGTAATTAGTTCATTCAAATTCTGTTGACTTGAGTTTAACTTTGGTTTGTTGCTCATATTTCGGGCTGTCTGAGCAGGGATACACTGGCCGCTACTTAATCGACCAAGTGTGTACCATAGCCCCTGTAAAATATTAATGGACCCAACCGAATCACAGAAGGCACGGTCCATTACATGTGTATAGCAGGTTAAGGGTTAATAAAGTTTCTAATATAAACCTAAACGTATATACATACACAAATACATAAAATTAATATTGAATATTTATCATTAAATTATATCTTTACTTCACATATCAGTAAAATAACATTATATGAAAACCACACTTTTAATCAGTTTTGTACAACAAATCATTACATAAGCGTCAAGCTTTAGTCCTGAACATGCTGTGCGCGAGTTAGATCGTGTTGCCAACAAGTTAGACCAAACCATCCAGTTTGCTCGTGACCAAATTGATACTTTAAAGTTTATTGAATATGGACAAGACAAATACTAAATAAAAGATAATAATAAAAAAAAAATAGTAGGAGAGCTGCTTAGTTTGACTGTGGAGTAACACAATTAATCCATTCAAAGTGATATACTATAAACATCTTAACCTTTTCCGATTTGCAGACGCATTCTGACGGATATGCCGAAGACGACTTTGTGTCAAGAGGGGAAATTGTTCATTTTGAACTCTATTCAATAGTTCTACATGTATTTATATAAACAAAAATCAAGATTATTTTAATGTCGTCTCGTGCAGATGTGTTGTATGTATGTGCTAACGGGTTAACCCTTTCCCTAATACGACAATTCTGCATCAGACAACTTTGAACGTATTTTGTCAAAACATAGAAAATCTCCATAATTGAATGGATAACCTATGACAAAAAGTGGAAAACATTGTGGCACAAGGAGAAATTGCACGTTTTGTGCAATTTCTTCTTTTGTCACTATGTTTTCAAAAAGCCGTCTGCTGCAGAGGCGTAAGAAAGCGTCTATATGAGGGAAAGGGTTAAACGAAAACGTAGATCCCATTAATATGTATATAAACAAATAACACAACGAATGAAATGATTTTGTAATGGATTGTAGTAATGTGTCCACAAGAAAAGGTGAAACTATATGTCTCCAGTCATTTCTATAAGTGTTTATACCTTCAGGGTCACGTTGGTTAAACACGTAAATTATATTCAATTTAGACATGTGACGTCATTTGTAATTGTAAATCTCACGATAGTGGAATGTTGATCAATGTTTGGAAAGGAGGCGGTTTCAAACAGGATTTTAATATTCATAAAGGAAAAATACGAAAGAGGTCGCATGATTTACAAGATCTCGAAATGATCATGAACTATCAATCAGCCATCTTTTGGGGAATGCTTTGTTTTGTTTGGAGTTTAACGCCGCTTTCAACAGCTTTTGGTCATATCACGGCGGTCAGTGCACCTACCCATGTTTTCCTGGCTTTCCCACACCAGTACTTACACAACATTCTTTCGATGCCACTGACTACTTTCTCACATAGATCAGAGGTGAGAGGCAATGGAAAACATCGCCCGAAAGAACGCGCCGCAACCGGGTATCGAACCCGTGACCTCCAGATCACGAGTCAGATACGCTACCAATTGAGCTACCCGGCCGGGTTTTGGGGAATGCAATCGTTCCACTATGACCGTCATTATTTAGGCCGTTCAACGAGAAAACCAACATTCTGGACTCTGCGTTCAGTATTGTCCCGGATCAGCCTAAGCATGCCGCGCAAGTTAAACCGGACAGATACTGTTTGCCTCCTGTGGGGTTTTCAGGGATCATTAATATATTCCTCTTTCCCCATGAGACGGAATGTTTCGGCCCGGATTGGCCTGCGCGTACTGCGTAGGCTGATCTGGATCGATACATTACGCAGATTCCATAATGTTGGTTTTCTCCTGGAACGGCTCATTTTATAAGTTTATTTACTAGGCTTAACAAAATGCATTTAAGTGAAGATGTTCCTGACTACGTTAGAAAAATCCAAGCACTGCAGTGCTGACGGCCTGGGGGCTGCTGAAAGGTTGGAACAGTAGGGGAAATGTGAAAGGAAATAACAATTGCAGCTTATGTTTATGTATTTATTGTCAAAAAGTAAAAAGATCATGTCAAAAATAGTACATTTTATTAAACTGCCAATTTAAAACCAGAAGGACCTTGTTGGCACTTTATCGCTCACCTGAGTACAAGAGCTCACAAGTATACACCTTAAAGACATGAAGAATCAAGGGTAAATTTGGCAGCAGGTTTAGGCAGAATATTTTGAAGTTTCTGCATTATTATATTGAGAAATATGTCAATGATAAATCACATTCCATCAAGTTGAAATAGTTCTCTAAACCATGCACTAGACTGTGAGAAAGTGTTTGAAATATGCAAAACTCATCAAGACAATTATTCTGACAAAGATTCAAAATGCAACATCCAGTGTGTTATCAAGATTTTCCTTCATTTGTCCTAGTGACCTATTTTTGTTTACCCGATATGACCCTTATTCGAACATGGACATTGAGATAAACATTCTGACCAAATTTTAAAAAACGTGGCTTCTACAGTGTTGCCAAGGGTTTTCTTGGCCTTCATATCACCAAGACAAACATTCTGATACAGTTTCAACATGCTCAAGTTAAAAATGCAGCCTACATTAAGTTAATAAGATTTCCCTTCAATTTGACCTAGTGACATAGTTTCTAACCCAATATGACCCATATTTGAACTTGACTTAGATACCATTAAGACAAGCATTCTAACGAAAATGCCGTTGATACCTCCACAGCACTTGCGGTCACCTGCACAGCACGATTGAAGGAGAGGTTTGCGTTCTACAAACTTCTACAACTTAGTTATTGGTGCATTGGTGGCTGAAGAGGAGAGGTCTCATTCCCTTTACTGCCACTCTCCCTCTCTTGTGGGTACTGCCCTCTCATTCTCCTCCAGTCCTCCCTTCTTGTATAGGGCATCTTGTAGTACTGTTACTCTGACACTTTTGTGACTGTGTGTTAAATTGCTACCTTCTGTGAAGAGCGCGACTGGAATCTGATTAATGATGCGATGACCCGACTTTTATAACATGCGAGACACATTGGATGGTCTGCCAGACGCCGCCTTTCCCCGGTCAATGTCTGCCCGATGTCCGGCCAGGCTCTGAGCGGCGAATTTGGCGCTCGCCAGATATGTATGATGCCCGACCGGGTCGGGGTGTCGTGTGGTGGGGGGAGTCGGGCACGGGCCACTACATTTGCCACGCTTTTTCTTTGTTTGCCATTAATTTTAACCTACGAGCCCCGGTTAATACGCCACTGTATACTTCACGCGACTTCTTTCTTTTTTCCCGTTCCTCTTCGCAAATGTTAATAAAGTTAACAAGCGTTCATATTTGACCTCTCGGCGCATTAATTTCTAAAGTATTTCTTAAACTTATATTGGAGTACTCACGCCTCAAGTTTTTCACTGATGTTCCAACAACATTTAAATGATATTTATGGGGAAGATCCTAAACCTTTTAAATGCAATTTTGTTGAATCCATGATGAACTATTTTTCTCGCGCAGTCTCAACCTAAAATGCGTTGTTTGGTGCTAACAGCAATTGGCAGGCTTCCAACTCCAAACAAATGGTATTACTACTATGACCAGGGGCTAAACCCCCAGGCCAACTAGAGCTTTGTTACAACCCTTCTTACAAGAAGCCATTGACAAAGGGACACACGCTTATTTGTTTTCAATACCGATACCCATGTATAAAGAACGCACAGAGCAGATGCATAGAGAATAGGAATACGGTCGAGGCCCAGACTTTTCTTCTAGATTCTACCACAGTCTGTGTACAGACTCTAGAGCCTCGTTAACCAGATCCGTCTTACGAAGAACCTCCTAGTATATTGTCGCTGAACGTTAGCTCTTGGAATAGTGAAGGTCTATATAAGTATGCAGACGACCCAACTTTTTATTTTTTTTGCTCATCTTATGACGATATCAGATTGTGTGAAACCTGAGGATTCACCGTTGATCAATTCATTAACCCTTTCCCTCATATAGACGCTTTCTGACGCCTCTGCAGCAGACAGCTTTCTGAAAACATAGTGAAAACATTTGAGCAATTTCTCCTTTTGCCACAATGTTTGCCACAGGTTATCCATTCAATTATAGAGATTTTCTATTTTTTGACAAAATATGTTCAAAGTCGTCTGCTGAAGAAATGTAGAATGAGGGAAAGGGTTAACGTACTTCCAGTTTTTTCTAAGAATGTTAATGTGAATAAAGAAATAAACCGCTATAAGGGGCCCTGGAGATGTGAGTGTTTTTTGTAAATAAGTATCTGACTGAATCTAATATTATTACGCGCATCTTTAACAATTTCGAAGATTGTATTGTATTATATTTTCATCCGGCTAGTGTTCATTACATGTACATGTTTAGTGACATCATATTTGTTTTTGCATATATTTCTCCCGTATTCTCAACCATGATCGCAATAATAATGGCATTGAGTTGTTGAACGATTACCAGAATAGTATCGTTTTTGAATTCTCAAATGTAAACTTATTTTGGGCGGGAGATTTAAATGCCATATTAAATATCTTTAAGATATATTAATCAGGATAATGTTTCAGTTATCATTAGTGTCCGCCTAAGACAAGTTTGACTGTTTGTACAAGCGTGACATCTGGTCGTTATTGCCAGCAACTTTACGAACTCGAGAGGCCGGTTTGCGTATGTCGAATCTTCTTCACCCTTTCCCTCATATAGACGCTTTCTGACGCCTCTGCCGCAGACGGCTTTTTGAAAACATAGTGACAAAAGAAGAAATTGCACAAAACGTGCAATTTCTCCTTTTGCCACTATGTTTTCCACTTTTTGTCATAGGTTATCCATTCAATTATGGAGATTTTCACATTTTTGACAAAATACTTTCAAAGTCGTCTGCTGCAGAATTGTCGTATGAGGGAAAGGGTTAAAGCTTGTTTGGGATATCGGTGTAGTCGAGGACTCGCGTCGTATCTGACCGGGTGTTTATTTACGGTGAGATTACAGATAGGGGACCCTCCTGCGTTACATTGAAGGGCAGCGGGTCAAATACTATAAACAAACCCGGCCGGGTAGCTCAATTGGTAGCGTATCTGTCTCGTGATCTGGAGGTCACGGGTTCGATACCCGGTTGCGGCGACATTCTTTCGGGCGATGTTTTCCATTGCCTCTCACCTCTGATCTATGTGAGAAAGTAGTCAGTGGCTTCGAAAGAATGTTGTGTAAGTACTGGTGTGGGAAAGCCAGGAAAACATGGGTAGGTGCATTGACCGCCGTGATATGACCAAAGCTGTTGAAAGCGGCGTTAAACTCCAAACAAACAAAACAAACTATAAACAATATAGAGTCGGGTAACAGCACTTGAAACATGTATAATTGAATTATAATCTAGAAAAAATCAACATTGGCATATTAATGATTGATTCATTCATTGAGGTTTAACGACATATTCACCTTGTTGTCTCATACCACGGTGGGCGGTATACATATACTTTAAGCCCGTTGGCGGGAAGACATACATGTATATCGCATTGACCTATGTCATACGTTGAAAATAATGTAGGCCGAGCTGGGGTTCGAACTCACAACCTATGATGTATGTATGGCATGTGTGAGTCCAGTGATCCCTCGAGCACGTCAATAACTCGAAGTAATGTATTGATCCCTGTCGACTTCGACTTCGAGTTATGGAGAGTCCACTGTACATGTATCTCCATCAAACGTGTGATGGGTTTTATGAAAACACATACTACCATATCATTAACGCACTGTTTAAAGGTGATAGGAATATATGTTCGTCATAACAAAGTATTATCTTATAGCTTGATTGAGTAATTGATTGATTGGGTTTAACACCGTTTTCAACAATTTTTCAGTAATATCACGGCGGCCAGTTCACCCACTCATGTGTTTCCTAGCTTTTCTCACACCAGTAATCCGCACAACATACATTACACGCAACTGGCTGCTTTTTCCACATAGACTGTAAGCCCATTGGTGAAAGACGAATGACGCTTGTCACAGTGACTTTTGTCAAACGTCGGAAATAATGTTGGTCGAGATGAGATTTGAACTCACAACCCCTGGATTGACAGCTCGCGTCGCTACCGACTGAGCTACCGGGGCTCGGCCTTATCTTATAGCACTCGGGTCAGAGTAAGGTCCGTGTTGTCGTATAATATAATAACACCGTATAGAGTTTGTCTTGAGATAAAAATGTTAATCCGTTCCCACGTTTAGACGCATTTTGAGAACATATCCATTATGAAAACATTGTGACAAAAGAAGAAATTGCTCATAAAGAGCAATTTCTCCTTTTGCCACAATGTTTTCATCTCCATTCAATTATTAAACTATTAATTATACATGATATTATTATGAGATATTCCCTAATTTCGCCGATATGATTGCAAAGTCGTCTGCTTCAGATTTGTTGTATGTTGGAAAGGGTTGAGTGCCCGAATGAATACACAGCCGCTATCATACGAATACAGCTGGTAACACTAACTCGGATTGCATCGTTATCTATAGGACGCTGTGCACACAAACATGACGGACACAAACCTCTCTGCTGTGCTGTTTAAAAAGCTGGATCTTCGGCTGGTGAGTGGAGTTTTGTCTTTAACCCCTTCCCTCATATAGACGCTTTTTTACGTCTCTGAAGCAGACGGCTTTTTGAAAACATGGCGACAATAGAAGAAATTGCCCTAAACGAGCAACTTCTCCTTCTGTCACCATTTGTTCAACTCTATTCAATTATTGTTCTTTCATTCAAAGAGATTTTCTGTGCTTTTGCCTAGAGACTTTCTAAGTCGTCTGCTGCAGACTTGTTGTATGTTTGAAAGGGTTAAATTTCCTTTAAAACCGTCTTAGATCATGATCGATGCGCATTTACGTGCAGTTTAATCTTGAATAAGGCGATAGCGCTATATGTAAAGCTTTTCAGAAAAATAGTTTTAGAATGTGCACGAATAGGCCACCAGATTCAAGTATTATTTACTTTTATCTTGAAGGTTCTTTAAACATATGATTTTTGCTTACCTAATATGGTATATTCGAGTTGCCTGTTTTGAATCTTCTGTGAACTGGCCGCCGTTATATGACTGAAAAATTGTTGAAAATTTTGTTAAATCCCAATCAATCATTCAATCAATCTCTCTTTGTAGGTAGAGCGACCTATACCTGAGCCGAAGACTGGTGGTAATTTGTCTTTTATATTACGTCTACGTTAACAAGATTAAAGATGATCTACTTTAATCATTGATATGTTATTATATAAACCAATAGTTCATATTCGCAAATATAATACATCGTGGAAGCTATATAGATAAGTATGGATAATTGTCTATTGTATAATTTGCCCAATTTAACTCTTTCTCACTTACAACGAATATGTAGCAGTCGACTTTGAAAACATCTAGGCTGAAACATGGAGACTCTCTATGAATGAAAGTTATTTTATTGAATCGAATTGAAAACATTGAGGCAAAAGAAGAAATGTTCATAATGAGAAATTTCTTCTTTTGCCATTTTTTTTTTCTAAATCCGTCTCTGTAGGTGCTTCTGCAAGATGGAAAACTTTAATAGGGGGAAATAAATCGAGAAACTCGACTTGGATTGGACGTTAATAAATGGTCACCATACTTTACAAGTGAGAAATTTATCTCAAAGGATGTCATCTTGATGACACAACTAGGTCACTATTTACGTCACAATACACATTTCTCGTAAAAATGCACCATAAGCTAATTTGCTTTTATGAACCCTATACCTATAGACGATTTCTGACACCTCTGCAGCAGAAGACCTTTGAACACTTTGTGACAACAGAAGAAATTGCTTAAACGACCAATTTCTCCTTTTGAAACACTGTTTTCATCTCTTTTCAATAAGTATGTCTCCAGTTGGGGAGATTTTCCTTATTATTATTGAGATGTTTTCAAAGTCGTCTGCTGTATATTTGTTGTATGTGTGAAAGGGTTAAAATATAATGTAAGTAACGAGAAATGACACAACTGTTCGTAGGTCGTATATGTAATTGTATGGGATAGGTTTTAATTTTGTACCATGGCGTGACGTAATCGAAAAGGGAGAAACCCATGCTATTATTGTTAAAAAAACCTCTGTTGTTTGTTTAAAAAAAAAAAAAAACCTTTATGAATCAATAAATTGTATAAAATGATTTAAAACACAAAAAGATACAAAATAGGCATGTCTTCTACCGTTATTACAAAACTTTAGACACATCTAATGGGTATTTAATAACTTTCCCCTAACTTCCTAGGCTACGCTTTTTTTAGTTTAGTTTAAGACCCGATTCATCAAAGCTCAGAAAAAAGTTTCTGGCGATGTTTTTGCCTTTTTACAATATTGAGATTTTTAAATCAATGGGTTATCTTTAAAAAATCAATGATGATTCATTTTGATTACTACATATTACAGTATAATTCTAGAGACTGTAAAAACAACGTTAACCCAACTAAGCAATAGGCATGGCCGTAACGTGACCCGTTCTATTTGTAAATGCAGTATGTCATCGCTTGGCGATTTTGATCATTCTTATTGAAAAGACGACAAGGTGTCATCGGTTCCCATAGAGTAATTAAGTTGTCTCTGCTCCTTCCGTTATGAATACTTCGCTGTTTTCACGATTTCATCCGATTTCTAAAATTCATTGGATTCGTCTCCAGTTTTTCATGTTTCGTTCAAGATGAACGATTCGTACCAACTGGTTTTCGCTCTTTGCTCTTGGGGAACTAACTTTACCATTTTCTTTTGTTTATTTTTTCATTTTTCTACTGGCATGTTCAAAACGATTAAAGTGACATTACAAACAAACAAAATAGACTTAATAATTCTTGCTATATGTTGACTATACATGTGAAATTTCATAATGCTCAATCTTGATCATAAATATCTTCTTCTTTTTTTTAATTACTTCGTATTTTTTGTTTATATACTCCCGTTTTTACTATCATACTTCTGCTAAACTAGAAGGAGAATAGACTTCCCCCTCTCCTTCCAAAGCTTGTGTCACACTTAACTTATAACTAGAGGCAATACACCTTAATATATGTTAATATTTAAGCAAGTATGTTTGTTTTTTATCTAATGGATCTAGTTAGAGGATTTAAAACAGTTTATTGGTAAAAAAAAAAAAAAACTTGAGAAACTTCAGCTTGTATGACACATTATAGTTGCAGTGAATATTAAGCAAACCGTAAACCAAATGGTTTCAGGACTAAACTTGTCATTTCACAACTAAACTTCACATGCTGAATATCACATAGATCGTAGCATATAAAACGTTTAATCCCTACGTAAATATTGACCCTTTCTGCTCTTGGTAACCTTTGTATATATGCTATGGTAGCCAGGTGAGCAATATAGGCACATCTCGGCCTTCTTGTTTATCATAAAGGGACATTTGACCTTCTTGTTTGAAATATTTACATGCCTGTCTGCTTGCACAGGTTATTTAAATGTACTGAACTGCATCTGCTTCCTTTAAGTCATGCTTCAAAATCATGCGCGGCGTCTTCTTGTGTTCAATTTATATACCAATGAACGTGTAATACGAGAAAACTAATCCCTCGTGATTTGGATTTTACTCGCTAATAACAGACTCGTGCAGAAGCACTCGTTTTTCTTACACGCTCGTAAATATCACTCGGAATAGACATTCAATTGGTATAAAAACAGGGGCGTTGCTCCCTTTAGGCACTGTAGGCACGTGCCTACACATATTTTCTCAAAATGCCTGAAAATGCAGCTGCGGCGATAGACATCTGCGTAATGTATCGAACAGATCAGCCTGCGCTGTCCGCGCAGACTGATCCGGCCTACACATTCCGTCTTAGGGGGATAGATGTATAGAGTAGTGATTCCTGAAACAGAACATTCACAGGAGGCGAAAAGTGTCTATCCGGGTAGGCCTGTGTGGCATGCTTAGGCTGATCCGGGTAGATACTTTACGCAGAGTCCACAATGTTGATGTTCTCACGAGACGGCCTACACATTGATTATTGCAAAGCTACGCCCCAGATTTGCAATCATTTTTGTAGTTGTTATTCTCGGAAAT
Organism: Serripes groenlandicus; assembly: GCA_031761405.1. Taxonomy (NCBI): domain Eukaryota; kingdom Metazoa; phylum Mollusca; class Bivalvia; order Cardiida; family Cardiidae; genus Serripes; species Serripes groenlandicus. The sequence goes on from JASEVX010000005.1 coordinate 36,618,224, forward strand.
ATTTATAAAGTACTTATGGGAATGCTTATATACGATGTAACCTTGATTGGCGAATGATGTATACCACGACCCTTTTGACCTGGTGTATCTCTATTTATTTTTAAACTCTCGTTCTTAGAAGTACAGATATGTATGCAGAAAATGGGTATCTGTGGGTCAGACGTCCATTACTGGCAAGAGGGGAGAATCGGGGACCGGTTTATCGTTAAGGAACCAATATTGCTAGGACACGAGTGTAGCGGAGTGGTAACCAAGATTGGAGAAGGCGTCACTCATCTAAAACTAGGTACTGTGCCGATCGGAACTGTTTGACAAAATCTTGATTTAGATTTCACGAAAATTTACGACTTCGGAGCCGACTGGTAGACAGTTATATACTAACACGTTACTTGATGCCAGCGACTGTTGATGCTCCGAAGTATAGTCAGGCACAGCAAGAGATCAAAACGAAATTGCTCGTTTTGAGCAATTGCCTATATTCCACAATGGTTTCAAATATATATCATACTGATATTTCCAAGTCTATAGGTCTAATATCTTATTTCACAGAAGTTTACAAAATGGTCGACCTTTTGAACATAAGAACGTTTCAGGAATACTGTTTCGATCAGATTGCATGGGTTAGCAAGCAGATTCGCGTTATAAAGCGGGCATGTCTTTATCTTCACTTTATAAATACGATAGGCTTATACCGTTCACTTATATTTAAGGGGATCGAGTAGCGATAGAGCCACATGGAGTATGCCGAGCCTGTGAACAGTGTAAGACAGGGCGTTACAATCTCTGCCCGAACGTGTTTTTCTTGGCCACGCCTCCCGATAGTGGCGCCCTCGCACGGTATCATGTTCATGGTGCCGACTTTGTCTTCAAGTAAGTGTTTGTAAAACTCTGATATTATTTTGACAAAGACCTATCAAATCGATGCTCTAGGAAACCCAACCCAGTTATATCACGGCGTTTCCTGGGTAAATTACCAGTACTACTGGTTCATTTATCCTGACACCAGCCAGTCAGTCGTAATGCGCCATGGAGGGCAGGCATTACTACAGTTTTTAAAGTATTTGGTACGACCCGGCCGGGGATTGAACCCACGACCTTTCGAACCCGAGGCGGACACTCTACCACTACACCACCGAAGCTGTAGATGAATAGCAAGCAATGGAGAATGTTGAAGTGGTCTCTAAACGACAAGATGGTTAATGGCATACCCTTTTTTAAAAACAGATAGTTTCCGTGTCGCATTGATGCGTTTTCGTGGTGTGTTTTTATCATGATAAAATTTGTTCAAACTTATACAGATACAAATACAGATACAAATACAGAACATCTTTGCATACTCATGTTGCAGTTTCATTATATGCAAAACTTTTACGTGCAAATTCGTTAATTCGATTTGGCCATCTTTTGCATACCAGGTCACATGAGATAAAAATATCATGACTAACGCTGATAATTAACCCCGGACACGCCATGATGTAACCGAAAAAATGTTGAAAGCGGCGCAAATCACCCCTGCCCCCTTTTTCAGACTCCCCGACAACGTGAGTTTTGAGGAGGGTGCCCTGATCGAACCTTTGTCAGTGGGTCTACACGCATGTCGACGAGCCCGCGTTGCCATGGAAGACAAAGTGCTTGTGTGTGGTGCTGGTCCTATAGGTCTGTGTGCAATGCTGTCTGCCAGGGCTTTCGGAGCATCGGCTGTTTGCGTAACAGGTATTAAATTATATTTATTACCTCCCTGTTTACCTGGGATGTATTCAGATGTATCCATCCGTATCGGTTGTTAGGTGTTATGTTTCAGTAGCTAATCCTTCAATCAAATTACAACTTATAGCTAAAAACATCCTTGTTTTGAATTTGAATACAACGTTGATATGATAGTGTTAACCCTTTCTCAAATACTGACGCTCTCTTACGCATCTGCAGCAGAAGACCTTTAAACACATTTTAACAAAAAGCGAAATTGCTCATAATGAGTAATATCTCTTTTTGCCACGATGTTTTCAACTTTATTAAAATGTGTTCTTATAGCTTCATAGTTTTGACTAAATATTTTAAAAGTCGTCTGCTGTATATTCGTTGTATGTTGAAAAGGGTTAAAGTCGTCATCATAGACTAAATCAGACAAGTAAAGTAGGCTACAGCATCGGGGCTGTAAGCTTACTCTTGAATATGTATCGAAAACATTGTGAACATTGCAAAAAGTCCTCGTTTTGAGCAATGACTCTCTCCTTTTACATAACGTTTTCAAAACTCATCTACTGCAAAAGCTTTAAATGACATCATATGTCAGGGAAAGGGTTTAAACGTTCTACTACTGGAGTTATATTTTCGGTCCCAATGCCTATAATTTCAGATTTTCGTCTTAAGCACATGGTCAAAGTGGTCTTTGGTATGATCTTGGTAGAAAGATACATAGCTTTATTTTTGGGGTCAGTTAATTATGGAAATACACCTCGGCAGTTTGATATCAGTTAAAGATACATCGACTTACAACTAGTGGGGTCTTCACCTTTTAAATTGTGTCAAACTAGGACAATAGGTTACAATACACCAAATAAATTCCTACTTTGTTTTCATGTTAATTGACTAGTTTCAGCCCTCAATTGTCACACGTTCTAAGCGTTTCACATGTAGAACACCTTATATCATCGAAAAAGGTTACCTTTAAGCTTTAAAACAATCCAAAGAAAAGAAGTGTGTGTGGGGGGGGGGGGTTTTCATGCATTATGCAAGAAATAATTCACCAGGCGAAAATGATTACCGTCATTTTGGACCAAAATCTTGCCCGGACACCACATTCTCTACTTTCTCTTTCAAACAAGGTCAAAATACTTAAGATGATGAAATCCATTATTTCAAGTGCATCCCACATTTACAATGAATTTAACCTCAATCTCATATATTCAATGCATTCTCTGGTGACGGTATACACTCATTTCTACGCAAACAAAGGTTTTATTTAGGGACTATTTGACAGTAGATCAGCATGACCGCGGATGTATTTGGCGTAATTTGACCTATATAACATGCAGAGAGACGGACAAGTGAAGGTTCTAGTGAGACTGCGCGGTTGCACCGACTCCCTAAGGTCTTCGCTGTTCATACAGGTAACAAGGTCCCAAATTGCTTGACGTATAAATCCATTTTCGAAAATAAAATTGCGGATGTCCTGTCCGGAACCATTCCGAATCAATGTAGATCATACCGGCTACATCAAACTGTAAACGGATGTCTGATCGGTTTGGAGCCCCGTACGATTCTTGTTGTGACACCTAGTTATTTATCAACCAATATTTTCGTATTTCCATGATGTACGTCAATCGTTTTAACCATTTCCCTCATTGATCAAATCTGCAGCGGGTGACGATGGAGACGTCTGAGCAAAACATATGGAGAATATATCAAGGGTCAAATAGGGTCCACGTGATGATGATCCGTTTTACAGCTACTATCAATATCAGTAAAGTCTGAATATGTCGTACTATCCCATTATTTTAAAACTAAAGAGGATTGACACTCGATTATCCCCGTAAAGCAATGGAAAATAAATAATCGCCACTTTAAATAAACTGTCTGAAGGTAAATGGTATGTGATCCGTGTATGTCAAAGTTCAACTTTACATCGAACTAAAGAACAACTACGACGGACCTGGCTTGCCCGGGTCAGACAGTTAACTTTCATGACTCTATCTTGACATTTGTAGCAAGCGCAAAGCTAAAGAGACAACATATCTGTGGACCATCCCGTTAAATATCCGTTCAAACTCCGAAAGTAGTTTGCTTTATTATTTATGTATTGATTCAATACATCAGTTTGTATTGGTCCGCTGTAGAGTTTGCATTTTTTTTTTGATATAAGCCAATTCACTAATGCACGTTCTAATTTACTATAGTATGCAGGGTTATAGACTATGGGCTGTATAGCAAATTGGTGGGCAATTATATCTTGTTCCGTATGTCTTATAGTAGTGCGTATTTTGGGGTTGTTTTATTATTCAAAGACCAAATATAGGTAATTTATTATGATGCTATTGCAGATGTTGACAAATCTAGATTAGCATTTGCCAAAGAACTTGGAGCAACACATACATTGTTGATCGAGAAAGGAGAGGAATCAGAAGACGTGGCCAAGAAAATCGCCGAACTTCTCGGCGACGCCCCGAAGAGAACAATCGAATGCAGTGGTGCCCAGTTTTCTGTTCATCTTGGTGTGAATGTAAGTTTATAGTTCTTTAGTGTATGGTATTACTGATATGTATTAACCGGAAACCAGCGCATCAATCTTAACCCTTTCCCTCATACGACAATTCTGCAGTAGATGACTTTGAACATGTTTTGCCAAAAAATAGAAAATCTTTATAATTGAATGGATAACCTATGATTAAAAGTGGAAAACATTGTGGCAAAAGGAGAAATTGCACGTTTTGTGCAATTTCTCCTTTTGTCACTATGTTTTCAAATAGCCGTCTGCTGCAGAGGCGTCAGAAAGCGTCTATATGAGGGAAAGGGTTAAAGATATTCCCTAAATTATGAACACCTTGACGCTACTGTCATTGTTAAAATTGTATGTGTGACCCGACCGGGGGGTCGAATCCTGACCTCCAACTCGAGATGGACGCTCTGACCGTTACACGACAGAGGGATTTGCATTTTCAGGGCAAGCAATAATTGATAGGTATCTTTGCACACTGCCCTGTTGGTATTACTTAAGTAAGGAAGAACATGCAAATATCGGAAATTGCATGCAAATTGCGATCACTGTTTCTCTATTTTTCAGGCGCCAAAATCAGACGGTTATGATTGTTATATTACTTTCTGGTGATTATTTCGATATTCAATGTCAGACAGTTATGATGAGTATTTCATTATTTAATTCCATTTGAAAAAGTAAGGGGGATTATGATGATTATTTCAATCGTCAATGTCAGGCGTTCGTGATGATTAGTTTCAAAAGCTTAAGATAGTCGGTTATGATTATTATTTCATTATTGAATTGTAGGTGCCAAATTCAGGAGGTCATGATTGTTTCATTATTCAATTTCATGTCCTAAATCCAGGTGGTTATGGTGATTATTTTATCATTTAATTTAGGGCGACAAGTCTATGCTATGCGGTTATGGTGATTATTTCACAATTCAATTTCAGGAGACAAATCCAGGTGGTTGTGTTGATCATGTTTTTATTCAATCAAGGGGGCGAAGTCAAGCAGATGTGTTGATATTTCAGGCGACAAGTCTATGCGGTTGTGTTGATTATGTTATTATTCAATCAAGGGGGCGAAGTCAGGCAGATGTGTTGATTATTTTGATTATTTCATCATTTAATTTCAGGCGACAAGTCTATGTGGTTGTGTTGATTATGTTATTATTCAATCAAGGGGGCGAAGTCAGGCAGATGTGTTGATTATTTTGATTATTTCATCATTTAATTTCAGGCGACAAGTCTATGCGGTTGTGTTGATTATTTTATTATTCAATCAAGGGGGCGAAGTCAAGCAAATTTGTGAATTATTTCATCATTAAATTTCAAGCGACAAGTACAGGCGATTATGATGCTTATTAAACTATTTAATCCAGATAGTTATGATTATCATTTAATTATTCAATTTCAAGCGGTTATGATTATGATATCACTATTCAATTTCAGGCGACAAAGCCAGGAGGTGTGTTCACAATCGTTGGCCATGGTCCTAACTTGGTGACATTCCCAGTTGTTAATCTCGTCGCTAACGAGATTGAAATTGTCGGATCATTCCGATATATAAACACGTAGGTCTAACTATAAGTTGTTTCTATAAACCTTTTGCCACATAAAACAAATCTACAGCAGACGACTTAAAAAACATCTAGCCAAAAATGCGGAAAACTTACGTGAATGAAAGTGTAATTGTTGAAAAGAGTCGATAATGTTGTGGGACGAGATTAAATTGCTAATGGGGAACATTTTTGTCTTTATGCCAAAATGTATCTAAAGATCGTCTGCTGCAAATGTGTCATAGTGCACCTATGTGGGGAAAGAGGTCGAGCACCTTTCACCTACGTCTGCATCTCTGTCGCATAGATTCAGCACAAACAAACAACAACACAAAACAGATTCGCTGTGGTCTGTGTCGGAGGCTGTTTTCACTGTCAGTACGATCATTCACGGTACGATAATTGACGAGAGCATCAAAACCTACTAATCAACCCTCTCCCACTTCCAGACGCGTTTTGAAACAATTGCAGCAGACGACGTTTGAAAACAGTACAGCAAAAAGATAAATTGCCCAGAAAGAGCAATATCTAATTTCGCCGCAATGCTTTCAATTCTACGTAATATTTACAAAAGCATTAAAAGAGAGTTATAATGTTTTGCCGAAATGTTTGTAAAGTCGTCTAATGCAGATTAGTGGTGTGTGGGGAAATGGTTAAACTGAAATTGTGCATATTTAGTCCGAAGACAAACGAGAGGAAGTATGGAATTCAACAACCGTTACTCTATAGTCAGTGCCATTTGAGTTGCCTCATAGTTTTCAGTAAAAACAAAAGTGAATGTCATGACCAGGTGAACTGCCATGCTATTTGAGTAAAACCCAATGAACCGAATTACGAGAAAACCAACAATGTGGACACTGTGTATTGACCCGGATCTGCCTAAGTATGCCGCGCAGGCTAACCCGGATAGACACTTTTCGCATCCTGTGGATCTCCTGTTTCAGGAATCATTACTCTATACATCTATTCCCCTGGGACGGAATGTGACTGCGCATGCTGATCTGGGTCGATATATTACGCAGAGTCCATACTGTTGCTTTTCTCGTGGAACACGTCTCAATTATGGGTTACCTCCCCTCTATTGATACCTAGAACGATTTTGTAGGCGACAATTGTTGTAGCTAACGAAAAGGACAATATGTGACGACCTGTAATAGGCAGTCATCAGATATATAATTGAGCCGTTCCACGAGAAAACCAACATTATTGGATCTGCGTAATGTATCGACCCAGATCAGCCTGCGCAGTCTGCGCAGGCTAATCAGGGCCGACACATTCCGTCTCAGGGCGATAGAGGTAAAGAGTAATGATTCCTGAAACAAAAAATCCACAGTAGGTGAAAAGTGTCTATATATCCGGGTAAGCCTGCGCGGTATGCTTAGGCTGATCTGGGTCGATACGTTACGCGGAGTCAATAATGTTGGTTTTCTCGTGAAATGGCTCATATGTATACGGACGTGTACTACTACAGGCTTAGGTCTGGCTTAAATGAGATTGAGTTAATCTTTAACCTCTAGTTAACACTGCGTTCAGATATCTGCCATTTCCGTCGGCAATTCATAAATAACGGTCAAGTATGCTGGCATTGTCATCCGACATACCTTCGTTATTATCTTAATGAAAATATGTGGAAGACAGTGATGCAGTGGTATAGCGTCGGCCTCTCGTACCAAAGGCCCTGGGTTCGAATCCCGTGATGAATGGGTTCTTCCGTTGCGATATTTTCTGTGGTTATATCTCCAAGACGCAGAAAGCTTGCGTGATTAATATAAGCATAAAGCTTGTTTTTCAATCGATGTAAAATAAATAAGTTTAAACTAACTAACTAACGAACACTGACGTCGTGTTATAGTTTAACCTCGGTGCTTCTCCGTTTTTCACATGTAACATCAGGGGCTATACTTCATGCACACCGACAGTGAGAGCTCTGTCGAGACTGCGCGTAGTCCTGTTAACGTTAACTGCAAGATCCATTCCGACTAACGTGCCTCAGTTATAAGTTCACATATCGAGGGCTTGGCGTGAAACGGTTGTAACTAAAAGCCTATTTTGAAAACCCTGGTTTAGGGGCAATTTTGACCACTTTGTAAACAATGCAAATTTAGGTGCCATTGCTCAGAACAAACAATGGCATCTAAATATCATTGTTTACCAAGAAAAATGATTCAACGCTTGTAAAGACATTATGATGAGGTTATTAACCTTGGTAAAAATAAATAGCAATTTTAGTTACAAACGTTTCACGCCAAGCCCATGACTTGTGTGATAAGTTCAGTAATGAAGTGAACAACTTAAGAACTACATTAAACGGATGATCACGTCTCCGTCGATAATCAGGGGCGTAGCTCCCTTTAGACACTGTAGGCACGTGCCTACACATTTTTTCTAAAATGCCCCAAAATGCAGCTGCGGCGATACACATCTGCGTAATGTATCGACCAGATCTGCTATCCACGCAGACTTATCCGGCCGACATATTCCGTATAAGGGGGGATAGATAGAGTAGTTATTCCTGAAACAGAAAATCCACAGGAGTCGAAAAGCGTATATCCGGGTACGCCTGTGTGGCATGCTTAGGCTGATCCGGGTCGATACTTTACGCAGAGTCCACAATGTTGATTTTCTCACGAGATATATTCGGTCAGATACGTCCCGTCCCGACTCTTGTGGCTGGGAATGTATTGTAGAAATCAAGGATAACAATTAACAATAGTACATAAGATGACGGCTGTTGATATACGACTGCAGTTTATTATACTCATACAAAGTGGCAGTATTCTATTATTGCAGACTATTTTGTTTTTTGAAACTGTGAGTTAATCAAATTATGATCGATTGCTCTCAATTACTAATGCAAAAGCAATGAGAGATTGTACCTGTTTATCTGAGTCGTCGCTGAACATAAAATCAATCTACCAATCTCCGCTTTCATTTATTTTCAGATGGCAGACCGCTATTGACATGATATCCTGTGGTAAGATCAATGTGGCACCATTAGTGTCGCATCGCTTCAAGCTAGAACAAACACTGGACGCCTTCGAGAAAGCCAAGTCTGGAGAAGGGGTCAAGGTCATGATAGACTGCAGTAAGTCATAGCCCTGCTGCCAGAATAACTTGCAACGATAACACGGACCGCAGGCGTCGGCACATTTCGTGATACAACATTATGTCCGTAAATTAACCATTACAATGGTTCTCTTTTATAATCGCAAACAGTGTTGAGTCAGACTAATCTGCATGTCCTCAAAACTGTAAAAAAAGGGTATTGTTGCTGACTAGTCATTAAATCATCAGATGAAATAAACCTTTCTGTAGTGTTTCTTGTATTTCATCTCCATTTATTATATTGTACGAAGCAAAGATATGTGAACGTACCTTTATATTGTAAGAGTTAACCCTTATCCACATACAGCAAATCTGTAGCAGACGTCTTTGAAAACATATCTTTAAATGAAAGGACACTTATTGCATAAAGTTGAAAAATTGTGACAAAAGGACAAATTCCCCACTATGAGAAATTTCTTCTTTTGCCCAATATTTTCAAAAGACGTCTGCTGCAGAGGAGTCATAAAGCGTCCTTTGATAGGAAATGGTTAAAGGCTAGTAGTTGTGTTTACTTACGCTGACATGCGTTTCATAAATAAACAAATAAAATAAGCTCTGCTGTATTTTCCTCCTCCCCAGATAAACCTTTTCCCACATTCAATAAATCAGCAGCAGACGACTTTGAAAACACCTTGGCAAAACTATAGAACATATCTACCAATGAAAGTAGATTTACTGAATAGAGTTGAAAATATAGTGACAACTCGTTATGAGCAATTTCTATTTTTGCCGGTATGTTTTTAAAAAATCGTCTGCTGTAAATTTGCGTATACAAGTGGGAAAGGGTTGATATATATTCACGAAGCAACAGTATGCTGATGTACCATTAATATATACTTAAAGAAGAATCAAATACACATTAGCTAAAATAAATTTAGCATTTGTAATCACCTTACCCATATGCTATAACAATTATTGTTTGATTTCAACCCCTTTTCACATGAACAAATATAAATAACTGAACAAGAGACATCTATACATTACCAAATATTCATAAACAAGAAACATATATACATGAATATCAGGTAGAGATATAAATCTTGCTGGTGCCATGGCTAAATTGCTGTGTATCAAAGTACATTCAAACGTATGTCTTTGTGACGATAACAGTGTGGTTAAAGAATTTGCTACTACTTTCTTGTTTGAATTGGTATTCAAACACTAATCACAGCGAAGTATAGAAAATAAAGTTACCTGTGTCATGATATCAATTACATGTATCTGCCATGACGATTCAGACAGAATATTAGCCGAGGGATTTTTTTTAAGAAGTACATATCATTATGATCACCCTATCTACTACAAGCTATCAGAATTTCAAGAACATCTGTGAAGCCGATTTTCAGTAAATCAGAATGCCGGTTTAGATGTCGCGCGTTGGAACGGATATTGCGATATTTTAGCTGAAACGCAGTTAGCGGAATTAAAATTGACAATCTTTTTTTCACAATAATCATCATTTTGATGGTATCATGAAATCTACTCCCTACTTAAAATGGATATTTTAATTTTATTACTTCCCTAATAGTTATTTTATTACAAATTACAGGATAATCATACTTGGAAATCTGTGTATATCTATAACATATAAACGAGGGGTGATCCAAAAGTAATAGGATTTGTTTAGTAATTCGTGTATTAGTTAATACATAATTAGTAAATTCATACCATATGTATATTTGTTTTTGCTCTACCTTACAGCGAATAAATATTTCTAATATTGTCATTAGTTCAGTTATTAATCGTTGTCAAAGAAACGAATTGAGGCATAGGCTGGCCACAGCGTATTTACGTACCAGTTTAAGCTGTGTATATTTCACATATACACAAACAAAAGATACCGAAAGACATTAAATTACTAGGAAATAAAGTATCAATAAATTACTATGAAACAAAATATCAATCAATTACTATGCACCAAAATGTCAATCAATTACTAAACATAATTTAAATTCACAAACAGAAACTAGAAACTGTTTGTCACTGATCAGCAAACAGTGCAGAGTTGGATAAAACTACACAGATGTGCTCTCTGGTCGATTTTTCTCCAACTTGGCTAATGAAAAAAAATATAGAACCGAAACTGTCGCGATCGTCTTTAAATAAAAACAAATAGCACGAATTATATACAATTATATATATAATATCTTCACTCATCCCTCGATTAGGGTTGAAATATCCTAAAATGATGTGCTCAAATGCCGGGGATGCGCAACATTCAAACAGATCACATGAGGCAATGCCCCGCAGGTCGAATGCACATTATTCAAACAGGTCACACGCGGCAATGCCCGGCAGGTTGAATGTACAACATTCAAACAGGTCACACGCGTCAATGCCCCGAAGGTCGAATGTACAACATTCAAACAGGTCACACGCGTCCGTGCCCCGCAGGTCGAATGCGCAACATTCAAACAGATCACATGCGGCAATGCCACGCAGGTCGAATGTACATCATTCAAACATGTCACACGCGTCAATGCCCCGCAGGTTGAATGTACATCATTCAAACATGTCACACGCGGCAATGCCCCGCAGGTTGAATGTACATCATTCAAACATGTCACACGCGTCAATGCCCCGCAGGTTGAATGTACATCATTCAAACATGTCACACGCGGCAATGCCCCGCAGGTTGAATGTACATCATTCAAACATGTCACACGCGGCAATGCCCCGCAGGTTGAATGTACATCATTTAAACATGTCACATGCGACAATGCCCCGCAGGTTGAATGTACATCATTCAAACATGTCACAAGCGACAATGCCCCGCAGGTTGAATGTACATCATTCAAACATGTCACACGCGGCAATGCCCCGCAGGTTGAATGTACATCATTCAAACATGTCACACGCGACAATGCCCCGCAGGTTAAATGCACAACATTCAAACAGATCACATGCGGCCATGCCCCGTTGGTCGAATGCACTTTGACGTCGTCAACATAACGTCAATTCTTTTCAAAGTAACTACCTTGGGCTGCCACACATGTTCGATGTCTCTCTACCCACTGTTCATACACGCGCCTGAACCATTCTTCCGGGTAAGTAAACTGTGATTCTCCCCGTAGCCCAGACAGGCATGTGATCTGTTTTCCCTTTAATTTACTCTTTAACTTTGGGAATAGGGAAAAAGTCACAAGGCACCAGGTCCGATGAGTAAAGCAGGTGAGTAGAATTTCTGCCTTCAACATAATTTGAAATGTTGTCTCTACTTTCCGAGATGCATGTGCTGAGGCGTTGTCCAGAATAACATATCCCCTACGTACCCGTTCGGTCTCTTCGAGCTGAGAGCTCTAGTAAGATGTCGTCTGAGAACATGAAACATAAGTTTGGAAACGTAGGCTTGTCATGTCAGGGGTAAACAATAAGTTATTTGTATATAGATCTGCAGTGAGTATTTTTTCTTCAATATCTATCATGATATTTTTTTCTTTTAATTTATTTTATGAAACATTCAATAAATATTAAAAAAAATAAAAAATGCCATACAAGAAGCTCACCATCGAATAGTAACTGGCATTCATAGTCTGGCCCGGAACGGCATGAATCAAGATAACACCTCGAATGTCGAAGAAGACAATACATATATGCTTTCCCAGTGAACAACAGGTTTTTGCTTTCTTCGGTGGTGGGGATCCACGTGATTTCCATGGTATGGACCTTGATTCTTGTTTTGTCTCTGGATCATAATGAAATAACCTTGTTTCATCAGTTGTTAAGAAATTAATTCCCTTCCCGCTGATAACATGCGAGAAACCGTTTTGATCCTGCTTCGCTTCGTTCTTTCTCTTCAGTTTTCAAAAGTCTTGGAACCCAGCGAGCACACAAACGGTTCATTTTCCCTGTTCATGTTTTAATTTTCTTTGGACAGTTCCGTATCCAATATCAAGTTCATTACATATCTCATAAATATTGATGCATCTATCTTTATCAACGAGATAGTGTACTTGATAACGTCACTTTTTGTTGATTTTTACACTGGCCTGCCTGACCGTTTATGGACTCTGCGTAAAGTATCAACCCGGATCAGCATAAGCATGCCGGACGGGCTTACTCGGATAGACACTTTTTGCCTCCTGGTGATTTTCTGTTTCAGCAATTATTACTCTATACCTCTACCCCCCCCCCCCCCCCCCCCCCGAAACGGAATGTGTCGGCCCGGATTAGCCTGTGCGGACTGCGCAGAGGCCATTATTTTGGTCTGTGCCATTTGTAAACCAATGAACGGCAGACAGAATGCTTTTCATAATCTTTAAATAGCATTGGCACTTTTCCCAAGGTTGACACAAAACTGTATAACACTGAGCACGCTGTTTCTATTTTCCTCCGACGCCATTTTCTTGAGGCTACGCTAAACGCCCTAGTGACTGTAAGATGCTTGGATTTCTTAGGACTGCGTGTGCAATACCTATGAAAAAGTTGTAACGTAACGTTAATGACATCACTTCAATTTATTGAAAACATGTTAATTAATTAACTGTATCTGAAAGTTTCATGTATGTAAGACTACATACACAAATATTCAAATCATGTTACTTTTCCTACGAACCTTTGGATAGCCCCTCGTAGAAGTTATATAAACGCATATGTAACCATAATAGTTCCCATAAACATTGCGGTTAAGTTTGGTACAGATTGGATAAACATGTGTGCGGACAAAGATAAGTTAGTAATATTTAATTATTTAAAAGGTCAAGATTAAATCGTGAAACACGAACGCGCTTACTAAAATAAATATTGTGAAATACTATTGGATACCATCTGGCCTTAAGTTTATTCAATTTTTACCAATCCTCCAAAAGAACAAATTCCCGACCCAAACCAATTAAGCGTTCTATCCCCTTCCCAGAATCCAACATTCCCCCAAGCCAGAATATCCTCTTCCCCCCTCCACCATCACACACTTCTCCCAACCAACTAACTCCTCTTCAATGTATCCCACATTCCCTTGTCCCATATAACCCGACTGTTGTTGACGGTATGACTGTCGTTCCCATGGTCTTCATCTTTTAAGGTCGAAGTATTGCTTTCTCGAATTTTTATACGACTTCTAGATCTTTTTGAAACCGTTCAAAGCTTTCTGTTGCTCCTACTTTCTTCAAGATTGTATTCATAAGCATTTCATATTTGGCAATTATATTCAGCTTAAACTTTAAAATGTTTATGTTACCCATACTATTTGGAATATATATATGCAAATACATTATGTCTCATGAATTCTTTGGTACTTTCGTTTTGCATACACATAACTAACATTTTCCTCGATACAGACGACATAGGATGACAACTTTTAAACTTTTTTTTATTTTACATCTATGCGAAACAAGATGATTTCAGCTTATATGAACCACGCCCGATATCTGCTTCCTGGAAACATATCAAGTACTCGCGCCATTTGTGCGGAAAATTACCAATGGCATGAACCAGTTCATCACGGGATGCGATCCCGGGACCTTTTATACGAAAGGCCGACGGTCTACCACTGCAACACTGCACCACTGTCTTCCCCTTCAATATTTACAACTCAATTCAAAATTAGTCTTTAAAAAAAAAAAAATATATATATATATAATAAAAGGGCCTGTTTACCGTTATCTTAGACAGTCAACAGTCTCTTGTCGTTTGTGCTGCAGACATTTGAGTCACGATTCGAGAAAACTGAACTTCGAGCCTTTTCGACCATAGAATATCAAGATCAGTTTACGACTAGTGGTTCGTAGGCGTAAGTCAAAATCAATATTCCCATTAATTTAGTCTCATCTGAATCCAAGCCTACAACGTTCGCGCAGTATTCACATAAAAGTTCCAGAAGGGGTTGACATACAGTGTACATGTTAATAGGACGGCCAGTTCAACTAATCATACGCTTCCTGTCGTCACTTGGTATCTCGCACCAGTAGGGTAATCAATAGGTAATGTGTATGAACTTTGCAAAACTTTGCTATACCGTCTTTCCAAAAATTGTGTCCAGAGTGGATTTTTCGATGCAGTCACGATTCTGCTACGTTTTGATTGGATGCAAAGTAAATATCGAAACAAACAAAAACTTCTAGAGGAAATATTTAAATATGATAATACGTACTCGAAAAGGGAACGAGCACAAGTAATTGTATGTGTGATCATTTCCGTTTAATAACAATCGTCGTCTATTTCAAAAACTCATTTATTAAGGGTGTTTTGGCTTTCCGGAAGTTACAAATCAGAATTCCTGTAATATGACGTCATAGTATGACGTCATTCTTCTAGCGTAACGCAAATGATGAATAAATAACCAAAAGGAAAACGACAGAAATGATAGGAAGGGTTAGTTTGACTTGTCACAAATGTAGTTCCGTAAATTATGGAATCGTTACATTTGAAGAACTTTGTGAAGGGCAAGTTGATTATTTGTTGTACCTGTCATCATAATTTCATGGATTTAAAACATATTTTAAAGTTAAATATAAGCTTAACCTGATGATGATTTTTATTTTCTTTGCTTAGGGCGGTAGGACTCGTAAATGACGTAAATAACTGATCTTGTTGCAAGCAAGGGGCTAACTGCAGTTCACGGGGAATTATTTACCGATCACAAAAGTTAATAAATGTTTACCCGAAATAGGTAGCACGTATACTCATATTAATTCCATCATTATAATTATTGGAAGCTGAACGCAAAGGTAAAGTCAATAAATTATTTCTTTCAATTTCAGGACATTTCTTGTATGTTTTGGGCCACGGGATTGAGTCGTATTCTTTGTCATATTGTAAACGTTAAGAGATATATGGATCGGTTTGCATATTATTGTTATTAATCTTTCGCTTTACGCTCACGAAAACTAATGCTATGTATAAATAATTATAATTTACGCTTTAAAAAATGACGTAAGCAAATCATTATTCTAACAATATTATCTCTTCTATACACTATTTTTGGCTGTTGAAATTCCCTCAAGCGTATTTTTCATACAATGTTTCTTAGTGCGCATGCGTTACTACGATGGACTTGACATTTTATGAATGAAGTCACGAGCTTTTGTTGTAAATGCCGTTTGGAAATTTGTAACGGTGACGTAATTGTTTTAAATGACGTAATTCACGTGCTTTACCAACATTTTTGACGCGATTGAAAACGTTGTGTAAGAATGAGACAGTAACAAATTGCCCATGATGAGTTTAAAGGCGTATGCTACATTTTTTTCACCAAAAAAATCCCAATCATAGAATTCCTTTATTCTTTATATTTGATTAGTACATACAATAACTGGTTGAAATAAGAAAAATTATATATTTTGTAATCGATCTTAAAAAAAAAATGGCCTTTCAATGACATGACCAATTTCATCAAAGGCATTGGCCGAAAACCTAAAACACACAAAATAATTAAAATGAAAACTACAAAATATATTCAAGTTCAAATATAACTTTATGTATTGAAGTATTGAATGTATCAATATGAAAAAGGAATTTTTGAGAAAAAAAGGAAAAGGAATATATTAAGCTGTTTTTCAAGGTAGAAGTGGTATCACATTTTACCCCCGAAAAAGTTAAAATCATAGAAATTTTCCGTTCTACATTATATCATTTTCTGTAATTATTCATAAACACTAAACATCGTTCACTTTAATAGAAAATGCAAAAAAAAAATGTAGATCACCGGACTCCTTTTAGAGTAAAGGGACTTTTTCCTTGCGTTTTCTTAGAAATACAGCAGTTTTGCTTAAAAAACAGGCCGTGCTTCAAGGAAAAAGTCGATTAACCAGAAACGGAGTACGGTGACCTATCTTTTTTTTTTTTTTATAAAAGTGAACCATGTTCTCTATTATGTAGAATGGAAGATTTCTTGAAAAATTGTATGATTTCTAAGAAAACGTAAGAAAAAGCAAGGAAAAAGTTCCTTTACTCTAAAAGGAGTACGGTGACCTATATTTTTTTTTGCTATAAACTTCACACCACATTTACCTGGAGGTCTGCAGGTGGGAACACGTGAAAAAGCTCTTTTGCTAAGTGATTATTTTAACGATAATATTTACGTCGTATATACAAACAGGAAAGCCTAAATTTAAACTTACTTATGTTACATCAATTGCGAAACAAACTTTCAGCTTAGGCTATATTAACCACGCTCGATGCATGTTCCCCGTAGACCTAACCAGTCCTCGCGCCGCTTGTAAAGGCAGACACCGGGACGTTTGGTACGAGATGCCCTCGCTCTACCACTGCACCACTGTCTTCCACACAAACCACGAGAGCATGTATGCGAACAATGTGAGCTCCGATGAGTCTGTGCATATGCACAAGCTTCACTATCTGCTTACAGTTAGAAATAGGCCTACAATTGATGTAACTTCTGACGAAAAGCAAGAAGTGTAGCCCGACTTATTTCAATATCATACCCCTAAATACCGGATGCCAAAATGAGAATCAACAAGACCCATTTTATTAATAACGTGGCTCTTTTGTGGCCTTTTTCGAGAGTGTAAGCCTACATATTTTTCTCTCCAAATGATATGGAGGTAAACAGAGTAGAGATATCAATCGAATAGCCTATTTTAAAATAGACCCCGTGCTGAAATAAGAACTTAGTATATAAAGTAAAATGTTATTACACTAAGAGCGCTGGTATTGGATAGTGCTATTTCTATAATAGGTTGACCTATGTCTATTTCATAGAATGTACATGTGATCTTAATGACAAGAGTGGTCTTAATGATAAAACTCCAACTGTTTCGTCAAAAGCTTTAGGCATTGTACAAGTTTCTAATTGGTTACTATTTCCATGACGAAAATTGAATTTTAAAAAAGAACAAAAATTAGTACGGGTGGGGTTCGAACCCACGCGGACATTCGTCCATTGGAACTTAAGTCCAACGCCTTAACCACTCGGCCACCGTACTGCTAGTGACAGCCGGCCAGAGTTATATTTATAAATGATGTAGAATAATGAACTGCACGCGATATAACATTTAGGTGTGAAATGTGTCTGTCATCTTTCCTTAAATTATAATTTAAAATAATTGTGCTTTGTGAAAAACATATGTGCATCTTTATTTCTATTCATTTAAACCCGGAAACACGGGACTTTGTGTTCCGTGGAGACGATTCCAAACGAACGTAAACAACTTGTCGTATCCAAGATGGCCGCCACCAGAATTTCCATTTGTCGGGGAATAAAAGAATAACTAAAACGTATTTTACATGGAATTAACCCTGTTTGAAACATTTTATTATATCGCTGAAACAGATGAGTTAAAAATCTCTTTTGGGAGCACGACAATGCTAAATATGAACCTTTAAGGCTTCACTTTTGCCTGTTTTGAAGTAAATATTTTCGTTTTCAAAAATTGAATATTGTCTGTTTTAGAACTTCCAGAAAATATTTACAAATCTTCTACCGACCGCTGATGTTCAGTCTGATGGGGAACTGCTGTTCTTGTATACGACGGAAACGTCAACCGAAGAGGTGAATATTTGTTTTCGATTTGCTATTTTACTGTAGTAGTAATCGGATGTATCGTTGTAAACGGTAGCCAGACTTCTCGACCCTCCGACTTCTCGACCCCCGTTTTACCAGACTTCTCGACCCCCTATTAGAAATATCGTCGGATAGGACTATTATATGGTTTATTTATATAGAGACATGATTTGTTATAGTATTTTAAAGTTTATAAAGATTATATATGTATATATTACATAAAAGTACTCACCGGTGTTGCAGGTACGATGTTGCCATCTATCACATATATCGCATGTGATGCCATGTTGTAATTCACGGTCTCACAGGTTCTTCACAAGATAAACACAGATCTGACATTTTAACACAGAAGTCACAAGGCACAATATTTAAATCAAATTTATTAAAACTTCAACAATTCTGAACAGAGTAACATGGAATGTGGAAAATATTTGATGTGATGGTGGATATGCATAGATATATATACTATATGCGTTCACATATAACAATTGTCGTTTTATTAATAATATGCAATTATTACAATTAATTATTAAAAAATAAAACAAACAAGGACAAACATACCGCGTACATCAAAAGTAAGTTTCATCCTTTGTGTGCATCGGGTGCGAATTTAACACCTCATTAAATGCACTTAAAATACGCAATTAACATAATAAGTATATAAAATAAAAACATTAATGATCTTAATTTAATTTCATAACAAACAAACATATTATAATTTAACAGTTTTAATAATGTATAATCGATCATCATTCGCTCGGGCTACAAATTTTTTAATATGGGGTCGAGAAGTCTGGTAAAACGGGGGTCGAGAAGTCGGAGGGTCGAGAAGTCTGGCAGCCGTTGTAAACGGATACCATAGTCTTTCACTATAATCGGTCAGTTAACACCTTACTATAACACCTACATATCGATTATATTATATAGTCCTACAATCGATAAGTTAAACGAAATCTCTACCCCACTTAATCTATATTATCAATTAGACGAATTCTCCAGAATGTTTTATGTTAACCCATATATCCCTCCTCTGCCATCAAATTTGTAAAGTGTACAGCAAGGCATTAAACGTTGCATATGTACCTATACCCAATTCCTGTGAAATTAGAAATGATTTAAAAAACAATATGAAACAAGGATGAAGGAACTCAAACTATATTAACACATATTCACAGATGAAGTGATTTAGTCAATAATTATAGCTAATGGGATTCCCAGACTTTGATTTAAAGAATCAACGGTCCATAGTGCTGCTGCATAGACTTCCTCCTTGTGTTGAGGATGTGAGAGGATTTGTGACTTTATATGGATTAATTCAGTTTAGTTATAACATGTTTATCTTTTAAGACTCTTTCAGTCCAATTTGTAATTTTTTCTTAACTGAATTAATTAAGAGAATAAGACTTATTTGTCAGATGCAAATTCCAAAATATGAACATTTTTAACAAACGATAAAAAATAAATAAAAATAGCTACAACAGTGTTGTTTTCACACTTGCTCAGAACCTGCACCTTTTGTGACTTCATTTGCAATAAGGTCATTTGAAATTTCACATTATTTATGGTTAAAGATAAAGATGGTATCTTTATATCATTACAGGCCTGTCACTTTGGCAATATTGGGTTTAGACAGTGCAGGAAAATCTACCACAACGAAGGCTTTACTAGCAGGTAAGTGAAATTTCAAACTGAGTAAAATCCCAATAAACTGACATCGAGAGATTTATTAGCAAAGTTCTACCATCATTATTACACAACTGTTATTGTAATGCAGAATTTTGGCGAGAGTCTTTCAGAGTGCTTCACGGAGAATATCGCAAACATAGAAGATTCTGATCAACCTGTGCTGAGGAGCAGGCTGATGTCTCTGGATCTTATCTTACTGATGCTAAATCCTGATTGGTAGTTTTCGTATGACTTGACTCTATGTATTTCGTATAATAATCCTATAATGTTGTTTAATTTTTCTTAACCCTTTTGCAAATACAACAAACTGTCAGCAGACGACTTTGAAAACAAACATGCAAAATCAAGGAAAGTCTCTATATTAAAATGAAACTATAATTACTGAAATAAGTTGAGAACATTGTGACAAAAGGTGAATTTGCTTGTTTTGAGCAATTTCTCCTTTTGTTTCAATGTTTTCAAAAGTCGTCTGCTGCAGAGGCGTCTATAAGTCCGAATGGGTTAATACAGAGAGCCCTTAATTTTGAAGCCTCTTTAGCAGAACAATTTGAAGAACATTGTCAAATAAGCGGAAACTGCTATTAATTTTTCTACAATAATTATAACCTATATCTTACATCAATTTTCCATTCTGTAACATCTGAATACTAAGACATTTTCAAAGTCGTCTGCTGCAGATGTGTTGTATGTGGGAAAGGGTTCACAATATATAAATATTGCATGGCTTCCAGTGTGACAGTACATATTGTCAACATGAGGAAATTACTGTTACCCGAGACGAAACCAAGGTTAACAGTATTTACCCGAATGTTGACAATATGTACTGTCACACTGGAAGCCATGCAATATTTAATTTATTATACTGAACAAAATTACACGCTTATTCAATTTATTCTGTACCTTTGTAGGGGAGTTGAACATGGGTAGATCTACTACAATGTAACACACACATATAATATACCGGTTAACAGTATACTGTTACATGGCACGCGCATCTTAAAGGTGACGTTCTTGTTTTAAATGACGTCATGCACGTGCATAACCAACATTTTCACGTGTGTGCCATGTAACAGTATACTGTTTACCGGTCAAAAACGTACTGTTAGCATGAGACAGTAAGAAATTTCCCATGATGAGTATAAGAGAATCTAACATTGCAAAGTCACGTGAGGTATAATAACATGAAATACACCCCTAGTATCTCAAGCTCTGTTTCCTTTTCATGTTATCTTACATATTTTGTTATCTCTTTATTAAATGTGTGTAATTACAGAGGGACTAGACACCGCACCGACTATAGGATTCAACAAGGAAGAATTGGAGTATGCCAACTTTTCCATTGTGCTGTATGACTTGGGAGGTGGTCAGAAAATTCGAGGCATATGGAAAGACTACCTGAATGAAATATTTGGTGTTATATATGTTGTTGATTCATCTGTCCGTGAGAGAATGGGGGAGGTGAAAGATAACTTTTGGAACCTCATTGGTCATGAAATGGTTCGGTCTAAACCAGTCCTTGTGTATGTATTTTTTTGCATAGCTGATTGAAGATATTTATTATATTATATATACTCTTTTTTTATATAGATTCTTGTGAACAAATATCATGAAGAAAACTATTAACCTTTCCCAGTTAAAAAACAGAGTGAAGAAGGTAGATTATTAGATACTATCAAACTGATAGTATTCCACATATCAACTGTATTCCAATTTAAGTGTCCTGGTTTGAAGTCAACAAATCTGCAGCAGAGGACTGTGAAAACATTAAGGCAAAAGTATGCAAAATTTCTGTAGATAAAAGTATAATTACTAAACAAAAGAAAGGAAAAATTTAATTGTGAGCAATTTGATCTTTTCCAACTCTTTCAAACAACTGTTCATAGGTAAATGGTTAACTGTTATGATGATTCAAGAGTTGCCTGCTTTGATATTCTCCAAATTTTAAGTTGAGATTTATAAGCAATTTCTCTTTTTCTCACTATGTTTTCATGTTGTTTTTGTTTACATCAGACTAGCAAATAAAGAAGATATTGACGGGCATATGGATGAGGTAGAACTAGTGCAACAGTTACAGCTGGAAGATTTAGTCAACATCAACAAATGTCCTTGTAAAATGGTAAGAATAAGAGGTCTAGGTTACCCTTTCCCTCATACAGCAATGCTGCAGCAGACAACTTTGAAAACATATATGGAAAATAAATGTATAACTATTGAATAGGGTTGAAAACAGTGTGAACTTCTGTTCCTCTGAAGTAGTGGACAGTTTAACCTGATACTGAAACCAGTAGACATGTGAACTTCTATTCTTCTATAGAAGTGGACAGTTTAATCTGATACTGAAACCAGTAGACATGTGAACTTCTATTCTTCTATAGAAGGGGACAGTTTAACCTAATACTGAAACCAGTAGACATTTGAACTTTTGTTCCTCTATAGAAGTGGATAGTTTAACCTGATACTTAAACCAGTAGACATGTGAACTTTTGTTCCTCTAAATACCAAGGGTCTATTGAAATAAATCAGAGGTCCAGATAAGGAGGGGTTTTCAGCTCAGTTTCCACAATTTCTATCTTATTATTAAAGCAAACCCAATGTTGTGGGTACTCAAAAGAATTGTCTCACTGAGACAATTCTTTTGAGTACCCACAACATAGGGTTTGAGGGTGAAATTTATAAGCATTTTAGAACATGCAAAACGCCCCTTATCTAGAGTTCTAAATAAATAATACATTCATAAAAATTCTTTCAAACACATATGTTTACAGTAGTTTATTATATCTTTGCTGTGTTCTTTCTTGGTCCAATCTCATGATAATTAGACCTAACACTTCCCTTCAGTGTAACCTGCATGTAAACCTTTTTGATAGCATGCTACTGTAGCAAAGTATAAGGTCTGATTTTAATGAGATTGATATTGGTCACAATACATTGTTTTCCTTTCTTGCAGGTAATGTGTTCAGCTATAAAAGGTACTGGTAAGAAAATGGACCCCAACATAGGTGTTGGCATGACATGGTTATGTAGCATGTTAGATCAGCAATATGATACATTAAAAATACGGATCGACCGTGATGTGGAGATAATGGATCAGAAGAGACAAAAGGAGAGAGAGGAGAGAAAGGAGAGAGTAAAAAAACAGAGAGAAGAAAGGTAGATAGTATTTCACATATCAACTGTATTTCAATTTTAGTGTCCTGGTTTGAAGTCAATTACTTAGTTCTTCTTAATTAACATTGTTAAAATGGCCTTTTAGTGCCAAACAAGACAATTATTTACATAGGATGTTGTTTTTAACTTGCATAGGATGACTGTTTTTTTTACTGACAGTACTAAACCTTTAAAAACATGAAAACTATTCAAATGGAAACAAAACACCTTCTAATAGCAAGTAGATTGATCCAGGTCTTGATTGGCCTCCTGTTTATGAAAATCATTATCAAATAAATATGGTTTGTTTCCAATAAAGCCGAGCCCCGGTAGCTCAGTCGGTAGCGACGCGGGTTGTCAATCCAGTGGTTGCGAGTTCGAATCCCGGCTCGGCCAACTTTCTTTCCGACAAAAGTCAATAAGACATGCGTCATTCGTCTTCCACCAATGGGCTAAGTCTATGTGGAAAAGCAGCCAGTTGCTTGGGAAGATTGTTGTGTGGAGTACTGGTGTGAGAAAACCAGGAAATGCATGAGTAGGTGAACTGGCCGCCGTGATATAACTGAGAAATTGTTAAAAACGGCGTTAAACCCCAATCAATCAATCAATCAATCAATCAATCAATGTTTCCAATAAAATTTAACCCTTTCCCACATGTAGACACTTTCTGATGCTTCTGTAGCCAACAACTTTTAGAAACATTGTGGCAAAATGAAATTGATCATATTGAGAAGTTTCTCAATTTGCCACAATGTTTTCAGCTTTATCCAATAAATGTTCTTTCATTTATAGTTTCCATATTTTTGACGAATGTTTTCAAAGTTGTATGTGGGAAAGGGCTAACTATTTTATCTTGAATTTATCCAGAGAAAGATTAGAAGAAGAAGAGAACAAAAGACTGGGTATAAAGAAGGAAGAGATTGATGAGGATGATGAGGATATTGTGGATGGTAGTGTCAACCCATTCCGGAGACTGGATAATGACGAAATTCAGAGAAAGGTGAACTTATTAGTTTGACATTGTGCTAAAACATTTTAAGGTTAAGGAGCAATTACTCCTTTTTTCACAAAGTATTTGAGTCTGTATCAAAATGAGAATCCACCAGAGTGGTTAGTATCAGTAATTTGCAACCGGGCATCATGGGTTTGGTCCTGTTGTGGTGGTCTTAGTGGAGTGCCCTTGGGCTAGCCATATTTCCTAGCCTAGTACTGGTTTGTTTACCAAAGGTTCATTTATAAGTGAACTGTCACCATGATATACCTGAAATAATGTTGAAAACAGCGTAAAACTCCACCCCCCCAAAGAAAAGAAATAAACTGTTTAAAAATAACTCTTCTAAATTTCCAGATACACTTGTTTCTTCTAGAAAATTGACGGGGAAGATTATAGTGTTACCCTCCACTGTCCATAGATAGTTCCAACCATCCATCATCATGTTTCGTGTTTATTTCCTCTGGAATGTTTGGCTTTGTTTTAATTATTGCTAGTCGCTTGTGTTTTAGGACAAGATGTAGCTGAGGTTTAAATTGTTTTCCTGTCAGAATGATGATACTAAGAAGAGTTATTGGCTTAACATTTTGAACATTTCTTACATCAATAGATGGTGCAATTTATGATTTGGCTGTTGATAGAGTGGTATTCATGCCCTTTCTATACATGTGTAGTTTCTTTAAATATCATAAAAAGTGATGTCTTAATTATGATATTTCAAGGAAAGTATTTTTTTAAGAAGCAGATCTGTCTGCACAATGTCATTTTTGTGTCACCTGCGTAGCATGGTAGGCACTTAGGGATTACTTTTTTTTTTGTCCGGCGTCTGTCTGTCTGTCGTCACACTTTTTCGTCACGTTTTCAAATAACTTTTTTTCTACTCAAAGGATTACATTGAAACTTCTGACAAATGTTTATATCAATATTTGTGGTGGGTTCACAAAAGGGGGATAATCCAAATATTTTTATATCAGAGTTATTGCCTCTTTTCTTTCAAAAATTTAATTTTCTGACAAGGCCCCGGTAGCTGACACACGTGCTCCGGGGAGCACTCCATTCTAGTTTTCAAAACCATTTCAGATATTGCTTTGAAACTTTCAACACTTGTTCCCCATCATAACTTCCATCAACAGACATATTCCATAACTCTGTCAAGGTTTTTGTAAGAATTATGGCCCTTTTTCAACTTACAGTTTTGGTTAAATTTTCGTACCACGACAATTTTTTCAAAACAATTAGAGATAAAGCTTATAAACTTACAATACTTATTTACCATCATATCCTCCATCAACAGACAAGAGTACACTCTGTCAAGGTTTTTTTTAGCTCACCTAAGCATGAAGTGCGAGGTGAGCTTTAGTGATCACTCACCGTCCATCGTCGTCTGTATGTCCGTCTGTTAACAATTTCCTACAAATGACTTCTCCTACAAAATCAATGGACTGATTTCAAAATAACTTCACAGGAATGATTCTTAGGTGGTCCTCTTTTAAAGTTGTTAAAATAATTTAATGCCAAATAGAACTTTGGTTGCTGCGGCATCAGAAAAGGGGAAATTAATTTGCACAAATGTTCCTTGTGGGACCCTCTACCAAGATTGTTCAAATTATTCCGATCCGTTGAAAAACATGGCCGCCAGAGGGCAGAGCTTGTTTTCCTTATATGTGCATTGTAAAATCTTTAAAAATCTTCTTGTCCAAAAGATAATTTGGCACAAATGTTCCTTAGGGGACCTTCTATCAAGGTTGGTCAAATTAATCCGATCCATTGAAAAACATGGCCACCAGGGGCGGTGCTTGTTTTCCTTATATGTGCATTGTTAAAACTTCTTGTCCAAAAGTACCTGCCCGATTTAAATATAATTTAGCACAATGTTCCTTGGGTGACCCTCTACCAAGATTGTTGAAATAATTTCGATCTGACGAAAATCATGGCAGCCAGGGGGAGGAGGGGCTTGTTTTCCTTATATGTTATATAGTGAAAACTTATAAAAATCTTCTTGTACTAAATCACTGGTCCGATTTGAAGATAATTTGGCACAAATGTTCCTTGTGTGACCCTCTGCCAAGGTTGTTCAATTTATTCTGATCCATTGAAAAACATGGCCACAAGGGGGGTTGCTTGTTTTCTTTATATATATAGAGTAAAACCTTTGAAAACTATTGAAGTTTAATTTAATCAGGTAAGCGATATAGGGCCATCATGGCCCTCTTGTTTAAGAAGTATGGCCCTTTTTCAATTTAATATTTTATTATTCAAACCAAATCAATTTATTTTCCTTCAAAATAATTGGAGATATAGCTTAAACACTTACAATATCTTTTTACCATCATAACCTCCACCAACAGTCAAGAGTGCATAATTCAGTGAAGGTTTTTGTAAGAATTATGAGCATTAACGACTTATAAAGTACATTGCTTATAAATAGTATGATAAAGAACTTGGATATGTTTTCTGTACCACCCAAAAAAGTTGTTTTATTGGAAAGCACAAAAAAGTCGAGCATGCTGTCCTCTGTTAGCTCTCGTTTAATACCTTTTCCAACAATTAGTCACTTTTTGATGCCTCTGCAGCAGATGACATTTGAAAACTTTATGGCAAAAGAAGTTATTGGACATAATGAGCAGTATCGACATTTGCCACGATGTTCTCAAATTTATTCAATAAATGTTCTTTCATTTATAGATTGCTTCCATAGTTTTGACTTAATCATAACTGTTTTCAAAGTCGTCTGCTGCAGAGTTGTTGTATGTGGGAAAGAGGGGTTAGAATTTGAAACTTTTCCATTGTTTTCTCCATTGTAATTCAAGACTTCCAGATGTTACGAGTCATTGACTTCCTCAATTGTTTTTAAAGCAGTCAACTCTCAAAACATTAGAAAGGTGGAAATAGTTGAAAACTAGGGTAAATTCGATTTTTAGTCAAAAACTTAAATTAAGATATTTAATAATGTTATTAAAAAATGAAATAAACATGAAAAAGACTGTCTAGCATTAACCCTTTACCACATGTATATGCTTTCTGACGCCCATGCAGCAGATGACTTTTGAAAACATTGTGGTGAAAAGAGAAATTGCTCATAAATTTCTTCTTATTGCGACAATGTTTTCAGCTCTCTTCAATATTAAACTATCAGTTAAAGAAATATTTCCTATTTTTGTCTAGATGATTTTTAAAGTCGTCTGCTGTGATTTGTTGTATGTGGGAAAGGGTTAATGTGGAATTTGTGTGGAATTAACATTTCAGTTAAATCAAGCTGAAAAGCGTGCCGCTAGAGTAAAATTCACAAGATTAGATGCATGGCAATAGCTAGGTATATGGTGTGAACCTTTCCCTCATTTTGCTTTGGCACAAAGGGTTTGTTAAAACAGTGTGAAAAAGAGGAAGTCAATTAGGACTTCTCTTTTTCAACAATATTTTCCAGTTTGTCAGTTTTATAATCAATTTCACTGAAGTTTGGATTTTCATGCTCCCTGAAAATATCGGTTAAACATTGAGTCACCGTGTTTTCTGTTTGTGTGTGCCTGCATCAGTCCTGTTTTGTTACACAGCTAATTTCTCGTCAATTGAGGGCTTGAATTCAATGAAACCGTTTCGTAATCTTCTGTACCAAGAGGACATAAACATGTCAGTGTGTTTAGATTCACCACTGTTGACTGAGTTATGGCTTTGGATATTGTACAACTCCTTCAGGGATCATCCACTGTTTTTACTGATGTTCATGTTATGGAAGTTTTTAATCCATCTAACTAACTAGCATACTATGAGGGAACGGATCATATACCAAGTTTAGATTTTTTTTTTTTACAAGAGTTTGTTTTGGGTATATTACTGTTTCACAATTTCAGGTCAAATTCATGGAATAATGTAAAATTACTTTGTTAACAGTCATATTTTAACATAATTTTTTTATTTTGTCCCTGTGAAGGATATAGTATTCTGTTAGGAATCTGTGAAAAATTAAAATGTGTATCGAATAAAATGCTTATTAGATAGTCTATTAGGTAATACATGTATGTATTTATTTGTATGTACATAAAGAAATGAAACATTTTTGAGACTTAAACATTTTAAAGATCTGTTTCAATTTGTGGCAATTTCATTGAGTATTTCATTTAACATTCAATTAACTTAAATCGCAGTAGACAACTTTGAAAAGGTAAATGTAAATAAGATTGTAATTGCTGTAAATGAAAGTATGATATTTGAAAATAGTTGAAAACATAGTAGTAAAGGGACAATTTCTGCTTTTACCACAATGTTTTAAAATATGTCTGCTGAAGAAGTTTGAGAAATTATCTGTATATTGTAAAGGGTTATGGTGTTACATGTGAGAATAATCAACAGTCTAAACTTTCATAAAAGTAGTAGCAGTATTCAAAAAAAATTGTAGTTCTTAAATCCTTGGCATTTTAACCTTTCCCACATGCAACACATTTGTAGAAATTGTTTTATTACTAAAAAAGTGTGATAGGAAAGTGTATACACTGTGCTTTATTTAGCTTAATATAGATTTAAAACAAATAAATTTGCTTTTGCTTGCAATATCAAAACAAAATAAATCAACAGTTTGATGTTTGTTTTATCTGTAAGAATTAGATTATGGTTTTGATTATGTTACTACTACCAGAGTTTGTCTATATCTTGTTTGGTGTGTTTTATTTAACCCTTTCCTGCATGCAGATGCATTTGGATGAATCTATGAATATCTGTTTGGTATATAAGTTAATGTTTAATTCTTTAGCATTCTTAAGAGGATGGAGCTAGTGGCTGTTTTTGAAATGCTATAGAAAGCGCAAAATTAAGCTCCGCCCACTAACATCATTCCCAATAAACACTAAAAATCCAATTTAAATTCTTAACTAGACTACCTCAAAATCTACTTTGAAAAATGTTTTTATGTTGTTCATGTTGTTCTTTATTTCCACAACAGATGCACTTGAAAACATTGTGATTAAGGGGAAATTATATTCGCTTTCTTCCTTCTCTGCAGAAGACGGCTTTTTGAAAACATGGTGACCAAAGAAGAAATTGCTCAAAACAAGCAATTTCTGCTTTTGTCACCATGTTTTCAAACCTATTCAATTATTGTAATTTCATTTAAAGGGAGTTTCCAAAAAAATTCGGGTATGTTTTCAAAGTCGTCTGCTGAAGAGTTGTTGCATATGGGAAAGAGCTTGAGCCCTTTACCTGGTAGAGATTATTTCTGACTTCTAATACAGCATATGAAAATATTGTGGAAAAGACATTTGCTTCAAACAATCAATTTCTAATTTCAACACGTTATCAGAATTAAACATCCTAATTTCCAGAAGTTAAATTCTTTTTCTCAGATAATTTCAGTTTGACAAAGCGCACAACTCTTAACAGATCATATGAAGTTAATACTTCAAAATATCTTTTAGAATTTTGAGCCAAGCCCCGGTAGCGAAGCAGGCTGTCAATCCAGGGGTTGTGAGTTTGAATCCCAGCTTGGCCTACAAAAGTCACTGTGACATGCGTCATTCTTCTTTCACCAATGGGCTAACAGTCTATGTGGAAAAGCAGCCAGCTGCTTGGAAAGCATGCTGTGTGGAGTGCTGGTGTGTAAAAGCCATGAAGAGGTGAACTGGCCACAGTGATATGACTGAACAATTGTTGAAAATGGCATTAAACCCTAATTAATCCATCAATCAATTTAGAATTTTGATAGATCAGCTTTTTGTCACATATGTGAAAATATGTTTTTGACTTGAACTGATAGTGGAAAAAGCTGTAATTATTTCATGGTTTAAATATTTTTCAGGAAACGCAAATGAGACTTGTCAAAGAAAAAGAAAAGGAGAAAAAGAAAAGATTGAAGGAACTAGAACAAGAGAATATTAACCCAGCATTTACACCAGATAATACTGCGAACACAGTGAGTTCATACAGACAAGATAACAATGATGACGATGGCTTCCACGTACCTAGATCTTCACGATCTTTAGGAAGTTATGGTTTATTAAATGGTGCCCCGTTACACAAAATAGGATCTGATGAGGAAGGGGACAGTGACGCAACAATACCAAGATCGGGACGACAACTTCTTCCGCCGTTACAAAGTCCAAGGGGAACAAAGTTTGTTGAAGGGAGTTCAAGCAATACAAAGGATAAAAAGAAAAAGAAAAAACAAAAGCAAAAAGGTGGTACAATAGAGGAATATGGGGAATACTCAAATGACAGTCAAGTACATGAGAATGATAATTATGGCCAATCAACGATGTCTGTCTCAAAGATAGAAGTGATATCAAACACTATAGATGAAGACTCGGAATATAGTGACAGAAATCTCAATGGCAGAGAGAAGTACTTGAGGGACACAAGTCCAAGATCCACAGACAGTGGTCGGAAGAAGAGAGGCAAAAACAAATCACAAGAAGATGAAAATGGCTTTGATACTTTACGACTGAGTCAGCATTTAGACGATGTCGATGATGATATACCAAATGGTGGCAGCATTTCTCCAGTTAAAAACAGTATGTTTATGTGATCAACTTTCAACTCTTCCAAATTGGCTGAAGTATTAAGCTATAAAAATGAAATTATTGTTGTGTTGTGTTGAGTGCTGGTGCAAATGCAATCAATGTGTACACACTCCAATCAGTCAATGTGTGAACACACAAATCAATCAATCAGTGTGTGTACACTCCAATCAATCAATGTGTACACACTCCAATCAATCAGTGTGTGTACACTCCAATCAATCAATGTGTACACACTCCAATCAATTAATCAATTTGTATACACTCCAATCAATGTGACAGTCAATCAATCAATGTGTGCACACTCCAATCAATTAATCAATCAATATGTGCACACTCCAGTCAATCAATGGATGTGTGCAGACTCCAGTCAATCAATCAATCAATGTGTGCAGTCTCCAATTAATCAAGCAATCAATATGTGCAGTCTGAAAATGAGTGGCACTCTGATAAAACTTATCGTTACACATTTGCAACCAGTGTAGGTGAAAATCAGTCAGTGCAACCCTAAAGACTGATCTGGCTCTGCACTGTTTGCCAATTAGTCATAGACGGTTTCATGACACAGCTTTAAAGCAGTATCTATTTGGATGCTTTAACCCATTACTTTACATGATATTTCAAATGTTGTCTTCTTTACAATCAACAGATGAACAAGTTTAAAAATCTGGGAATTTTGAAGTAACATTTTGACAAAGATTTGAAAACGTTGCAATTAAGGGTGAAATTGCTTGTTTTGAGCAATTTCACTTTTTATTATGTTTTGAAAAGTCGTCTGCAACAGCAGGCCTCAAATGTTGTCAGTGTGAAGTACATGAAGAGCAGTAAGATGTGTATCTACATGGGCAAAATAAGATTGGTTGTCCTGCAGCATCGCTCATATGTCATGCCCTTTCATGCCCTTTTGAAAGGAAACGATCCTTATCCAATCTTCATCAAATTTTGTTACTTTCCCTCATACGACAATTCTGCAGCAGACAACTGAACATATTTTGTCAAAATATAGAAAATCTCTATAATTGAATTGGTAACCTATGACAAAAGAAAAAAAATGCTGGTTTTGAGCAATTTCTTTTTTTTTAGATCACCTGAGCCGAAGGCTCAAGGCGAGCTATTCTGATCACTTTTTGTCTGTCGTCCGTCGTTAACTTTTAGCTTCAAACATCATCTCCTCCTAAACCACAGGTCCAATGTGATCCAAACTTCACAGGAATGTTCCATTGGTGGCCCTCTTTCAAAATTGTTCAAAGATTTGAATTCCATCGAGTACTTTGGTTGCTGCGGCATCAGAAAGGGCTCAAATTTCCAAATTTCCAAAGTTTAAAAATCTTCTCTGATTCTGCATGTCAGATTCCAATATAATTTGGTAGAAATGTTTCTTGGGTGACCCTCTACAAGATTGTTCAAGGCATACTGATTGGTTGAAAACATGGCAGTCAGGAGGCATCAGAAAGGGGTGAAAATGACAAAATTTGGAAATTCCATTTTTTTTAAAGTTCTTGTCTGATATTAAGAAACTTGAATAGGAATCTAACTTCAGTGATCCTCTACTTAATTTGTTCAAGCCGTATTGATTGGTAACAAAATCATAGCAACCTCCCTTCATCACAAAAGGGGTAAATTGAAATTTTACCTACAAATAACAACTACTACCATTCCATTAGGCCAATTTCAACTTGACTTCACAGGAATGTTCCTTTGATGGTCTTCTTTCAAAATTGTTCAAAGACTTACATTCTGTGTAGAACTTTGATTGCTGCGGCATCAGAAATTAAGAAAAAAAAGCAAACTTAAAAAGCCTTTTCCTCCATAATCCGTTTGTCAGATTCCAAGATAATTTGGCAGAAATGTTCTTTGAGTGACTCTCTACAAAAACTGTTCAAGCCATATTGATTTCCTTGACAAACAGGGCAGCAAAGCGGCATCAGGAAAGAAGCAAAATGACAAAACTTTATAATTCCATTCTTATTAAAGTTCTTGTTACATTTCCAGATACAAATGGCTTTTACTGATAAGCTATTTCTTTAACAGTGTCCACTCCTTGCAGTTTCATGTGCACTCCTGATTAAATTTTCACAGATATTTGCAGTTAAATATTTGCTACTAACTTACTATCATTCAGGTGATCGATTTAGGGCCATCTTGGCCCTCTTGTTCACTATGTTTTCAAAAAGCTGTCTGCTGTAGAGGCGTCAGAAAGCGTCTATAGAGGGAAAGGGTTACAGCATTATGTCTAGACCCTGGTTTAAAATCAAGCTGGGTCACCTTATGACAGAAATGCATTGTGGCATTGTGAAAATCCTGTTCAATGAAAACGTTTGAAGAAAAAAATATACACAAACTAATTTTGAGGTCTTGTGGCATATACTGTATGCAAACAGTGAAGACATGACTGTGTCTTCAATTTTGCCCTTGGGTAATATAGCTCTAAATGTCTTCATGGAAAATATCTACAAATGAAAGTACTATTATTGATTAGATTTGAAAATAGTGGGGCAAAGGAAAAATTGCTCATCATGAGCGCTTTCACAGTTTGTCACAATGATATCAAAAGTCATCTGCTACAAATGTGTTAAAATGAATCTACACGTGGTAAAAAGTTAAATCAGGACCCTATTTTGCCTGACCCAACTCCTGTTTTTTCTAGGTTACAGTTCCAGTGGCTCTTTAACACCAGTAAAGAAGTTGAAGAAAAAGAATAAACACTTACGTAAGAACAAACTAGCACCGTCTGATGATGAATTTGAGTTGTCTGATGTCCAAACTCCAAAGAAAAAGCCAATACCCTGGACTAGGTCCAACAGCCCTATGAAAATGTTAAATACTGTGGAAGATAACCATGCTAAAGGTCAGTTACTTTTAACCTTTTCCCACATACAGAAAATCTGCAGCAGACGACTTTGAACATATCCAAGTCCAAAATGTAGAAGATCTCTAATAATGACGGTATGATTATTTAATAGAGTTGAAATCATTGTGGCAAATGGAGAAATTTGCCCATTATGAGCAATATTTCCTTTTGCCACAATGATTTCGAAAGCCCTCTGCTGTAGATGCATCAGAAAGCGTCTGTATGTTGGAAATGGTTGAAACAAATATAATAGGTTAGGGTCATAAATAGTAAATATTTGAAAAATTACAAAAGCATTATAAGTTGAAAATATTTGACAAGAGGAATCAAAATTTTGCCCATACATCTAGCTTCATTAAACAAGACATCATTATGTAGGATGAATTCACCGATGGGAACAACAAATATAGTCACAAGATGGGCAAGTTTTGAATGAGGTACAGTTATATGGAAGGGATTTGTTGTTACAACGTCAATAGTCATATGTCTTATATGTGTATATAAAATTGAATATGAACCCTTTTACAACACTGCAAATGCAGACTTTTTAGCTCACCTATGCACGAAGTGCAAGGTGAGCTATTGTGATCACATTTTGTCCGGCGTCCGTCCGTCGTGCGTCGTGTGTCGTCCGTCGTCCATTGTCAACATTTGAGCTTGTTAACACTCTACGGGCTACATTTTGCATCCAATCTTCATGAAAGTTTATCAGAACGTTCCAGTCCATAAAATCTTGGACAAGTTCGAAACTGGGCGATACGAGGTCAAAAACTAGGTCACTAGGTCGAATTGAAGGAAAATCTTGTTAACACTCTGGAGGCCACATTTTCAACTTGAGCATATTGAAACTTTATCAGAATGTTTGTCTTGATGATATGTAGGTCAAGTTCGAACATGGGTCACGTTGGGTCAAAAAGTAGGTCACTAGGTCAAATTGAAGGAAAATCTTGTTAACACTCCAGAGGCCGCAATTTTTGATTCAGCAGTTTGAAATTTTGTCAAAATGTTTGTCTTAAAAATATCTAGGTCAAGTTCGAATATGGGTTATGCCGGGTCAAAAACTAGGTCACTAGGACAAATTGAAAGAAAATCTTGTTAACACTTTTGATGCCGCATTTTTTGCTGCAGCAGCTTGAAATTTGGTCAGAATGTTTGTCTTAAATATATCTAGGTCAAGTTCAAATATGGGTCATATTGGGTCAGAAACTAGGTCACCAGGCCAAATTGAGGGAAAATCTTGTTAACTCTGTAGAAGCCGCATGTTTTGCTTCAGCGGCTTGAAATTTGTTCAGAATATTGAGCTGAATGATATCTAGGCCAAGTTCGAATATGGGTCATGTCGGGTCAAAAACTAGGTCACTAGCCCAAATTGAAAGAAAATCTTATTTACACTTTGGATGCCGCATTTTTTGCTTCAGCAGCTTGAAATTTTGTCAGAATGTTTGTCTTAAAGATATCTAGTTCAAGTTCAAATATGGGTCATATTGGATCAGAAACTAGGTCACTAGGCCAAATTGAGGGAAAATCTTGTTAACTCTGTAAAAGCTGCATTTTTTGCTTCAGCAATTTGAAATTTGGTCAGAATGTTTGTATAAATGATATCTAGGCCAAGTTCGGATATGGGTCATGCCGGGTTAAAAACTAGGTCACTAGACCAAATTGAAGGGTAATCATGTTAACACTCTGGATACTGCATTTTTAATTTCAGCATGATAAAACTTTATCAGAATGTTTTTCTTGATGATATGTAGGCCAAGTTTGAATATGGGTCATGCTGGATCAAAAACTAGGTCACTAGATCAAATTGAAGGAAAATCTTGTGAACACTTTGGATGCCGCATTGTTTGCCTCAGCAGCTTGAAATTTGGTCAGAATGTTTGTCTGAATTATATCTAGGTCAAGTTCAAATATGGGTCATATTGGATCAGAAACTAGGTCAATAAAGGAAAATATTGTTCAAACTCCGGAGGCCGCATTTTCACTTTGAGCAAGTTGAAACTTAGTCAGAATGTTGTCTTGATGATATCTAGTCCATGTTGGAATATGGGTCATATCAGGTAAAAAATATAGATCACTAGGCCAAATGAAGGAAAGTATTGTTAACACTGTGGAGGTTGCATTCAGAATAATTGTCTTGATGTGTTTTGCATTGCAGTACATTGTATAATTAAGGTGAGCGATCTAGGGCCATCATGGCCCTCTTGTTTAATTAAAATCTCTGATATAGTTTTTAGTTCATCTGATATTTCTGATAGAAAAGGAAAAGCTATTGTGGTCACTTGATCATGGTCAGTGAAACCATAATTAATCACAAAGCCATAGGACACAAGAAATGAAAGTAAGTAGTTGTGTTCCTGGAGATTTTGTTTACATATTGTAGGACAATTTACCTGTTAGGTAACTAATCCTATGACGGAAAATATGGGAAATCTCGTATTTATAAATATTGGATGGAGTTAAAAAGTTGTAGCAATATGAAAAATTGCTCATAATATTTTCAAAAGTCTTTTGCTGCAGAAGCATAAAAAATGTCTGAATATTGGAAAAGGGTTTAAGCATTTACATTATACAAACGACATTGGATGATTTTGCATCAAACAACTTGTGAAACAACTCGTCTAACATCATATGAAGTTTATTCTTTATTCTTTTCTTGTTTTTATGTTTCAGAAAGTCAATGGGGTTTTGCGGAGGAGTTATCTGCCATGGACGGAAATGAACCATTACGAATGTCCCGTTCAAATTACGATACAGATGATCCCATATTGTGATCAATGAAAATGTGCAAAAGCCATCTTGTCCCTCCAACTTATCAACTGACTGTGATAAAAACATTTAAAACGAATGTTGCAGTATTTATATGACCTTACATGTGTCCTAAACCCTCTCCCAAAAAACAACAAGTCTGCTGCAGACGACTTCGAAAACTTCTGGTTTAACCCTTTCCCACATACAGCAAGTCTGCTGCAGACGACTTTGAAAACATGTATACAAAAACGTGAGAAAAAATCTCCATAAATGAGTTCAATTATTAAAAAGAGTTGAAAACATTTTGCAAAAGGAGAAATTGCTTGATTTGAGCAATTTCTTCTTTTGTCACAATGTTTTCAAAAGACGTCTGCTTCAGAGGCATCCAAAAGCGTCTATAGTGGAAAACATTGTGGCAAAAGGAGAAATTGCTCCTTTTGCCATAATATTTTTAAAAGTCGTCTGCTGCAGAGACAGCAGAAAGCATTTGTATGCAGGAAAGAGTTATTAAAAGAGTAAAGCATTTCAATGTTTTCAAATTCTTGTAATGTTATAAATTATAATCCTTTCTGTGATGCAGACAATGTTTGATGCTTGTGCAGTAGATGTTTTGAAATATGAGACATTGCTAAAAAAGGAGCATCGCATACTTATAAGCTTTTGCTATCCTCAACTTTTTTCCTACAAACAACAAAGCTGCAGGTTTTATTTGGAAATCTCTAGGCAAAACTATGAGTATAAATGTAAGTTGTATTATTTAATATAGTTGAAAACATTATTGCAAAAGGAAAAGTTGTGCATTATAAATGCTTTCAAAAGTTGTCTGCTGCAGAAATGTAAAAATGTGTTTAGCTGTTGTAAAGGGTTAAATTTACTTTAGTATAGGTAAAGTGTATTTCTAGAGCCTGCTTGCAGTGGATGAGAAATAATCACCACCATAGCAGTTTGATGGTTTCATGCACAACGGTTGTAATTACATCTTGAACAAGATGTAATAAGAACGGTTTTGCATGAAGCCTTTGAGTTGTGTACTTCTAAATGCATATATGAACTTTTAGATACCTCTGCACATTTGTTAACCCTTTCCAATATACAACAACTCTGCCTTGGACGAATTTGAAAACATTGAGTAAAAAACAAAAAAATGAAACTATCTATAAATGAAAGAACAATTTATTTCAAAAGTCGTCTGCTACAGAGGTGTCAAATAGGGCCTGTATGTGGGAAAGGTTTAACCTTGTTTAACCAGTGTGCCACATGTAAGAACAGGAACGTAGCTCAAATGTCAAGGTCACTCTTGAAGGTTAACCCTTTCCCACATACAGATGTATTCTGACGCCTCTGCAGCAGACAACTTTTAAAAACATTGTGGCAAAAGGAGAAATTGATCATGATGAGCAATTTCTCCTTTTGCCACAATGTTTTCAACTTGATCCATTTATTATACTTAAATTTTTGAGATTTACATGTTTTTGTCTAGATGTTTTCAAAGTCGTCTGCTGCAGATTTGTAGTATATGGGAAAGGGTTGAAGTTAAAAAGATAGAGGTGATATAACAAAGTTTCCATACATTGGAAAATTTAAAATACATATAAAATTTTATATTCCACCAAATATTAAACCTTTCCCACTTACAGACACATTTTCTATGCATCTGCAGCAGACGAATTTTGAAAACATTGTGGCGAAAGGAGTAATTGCTCATTTTGAGTTAATTCTCCTATTCTTCTGCTGGAATTTTTTCAACTATATTCAATAAATATACTTTCAATCATAGAGATAACTCGAACTCATATTTTAGTTCAGGTGTTTTCAAAGTCATCTGCTGCAGATTTGTTGTATGTGGGAAAAGGTTAACACAAGAATCCTGCTGTAGGTAAGCCAACCTTTACATATTGAAGACAAGTCTGGAAAAAGATCTGCCAACACTTCCATGCAATCTGATCCTAATGTTTGTCAAAGGTTGGTTGAAACTGTCTGCAGATCTGTTGTATGATGGAGAAGGTTAATACAATAATCCTGCTGTAGATAATCCAACCTTTACATATTGATGACAAGTCTGGAAAAAGATCTGCCAACACTTCCATGCAATCTGATCCTAATGAACAATGTTTGTCAAAAGTTGGTTGAAACTGTCTGCTTCTAATTGGCAAATAATGCAAAACAAGATAAGTCTGCTTGGAATTTGTTAGTTGATCTGGATCTACACAGGTTGCAAATGCCCTATTTTTTATTTTTTTTAGAGCAGTGTTCAATATTCCCATTTAATCAATATTAACTAGGGATGGGAACGAATAATCGAATATTGGCCGAATATTTCTTTTTTTTACGACTTTTTGTCGATATACCAGAGACATATATATACATATTCTATTTAGGTCCTGGATATATTAAACTTAATTTAGCAATGAAAAATGTACTAATGTCTTACAGAAATCGCGATTTGGAGCTAATTAAGAGAAAGGATGAGGTGATAAAGAGTGTATGTGTTGTCTATAATGTTTTTTATAATGTATGTCAAACCTTTAATAACACCATCTGTAGACACCGGAAAGTATTTACAGTTGTACTGGACTGTTACTTAAAAAAAACTCTTGATGCTTAGACGGACAACTTTTATTGCAGACTTTTTAGAAAAAGATGTGCATTTGTTATTTGTTCCAAAGTCGCGAACATTTTCTGCTGCAAATTTAACCTATCAAAAGTCATCTGTCGTAAGTGAACAGTTCTGTAACTAAGGAAAATAAAACCTTAATTTGGCTAACGAATATTCGAATATATTCAAATATAACGAATATTTTAATATTGTTTTCAGTATTTGTTCCCATCCCTAATATTAACATTTGCTGTCATAGACTTCAAAAGTAACAATGCCTGAAGATAAAGACATTTGTCACATTAAGTTAATGGAATCTCCTTATTTATAGATTTTATCACTGAAAACTACGCAATTTTTCATGGAGTTGGCTTTGTATGAAGAATAAACGACTTCATCAGTGCCTTTAACCCTTGTCCACATTTAGATGCTTTCTGATGCTTCTGCAGCAGATGACATTTAAATTTATTGGGGCCATAGGAGAAATTTCTCATGATGAACATTTTCTCCTTTTGCCTCAATGTTTTGGGAAAGGATTAAAATTTATGCAAATTAGGTTTTTTGTTTTTATTTGTATGTAGATCTAGATCTTAGTTCTATTATCCGAAGATATTATGTTGCTAGAAAACCCACCTTAGCGATTTGCTACCAGGGAAGGTCTGGATCAACCTGCACATAAGTGCAGCTTGATCTGGATCTGCACTGTTGGCAAATAACCTACTTACGGTATCAAGATACTGGACAAACATTTGGATCAGACAGTATTGATAAGCAAGTTGATCTGTATTTACACTTGTTATCAATATGCAATGTTGGTTTTCTTGGAACACTAACAATATATGTTTTTTAATTTTTATCATTCTTTTGATTTTTCTTTGGCATTACCCTTTTCCACTTGCAGAGACGATTTGACCCATATCCAGAAGAGCAAATTACTTTTGAAAGCATAGTGGCAAAGGGAGAAATAGTTCAAAATGATCAGTTCTCCTTCGCCTAGATGTTTTCAGCTCTATTCTATGATTATGCTCTCATTAATGAAGATTTTCCACATACTTGCCAAAATGTTTTCTAAGATGTCTGAGGCAGATTTGTTGTATGTGGGAAAGAGTCAATTGATTAATGTATTGATTATTTTTTGTATTAATGTATTAAAGAGGTCCAGATAAGTTATGAACGATATTTCTCTTATCATCTAACTAAGCCCTATACTAAGTGTACTTAAAAGAATGGTCTTATTACCGTATGTAGAGCTCTGAGCTTTTGCCACAATGTTTTCAACTTTTTCAATAATTATAGTTTCATTCATAGAGATTTTCTATATTTTTACCCGGAGGTTTTAAAAGTCACCCGCTTCGGATTTGCTTTATGTGGGAAAGGGTTAAATGTTTTTGATCAAATTTTTAAACACATTTTAAAACTCTACAAATGAAAATATCTCTATTGAACAGAGGTGAAAACATTGTGACAAAATGAGGAATTGTTCATCATGAGCAATCTTCGGTTAAGACAGGACAACGATGCATTGTCATTGTTTAGTGGTTAGAATGTCTGTCTGTCTGTCTAGAGAAGGAGACAAGTGTTCAATCTCCTGTGAGGCTATACAAAAGACTTAAAGAGTATAGTAATTGCTGCCCTTCTTGATGCTCAGGTTTGGGGAGATAGCAATGACGGATGTACTATGTAAGGATATATTTACTGGTGGTAGTGGGCATTGTCTCGGGGAAACTCTGTGAATCGATTGAACTGCCTTTACTTTAGATGTTATCTGTTTGAAAGAGTGTAAATTAAGCGTTTCAGACACACAGCAAATCTATAGCAGATTATTTTGAAACTATCAAATGGAAAGTATGGAAAACCTCTTTAAATAAAAGTAGTCTTGTTGATTGATTAGTGTTGAACATATTGTGGCGAATGCAGAAAGGGTTCTGAGTGAGAAATATCTCCTTTTGCCACCATGTCTTCAAAAGTCGTTTTCTACAGATACGTCAAATGGGTCTCGTTTTCTACAGATACGCCAAATGGGTCTCGTTTTCTACAGATACGTCAACTGGGTCTGCATGGGGGAAAGGGTTAAACTATCATATTAAAATAACAACCCTCGTAATATGAAAACTGTCCTTCACAGGTTTGAATTGAATGCCATTTACAATTTAATTGAATAATACTTTAGTCAGTTTTTAGCTCACCTGAGCACGAGGTCCTTGACGACTTATTGCCCTTTTTAATTTCTGTACCACATTTTTACGGGCTATATCGCAGCAACCACTGACTTGAACATTTATGGAAAGCTTCACTAGCATATTATCACCATATTGTCCGAGTTATTGCCCTTTTGTAAAAATGACAAAAAATTTGTGTCCGTGCTATTTTTCAGCAATCACCATTCAGAATTCAATGAAACATGTTGGAAGCTTCACTAATAAGAGTAGATGTGCATATTATCATCGAATTATATTATTGTCGAAAAACAAGGCCGTCTAGAACGGAGCTGTTTTGACTTACGATTGTGTGAAAACTTTAAATTCTTCTCCAATAGTATCTGGTCGATTTGTCCTAATATTGTTGTAGAAACGTTGCTTGTTCGATCGTCTACGAGCTTACTTCAAGCCATGTTGATTGGTCAAAAAAACATAGCCTAATACGACTATATGGAAAACTTTAAAGATAGTCTCTTCCGAAAGTATCAGACTGATTTTCAAATAATATTGTAGGCATGTTCTTCGGTGATCCTCTATCTGATTCCTTCAAGCCGTGATGATTTGTCAAATGACATGACTACCAGGGAGTGTGACTGTTTCACCCCTTATGCCCAGAGTGTACGATTTAGAAAAATAATTCCTAAGAAAATACATAAATACTGATACATAAACATTTCTTTGGTGACCTTTTAAGTCATGTTACTTTGAAAAAGACAGACAGCAAAGGGTTTGGATAATTTCGCTTTGATCTATACTAGTCCTCTTGGGCCTCTTGTATTGGCTTACCTGACCGCAACATGTGTTATTGTGGTTTGCATCATAAATCACATTCCATAAGTCAGTTGAGTGATCCAGGGCCAACATATCCTTCTTGTTTCTGTTCATGTTTTCATTTGGTTTTCAATTAAACTATCATTTAGATCTTTTTGTCACATAACTACCAATTGGAGAGTAAAACACGACTTATATGTAATTTAATCCACTGAAATGTGTCACACACCAGTCAACACAGTCACATTGTCTCCGGTATACTTCACATGTGTACTGGTTCTCCAAAATCATTCATTGGACCTAACAACTGACAACATGGAACTGTCAAAAACGCAAACGGACAAAACACACTTTCACTACACTCTCCCCACTGTCATATCAATGGAGTATGTACCGGGCTGTAACTTGTTTCTGATCGTCTTGGAGTAGTATCTGATACTTTGTATCACTCGGTTGAACGTTGTACCAGTGGTGTCGAACCATGCCCTCTTAGTAGTTCAACATTCCACGAGTATGTAGATTGTAATACTTCACCTTCGAGTAAATCAACGTTTCTGGTTATTTTAAAACTCCTTCGGTGTGCCGTCTCATCTGTATTGAAACAATTCCTCTCTCACATTAGGCGAGAATCCAACATTTCCATCTCTGCATTAGCCAGTGTCATGTCTGGCCCATCTGGAATCCCTCAGATGGTTCCCTGTGAATTATTAACTTAAGTAGCCACTTCGTTCCTTGAGAATATATGATCATATTCCCTGAATTCAAACAGGTACTCTGATCTGTTCCAGTGAACGCTCACGGGTATTACAATTCCTTTAAAAGAAACTCTTAATAATGTTATCAAATTCTGGCTTTGGACTATACTTTCAAAGTTTGTATGCATCGAGTATGTGATTGACCATCCTCCCCTCCCACAAATCTTTCAGAGGCCGTTTGCGTATAATGTCGGCGTCAGGGATTCAACCATCTGGGATACCTGGAGGGCAACATCACTCACAGTTGGTGGGAAATGAGACGCCCTTTGTTAAACAGTTGGGTTTACTGCATCCTTCTTGTGCGCGGACCCCGCAAGATGTCCTGCACCTCCCGCCTGTCGTCTCATCTGGTTGTCTTCCACCGGGCGGGAATAAAGTCTTGTTAATCTCGATACGGGGTCTGAATCCCCTGCAGGCTCGTCTTTTTGTCTTCCCCCCCCCCCCCCCCCCCCACACCCCCCCCCCCCCCCCCAAATACTAGGCATCCCACGTCCACTTCTCCCACTGAGCCCTTTATTTGCTAGTTTTAGGCTAGAAAATATGCCTTTCCCAAGGGCACTCCACCATGACCGTCGTGCCGCGACTGAGGATCGTCTGCATTGCTTCGCCTCCTGGGTGAAAACTCTTATATTGTTCATGTGTGAACTGGTTCTCCTGAAACGGGTACAAGCATTTGCTTGGCCCAGCAACTGTCCACAGGGTATAGTCTTAAACACCAAGGACACAACTTGATTTCACAACAACAGCCACAAGCAGCGATGTGTATGCGGCGTGGACTTCGTCGGGAAGGTTGTGAATTCTTGAAACATCCATGTAGTGACCATAGACGAGACATGGATTAATCCTTTTTATTCTGAACTAAAACACTTTCCAGCCAATGGAAGAGTCCATTTCTCCAAAACTACAAAATACTACGAAGGTGCTTGAATTCAAATAAGACGACGACTTTGTCTACACATTTGTTCGTGATTTTCCTGTGCAAAGTCTACTTTGAAGGAACTTAATAGTTTGAACTTTTTTTATGCCAATCCCCGTAG
Organism: Serripes groenlandicus; assembly: GCA_031761405.1. Taxonomy (NCBI): domain Eukaryota; kingdom Metazoa; phylum Mollusca; class Bivalvia; order Cardiida; family Cardiidae; genus Serripes; species Serripes groenlandicus. The sequence continues at coordinate 36,661,828 of JASEVX010000005.1, forward strand.
AATATCTGATCTTCCGACATAATTGTATTCCGATGTTGTTCGACCAGTGGATCGCCATGCACTAGAATTGTGTTACGTGCAGAGGAGACTACACAGAGACATGACTGGTTTGCATATTGTGAGTTAAAGATAACGACGTAGGACAACATCATTTTGTGAAAGACGACCGCTAGTGACAGGTCGTTATTATATGTATCTTCATTGTTTTCAAAAGTTGACTGTTGCATATGCCTAAAATGCGTACATATGTGGTAGAGTGTTAACCCCTTTGGAATGGTTACTCACTGAGACGATTCTTTTGAGTACCGTGCGCTATTGTTAGCCTAGGATTTCATCCAATGATAAAAAGTAGTGTTGCGGAAAGAAGACCTCTTTACTTCTCAATATACAGGTCTCTGCTTAGTTCACCCAAACCATAAAGTTGACACTCTGACATGTTCATGGAAAAGACTCATTTTATCCTTAAGGATGAATAACTCCCGAATGATTAAGTTACAAATAACAGGTAATTCATTGTCTCGTTCTATTATAGTACATATACATCTACGTGTATCAAATAATAAATTATTGCTATGATGTGTGCTGTATTGTTGAAAGAGCTTGCTTCATTCGCGTTCTTGACTAATGAGAAACCAACAAGTAGAGTGGTGATTTAACCCTGTCCCGGATACAAACCTCTGCAACAGTAGACTTTTGACACGAGTGGTAAAAGAAGAAATCGCTCATAATGGGCAATTACTGCTTTTGTCACAATGATTTCAACTCTGTTCAATAATTATACTTTCAATTAAAGTTCCATAGTTTTTGTCTAGATATTTTCAAGGTCGTCTGCTGCAGAATTATTGTATCTGGGAAAGGGTTAAATATATGGGTCCTGGTACATCTTAAGGCAATGCCTCTTTGTGTCATACATTTCGGCTGCTGTATAGGGCGCAAGGTTAACCGTTTCCCACATATAGACGCCTATGTAGCAGACGACTTTTGGAAACAGTGTGACAAAAGGAGAAATTGCTCAAAACAAGCAATTTCTCCTTTTGCCAAAATGTATTCAACTTTTTTTCAGTAATCATACCTTCATTTTAAAAGAATTTTCCTGTTTACACCTAGAAGTTTTCAAATTCGTCTGCTGCAGATTTGTTGTATGTGGGAAAGGGTTAAAGAAAGGTATGTTTCATTTTTATACCTTTGTAAATACAGTTGATATGATGATTTACATGATGATAGACGACAGTACGTGTGTGTGTGCCATTGAGAGGTTAGACACTGATTATGTAGTTTGAACAAAGATTGCGTGGAGCTCAGCGCCTTTTTCAACGATATTTCTGTTATATCACGATGGCTAGTTCACAAAACATGTGTTTCCTGGCTTTCTCACAACTGTATATATACTCCACACTAGATTCTGCGCAGGCAACTTGTTACATTCCCACATATACCTGTTTGCCTATTGGGGAGGCGAGTGACGTTAGTCACAAGCAATGACATTTATCAGTCATCGGAAAGAATAAGCTATCGCGGATCGACAGAGTAGACACATTTTGACTAGCACTGTAATAAGGCAAGCATAACGTTCTATGACCGCTTGTGGGATTACGGAAAAGTCTAGTAACGACTTCTTTTTGAGTAGTCATAGGTTTTAGTCATAGATATACTAGATACAAACATAAAAATCGGAATAGTGGCGATTAGTTTGGCAATCAAGAAACAACAACAGCCAATTATATATAGCTAAGTTTCGACAGTCTGTGTTGAAGATTACGTAATACTGGAAACCAAATAACCTTCTAATAAAAACCGCAAAATAATCCCATCAGTGATGCAGAGACACGGTTAACAATTATCCCGTCATTGCTATTTTGGTATCGGAATGATACTAAGATCTGAGATTCTACATTCAGTTAAAATATGTTAATATTAACCTTCTTCATGTTTGGGCAGATAAGTAATATCATTGTGCGTATTATCTGCCATGCAATGTACGTAAAGTACTCCGATAATCATGATTCTTTCTCATTGGCTCGTATTCACCAACCTGTCTCATGTTCGATTTTTGGACTCAATCTAAATTATCTGACTGAAGTACATCTTTTAAGATTCAGTCCGTATTCACCAACCTGACTTTATTGAAAATCGAACTAAATCTTTGAATTGTCCGACTAAATATTGAGTTCACTTTGTGGCGTGCTAAATGGAATACAGAAGATTCGTTACCTAGTGGTCTCATAACCGGTATATGTACTTTGTATACGTCAGAATAAACTTTCTATTCTGTTCTGTCCTATAACATGTTGTTATGTTCTGTTTAATATATGTAAATGATAATAAGAAACAAGAAGATAGGAAATAAATATGTGAATACAGTTATCATTGTGGGAAAAAGATTGAGAACATTAAGGGGAGAGGACAACATCTCTAAGGGATGTAATGAACATTTACTGTAAATATTAAATTGAGAACAAATAAAAATTAAATTACACACTAAAATCATTAAATGTTTAAACTAATTGAAATTGTTTGTTGTCTTTCACTTTAATCGGTCAATTAAGACCTTACTATACTACTTTCATATCGATATAGATAATGTAATACTATAATCGATAAGTTAGACGAAATCTCTACCTCACTTACTCTATATTATCAGTTAGACGAAATGGTAGTTAGACGAAACCTCCACAATCCGCGTCCCTGCCAACATTAAAGCGACTGAAATCCAGAGGGCACGGGGGAAAAAAAAAAAATCGAATTCGCCCTAAATGTTATTCTTTATGTTATCCAAGTAAAACCAGGGTAGAAAATGTATCGTTTTTTATCAATAAAGTGAACTTGAGTCGTTTTCAATTGTCCCGATGAAGGGGTTTTCTATTTAAAAATACTTACCCCGTTACTGACAGGGTAGAATTTGCGATGGAAAAAGTATCGAAAACAAGAAAATCTCACCGATTATAGGGGTATGTAATATGTCAGTTTTCATATTTTAATGCCCCAAATACAAAAATAACACTTATTTTCTTAAAATTGGATTTTTTTTCGACAGTTGGGTATCTGGAGTTCAGTCGCTTTAAGAAATTCACAGAACTTGTTTCAATGCTCACTCAATCTGACAAACTGAGTCCAGAATGTTCCTATAGTCAATATTCATCCTTAAGATGGTCGGTTTTCTCAACGGTAAGTTTTTCATGAATATTTTGAGTGTGTGGGTTAATTTAAGAAATGTATCTCTCGGGTTGCCGTAAGAGAAACACAAATTGCACACTTTTTTCAGCAGCATTTGATTTGTTTGATTTAAAAATGAAATCATTGAATACATTACTGTTAGGGACTACTTGACCATATTTGTGATGTTTTGTTTATTTGCAAATCTCACCTATCATGACTGATAAAGGGTATTACTATTAATTATTCATTGTATTTTTCATCCCATTAAGTAAACTTGTTTATTTTATGCCTATCGATGGATTATAGAGATATCTCAGTGAAATAGAAACTGGTAATCCACTTTTTCAAACAGTGAAATTACCAATTTTTAAACAGTGAAATTACCACTTTTCAAACAGTGAAATTACCATTTTTACCGGAACTATTTTTTTTTCATTTTTTTTTTTTAAATTATGGAGTTACTTATTAGTCGCCGGGCAGAAGCCCGCGACTTCTATTTTTAATAAGTTTTCGGAAATCACATGGGAGGAGGGTTTTTTTTTTTTAAATGTCTTGAACATATTACAATTGCGTTTGTTTAAAAACACTAAGTTATGACACATCTAAAATGAAATAAATATTCCGATGTTTTAAGTATGTGCAGTTTCTTTATTTTGACTGGCATTTACGTTTTTGCGTTTTATTTACGAAGACAAAACAGTCCCTATTAGCTAGACTGGGATACTTTATTTTCATAAACTATGTAATCAAAAGGCGATAACTACAAACCTTTACCTCGCACAGTCAAATTAATTTAGATACGCGCACCTGCTTGCAGATACTATCGATATGAAAATCACGTTGAATTATCCTTTTAATAGATCAGTATCAACATAAACTGGTAACAGAAACAAAAATAAGAAATATTTTGTGAAAATATGTCTCAAATATCAGCCTGTTTATCGATCGTGAACGTCGAAACGCCTTTTTCTCAGTTCGTGACCTAGTTTCATATTGCCAAAATGTAAACAAAGCGAAGTAACCGGAAGTAAAATGTAAACTTAGAAAAGTGACTTGTTTATGCAGACAAAAAATGTTGCACGACAAATTGATATCTTAAACGTCACGAAACGAGTGCATGGGTCGAATGTAGGAAAAAAGAAGGATACTATAGAAATGCTTTTTTCTCTCGAATGCAGTGGAATAAAACATGCACTAAAGCTTTGCCTGACTTTGTATTCACTTTCTTCGATGTCTGACATCTTGAAACGAGGGTCAACATTTGAATGCTCAAACACCTTATTACCTTGTTTACCTTGTTTTCGAGACCGTGTTAGGCTTCCGCCTCTCTGGTCCATTTTGGATTTTGTTTTGTTGTGCCGCTTCCGGTTCTCCATAATATGGCACAAATTTAAAAACTGGATCATTCCAGCACTTGTTTAGCAAGTTTTTAAAGTTATTTACATTTTTTGCATTTACGACGCTATCAGGCAGATTATTCCATGGTACTATAATTCGTTGTGAGAAGAAATACTTTCGAATGTTTAATCTACAGTGGCATTTGAACAACTTATGGTTGTGACCTCTTGTGTTAGTCTGATGAAAGTGGAATAACTTATGAATATTTACTTTGTCGATGTTGTTTAAAATCTTGTATGTTTCCACCATATCAGCTCTTAATCTTCTATACTGTAATGTAGGTAATCCAAGTTCTTTTAGCCTCTGTTGGTATTCTTTATTTTTGAGTGACGGTATTAATTTAGTAGCTCTTCTTTGGACATTTTCTAGGAGTAGGTCTTCCTTTTTGTTAATTACCGACCAAACTGAGCTTCCGTATTCCAAGTGTGGCCTCACCAGGCTCTTGTAAAGGACTAGTAGCATATCTTTATCCAAATGCGAAAATGATCTTCTTATAATGCCTAATATTTGGTTTGCTTTTTTAACTTTTGAGCTTATGTGTTGGCTGAATTTTAGTTTGTTGTCCACTATGACACCTAGGTCTTTTTCTTCTGTGGTTGTTGATATTATATTGCCGCTCATGTGATAGGTGTAGTTAGTATCTTGTCCTAGATGGAGATGTTTACATTTGTTATTGTTAAATTTTAAAAGCCATGTATTTGACCATTTTGATAATTCGTTCAGGTCCTTTTGGAGGTTTTCCTTGTCTTTGGTGTTGTTAACAACCGAGTATATTTTGGTATCGTCGGCAAAAAGTTTGGCTATGTTGGTTACCACATCCGGGAGGTCGTTTATGTAGATTGTGAATAAAATTGGTCCTAAGACGCTTCCTTGAGGGATACCACTAATTACCGGTGTCCATATTGAGTGTGAGTTGTTAAGGACTACTCTTTGTTCACGAAATTTTCTATCCATTTATGTAGATTTCCGCATATTCCATATCCTTTTAGTTTTTGTAGTAATCGTTTATGCGGTACGGTGTCAAATGCTTTCTGAAAGTCTAGATATATGACATCCATTTTGTTTTTTATATCAAGGTTGAAAGTCCAATCTTCAATGACTTCTAAGAGTTGGGTCTGGCATGATCTGCCACTCCTGAATCCATGTTGGTGATTTGTAAATAAGTTATTTGACTCCATGTGTTTCATAATTGCATCCCTAATATCTACTTCCATTATCTTCCCTATAATTGATGTTAAACTTATTGGCCTGTAGTTTGATACAAGGTTCTTGGGTCCTGTTTTGTGGATAGGCATTATGTTTGCTCGTTTCCATTCCGTTGGTACAATGGAAACTTTCATTGATTGGTTGAATAAGTTAGTTAATGGGGTCTTTATTTGTAGTGCTGTTTCTTTTATAACTTTTGGGTGCATTGAGTCGTATCCTGGTGATTTTGATTCTTTCAGTTTTGATAGATTTATAAGTGTTCTTGATTCTGTGAATTTTACTGTGTCTAGTCTATAAGCGGTTCTGTCAGCAAAGGTTGGTATTTCATTATTTTCTTTCGTGAAGACACTCTCGAAAAATGTGTTAAGGAGTTCTGCCTTTTCCCTGTTATCGGTATGGATGTTTCCCTCTTTGTCTATTATTGATTGTATTTTTTCTTTGGTTTTGGTTTTAGACTGAACAAATTTCCAAAATATTTTTGAATCTGTCTTCATTTTCATAGCGATTGATTTTTCGTAACATCTTTTTGCATTTCTGATTTTGTAGTTAGCCTCATTCTTGGCTATGTCATACTTTATTTTGGCCTCTGGGTATTGGCTGTACTTGAATTTTTTCCACATGGTTCTTTTTCTTTTTACTGCCTGTAGTGTCTGAGTGTCCATCCATGGAGTGTCAAATTTTCTGGGGGCAGAGTTGCACACTGGTATGTGTTTTCTAGTAATATTTGATAAATGATCGGCAAAACTGCTCCAGATTTCATTGACATCCTCATGGGTTGACACCCGATTCCAATTGACATTGGATAATTCTCTGTTTATTTCTATGTAGTCTCCTTTCCAGTAGGATAATTTGACTTCATTATATACTTTTTCATTGTCTATCTTAAGGATTTCGAACTCTAAAACTTCGTGGTCACTATTTCCGAGTGGTGCATTATGGGATATCTCGCCGATTATTCCTGGTTCGTTTGTAATTATAAGGTCTAAAATGCTTGGTGTATTGTCACCTCTGTATCTAGTAGGTTGTTTGATAAGTTGGTGTTGGAACGAATCTCGTACTATTTCTAGAAATAAAGTTGAGATGTTTTCTGGTCCCATTGAGGTGGTTTCTGTTTCCCAGTTGATTTCCTTGAAATTGTAGTCACCCACGTGTATTTTAATATCAAAATTGATATTATTTGAGTTGTTTAGTATCATTATATTTTCGATTTCTTTCAGCACGGATTTGTCGCTAGAACTAGGACTGCGATATGTGCATGAGAATAAGATGTGTTTCTTGTTTGCACATTCAATACCAATTATAACTGTTTCTATGAGCTTGTTTTCCACATTGTTTAGTTGGAATGCTTTTAAGTTATTTTTGACATAAATTAAACATCCTCTTTCTGTTAATCCTTTATCAGGGCAATAAAAGATGTTATATCCCTGGATGCACCATTCAACTGAGTCGTAGTTTACGTTATGTTTTTGTTTTGGGAAGGTTTCCGTTATTGCAATAATGTCATATTGTTTATCTTTAATTAGTGATTTGAGCTCACTCATTTTATTTAGAAGACAATCGGCGTTTGTGTACATTACACTGATTTGAGAGATATTTACATCCTTTTTGTTAAAAATAAAACACTCGTCCTATGCCTTATCTACATTGATATCTGAATAATTTATTGTATTATTTCCTTGTATTAGGTTCCCTCCTATAAATGTTTCTCCCATGTCGTCTGTAGCGAAGGAGTCATCACTGTTTAATGATTCTCTACTTCCTCTATGGTACTTGATTGATGAGAGGAGATTCTGTGATTTCTCTTGAATGGGGCTTGTCAGATATAGGTCTGAGGTAGACTGTCCTTTAAGTGTTTGGTCATTTTTGTCACTTATAGTCTCGTTATTGTATTTTGGGTTTATGTCTAAACTTCCATCTCTGGTATTTTGTTTGTCTTTGTAACGTTGGATTCTCCTTATTTTGTTTTCTTCTCTTTGTCTAGGGGTCAGATCCTTCGTTATTATACATTTATTTAGTATATTAGTGTTTGGAAGATTTCTGATTGTAGAAGCCTTAATAATGATGTCTTTTCTTTGTTTTTTGTTGTTTAGCACAACTTTAAGGGGCCTTAGCTTGCCTTCTCCTGGCTTTCCAATTCTAAAACATACGTTGATGTCCAAGTCATCTACGCCAATATGCCTGCATAAGAGCTTGAAATTTTGGTTGTCCTGAGTTTGTCTAACTTGACTAGATGTACTGTCGCTTTCTCTCAAATTGAAGAGAATTACATTTAAGGCACGGATTTTTTGGTCTTCAATTTCTCTCATTTCTTGTCTTACATCCATTTGTAATGAATCTTTGATTTCTTTTTTGATGTCCTCAATTAGGTTTGGTCTAATTATATCAATGTTTGTTTTTATTTTGAAGTCCATTTGTTCGCCTAGTTCTGTGACTTTATCTTCCACATTGTTTAATCTGAAGTTGGTAGTTTCTTCGATTGATTTTAGTCTTTGGGATAAGCTTGTCATGCATGGGAAATTTTGTTTACATCCATTACATGTCCATTTGAAGTTTTGGCTAGTGTCTTCTTTGAGTGCTTCTGCTAATCCAGATGAGATGTTGGTACAACTGATGCAATAATTTAACTCACAGACACTGCATGCTAGATGGCTTTCATTATCTGTAATAGTATTTTCACATTTTGGACAAGTGTTGCTTCCGACTCTTGCTCTTTTAGCGCTCTTATTTCTGGCCATTGGCGTAGAACAAAATGGTGTTGCCATGTTTGTTTCTGTTTATCTGTAATCGAAACAGGGATTCCCTATTTCAATATCCGATTGTCTTAATACTTCTTGTTTGTCTAAGATAATATGTTATTTTCAATAGGCTTTTATGGTCTTTATTGCGGTTTCTTAGTCCTTATTAGATATGCCTTTATAGTGGTATCCCTTATTAGTTTCTTTTGATTGCTTGAGGCAAAAACAGGGCTTCCCTGTCTTGACTATTTCTGTAGTAATATTGTTTTTTCCTTTATCATTGAACCATTGTTTGATCTGAGTTAACATCTATTTATATTTAGAGTTAGATTTAGATTACAGGGCTTCCCTATTATCTATATTGACGTCGTTTCATTGAGTAGACATTCCATTTTAGTCTTGGTATTTGTTTTTTGATATAGTTGTATTCCACTGTAACACTTTTGTCAAGTTGTGAGTTTAAACTTTTTAAACTTTAGAACAGGGTTTCCCTATTCTAGTTTATAGATTATGAACATTCCTTGTTCGTTAGATAATTATTTAAGTGTTGCCCTTTTCCACTGTAGATTTTTATTTTTACTGTTAGAACAGGGTTTCCCTATTCTTGATTTGGGCGAGATTGGCTGCATTCCACTTGATTCTTTATTTTCAAAATTTTATGAAGCCATAGCTTGGAAAGGTGAGTTCCTGGGTGGATGCCGTCCAGATAAAGGTTTAAATTTTTTGTATATTTCACGTGGGAGTCCGTTTTCTTTTTGCTTGATCTTATTATATCCTGAGATAGGTTTGGTGTTCTGATTGAATTTAAGTTGTCCAGTTTTTGATTGAAATAATCTATTAGAGAGAAAAGAGCTGTGTCCTGATTTGTGTATTTGGATAGATCACTGCAACCTTTGTGTCTGTTCCATTCAATGATGGAGTAGTATGGGCACTTAAGAAAAATTATTTCTGATTGTCTATTGCATCGTTGGATGTCTGATATCAGGTAGCGATACTTGACTATAAGTCTATCTGCATTTTCGTAGACGTCGCCCTCTAATTCAATGAATTTTCCATTTTTGGTAGTGAGTTCACAAGTGCCGAACCAAATCAGGACCAGAGGATTAGTAGCTAACCTAATGTTTGTAAGAAATTGACGGCGAAAGCCAAAATCATCAATGGTAGCTCCGCTTTTAGATAGGATCCGGATTTCTCCGTAATAATTTTCTGTTATTTCCCTTTGGATAAATCTTCCTTTGCTATCAGAAATTAGAAATGTCTCTAGTGATTTACTAGGCGTAGGCCTATTACCCTCCTCCACAATCAACTTTCCGATTTCCTTTGTTAGTTTGGACACTGACATCTGTTCAATATGGCGGCCATGGCACGAGCCAATTGAAAATAGTGGGCGACAAAAGTTTTGTTAAATACAAGTTAAATAAAATGTCTACTTCCCTAAAACTTCATGTTGTTGGTTCTTTATATATTCATCTTCATCTGTGCACAATAAATTAAACTAATTCACTTTTATTAACAGCGATTTATTTGGATTTCGATTGGAAATAATTCCTCTCGAAAATTAAACACGTCTTGAACCGGAAGCGGCGGAAGCGGAAGTGATCTATTACAGATAGTCTATCATAGATAGCTAATATTGCACACTTAAATGATTAAATATATGTGATATTAAATGTTTATTTGGCTTGAAACAAATTAAGAGAAGAACAAACTCTGATAAACAATAGATTTAGAAATAACGAAAATCTGCTCTTTCGCACCCAATTAATTTCATACTTGCCACCTATTAAATAGTAATGGGATTCGCAACTGGCATTTCTCTTGCGCCAAACATATATTGTATGCATCAACGATTTAGATAAACAATTTAGCTGATATGTTGTTTCAAGTGTGGTCTACGTTTTAAACATATGATGATAATTTTTAACATCTGTGAAATATTTATTATAATTATTATTAAAAAGGAGGAAGTTTATGTCTTCAGCAATTTAACCGTTTTCTCAATGTTTTAAGCGTTTAAAGGTTTTCATTGTTGCTTCAGACATGGAAAGGGTTTAATAGCTTTTTATTGCATGTAGATTTAAATCCCAAAATGTATTAATTTGTTGGGGTTTTATTGACAAATACAAAACATCCAAAATCCTGACCACAAGAAAACCTGAAATTTGTAGATCTATGTGGAATTTCAAAAATCCTGAAATTAGTCCTTATGAAAACATTATGTGTATGTTTACTAATGAAGGTCAAGAATACATGTGTGTTAAACAATAAATCAATGCAGTCTTTTCCGGCGACATTGATGCCTTGCATCAACTTTCTCTTGTATTCTATCAGATAATATGCCTCTAAATAATAAAATGTAAATTAAAATGATAACTTGATGCAACGTCTTCAAATGATTTTCACGTTAATCTCCACAGAAAATACTGGACTAATTTTTTTCCAGGTAGTAATACAAACTGCGCTAAAAGCGTGGGGCTCACAACAGGGAAAATCTGGAGGCACTGTACGGGATAAAATATACAACAAATGGTAAAAAGACCTTTTATGGCCTAAGATAAAAAGAAAATTTGTATGTTTCAGTGAAAAATCGATTTTTGTTTCATCTCGTGAAGAAACAAAATTACTATTCTCACTCGTGGCCAAGCGACTCGTGAGAATTTTTTTTTTTTCTTCACTCGATGAAATAAAAAATCAATCTTTCACTGAAACAAACAAATATCTTCTATATATCATTGTAACTTAAACAACACTTTTCGATTTATTATTGCATTTCCTTTAGATTGTTCTATCCTTAATTTTTACTTTATTGCAGGATGCAGCATATCCATTATAAATGCTTTATGCCAATAAGTTTATTTATTAAGGCATGAGCTCACATTTATAGATATATGTGATCACTTTGTTGAATGTAAAATAGACATGTCAAGTAATGTTGTGTATTAATGACACTCCACTTTTAGCATCAGTTAAAATTCTATTATATTGACATGAAACTAGTGGGGTACACTTCCGGACCATACATTTCCATTTGGTGTCAAAAGTTGCATCCTAAGCACAATGCTACATGAAGATAATCAGTGAACAATGGTGAGACACCGCATATGTACAGGCTCAACTGTGTCTTTACTGAACGGAGATGCATTATGAACCTACACTCACTAGACACGACTCAATCATTGCGAGTTTTCTTGTTTATTACACATTTCCAACAATACATCTATATTGATTTTAAACATACTGAAAGCATATTGGGTAATACTGTTAGAAACATGAAATGCAATTGGAAAAACAGAAATTCAACTGTCATAAATATTTCCTTGATTATTTAGACAACAGGGAAATGCATGCTTGTGTTGATTCATTCAGGCAATTGTGGAATACAGATTTATTGTGCAAACATGTTTTACAGACCTTGATGTTTCTTTTCTTTGTCAATCATTCAACCAATCACTATTATGAATATAAAATATGAACATGAATATTTATGACCCTTGCATTTTTGTTTATATTTCAGTTTCGATTGGTGACAATATGTATACAGTGTTCCTGAACTCAATGCGATGGAATTATTACCAGTCATGAAGATGCCTATATTATGTGTATGTCTGAGACGTTTGTGGGTCAGAAGAAGCTAGAAGAGAAACGGTGAAATTTTTTTAGAAAACATTTAGAGTAGAGATATACTATATAATATATAAGTTTTCGATAGTAGGAAAAGTTGAATGGAAAAAATTTATGAACTGTTTACTGTCATTTTACATCATTTCAGTGAAGTTTATGCTAACCCTTTCCCACATAATGATACATTTGGAGAGTCTCTTTTAATTCGAGTTTTATTATTGATTAATAGTTGAAACAATGTGACAAAAGGTAGTATTGCCTGTCATGAGCAGTTTCTCCTTTTGTCACATTGTTTTCAAAAGTCATCTGCTGAATATGTATTAAAATATGTCTATATGTAGGGAAGGGTAACTGTTGTCTTACAGTAACACTAAATGTGCTATTTAAAGCACTGTATTCTGTAAATACAAGTGCATGTAATATCTTGAGAATAGATTTTTTATTTACATAAAATTGGAAATGTAGAGAATTGTAGAGATTCGAAAAGTTTAACCCTTTCGCTGATACAGACGATTTCTGAAGCGTCTGCAGCATCATCTTTTGAAAGCACAGTGAGGAATTTCTACTATTACCACATTGCTTTCAACTCTATTATAAAACTTGTAACTATAATATATCATAGAGAGGTTCCATATTTTTCTCTAAATATTTTCAAATTCTTCTGCTTCTGATTTTTTTGCTAGTTGGAGATACTTTCTACCTTGTTTTCTGTGTATTTTAAATAGAGGTGTCACCATGAGAAAAGCAGGAAATAGGGACAAATTATACTCATTTTAAGTCAATTTCATAAACTGTAAATTAAAATATGCAGGGCCTTGGATTTCAAAATAGATTCTACAATTTATGTTATAGTACATACAGTATAAGACAATATGTTGTTGACCCTTTCCCACATACAACAAATCTGCAGCATACGTTTTTCAAAGCATTTATTAGAAAATAAGGGAACTCTCTATAAATGAACAAACAATTATCATTTCTAATAATTGAATCAATTTGGAACATTTCTATTTTTAGCTCACCTAAGCACGAAGTGCAAGGTGAGCTTTTGTGATCACTCACCGTCCGGAGTCCGTCATCGTCGTCATCGTCGGCGTCGTCGGTGTCTGTTAACAATTTCCTACAAATGACTTCTCCTACTAAACCAATTGACAGATTTCAAAATAACTTCACAGAAATGGTCCTTAGGTAGTCCTCTTTCAAAGTTGTTCAAAGAAATTAATTCCAAGTAGAACTTTGGTTGCTGCGGCATCAGAAAAGGGGAAAATTTCCAAATCTTAAAAAATCTTCTTGTCCAAAAGTACTGGCCCGATTTGAAAATTATTTTGCACAAATGTTCCTTGGGGTACCCTCTACCAAGATTGTTCAAATATTTCCAATCCTTTTAAAAACATGGCCGCCAGGGGGCTGAGTTTGTTTTCCTTATATGTGCATTGTTAAAACTTTGAAAAATCTTCTTGTCCAAAAGTACTGGTCCGATTAGAAAATAATAATTTTGCACAAATGTTCCTTGGGGCACCCTTTACCAAGATTGTTCAAATATTTCCCATCCTTTGAAAAACATGGCCGCCAGGGGGCGGAGCTTGTTTTCCTTATATGTGCATTGTTAAAACTTTGAACATTTTCTTGTCCAAAAGTGCTGGCCCGATTTGAAAATAATTTTGCACAAATGTTCCTTGGGGCACCCTTTACCAAGATTGTTCAAATGTTTCACATCCGTTGGAAAACATGGCCGCCAGGGGGCTGAGCTTGTTTTCCTTATATGTGCATTGTTAAAACTTTAAAAATCTTCTTGTCCAAAAGTACTGGCCCGATTTGAAAATTATTTTTGCACAAATGTTCCTTGGGGCACCCTTTACCAAGATTGTTAACATATTTCCAATCCGTTGAAAAACTTGGCCGCCAGGGGGGGACCTTGTCCTTCGACTCCATTTAAACAAAAAGCTTATCTAGGCCATACTTTAAAAATCTTCTTGTCCAAAAGTACTGGCCCGATTTGAAAATTATTTTGCACAAATGTTTCTTGGTGCAACCTTTACCAAGATTGTTCAAATATTTCTGAACCGCTGAAAAACATGGACGCCTGTTTTCCTTATATGTGCATTGTTAAAACTTTAAAAATCTTTTTGTCCAAAAGTACTGGACCGATTTGAAAATTATTTTGCACAAATGTTCCTTGGGGCACCCTTTACCAAGATTGTTGAAATATATCTGATCCGTTGAAAAAAACATGGCCGCCAGGGGGCGGAGCTTGTTTTCCTTATATCTGCATTGTTAAAACTTTAAAAATCTTCTTGTCCAAAAGTTTTTGCCTAAAAATGTTCTTGTCCAAAAGTATTGGCCCGATTTGAAAATTATTTTGCACAAATGTTCCTTGGGGCACCCTCTACCAAGATTGTTGAAATATTGAAATAACTCACCACAAATGTTCACCATTCTGAGAAGATGTGCAGAGCGCATGTAACCAACACTTTGGTTCAAGGATGCAATTACATGTCAAAGGTCATATGACTTTATTTCGTGTCCGTTCAATAACTTGAAACGTTTGAAGGATTTCGGATTATTTTGCACAAATGTTTCTTGGTGCAACCTTTACCAAGATTGTTCAAATATTTCTGATCCGCTGAAAAACATGGACGCCTGTTTTCCTTATATGTGCATTGTTAAAACTTTAAAAATCTTTTTGTCCAAAAGTACTGGCCCGATTTGAAAATTATTTTGCACAAATGTTCCTTGGGGCACCCTTTACCAAGATTGTTGAAATATATCTGATCCGTTGAAAAAAGCATGGTCGCCAGGGGGCGGAGCTTGTTTTCCTTATATCTGCATTGTTAAAACTTTAAAAATCTTCTTGTCCAAAAGTTTTGGCCTAAAAATGTTCTTGTCCAAAAGTATTGGCCCGATTTGAAAATTATTTTGCACAAATGTTCCTTGGGGCACCCTCTACCAAGATTGTTGAAATATTGAAATAACTCACCACAAATGTTCACCATTCTGAGAAGATGTGCAGAGCGCATGTAACAAACACTTTGGTTCAAGGATGCAATTACATGTCAAAGGTCATATGACTTTATTTTGTGTCCGTTCAATAACTTGAAACGTTTGAAGGATTTCGGAATTACTCAACAGAAATATTGACAAT
Source organism: Serripes groenlandicus (assembly GCA_031761405.1). NCBI lineage: Eukaryota > Metazoa > Mollusca > Bivalvia > Cardiida > Cardiidae > Serripes > Serripes groenlandicus. The sequence continues at coordinate 36,677,086 of JASEVX010000005.1, forward strand.
ACTAAGACAATGTGCATAGCACAGGTAACAACAACTTTGATTCTAGGTCAAGATTGCAATTAAAGGTCAAAGGTCATATGACTATATTTCCTGTCCAATCAATAACTTTTGAACCACTCGAAGGATTTTGAAATAACTTACCACAAATGTTCACCATACTGAGATGATGTGCAGGGCGTGCATGTTACAACCACTTTCGTTCAAAGTCAAGGTTTCAGTATTATTAACAATTATTGACTAACTGCAATGAGGGTATGGTGGGATATTACTGCCGTAAGATAACCAGTTAATGTGTTGTACAATATTAACTGGTTATCTAGTTAGGGTTTGCGAATTTCACTTAAAAATGTAACATACTAACTGGTTAACTAGATAAGATTCGTGTTACCACTTATTGATATTCTCGAAACGTAAGACTAAAAACAGGCATGAAAGTGCCCAGAACTTGTTCCTTATTCGTTACTTATTCAGATCTGGTCTAAGGTACTGCAAAAATTGTTCAATCGTCTCTTCCTAAATATTGAATTTCCTTATAAGTGGGCAGAATTTATTATTATACCTATACGTAAAAAAGGAAATACTAATAACCCTAATAACTATAGAGGCATTGCTTTGTTAGATACCTTAAGTAAAATATACATTACTATTTTGACACAGAGAGTTACATTTTATGTTGATATTTATAACCAGATCTGTGAGTCTCAATCAGGATTCCGGGCATGATATTCTACTATAAACAATGCATTCGTTTTATACTCGATTATAAGCAAATATCTCAAAGCTAAAGGTAAATCTGTCTATATAGCTTTTATTGACTTTCAAAAGGCGTTTGATTCAGTTGATTGTCAAATACTGTTTGCAATTTTACATTCATTTATTCAATGCTTTTATATCCATTTATTCATCTGTGAAGGCCCTTGTTAGATAATCCGTGCATTGTTATAAAGATACCTTGTCTTGCCGGATTGGACTTTCGCCAAGGGTGTAGTTTTAGTCCGATTTATTTTCTTTGTTTATGAACTTTACTCGTTACTTCATGATAGCAACATACGGGGAATCCAGCTGTTCCCAGACCTGATGGAAATGTGTACGTTAATGTTTGCAGATGACATACATGTAGCACTTATCGCTGACACAATAATTAGTTTGCAAAAACAGCTTAAAAATAATAAATTGATCAAATTGATTAAATAATCTACTGATACCGTGCCATAGCTCTATTAAATCGCACACCAAACTGTACTGATACCGTGACCTGGCCCCATTAAACCGCAACCCTAGCCCTACTGCTACCATTACCTGGTCCTATTGAATCGCACCCCTAACTGTACTGATACCGTGATCTGTCCCAATTAAATGGCACACCTAGCTGTACCGATAACGTGACCTGGCGCTATTAAATCGCACCCCTAACTGTACTTATACCGTGACCTAGCTCCATTAAGTCACAACCAAAACTGTACTGATACCTTGACCTAGATCCATTAAGTCACACCCAAAACTGTACTGATACCGTGACCTAGCTCTATTAAGTCGCACACCAAACTATTCTGATACCGTGACCTAGCCCCCTTAAATCAAACCCCAAACTGTACTGATACCTTGACCTATCTCAATTAAGTCACACCCAAAACTGTATTGATACGGTGTCCTAGCTACGTAAGTTGCACATCAAACTGTACTGATAACGTGACCTGGCCCCATTTAATCACACCCAAACTGTACTAATACCGTGACCTGGATTTATTAAATCACACCTTAAACTGTACTGAAACCGTCACCTAGCCCCATTAAATCACACATCAAACTGAACTGATAAAGTGACCTAATCTCCATTAAATCGCACGATAAATTATACTGATACCTTGATCTATCTCCATTAAATCACACACCAAACCGTACTGATACCGTGACCTATCTCATTTAAGTCATATCCTAACTGAACTGATACCGTGACCTATCTCCATTAAATCACACTCCAAACTCTACTGATAACGTGACCTATCTCCATTAAATCACACCCCAAACTGTACTGATACCGTGACCTAGCTCCATTAAATCACACCCCAAACTGTACTGATACCGTGACCTAGCTCCATTAAATCACACCCCAAACTGTACTGATACCGTGACCTAGCTCCTTTAAGTCACTCCTCAAGCTGTACTGATACTGATACCGTGACCTAGCTCCTTTAAGTCACTCCTCAAGCTGTACTGATACCGTGACCTAGATCCTTTAAGTCACTCCTCAAGCTGTACTGATACCGTGACCTAGCTCCTTTAAGTCACACCTCAAGCTGTACTGATACCTTGACCTTGCTCCAATAAATCTTATACCAAACTGTGTTGATACTGTGACGTAGCTTCATTAAATCGCACACAGAACTGTGCTGATAGACTTAGATGTATGTTTGATTGTTTTATTGGGGTTTTACGCCACTTTCAACATTATTTCAGTTATATCACGGCGAAAGTTCACTTATGTATAATCCCTGGGTAAACAAACTAATACTAGGCTTTAAAACGTGCCTTGCCTAAGGGCACCCCACTATGACCATCGTGCCGCGACTGGGGATCGAACCCGGGACAACCTGTTTCAAATTCACGACGCTAACCACTCGACCACGGCGGATTCCTAGATGTATGTATCACTCCCCGATCTGTGTTTATAAGCCGACATGATTAGCTGGAAATATAAAGTACCATTTACTTCCATTGACATTTTTGCCACCCATGTGATTACGTTGTGTAACCGGTTGTAACATATACTTGATCTTATTTCAAGGATAACAAAATCACGTTTTATTCCCTTTGATAATGACCTCCCCCTTTCAAGACATTCCTCACGGTTTACTGACGTTTGTTTAAAGTATGATTGATGCGCATAGGTAATTGAGGTTAAGCATATAGGCTAAGATATAAATAGTACCTCCTCCTCATTCCAAACTGGTTGGCAGATATTTTTTCATATAAGTGTACAGTAATGATCCCTGTTCGACCCTCAGATTCCGTCAAGCCATGTTTAGTGGTAAAACAATGGCGAAGCTGTTTTGCATTATATGGCCATAGTGAAAACTATTTTTTTGTAGAAATGTTCCATGGATGACCCTCTATCAGATTCCTTCAAGTCATGTTGATTGGTCAGAAAACATGGCCGCCTGTGGGCGCGGGGGCTGTTTTGCTTCACATGGTGAAAACCTTTACAATTGACTCCTCCGACAACATTTGATCGATTTCCTAAACATAATTGTTTCGACATGTTCCTTGGGTGACCCTCTACAAAATCTTTACACGTCATATTGATTGGTCAAAAGACATGACCATCAGAGAGTGGGGCTCCTCAGAAGGTTAACGTTTGAATTACGAACCGGTATAAACATATCAGTATCAGCTTCCTCAAGTTATATTAATTTGACAAAAGACAGACAACAAAGTGTTTGGTTCTTTCGCCATTGGACAGTGGAGCTATACTGGTCAGTTTGACCCTCTTGTTTTAGCTTACCTGACCACACAATCAGAAACTGTAATTGACTCTGAGGTTGGCATGACAAATAAATTTGCAAAACTCAGGTGAACGATCCAGGGCCATCATGACCCTCGCGTTTAATTCAATGCTCAACTTACCTTTATCTCTGGATTGAGCATCTATGAAGATACGTGATGACCTTACGAAAAACTGGCTTATGTGTCTCTTTATGATTGCCTTGAACGTGTGAACGTGATTTTACAGGCTATATGCATGTACATGTATATGTGACGAAGTGAAATTGTTTGAACTGGAGATGTTTGAGAATTACACCTTGTTTGCAAAGTGAAAGTATTGATAGGGTGTATTAAACTGTGCTACAAAGGGGTTTCCAATTGGAAATTTTAAAGCTTACAGCCAGCTCTTTTTTTTTGTTCAGTGATATGTGTGCCACATGGAATACTCTGACATTTAATGTGTTATGATTGTGATAAAATAAACCATACAAATGAAGATTAGGATCTTCCTGCGTACAGATGATATTTTTTCCACGTTCACATGACTGTTCAGAAGTACAATCTTTCTGGACGTTATTCGTGAACGGTGCATATGCAGATCAGATATATTGTAAATAAAGTGTAATCTTAATCTAGAGTGGCTGCAAATGGCATACTGTTGGATTCCCTGAAACGCTTCAAAATGCTTATATTTATTCTATATTTTTGATAATTAGTCTTTTGACAATTACACTTTTCGAAACTAAACATTATAAATACCAGATTTTAGGGGGATCTGCTGTTTCATGGAGCAGGAAATATTTGGTTTGAAATCCAATCCATTATTACAATCTTCGTAAGTAAACAGTGTGACAAGAGCCCCTGTAATTACTTAACGAGTCACGACATTTTATTGTATCTTTGTTACGGCATCATTTGAATATAAATATATATGTATATATATTGGAGTGCAACTAGTGTGGGTAAACTTCTTTGTTTTGTAAGAATATGCATTTCGGTCTCTTTTATAATATACAATGCAAAAGGGTTATTGGTATGGTTTAAGCCCTAAGTAATATTTAACAAAAACAGCAAATTGTCCTTTTCCCACAATCCGCGTTTCCCAAAATGTTAAATTTATGATAATATAAAAACAACTGGTTTACTGTGTTGGAGATTGCTGATTTTCTTAACTTTGTACATTTCCGACTCGTTTATGAAATAGTTAGAGTTAGCTTTTTTACTCTATTTCAGATTTACCATCAAGGTAGCACATCACCCAACTCATGACCCAGTGAATCCGCAGCTAGGTTGATCTAGCAACATACATGTTTATGACCTAAAATGCTTGTGTACATGTTAGGTGCATGTATGGGTGATGTTGTGAAAGTGATTAAAAGAGAGATATATGATAATTTGAACTTACGCGCAAACTGTAAGTAGGGACAGGGTGTACACAACTAGGCCGTGTTCATAAAAAGGGGTATGTTCACTTTTAAGTAACAAATGATTTCTTCCTTTGTATACTGGCCGTTCTATGGGAACACATGTTGTCTGGTGTCTAAATCAAACAGTTTTCATCCGATCTTCGCCAGACTATATGCAAATGTTTGTGGGAATAATGTCTAGGCCAAGTTAGATAACCAGCCAAATAGCGTATGGCAGTTTTGAGTTATGGTCCGTGAATTATCAATATTGACCGAATTTTGTTCAGATCTTCACCAAAAGTTGCTGATCATGTTTGTGGGAATAATGTCAAAGCCAAGTTCGAAAACCAGCCAAATCAACCTTAGCGTTTTGAGATATGGTCCTTGAATTATCAAAAATGTACAACATTGGCATTGTCCTCTGTCGAAGTCGAACATATTTCATTCGATCTCACCAAACATGTTGAACATGTTTAGGGTATAATGTTTAGGCTAAGTTTGATAACCAGCCAAATCGCCGAGGGTTCTTTTGAGTTATGGCCCTTAAACTATTCAAAATTAACAAAATTTACCATGTACGCTCTCTAGGTGGAATATTTGATCCTATCTTTACCAATATGTTGAACATTTTTGTGGGCATAATGTCTAGATCAAGTTCGATAACCAGAAAAATCGCCCTATGCACTTTCGGATAATGGCCCTTGAATTATCCAAAATGTGTAAACTAGACCTTATCCGCTCTCGAACTGTTAACAGTTCTTTTTCAATCTTCATTTAACCTCATGTTGATGTCAATGGGCACTGTATAACCGTTAGTTTAGCATCGATTATGAAGCAAGTTCTTCCAAATTATGTTTAAATATTGTCGATTTAAAGATACATATCCGAAACACGCACCATATATGTGGGAATATCTCACACGATTCCGAGAAACATAACTAAAACACGAACCATTTATATGAGAAAATGTCAAACGATTCCGAGATACATAACAACAGAACGCACCATTTATGTGGGAATATCTCAAACGATTCTTAGATATATAACCAATATCATCACCATATATTTGGGAATATCTAAACGATTTTGAAACATTAACAAATATACGCAATTAGTCTGTTGTGAAGTAATGGAATGCTTGTATTTTTTGGATTCTTTTGAATATACAAATATACAAAAGGTTTTTGAGATACATAGCCAATAATGACGTTCGCTCCTTGGCGCTCCGGAGTGGGGATTATCAATACATGTACGTCCAACTCGCTGGTGTTAGGATACATGGAACTGATAACTTTCTCAAATACACGCACCGTGTGAAGGTATACCCCAAAGTATTCTGAGATAGATAACCAATACACGCACAGAGTGTGTAGGAATATTCCCAAAGTATTCCGAGATACATAACAAATTCACACAACTAGTGTGTTGACATTTTCCGAAGAATTCTGAGATACATAATTAATACACTCACCGAGTGTGTAGGAATATCTCAAAAAATTCCGAGGTATATATATACGAACTGATTGTGTTGTATAATCCTAAAATATTCAGAGATACATAATCAATACACGCACCGAGTGTGTTGGAATATCACAAAGTATTATGAGAAATGTATATCCAATACGCGTATCAAGTGTGTTTGAATATCTCAAAGTATTCCGAGATATTTATCTTAAAATACTCCGAGAAACATAGTCATAACACGCATCGAGTGTGTTGGAATATCTTAAAGAATTTTGAGATACAAAACCAATACGCCCGCCGAGTGTCTTGAAATATCCCAAAGTATTCCGAGATATGACTTAGACGCGATCTGATAGTGTTGTATTATCCTAAAGTATTCCGAGATATGATTTATAAGCGATCTGAAAGTTTTGTATTATCCTAAAGTATTCCGATATACATAATCAATACTAGCACCGAGTTAGTTGGAATATATAAAAGCAATTCGAGATAAATAACGATTACACGCACCGGGTGTGTTGGAATATTCCAAAGTATTCCGAGATACATAACCAATACATGCACCGGGTGTGCTGGAATATTCCAAAGTATTCCAAAATACATAACCAATACACATACCGGGTGTGTTGGAATATTCCAATGTATTCCGAGATACATAACCAGTACACGCACCGGGTGTGTTGGAATATTCCAAAGTATTCCGAGATACATAACCATTACACGCAGCGGGTGTGTTGGAATATTCCAAACGTATTCCGAGATACATATCCAATACACGCAACGAGCGTGCTTTAATATTCCAAAGTATTTCGAGATTTAAAATCATCAATGTGTAGGAATGTCCTTAAGCATTCCGTCATAAATAACCAATATAAGCGCCGTGTGTGTGTGTTTGAATTTTCAAATTAAGCTGAGATCAATTACCAAATATTGTTGGAATATTCTATAGTATTCTGAGATACTTAACCACTACATGTAACGAGTAGGTTTGAATATCCTAACATATTTCAAGATATATAACCAATATACACACCGTGTGTGTAGGAATATCCCAATGTTTTCCGAGAGACATACCTAATACAATCATCGAGTATGTTGGAATATTCAAAGTGATCCGAGATGCATAAGCAATATATGCACCGAGTGAGTAGGAACATACACAAGCATGCTGGGATACATCACCAATACGCGCATAGAGTGTGTAGAATATTACAAGGTTCAAACCGCTCTCATCCGGATTTCAAAACCAAGACCCTTTGATCACAAGTTTAAAGCAGACACCCTTCATTGGCAGCCAAAAACCGTTTATATTTTATGATAAAAATCAGTCGTCTGCTTTGAAATGGTCTAACAAATGATAACATCTAGGAAATATGATATGTTTTAAAAAATCGTCTGCTGTTTTTATCGGCGGATATCGTCTGTATTAGTTAGATGGTTAAATGTTAAATCTGAAAACAGATACAGGTATGTGCATAATAGGTTAACTGTAGCAGATCTGATTACATGGCCTTGACGTTCCACAAATGCAAAACAAACAACTATTATGTGCTCATCATAACTAAAGTACAAAAACCGCCCAATATCTATTAAAAGAAAATAGCCCGCCCATGAGAAAGGTACAAGTTGACTTTTTTTAACTGTCTAGCCCAAAATCTACACTGTTAGAATACTACTTACAAATGCTTGTCAGAAGCTCTGTCAAGTTAGATATACTCGGATAAGACGAAACTACTGCATAAGCTAGTCTGAGCCTAAACTATTCTGAAATTTGGCTCCATGGACGGGCACACTAAATGTATTTTGTCAATTTTAGTTATAAAAACTGGCGGTATCAAATATGGTATGCTAAAGTTAACTCGGTGCGCTGTCATAACTTTGTCATCGGAAAAAGACAAATACTAGCCAGTAGAATGCATCCGTAATTATTTCTTTGTATAACACGCCTTGTTTAATTTTCGGCGGGCATACATTTGAAATTAAAGAGCAGCAAGTAGGGAACATTCAAGCTTTCTTTTAAATTTCATGTTTTCGTGTATTTGTATGCTAGAAAAAAACCTATATAGAAATGTCACGGACGTCTTTGTTTTTTTAGTGTGCTCAAGAAAATGTATTTCTATGTTCATTAGTGTTCAAAGAAACTATATTGAAATTGTCTAACTCATATAATGGAGAACATATATATGTCGATACATTACGCAGAGTCCATAGTGTTAGTTTTCTCTTGGAACGGCTCATATGCGTGTGGACTACGTGCCTTCAAGCTCAAGCAAGTGTAGTGCACAATAACGATAGCACGCCTTTTGTTGGAGTTGTCAGAAAATTGTAAACATTCCAATATGCCTATCTTTAGAGTTATCTCTTTGTTTCATGTTTTCTTGTTCAGCAAATTTCTCGCATATTTTCAAATGTATTAATTTCAAACACAAATTGTTGATAGCTTGTATTCGGCAGATTTACAGGTGTAAAGTGCACACTGACTATATATCTAGCATGCGTGTTCATCCCAATTGATGTACCTTGCCGACCATTTTAATACGCCCATTGATAAAGGGGTTAAAAGAAGAAAAGTAGGTGAAGAAAGATATTGTTACATTTTGGAAAAAAGTACTATTTTGCTGAAATTCTTCAGTTTCTTCTTTTCAGATAGTGTCTATCGATCTTGACACATAATTATATCCTTGATATTTCAGAAGGTAAATGTTTCCCTTAAAAATTGTTAACATAGATATCTTATTCAAATGATCTTTACAATCCTGTCAGTCATGCAAGGTAAATTCCTTTCATTATGACAAATGTGTAGCCGATGACTTGAAGATATGCTTTAAAAACCTGAATTAGTTCCTATAGATATGTTGATACTGAAGATAGCTGTTTGTTTCAGTTGTTTTGTTTTGTCACGTTTTAACCCTTTTAACCCTTTCCCATATGCTCCTCTTCTGCAACAGTGGACTTTGTAACCATCTATGCAAAACTATGAGAAATCTCTTAAAATCAAATTAAACTGTCATATATGGAGATATTTCACATTTTCAATGGAGTGATGGAGACTATGTAAAGACAAATATATATAGTGAAAAGTATCATTAGATTATTTCACTGTTTTAAAACATTGAGTTTCTCAATAGTCATTTGAAAAGTATGTTATAAACACAGCTCTTAACCCTTTCCCACAAACAGGGGCTTTCTGACAACTCTGCAGAAGATGACTTTTGAAAACTTTTTTTTAATTCACTCATCGATCATTTTGTATGTTGAAATTCTTGGTATCGTAGCCCCCGTATCTTGCTCGCTTTTTCGAAATTGTCGTTTTGATCGACGTTTTCAGTGGTTTTTACAAGCGCTGTACTGCTCACTCGATTGATCTTTCGAATGCACTTGCTATATACTCTTTTATTCAAAATGAACATGAATTAATGTTAACATTTTATACACCATATTTGTCTTTAACTGCCATGAGAATCAATATTTTATGTAAACAAATGACTTTATAAATAAAATAGGCCCTAAATAAATAAATACATTTCGTAAATAAATTAAAGATCAATTTGTTGCAACCATTCAGTTAGCGAAGCTTTCAAATGATTCGATTGTTCAATCATTTTTAATGTTTCAATCAGCGTGTTAAATTCTATTCCGCTCCTGAAGCGTTCCGATATTGTTTAAATCACGCTCACGCTCCAATCAAGAACAAGTTGGTGCTAAAGTATGTATTCAAACTTAAACAAAAAGGTTTTTTGAGACGTTTTCAGAGCAGACCATCCTAACATACCATATCGGGTTATTTCTGATTATAAAATATCGTTCCTAAGTAGTATACGGTATCTATGCGCTATATCACGTGATAGTGTTTTTAGCAAGGGGCTCGTTAGAGACAATTGCTATAGTAGGCGAAAATTCGAAGAGACTCATCGTTTTGAGACCGATTTTTTAAAAATAAATGTACTGTTACCAGCTAATACCCATGTTGTACCTTTCGAGCCGAATAGTTCTTGTCTAAAGCAATAGAAAGATCTCCCAAATAATTTTTTTTTATAAATAACACACTAGCTCGTTTATCGATTTTTTAATGATTTCATAAATGAACTCGATATAATGGCGAAGTCCGGCTGGTGTAACGGTTAGCATATTTGCTTGTCACGCGGGAGACAATGGTTGGATTTCTGGTCTGGGTAGATTCTCTTTAGATTTTGTTTTAAAAATACAAATATACTATAATTATCTTTTTCATTTTTGTCTTATACATTGCTAATATTAGTGGTGTAATTGTCATTTGACAAAAGCAGTCTGTGTAAGTCAAGACAAACAACATCAACTGTTCCAATCAGTTAAAGCCTTTGGTGATTTGTTTATATCCCTTACAAATATGGCATTTGTTCCATCTCTGTTCCCGTAACTCTCCTTTCTATAAAATAGAAAAGGTTTATCTTTAAAATAAAACAAATGATCCTCTATGACATTTAGAACGATTAAGATATAAATGTAATCTAAGCCAATAATAAATGGATGCTATTTTATAAATGGCTTTATCTTGCACAAGTGATTAACTCTAATTCGTTAACTTTCATCCACATGTTAATTATGTTATAAAAAAGGGTAAAATGTCATCTTTCCAAAAATATAACTCTTAACATGAAAAAAATGCAACGAATGTATGGAGGTAAAATGAAGAATAATCACAGTACTGTTTCGATCAGCGTGAGAACGCAAGTTAAATAAAATAGATGCATTGAACTACCACAAGTCTTAATGCTGACAGATGAATTAAACTCTGGAATGTGCAAATGATGTTCTTGTCAAAGCTAATACTTGTCGTGCTGGTTTTATCGGATTTTAGAGACAAATCATTGGTGGCAATATCTTGGTGAGAAATAAAGAGGGAAAGACAGAGACACAGAGAGAAAGATAGACACAGAGAGAAAATGAGAGAGATGGAGATAAAGAGAGAGAGCGAAAGATTGAGAGAGAAAATTATATAGATAGAAGGAGTAGTGGAGCTAAGTAGTGATGGAGAGACAGACGGACGGATAGACAGAGGGACAAAGACAAAGAGAGTGAGAGAGAAAATGATAGACAGACAATGAGAGAGAGAGAGAAAGAGAACCACACACATACAGATTGAGAGAGAAAGGGGAGGAAAGTGAGAAAGAGTGAGAGAGAGAAAGCGTGAGGGAGAGAGATAGTGAGGGAGAGAGAGAGGGGAGAGTGAGTGTGTGTGTGTGTGTGTGTGTGTGTGTGTGTGTGTGTGTGTGTGTGTGTGTGTGTGTGAAGGAGAGGGAGGGTTGGAGAGAGAACGAGAGGGAGAGAGATAGGGAGATAGAGAGGCAGAGAGATATATAGAGAATGTGTGTGTTTGTGTGAAATATATATATAGGGAGATAGAGAGATGGAGAGAGAGAGAGAGAATGTGAGTGTTTTGTATAATGGAGAGAGAGAGAGGAGAGAGAGAGAGAGAGAGAGAGAGAGAGAGAGAGAGAGAGAGAGAGAGAGAGAGCGAGAGAGAGAGAGAGAGAGAGAGAGAGAGAGAGAGAGAGAGAGGGGGTAGGGTAAGTAGTATTTAACATTTTAAAATATACGTTTTGGTCAAAACGCAAGATACAGCCTTCATTTAGATAAATAAAAGCAAATTAGTAGATATTAAGAAAATGTTGGTATGAAGGTCAAACTAAACATAAATAACACAAGGGGACATCAAGGAAGAAATCCGGAAGAACATACGTTAGCTTAATTATCAACTTGTGCTATGTTCAACGTTACAGTCGTGCATAAATATTGGAAAATGAAACTTTTGTTTACAAGTGTTTTACCTTCTATATAGATATAGGTGATGTATAACTTCAAGGTAATTCGTTTAAGATTTATTTACATGAATATGTATGGGGTGTAGTCAAACTCATGCACTGTTTGTAAAATTCTATAAGACCCTAACGTGTAAGCAGAACTTATATAGAAGCAGGATATTCTATATTCCCGTCCAAATGCAGCTAGTGCAAAGCAGATATAGTCTTAAGTGCAATACTAATAACACTCGTTCGTTTACAAACACATCTAAGATATAATCTTAAGGGGTTAAGACTAAAACGCTATTTCTTTCACCGTGATGTGAAAGTCTTCTTGGCAGAAGAAATGTAGTAAAGCTAAGCAACTTGCATCGATGTAAGTGCCTGGATAGATGACGGTGAACGTGGTGCACGCTTCATTTTGTGGCGGTGGTGGGATATGAGGTGTCATTTAAATCACTCCCGGACAAGGTGTCCTTGGTTATGTTATATAGGTCTCCGCTCGGTGGTCTGCGGTTGAGAAGATATAATTGTTAATGTTAATGGGGAGAAGGTAAAGATCTAAATACACATTTAGGCAGGATTTTTTAGTCACCGTTGGGATGGATGGAAATGGTGCAAAACTTGCATCACGGATAGTGCCTTGATGGTTGAGCGAACACGATGTTTTACCGCTTCCACCAGATGAAATTGATATGTCGTCTGCTCTAATTACATGTTCTCAAAGAATTGTAATAATAACGATTCAAATATTGTTTCATCATTATTAGTAATATCCCATTTTGTCGCAATATTTTCAAAAGTCATCTGCTGCAAAGGCGTTTAAATGTCGTCTGCATCGAGTACTGGGTTGTAACACTTTCTTTAAAACATTTGTGCATTTAGTAAGATTGCATTATTATGCTCTTCTCACTGGTTGCATTACTAGTATTCGTGTTGAATAAGACCAGCCATGGACGAGTTGAACCCTCAATGCATGAGTTTGCACAATATGAAAAGTCATATCTCCTTTAATGTTGAGCTTGCTTTTAAGCAGTGTATGATACACAGGTTGAAATCGTCATTCTGGCTCAGTTTTGAGTCTGAAATAATAAGCCATGTAATGAAAAATAAGTAATTACAGTTATCAATTTGATACAAAATAACCACTGCTATATGTTTAAAATCAATCTGCGTATATCTCCAAAAACATTTTAATCCTTTATTCGGGCTAAAGTAAATATAAAGTCTTGCCAAGAGAACAATATGTGTTGCTATAGGTTTATTCCTTCATATTGCTGTTCAAAAGAGAAAATTATCGACAGATTTTTGAGAAATTAAAGATTAAGAAAAAATTGCACTTAAGTGATGGTATTTTTTTTTGCATCGAGATATAGGCCCCCTTTTTTCAATGGCCGGTATATCTTATTATCATATAACAATAACGACCAAATTCATATTTCTTAAAGGCTATTGTATGTTCTTTGATTCCCTATAGTTAAATGCTGTTTTACATCTTAAACATTAAGGCAAACTGAATACGGTTGCCTAAAGATATATTCGCCTTAATGTATGTATTTTTAGCCCATATGTTTACCCTAATGTATGTTCCATACTTATATATGGATAGTTTATCCTTTTCCCCACAATACATTTAATTATGTTTAAAATTAATGCTTGAAATATTTTAAATTTAACTTTTTTTTGTCATCAAATGTTTTCGACTTGTTCAATAATAGCAGAAGTATACTTTGAAAATGTCCATACAATATGTCTCCTTCAGATGCGTCAAAGTGTTTTGACATATGGGAATGGGTTAACAGACCTGTGATCTTGGTACTCAAATGTATAATCTTTAGAGGAGGAGACAATTAGAATGAGTACCCAAATCATAGGATTTAAAAAGTAGAGAAGTTACATTTCAAGAAGCAGGTATTATCTATGTCGCTGAGCTCTGTTTGGTCAGTTATAAGCAAGTCACAAACGTATGAGAATCACCTTTTGAGGTTATGCAGCGAGGCTAACTAGATCAGTGTGCACAGAAGGCTTCAAAGGATTATTCCCTTCTCATTTACAACAAATCTGCAACAGTCAACTTTGGTAAATCTAAGTAAAAACAGTGGAAAATCTCTATTAATAATAACAGGTAAAATGGCTCTTTGTGACAATCACTTTCTTCCATTGCAACGACGTTTTCAAAGGTCGTCTTCTGCAGGCGTTTAAGCGCATCTGTATATTGGAATTGGTTAATTCTCCAGTCCCATGTATCTGCTTGATATAGATTCGTTCTTGTTGATAGCAAATCATATTGGGAATTATTTAATAAAAATCAAATTAATGAAAAATAAAAACTTTTCCTTCGTGCTTTCCCAACAGTTTCTTGTTTCGCCTGGATCAAATTAATCACATTTATGTGTTCGTCTTTCAAGTTTCCACTAACTTACATATTGGCGACACTTGTGTTCGTCGACATCTCTAGTTTAATCATGTGTTCTTCGACTTGTCTAGTTTAATGATGTGTTCTTCGACACGTCTAGTTTAATCATGTGTTCTTCGACATTTCTAGTATAATAATGTTTTCGTCAACATCTCTATTTTAATCATATGTTTATCGACATCGCCTAGTTTAATTATGTGTTCTACGACATTTTTAGTTTAATCATGTTCTCGTCTAGTTTAATCATGTGTTCGTCGACATCTCTAGTTTAATCATGTGTTCGTCGAAATCTCTAGTTTAATCATGTGTACGTCGAAATCTCTAGTTTAATAATGTGTTCTTCAACCTCCCTAGTTTAATCATGTGTTATTTGACATCTCTAGATTAATCATGTGTTCTTCGACATCTCTTGTTTAATCATGTGTTCTTTGATATCTCTAGATTAATCATGTGTACTTCAACCTCTCTTGTTTAATCACGTGTTCTTTGACATCTCAAGACTAATAATGTGTTCGTCGACATCTCTAGTTTAATTATGTGTTCGTCGTCATATCTAGTTTAATCATGTGTTCTTTGACATCTCTAGTTTAATCATGTGTTCTTCGACATCTCTATTTTTATCATGTGTCTTTCGACCTCTAATAACAATGTCATCCACAAAAGAAGTTGTTAACACTTTATTAAGTAGAGTAACATAGATACCGAATAACAATCCAGATTGACTACTGAACATATCTTTTAAGCAGTGTTTATAGTACACATAAAGAGAAGTGGTCTAATAAATAGTGGTCATTCTGATGTTATCATATCAATCAACACGTGTTCTCAATATGTAATTTGCGTATGTGTTTTTTTACCTCTTTAGTTTAAGCATGTGTTTTTCTACTACTCTAGTCTGAAATATGTGTTTTCTACCTCTCCGGTCTACGCATGTGTTCTTCTACCGCTCTAGTTTAAAACCTGCGATTTTCGACATATCGATTTTAATCATGTGTTTTTCTTCCAGTCTTTTTCGACCACTCTAGTTTAGTCAACGTCTCTATTGAGTTATATCAAAACAGCAATTCTACAGACCTATATCTTTTCAAGATTTCTAATATCATTACCTCATATACATTTCTGAAATAAGAGGAAAATTGTCATGGAGCTTGTCAAGATATCGGTTATAGATTTAACACTTTCTAACATGTAGACGCATCTGTAGTAAACTTCTTTTGCCACACATTGTCTCTCAATCATTGACCTTTCAATTTTAGAGGTTTTCAATAACTTGTAGCTGCTTTCAATCGTCTGCTACTGAATTGTTGTATGTGGGACAGAGTAGATAAAACATACAAATGCAGTAATTAAAATTAAATATCCTGGGACGCTCAAGTAGATAAACAAAAGTTTAGTTTTGGACACTGAAGAAGATATAGTGGAAAATGTGGATCTTGATAATAAGTGAAATAGTCCAACATTGTGTAACACTGCATAACAAATACATACGTTACTTCGGAAGTACACACTACTTGGGAAGTACTGAAACATGGTTGCGTATGCTCATAGAACAGACAAAAAGCGAAAAGAACTAAAACTTTGCTTTCACGCAGCGGACGACTTTTGAAAACATTGTGGCTAAAGTAGAGATTGCCATTCTAGAGCAATTTTACCCTTTGACACAATGTTTCGAAAAGTCGTCTGCTGCATGCAAGCAAATGTTGTATTTGTTACAGACCATTGTATTCAATTGAAGATTAAAATATTCAAATATCGTGGTTATCAGAGATAGTATTGCTTCGATCTATCTGTAAACCAGATCCATTTGTCTAATACTACCCCCCGTAGTCTACCTTAAACAAAGACACATATATTTGAAAAATTGACACCCATTCATAAGTAATGAATGTCGTCTCACCAAATGACTACTATTAGTAGAGAAGCAAACTATGCAAATCAAGATTAAACTGCACATATCTGTTTATTGTTATATCTGTGCAATTGTGGTGATATTAATTTGATTTTCTAAATAAACATATTTTCCACACAATTGTTTTGAAACTCTATAGCAAAATGAATTATACAAATGTGCTAGCTGTTACAGCCCTGTCTTACACCTCGTTCTACTGGAAAACTTTCCGAAAGATTACCATTGTTTATAATTCTGCTATTTATATCATGTTAAAACAGCCTAATTCATTGTATAAAAGAGTGTCCGAAATTGTTTTTTTCTAAAAATTTAGCATGAAATTATGATTTATACTATCAAAAGCTTTCTTAATTCTGGAAGGAAAGTAGTCCTGGTTTATTAGTATTGTTCAAGTTACTATACATTCTTGAATCAACCTAATCAATGTCACACTTAGAGGTCAAAGATAAAAATGAGTGCTGTTTGATAGGACTGTATCTTGTCCGGCCCTTATCTCAACCATGCATCATAGGATTCCCAAGTTGCATGGCACACATGTTCATCATGATGAGGTGATGACGCGCACAAGACCCAGGCATGTATCTTAAAAGTCAAGGTCACACTTATGGGGTAAAAGTTCACAATGAGAAAACATGCATCACATAATTCCCAAGGTACTTGGCACACATGTTCACCATGATGATGTGATTGTGGCAGAAGTGAAAATATGTTTTTTTAAAAAAAAGAGACAGTTCTTTTTTAACCCACCCTTTTCCACCTGTAGACGCGTTATGAGGCATTTGCAGCATTACAGCAATTTGATGCATTACTATTCTAAAGTTGGATGCTTGTCAAACTTCTCAATAAGATCTAAACAAAAACTGACTTTCCTATGGTTTCCTATGTTTTCGTCCACTACTGACAACACTTTTTTACATAATTATTGTCCATATTCCGAAAGTGGGATTGAAGTACCAAAACGCAAAGTATTCCATTAACCAAAAGCTATTCAGTTTAAGGATTTATTATTTAATGAGGATAAGTACATGTGTCTTTCAATACAGGTATCGGTGTGTAAAATAATTCCTATATTAAATATGCCTGAACCTTTCATACACAAAACATACTAAAAATGATGTATGTTAAACAACATAATTATAATGTATATCAAAAATAAAAACAAAATGTAGGGTTATTTGTACCTTTGACATTTTTCAACCATTTCAGCACCGCAGAAGGCCCTTAATTAACTGCATACAGGTCAACCCTTTTTCAGTCTTAGTTGCAATTGCATGGACGAGCACTATGTCTGTGACAAAACCTTTGGAACGGGCTCGACAAGTTACCTGTGGGCATCTAGTTTTTGTTGTTATTCTTTGTGTATTTTCATGCGTTCCTGCAGTAGATGCTATTTGATAGAAATGGAAAAGAATATGTGCAGAGATGGAAGATTATCTTTTACCCTCAACGCTTTCAACATGTTATCTTTAAGTCAAACTTAGTACCTTCTGCAAGGTTTATTATTCATGTATATGTTTCAAAACAGACGACACAAACTTACTAATATCTTGTTTTACCTTAATTTTAACTACGTCGCGGTTTTTATTCAAGTTTAGAGCAGAGCAGACGACTATATACCATTTCAATATCATGTTACGGGTTATTTCCAATTATATATGTATCACGGTTTCAATGTACAGGGCCGCTTATCCTTATAAGGAAGTAATCAAGTTATTTTGCCTTTTGTCTATTGAGGTAACAACGTTGTTAGTGCCCGTCAGTAATATTTTGACTCTTATATCGTTCTAACGTATTTCAGATAGTGTAGTGAAAACAGGCGCGAACTCCAAAGATTGAATAGTTTATTCACCTAACTACAAGACTGTTAGGTAAGTTATACCTCTACATTGTCATTTACATTTTAAAAGTAGTTTATAATGTCTGTTTTAAAACATTTTAAAAGTAGTTTAAATGTCTGTTTTGAAACAAAGTAACTATGATTCGAATAAGATTTGCGAAAGTGAAGAACAGTTACTGTTGATCAGTCTTCGTGAAAGTCGTCAGTCCGTCAGTCAAGACTCACGACACTTCGTTCGGACTGACACATTTTCATGCAATAACTCGTTGGACAAAGAAGGAAATATATGAAAAATGCTGTCGTACTGACATGTTTCAAACGATTTCGTGATGTCTTGTTTTTTTAATAAATTGTCTGGTTGATACGTGTAAGGAAGCAAAAATAAGGCTTGTCCACGTAAATGAAAGATACAATTATTAAAATAATGATATTTGAAAAGGGGCATTTCTTTCTAACAAACTCTAATAGTTAAATGTTAAGACTTTTATGGGCGGGTTTGTCCATCGATTAAAACACAAATGGTACATTTGATATTGCGATTTGACTTGGCACGTTTTGGAAAATATATGTAAATACGGAGCCATGAATCTACTTTGATTGAAATGTAATCTTCTCAGTGTTAACCCTAGGCCTTTTTATATGTAATATATGAGTTTCGTTTGTTCTCTCTAAAGTATCGAAGTAACACATAGGCATGTATTGGAGCAAGTTCCATACATGTAAAGTTTTCTAGTGTAATAATATGACTATTTTCTTATACTTATACAATACAATAAACTACAGTCAACTTTTATATTAAGTTTAAAACAAACAAAAACGATAACAAAAGACAATGGATACTCAGAGATGCCCCACGTATAACTAAGTACATTAGTGATAGAACGGTCGATCTGTGGTGTTATAGCGAGTGATTGTGAGGGATGGTATGGTAAACTATATAAACGTTGCTATATATGCAGGTCTATCTGTGTCTTTACACTTTAAATAATAAAATTACTATGCATGTCAATATGTGTCTTTAATCTTTCAAAAAACAATAAGCATATAGGAAAAAATGTATCTGTAGACTCTGAAAATACAATTGCTATACACGTCAATCTATGTATTCACACTTTAAAAGATAAAATTGCTATGCAGGTCAATCTGTGTCTTTAATATTTCAAAATACAATTAGTATAGTAGGAGACCAGCCTGTAGGTCCCGTGACCAATTTCTGGGAACAAAGGTTTGAAAGTGTTTTTGTGTTCCCTGATGAATACCGAACAATTTTGACTTGGGCTGCCCCCTTGAAAATGTCAGGCATTTTCGGGAGGGGTCAGCAAAGGTCAAACAGGGGTAAAATTTCAAATATATTCCAATCGTGTCAATATGCATATCAAATTATTTGTCCAGTCATGAGGATTCCAAAAATGTATAGTTTGTTATACCTTCTACCTTTAATGAGGGCGCTATGGTCAAAAACGTCGAAAGGTCAACGCACTTTTGACTGGCGGTCAAATTCACTAAAGCAGTTAACATTATCCGATTTTAATGATTTAAGTGTCTAATAATATGTTTTCTGATATGTCAAATTCAACTAAGCAGCTTTTAAAAGTAAAATTGGTTGCCATAACCTTGAAATTTCAATATGGCTGCTAAAAGGTTAACATAAATTAGCCTCCTACCTTAAATGAGGGCGCTATGGACTAAAACGTCGAAACGCAACGCACTTTTGACTGGCGGACAAATTCACCAACACAGTTAACATTGTCCGTTTCTAACAATTTTAGTGTCTAATAATTTGTTTTCTGATATGGCAAATTCAACTATACAACTTTAAAAGGTAAAAGTGCTTACCTTGACCATGAATATTCAAAATGGCTGCCAAAAGGGCTACGGATGCTTATCTTGCTTTATTGCACAGTTCATCATTCTTCTCAGTGTCATATCCATCAGAATCAGAGTTAGAATCACTGTTACAATCATTCGTATCTGAATCTGTGTCAGAGTCTACAGTACGGTTTGTTCTGGCATCATTTGAGGTAGATTGATTGATTGGGATTTAACATTTTCTATGCCATACACGGCGGTCAGTTAACCTACTCATGAATTTCTTGGTTATTCTCACACCAGTACTCCAAACAGCAATCTTCCCAAGCAACTGGCTGCTTTTTTACATAGATTTAGCCCATTGGTGGAAGACGAAAGATGAATGTCGCATTGACTTTTATCAAACGTCAGAAAGAAAGTTGCCCGAGCCGGGATTCGAACTCAAAATCCCTGGATTGATAGCCAGCGTCCCTACTGACTGAGCTACCGGGGCACGGCACGTTGAGGTAATGCCGGCTGTGAATACCGTATTGGAAAACATTTGACCTCTATCAAGCTCCAACCATGCTGAACGGGAGATGATGGATTGTCTGGATTCATAAAATTTAATGAAGTTATGTGAATCTGTATCAGGAGGAATCCTGAGAGTCGACTTCATCCCCTCTCACTTGTTGGCCCGAGCTTCTGCAAGTGTCTTACTTGATTTATCTTTGTATATCTATTCGATGGTATACTGATCTATTTATTTAAGAGTTTGTGATCATCATCCCATTTCACATCCACACTGGTGTAATGGCTATTTCCAGTTTCTATGGCCGTGGAAAACCATCAGTCTTTGACAGCGCAATGAAGTCAGAAGAGGCACGAAAGCTACTCAGAGGGCTTCAGAAATATCTCCCAGTGACATCACAAACTCTTAAACAAATAGATAACAAACTATACATATTTGGAATCCTCATGACTAGACGAACACTTTGATATGCATATTGACACGATTGGAATATATTTGACATTTGACCCCTGTTTGACCTTTGTTGACCCCTCCCGAAAATGCCTGACATTTTCAAGGGGGCAGCCCAAGTCAAAATTGTTCGGTATTCATCAGGAAACACGAAAACACTTTCAAACCTTTGTTCCAAGAAATTGGTCACGGGACCAACAGGCTGGTCTCCTACTAATATGGAGGTAATCTGTGTCTTTACAATTTAAAAATATAATTGCTATACAGGTGAATTGACATTTTTACAATTTGAAAAAACAATTGCTATGCAGGTCAATCTGCGTCTTTACACTTTAAAAATACCATTGCTATGCAGGTCAATCTGTGTATGTACACTTTAAAAAATGCCATTGCTATGCAGGTCAATCTGTGTATTTACACTTTAAAAAAACAAGTGTTATGCAGATCAATCTGTGCTATTACATTTTATTGAATACCTTTGCTATGAAGGTTAATCTGTGTCTTTACACTTTCAAAAGTTATGTTTTATGCAGCTCTATCTGTGTCTTTACAATTAAAAAATGTAATTGCTATACATGTGAATCTGTGAATTTCACTTTAAAAAAACAATTGCTATGCAGGTCAATCTGTTTCTTTAAACTTTAAAAATACAATTGCTATGCAGGTCAATCTGTGTCTTACACTTTAAAAATACAATTGCTATGCAGGTCAATCTGTATCTTTACATTTCAAAAATACAATTACTATGCAGGTTCATTTGTGTCTTTACAATTTAAACTAATAATTACTATGCAGGTCAATCTGTGTATTTATACTTTAAAAATACAATCGCTATGCGATCAATCTGCGTTTTTACACTTTAAAAATACAATTGCTGTGCAAGTCAATCCGTATCTTTACATTTCAAAAAACAATTGCTATGCAGGTCAAACTGTGACAATCACTTTCAGAAGTTCATAGTTATGCAGGTCAATCTGTGTTTTTACAATTTAAAAAACAATTGCTTTGCAGGTCAATCTGTGTCTTTTCACTTTAAAAATATAATTGCTATGCAGGTCAATCTGTATCTTTACATTTCAAAAATACAATTGCTATGCAGGTCCATCTGTATCTCTACATTTCAAAAATACAATTACTATGCAGGTCAATCTGTATCTTTACATTTCAAAAATACAATTGCTATGCAGGTCCATCTGTATCTTTACATTTCAAAAATACAATTACTATGCAGGTCAATCTGTATCTTTACATTTCAAAAATACAATTACTATGCAGGTCAATCTGTCTCTTTCAATTTCAGATGTTCATAGTTATACAGGTCAATCTGTGTCTATACATTAAAAAAATCCAATCGCTATGCGAGTCAATCAGGTGTATTTAAACTTTAAAAGATACAATTGTTATGCAGTTCAATCTGCGTCTTTAAACTTAAAAAGAATACTATTGCTATGCAGGTCAATCTGTGTATTTATACTTTAAAAACACAATTGCTATGCAGGTCAATCAGTATTTTTCACTTTTAGAAGTTCATAGTTATGCAGGTCAATCTGTGTCTTTCCAATTTAAAAAACCATTGCTTTGCAGGTTACTATGTGTCTTAACACTTAAAAAATATTACTGCTGTGAAGGTCAATCAGTGTATTTACACTTTAAAAATACAATTTATATGCAATTCAAGCTGTGTCTTTACACTTTAAAAAACAATTTATATGCAGCTCATCTGTGTCTTTACACTTTAAAAATACCACTGCTATGCAAGTCAGTTTGTGTCCCTACACTTTAAAAATACAATTGCTATGCAAGCTAATCTGTGTCTCTACATTTTTAAAATACAATTGCTATGCATGTCAATCTGTGTCGTTATTTAAAAATACATTTGCTATGCAGGTCGATCTTTGTTTTAACGTTTTAAAAGTAGAATTGTTATGCATGTTTATATGTGTCTTTAGACTTTAAGATACAATTGCTATGCAGGTTTAATCTGTGTATTTACACCTAAAGAAATACAATTGCTGTGCAGGATTTTAATGCCAGGTTGAACAGAAATGACAATAGGAGAAATACCATTATGTATGAAATATTTTACTGCAATATAAAGATCTACATTTTTTCAGACAATAACATTTGAACTAGTCAATAACTTTGTCGGATGAAGTTGCTTAACCCTTTTCCACATAAAAACGTTTTCTGACGTTTTCTGACGCTTCTGCAGCGGACGACTCTTGAAATCATTGTGGTGAAAGGAGAAATTTTATCCTTTTCTCCTTTTACCACAGTATTTTAAACTTAATTCACTATTCTGTCACAAAAGCGTTCAATGGTCGTTTAGTAAGGATACGTATTTTTTTTGCTTTGGGTGTCTGTCTGTCACAAATCGTGTCCGCTCCATAACTTTTGAACCACTTGAAGGATTATTAAATGAATCACCACAAATGTTAACCATACTAAGACGATGTGTAAAGTGCATGTTACAACCACTGTGGTTCACTGTAAAGGTCGCAATCAGAGGTCAAATGTCAAATAACTATAGTTCGTGTCCGCTCCATAACTTTTGAACCCCTAAAAGGGTTTTTAGATAAATCACAACAAATGTTCATCATACTCAGACAATGTGCAAAGTGCATGTTACATTCATTTTGGTTCAATGTCAAGGTCGCAATTAGAGGCCAAAGGTCATTTGACTATATTTCGTATCTGTTCAATAACTTTTGAACCGTTTGAAGGATTTTGAAATTTCTCATCACAAATGTTCAACATACTGTCTATTTCTTAACATCATGTGTGTTTTGGTAATCAACTATTTACCTTGTTCTTTGAACTTTCTATCCGCAAAAAAAACACATTGTTGGTTTTCTATAAATCATTACAAGAACGTTTCTTGTCCAATACTCCATATGTCCAAAACATCTAAATGTAAATTCAAATTAAAATTGAAGGTAAAGCATATCAAAAGATCGGATGAAAACTGTTTCACTTAGACAGGTGACATTGTAGGGACTCCAGTCGGTCGGCCACCATATGTGTTCACAGCCTTACGGGAAAATAACAAGGTTTTTTCTCAGTAACATCTGAACCATTTCTCATATACAGACGCTTTCTGATACATCTGAAACAGACGACTTTTAAAAAAATTGTAGCGATTTCTTCTTTTGCCACAATATTTTCAAAAGGGGTAATGCTTTCAACTTAAGCCAATCATTAAGTTTTCATCGATAGAGATTCTTCATGTTTTTTTCCTTTGTGGTTTCAAACTTGTCTGCAATAGGTTTGTTGTATGAGGGAAAGGGTTAAATTGAATCAAACAAAGAGAAAAGGGTTTTGTTAAGTATTAAATTGCAATTCATTATTTACAATATATATATATATATACTTTGTTGTTTATGAAGTATGTTCACAAGATAACAAATATCTGTTTATAACCATTTCCACATATAACACAATAGAAGTAGACGACTTTGAAAACCTTAAGATGAAACTATAGAAAATATCTAAACAATGAGGGTATATTACTGAAAAAAGTAGAAAACATTGTTCCAAAAGGAGAGATTGCTCGTTTTGAACATTATGTCCATTTTTCACAATGTTTTTAAATTCGTCTGCTTCAGAGGCGTCAGAAAGTGTATACATGTGAGGGAAAGGGTTAATAATATGAATTTGAGCTTAGGATGTTTGCTAAAGAATTATTGATGGTAAAAGAGATACAGAATATATTTCTCTATATTGGCGAAAACATAGTAAGTGAGATGTAACCAGACTGTGCGGATATGAAGACCTTTGTTTGCTTTCTTGTTTTTTGGCTTTGTACTTCTCTTCTCGAATTTAATTGTTAAAATTCATGTGCATTCAAAGTTTTGTAAAATTCTTAAACTCACATTGAAACTCCCTTGATTTCATGCCAGACATATATCGTTTATTTTGAAAAATACTACTTAAGTTTCTGTTGAAGTTTGCGGAAAGTGCGACATTTCCTTAACTGTCATTCTGAATACAAATCATTAAAAGTGCAATAACTGACCATACAACTGAAGCATATAGGAGCAGCTTAATACCTGTTATTCCACATCGATTACATGCCTAGTTGTGAGTACTGGTTTACGCAGTTATACCGGGATTATCTCCCGTATTTTAAAACACAATTTCTTAATTATTGGAGTGGGTTTTTTTCGCAAATATTGACTCCATGTCCCAAATGC
This sequence comes from Serripes groenlandicus, assembly GCA_031761405.1. Taxonomy (NCBI): domain Eukaryota; kingdom Metazoa; phylum Mollusca; class Bivalvia; order Cardiida; family Cardiidae; genus Serripes; species Serripes groenlandicus. The sequence goes on from JASEVX010000005.1 coordinate 36,702,344, forward strand.
CTTTTAATTATAGATGATATAGTTACATATTTAATAGTATTCTGTATAAATAACAATCAGCACCAATATCGTCTCTGGTACATATTACATAATTTTAGGAAATAAATCGTATCCGTCATTTATTTTAGATATGACATTCACTACTACATATACATGTATACGTATGCTACAATCTAGGCATTTAACTGGACAGCCTGAGGGCCCGTAACTTCTTGCATATTGGCAAATATTCACGAGCGTAAAATGTATAAATGTTCTAATTATTGATTTATATTTTGAGCCTAAACCCGCAGAACTTCAGCTATTGGTATCATCAGCATTAAATCTACCAAATGATTGCATTAATATTGCTTTTGATACATATTGCTGCATAGGTACTTCTTTGTCGACCAGGATTTGAATGCCCGAATATACAGGCTGATCTTTGTCTGCATTGTAGTTCAAAGTCGTGCACTGCTTTCATTATATAACGCGTTTCACGTCGCGTATAGCGGTTCGACCGATATATGTATTCTATGATTTTCGTTTCGTTATTTGCAGCAGACGACTTTGTTTGTTTGTTTGTTTGCTTGTACGGGGTTTTACACCTCTCTCAACAATGTTTCAGTTATATCAAGGCGTTTTCTAGGTAATGTACCAGAAATGCTGGGCCATTTGTTCTTACAGCAGCGGATAACAAGAAGGAAATCCATTTCTAACATTTTAAAGCCTAAGACTACTTTGGAAACATCTGGACAAATTGAAAAGAGTTGAAAACATAGTGGAAAAATGAGCATCTTTTACCACCGTGTTTTCAAAAGTTAACTCCTGAAACTGCGTCAACTTTCGTCTATGTGTGGAAAAGGCATGAATACGTGTATCTAATAATACATGATTGCTATGAGGTATGCTGTATTGTTGAAAGAGCTTGCTTCATTAGCGTTCGAGACATAATGAGATGTGATAACAACGTTTTGCATGAAGCCTTCGAGTTGTGTATTTGCATGTTTACGTCCATTCAAGCTTTTCAGGGCTATTACTTCTAAATGTATCTATGATTTTTTAGATACCTCGGCACATTTGTTAACCTTTTCCCATATACAACAAATCTGCCTTGGACGAATTTGAAAACATTGAGTAAGACAAGAGGGCCGTGATGGCCCTGGATAGCTCACCTGAATTTATTTGTTTTCACTTTAGCCATATAAGCCCCGCCTCCTGGTGGCCATATGTTTCGATAAATCAACATGGCTTGAAGGAATCTGATGTAGGGTAACCCTAGGAATGTTTCTACACAATTATTTGAAAATCGGCCAAACACTTTCGGAGGAGAAGATTCTTTAAGTTTTCACTAGCCATATAGGGCAAAAAAGCCCCGCCGTGTGGCGGCCATGTTTTTCGACCAATCAACAACATGACTTTAAGGAATCTGATAGTGGGTCACCGTAGGAACATTTCTACAAAATTATTTTAAAATCGGCCAAACACTTTCGGAGGAGAAGATTTTTTATAAGTTTTCACTATAGCCATATAAGACAAAATAGCAATCAACATGGCTTGAAAGAATCTGATAGTGGGTCATCCAAGGAACATTTCTACAAAATGGACGCCGGCCAAAAGGCAATCACAATAACTCAACTTGAGCACTTCGTGCTAAAAATAAAACGGAAACTTTCTATAAATGAAAGAACACTTTTGAAATAAAATACATAACATTGTGGCAAAGGAAGAAGTCGCTAACAATGAACAATTTCTCTATTTGACACAATTATTTCAAAACCTGCAGGTGTCAAATAGGGCCTGCTTGTTGGAAAAAATTGAAGTATTCTGACGCCTCTGCAGCAGACAACTTTTAAAAACATTGTGGCAAAAGGAGAAATTACTCATGATCAGCAATTTCTATTTTGCCAAAATGTTTTCAACTCGATCCATTTATTATACTTAAATGTTTTGAGATTTTACAGATTGGTTGAAGTTAAAAAGATAGAGGTGATATAACAAAGTTTTCATACATTGGACAATTTGAAATAAATATAAAATTTTATATTCCACCAAATATTAAACCTTTCCTACTTACAGACGCATTTTCTATGCATCTGCAGTAGACGAATTTTGACAACATTATGGCGAAAGGAGTATTCCATTTACAACTATATTCAATAAATATACTTTCAATCATAGAGATAACTCATATTTTAGTCCAGGTGTTTTCAAAGTCGTCTGCTGCAGATTTGTTGTATGTGGGAAAAGGTTAACACGAGAATCCTGCTGTAGGTAAGCCAACCTTTACATGTTGAAGACAAGTCTGGAAAAAGATCTGCCAACAATTCCATGCAATCTGATCCTAATGTTTGTCAAAAGTTGGTTGAAACTGTCTGCAGATTTGTTGTATGTGGGAAAAGGTTAACACAATAATCCTGCTGTAGGTAATCCAACCTTTACATATTGAAGAAATGTCTGGAAAAAGATCTGCCAACACTTCCATGCAATCTGATCCTAATGTGTGTCAAAAGTTGGTTGAAACTGTCTGCAGATTTGTTGTATGTGGGAAAAGGTTAACACAATAATCCTGCTGTAGGTAATCCAACCTTTACATATTGAAGACAAGTCTGGAAAAAGATCTGCCAACACTTCCATGCAATCTGATCCTAATGTATGTCAAAAGTTGGTTGAAACTGTCTGCAGATTTGTTGTATGATGAAAAAGGTTAACACAATAATCCTGCTGTAGGTAATCCAACCTTTACATATTGAAGACAAGTCTGGAAAAAGATCTGCCAACACTTCCATGCAATCTGATCCTAATGTATGTCAAAAGTTGGTTGAAACTGTCTGCAGATTTGTTGTATGATGAAAAAGGTTAACACAATAATCCTGCTGTAAGTAACCCAACCTTTACATATTGATGACAAGTCTTGAAAAAGATCTGCCAACATTTCCATGCAATCTGATCCTAATGTTTGTCAAAAGTTGGTTGAAACTGTCTGCAGATTTGTTGTATGTGGGAAAAGGTTAACACAAGTATCCTGCTGTAGGTAATCCAACCTTTACATATTGAAGACAAGTCTGGAAAAAGATCCGCCAACACTTCCATGCAATCTGATCCTTATGAACAATGTATGTCAAAAGTTGGTTGCAACTGTCTGTTTCTAATTGGCAAATAATGCAAAACAAGACAAGTTTGCATGGAATTTGTTAATTGATCTGGTACTACACTGGTTGCAAATTCCCTATTGTTGGTTTTTGTGGAGCAGGTTTCAATATTCCCATTTAATCAATATTAACTAGGAATGGGAACGAATACTCGAATATTGGCCGAAATTCAAATTTCAAAAACGATTTTTTCTTTTTTTTTTACGACTTTTTTAAAATATATTAAACTTTAATCTAGCAATAAAAAATGTATTAATGTCTTACAGAAATCGCGAGTTGAAGCTAATCTAAATAAAGGGTGAGGTGATACAGAGTGTGTTTGTGTCATCTGTATTGTTTTTATAATGTATGTCAAACCTTAAATAACAGCATCTGTAGACTCCGAACGCATTTACAGTTGCGCTGGACTGTTACTTAAAAAGAACTCTGATGCTTAGACGGACAACTTATATTGCGGACTTTATTTTTTCTAAATTATTTTTTTCCACTTTTATGTTAAGAAAAAGAAGCGCATTTGTTTTGCCCTGAAAGTCGGGAAAATGTTATGCTAAAAATTTGCTTTATATAACTAATATTCTAATATTGTTTTCAGTATTCGTTCCCATCCCCAATATTAACATTTGCTGTTATAGACTTCAAAAGTAACAATGCATGAAGATAAAGACATTTGTCACATTTAGTTAATGGAATCTCCTTATTTATAGATTTTATCACTGAAAACTACGCAATTTTTCATGGAGTTAGCTTTGTATGAAGAATAAACGACTTCATCATTGCCTTTAAACCTTGCCCACATTTAGATGCTTTCTGACGACTAAGCAGCAGACTTTTAAATTTGTTGGGGCCATAGGAGAAATTCCTCATGATGAACAATTTCTCCTGTTGCCTCAATGTTTATGGAAAGGATTAAAATTCATGCAAATTAGGTTTTTTGTTTTATTTGCATGTACATCTAGATCTTAGTTCTATTATAAGATGTACCCACCTTGGCGCTTTTCTACCAGGGAAGGTCTGGATCAACCTGCAAATCAGATCTGGATCCGCACTGTTGGCAAATAAGCTACTTAAGGTATCAAGCTACTGGACAAACATTTGTATCAGACAATATTGATAAGCAAGTAGATCTGTATTTACACTTGTTATCAATATGCAATGATGGTTTTCTTGGAACACTAACAATATATGTCTTTTTAATTGTTATCATTCATTTGTTTTTCTTTGGCATTTACCCTTTTCCGCTTGCAGAGACGATTTGACCCATATCCAGTAGAGCAAATACGTTTTGAAAACATAGTGGCAGAGGGAAATAGTTTTTTGCCAATATGTTTTCTAAGATGTCTGAGGCAGATTTAGGGTCAATTGATTAATGTATTGATTAATTGTTGTTTTAATGTATTAAAGAGGTCCAGATAGGGTGAAGCACTCTTGAAATTAACTTACGATATCTCTCTTATTATCTAACCCATCCTCGGTACCAGGCTATTCATATACCCTGGGAAATTGGCTGTAAATATCTCGTACTCATAAATAAGTTATGGGGTGAAATGCAGCCGCTTGATTGGCCGCATGACACAAACCTCATCTGATACGACAATTTCAATGTAGTTACGTAGAAAATAGTGGTGCATGGCTTTACGAAGTTTCGCTAGTTAATTTGCCCAGGGTATCAAATATTTTGTGAATAGATGCATCTAACCAAGTCCTATACAATGTGCAATAAAATTAATGGTCCCATTACCTTATGTAGAGCTCTGTGTAGCTTAAACCTTTCCCACATACAGACAATTTCTGACGTCTCTGCATCAGACGGCTTTTGAAAAAGTTGTGGCTAAAGGAGATATTGCTCATAGCGAGCAATTTCTCCTTTTGCCACAATGTTTTCAACCCTTATGCAATAATTATAGTTTTATTTATAGAGATTTCCATATTTTTGCCCGGATGTTTTCGAAGTAGTCTGCTTCAGATTTGCTCAATGTAGGAGAGAGTTAAATGTTTTTGAACAGAACAAGCATTTTAAAATTTCTTCAAATGTAGATATTATTATTGAACAGAGGTGAAAACATTGTGACAAAATGAGGAATTGTTCATCATGAGCAATCTCCGGTTAAGATAGGACAACGATGCATTGTCATTGTTTAGTGGTTAGAATGTATGCCTGTCTAGAGAAGGAGACAAGTGTTCAATCTCCTGTGAGGCTATACAAAATACTTTAAAATTATAGCAAGTGCTGCCCTTCTTGATGTGCAGGGTTGGGGAGATAGCAATGACTGATGTACCATGTAAGGAAAGATGTACTGATGGTTCTGAACATTGTCTCAGGGAAACTCTGTGAATCTATTGAATATAAAGATTCTTCCTTCCTTTACTTTAGATGTTATCAGTTTGAAAATGTATTAATTAATCCTTTCAGACATACAGCAAATATATAGCAGATGATTTTGAAACCATCAAATAGAAAGTATGGAAAATCTCTTTAGATGAAAGTAGACTTTGAAATGGTTCTGAATGAGCCATTTCTTCTTGTGACACGATGTTTTCGACAGATACTTTAAATGGATCTGCATGGGAGAAAGAGTTTTAAAATGAATATATTATAATAACAATCCTCGTCATATGAAAACTATCCCTCACAGGCTTTGAATTTAATGGCATTCACAATGAAATTGAATGATACTATAGTCAGTTTTTAGCTCACTTGAGCACGAAGTGTGGGGTGAACTATTGTGATCACTCATCGTCCACCGTCGTCTTGTCTGTCTGCCTCTTCACAGTTTCCTACAAACGACTTCTCCTCAAAGTCTTACAAATAAGAGGTATTCTGCGTCAACTTCCGTCTATATGTAGAAAAAGGCATGAATACGTTTATCTAATAATGAATTATTGCTATGAGGTGTGCTGTATGATGTAGTTACAAATAAGAGGTATTCTGCGTCAACTTCCGTCTATATGTGGAAAAGGCATGAATTCGTTTATCTAATAATAAATTATTGCTATGAGGTGTGCTGTATGATGTAGTTACAAATAAGAGGTATTCTGCGTCAACTTCCGTCTATATGTAGAAAAAGGCATGAATACGTTTATCTAATAATGAATTATTGCTATGAGGTGTGCTGTATGATGTAGTTACAAATAAGAGGTATTCTGCGTCAACTTCCGTCTATATGTAGAAAAAGGCATGAATACGTTTATCTAATAATGAATTATTGCTATGAGGTGTGCTGTATGATGTAGTTACAAATAAGAGGTATTCTGCGTCAACTTCCGTCTATATGTAGAAAAAGGCATGAATACGTTTATCTAATAATGAATTATTGCTATGAGGTGTGCTGTATGATGTAGTTACAAATAAGAGGTATTCTGCGTCAACTTCCGTCTATATGTAGAAAAAGGCATGAATACGTTTATCTAATAATGAATTATTGCTATGAGGTGTGCTGTATGATGTAGTTACAAATAAGAGGTATTCTGCGTCAACTTCCGTCTATATGTAGAAAAAGGCATGAATACGTTTATCTAATAATGAATTATTGCTATGAGGTGTGCTGTGTGATGTAGTTATTCTGCGTCAACTTCCGTCTATATGTAGAAAAAGGCATGAATACGTTTATCTAATAATACATGAGTGCTATGAGGTGTGCTGTATTGTTCGAGACATAATGAGAAACAATCACGTAGAGAGTTGATTTAATCCAGTCACACAAACAAAAGCTTTTCGACGCCTCTGCAACAGACGACTTTTGACAACAAATTGGCAAAAAAAGAAATTGATCATGATGAGCAATTACTCCTTTTACCACAATGTTTTCAACTCTGTTCAACAATTATACTTTCAATAAGGGTTTCATAGTTTTTGTCTAGATATGTTCAAGGTCGTCTGCTGCAGAATTGTTGTATGTGGGAACGGGTTTTAGATATGGGTCCTTGTACGTCCAAAGGCAATGCCTCTTTGTGTCATACATTTCGGCTGCTGTATATGGACCAAGTTTAATACTTTCCCACATATAGACGCCTCTGTAGCAGTCGACTTTTGGAAACAGTGTGACAAAAGGAGAAATTGCTCAAAATGAGAAATTCTCCTTTTGCCGCAATGTTTTCAACTTTTTTTCAGTAATCATACCTTCATTTAAAAAGAGGTTTTCCTATTTCCACCTAGACGTTTTTTTAAGTCGTCTGCTGCAGATGTGTTGTATGAGGGAAAGGGTTAAAGAAAGTTGTGTTTCATTATAATACCTTTATAAACATCGTTGAGATGATGTTTTACATGATGATAGATAGACGACCGTACGTGTGTGTGTCATTGAGAGGTTAGAAACCCATGTCATTGCTGGTTATGTAGTTTGGACTCAAATTGAGCTGAGCTCAGCAACTTTTTCAACGATATGTCTGTTATATTACGATGGATAGTTCACAGAACACGTGTTTCTTGGCTTTATCACAACTGTATACCCCACACTGCGCAGGCAACTTGTTACATTCCCACATAGGCCTGTTAGCCTATTGGTGGAAGACGAATGACTTTAGTCACAAGCAATGGCATTTATCAGTCCTCGGAAAGTATGAATGGCCGAGGAGTTGGGCTTCAACCTACGACCCCTAGATTGAAAGCCCTTGTCGCGACCTACTGAGCTATCGCGGCTCGACAGACTAGACACATGTTGACTAGCACTGTTATAAGGCGAGCCGTCGGAAAATTTACGAATATCTTGAAAATTTTTAAACAAACCCTTACCACCGTTTTTTGTAACAATGAAAAGAGTTTCGTTTAAGCAAGTTTAGCCACATTGTCCCATATTGTTTGTCAAAAGACATTTCCAATGCTTGTTAATATCGCAGATAGAAACTACTTGAAAACAGTATACCTGATATGCTGAATTGTGTGATATCATTGATAACTATTATGAGGAACACATCTGCTCATGACACTTAAAAAGTGCAACAGTTTTTTCACCCGGATTTTTTATTTGCAAACAAATAAAACGACGTTAGTAAAATATCCGACACATATAGTAGTATCATAAAAAGAAAGTGCATTAAATCTTGATTTTAATAAAGCAAGGTCATCTGTGCTATTTTTAGAACAGTACGAATCAGAACAGATATAGTTGACACCTCGAAGATTCTGAACGGTATGTATGTATATATATATATATATACACACCAAGAAGAATGTATACTCCAATTGGCTGAATCGACTACCAGGATGCATAGCTAAATAACGTAGCAGAACAAATATGAAGAAATATATAGTTCCTCACAACGAATGAATTCCCGCAACAATACGATTGAAGGAACAACGTGTTGAAATTCGGATCTGAATTCTATGTACTACAAGCCGAAAAACCAGAGGGAAGTAAAGACAGATCAGAGAGAACAATTGCCTATATAGATATCAATAGAAGGTAAAATGTATGAACACGAATATACATACCAGCTATATAGGTTTGCGAGTTCTAATTGTATTTGGAGCAAGGCTTGTTGCATGCATTGAGTTATCAACAATGAAGTGCCAACGATATATTCTTAAAACGAAAAGCATATATATACTAGTCGCGGATTCTCACACTATTTTTTTTATAGGATACAATTTAAAGAAGTAACAATTAATCAGGGATAATGCAAGGAAATGGTGTTTTTTTTGTATTTTCAAGCACATAGCTCAGTGTCGATGTATGAACTGAACTATTTATGTACCATCCAGGTAAGTACACTAATTAAAACCCACATTGTGTTATTATCGACTCAGAACAATATTTATTAGAACATTTAATATATCAAATCATGTCAATTACTTTATTTGCACAAAAGAAGAACATTTCTGATAAGCCATATCAACAAACAATCACAAATTTTGATCTAAATAGATAGATCTATACCGGTGGTTTCCGGTATTTATCATTGAAGGTCAGATGGTAGTCTGGTTCCCGACTTCCTATGATAGTAAGTCTGGCACAACCGAAGGAACGGCGGCCTGCGACGATATACCTCCGATGTACAATTTGAATGTCATTATTTTAATAAGCTGACCATCTGGATAAAATCGTTTTATTCCTTTAGTCATTAATATAATAGACTTATCATAAATATAAACGGGTGATGATTGCTCTTTGTAAGAAGGTGTGACGTTGGTTTATGACAAACTAGAAAACGAGTGGTGTTCGGACAGTTGAATTATTTCGGATACTTTATGAAACAAAGTTTGTTTGCATGTCCTTCATGGTTTACTTTGACATTTCATCTTTGTGATGAAACTACTAATATGTTGTGGCAGCAGACCACAGTTATGTAAAAGAACCTCCGAAGAAATTGCTTCTTTTGTCACTATGTTTTCAAAAAAGCCGTCTGCTGCAGAGGCACAAGAAAGCGTCTTTATAAGGGAAAGGGTTAAGAAACACAAACAAGAAATATACAGCAGACCAATTTGGATACAACCCTTTCCCTCATATAACAATTCTGCAGCAGACGACGTTGGACATATTTTGTTTATAAAGATAATGATGATGTCACATTATTTTCATTAAACATTATCTTGATATTTAAATTGAATTTAAGCATGACAATAGATTTTTTTTATTTCAGTGCAAGATTGAATTTTTCAATCATGATCAAAGGCACTTAGGCTATATTTTCACTAGTAGCCACTTGAAGGTCAATATATTTCTGAGATCACTGGGTGAAATTAAATTCAATCTTACACCAAAACCAACACATTTTCTGTTACTTTTAAGCTTAAATAAGCTTAAAATACTAAATAAGCAAATATTCTGTTTAACCCTTCCCCCTCTACAATTAGTTTTGTTTAATTACTGAAGAAAGTTAAAACATTGTGGCAAAAGGAGAAATAACTCATAATGAACAATTTCATCTTTTGTTACAATGTTTTCAAAAGTTGTCAGGGAGAGTCTAAATGAGGGAAAGGTTTAAGACAGATGTTTTCTAACTATGTGAAGTGAGACATTCTACTTCATAGCCACATTATTGAAATCACATTCAATTCCAAAGTGTTGTGTGCACAGCAGTTATGTGGTGTTTTAACGGTTTCAAAACCAAGGTAACTATTTATTGTTCTCCGCCGGCATGTATCATTATTAAGACAATATTCCTTTATATCTTTTTTCATACTAGGAAGCCCAACGTCAGCTTTGTTGTAGTATAAAATGGCATCAGCTTCACCATTTGATCTGCCAGTCATCCCTACCTCTTGGACATATGCTGTGAAAGAATAGAAACAACTTAAATAACGTTCTGCATGGACATAACTAAATGTGCAATCTGCTCAGTATCTGAACTTTTGGCTAAAAGATTTATCAGATTATTTCTGTTCACAAGGTGAACAGTGTAGATCATGAGCATACTATGTATGTCATACACAGGTGTGTTGGCTCGTCTGGCTCTGAATTACTTCAACTAGTCCATTCATCCGAATAAGGATATATATTGTTTACTTAAAAAATATATATATATTAGCCACCAATACAGATCATGATCAGAATACACATATGTGATCTGGATCTGAACTTGTTTCACATGTCCTATAAAACATGCTATAACTCTAGTTTAGTACACAGTCAGAAATTATTAATATTATCAGGATACATGTGAATGCTTTAACCAATAACTCCGTGCTTCCTCACCTTCTATTTGTGTTCAGTTTAGGCAGATTGAAATTTCATAATCTATTCATTAACTTTTCAAAATATATGATGTTTCCGAGGGCCACACATTTTATTGTACATGCTTTATACATGATATGAGCCTGTGCATGACAAAATGTAGTACAAGTTGGCTTTTGAGAACAGTATTAAAGATTTAGATTAGACTGTGCATCTACACAGTCTGATCAAGATGTACACTGTTCACATATTACTTACACTAGCTTGTTAGCATATTAATTATGGTAGTGTCATACGGCATCAATTGCAGTACTCTGATAGGGCATAGGAGACTTTGTCACCCTGTAAACAAAACGATACATTTAAAAAAAAAAGAAACAGCCAAATTAAACCGACTGTTATATTGCTATTTATAGAATGCTTTCCGTTTAACTCTTTCCACTTGTAGACACATTCTGATGCATATGCAGCCGTCAACCTTTAAAAACAATGTGATAAATGGAGAAATTACTTATAATTCTCCTTTTGTCACAATATTGTTAACTCTATTCAATTATTAAATTTTCATTTACAGAGATATTTGCCAAAATGTTTTCAAAGTCGTCCACTGCATATTTGCAGTATGTGGAAAAGTGTAAAGTTAACCATATTTTAACCCTTTCCCATACAGATTAAACTTTCACTTAATGAATACATGTTTCACCTTCACTTTATGAATACACGTTTGTCTTTGATTATAATTGCAAATCAGATTGCACATCTGTGTTTACTCTGTAGCAGACAACTTTTGAAAAGCAATTTCTCCTTTTGTCACAATGTTTTCAACTTTTTACAGTAATTATACTGTCATTTCTAGAGATCTTCAAGATGTTTTCAGTCGTCTTCTGCATATTTCTTTAATGTTGGAATGTGTGAAGTGAACAATCTAGATCTTGATCAGCATTATATTTGCAGGCTAATCTGGATCTAATTGACAATAGAAACTCAAATAAACAGTTTTAAAACATTTAAAATCTTTTATAGTAGATTGTTCAAAGTAGAGCCTTTATTGCCTAAATCGGGGACTACTAAAACTGATAATAAAGGAAACATTTAAACATTTTAAAAAATGATATACATCCCATAAAGATAAAAACATTTATTTCTAATAAGATCCTTTGTATCCGAATTTTTAAATACATTTTCATCTATCCGAAAACTATACTACTCGATAACAAATAGTTTTCTTCCAAACAGAACAAAGCATCATAAAATGAAAACATGGAATCAATTTATGACCTTATTTTAATAAGATAAATGAATTATTATCCCGATGGTCAACAAAATAGTAAATTTAGATATTACCTGATATTACATCGCGTCCGCCATTATTTGGTCTGTGCCTGACCCTTTACATAGTAATAAGGGGAAGGAACTCCAGGCTAGTCAGATGAAATAATTTCATTTTCCATAGGCGACTTTTATAGCTTTTTGGGCTATGGCTCTTTCCCAACAATCAAAATAACCCAGAAACCTGTATTCAATTAAAGTTTATAAAAAACACTTGCAACTTTAGAAAAATAATTTTTGTCCAATTGGAGACCGCTCTCCGATCCGAATTGCTTCCCTTTGACAAATAATGTGTGTTTTGATTGGTATCCTGCTTTCAATAAGAAATTGAAGCTTTAGTGAGAGTACCAGTAACAGTTTCCACCAGGAACTCCATGGTATAAGCGGACCTGGTACATCGGACCACCGACCACAATGAGACACGGCTATTTCATCTTATTATCTGTTATATTGCAATTAATAGTAGTTGCTATAGTATTTAACCGTTTGTTAGTGGATAAAGAGCTAGAGATAAATTGAGAGAAATTGGGATCGTGATTCGAAGGATCAAAGAAGACAAACCCCATTTAAGAGGGAGAGATTAGTAGAAACTCCTCATGATCAGCCTCATTATCAATGGGATAACAGAAGAGCACATGAGAGAAGAAGCATGGGTGTGACTGTACCAAAGTCAATTTCTTATGATGGAAAAAGAGATTGGCAAGCATTTGCTACCAAATTCTTGATGTTTGCAGAAGGGCAACGTTGGTCAGTAGATGATGAGAAGAGTCAACTTTGTTACTGTCTAGAGGGTCAAGCTAGTGAATTCTTCGCGAATTTGATTAGGAGGGAACCAGGTGTTCAGTTTGTGGAAATTATGGAGAGACTGGAGAGAAGATTTGACATAAAGGATTTGCCAGAGAGAGCCCAAATCTTTCTCTTATGTCACACAGAAGATTGAAGAGTCCGTTACTGATTGGGCAGCTAGGGTATTGCACTTGGCCACCAGAGCATATCCGGAAATGACTGACCGATTAATATACCAACAAGCGGTACTACGGTTTTGTCAAGGCTGTTCTGATAAACAAAGATAAGGAGAGATGGTATCAGCACCCCAACCAAGCTATGTTTGGCAAGATGGCAAGCCTTAATGACGACGTTCAAATGAAAGGTAGCAGTACACCGAAGAATGTTAGGCCGGAACAGCCAAAACTCCAAGAAGACAGAATGGGGAAAGTTGAAGCTGCAGTACAAGACCTTCAAAAACAGTTATCTGGGATGTCAGTCGGGATAAAAGAAATCCACTTCATAATGTCATCATTAGGTGCCACGCCAAAGTTGAAAACTCCTAACCAAGGTTGTTTTAAGTGTGGAGAAGCAGGATATTTTAGTAGAGATTGTCAAACAAACAAGAAAGTATCCCGGATAACAGAAGAGGATGATTTAAACTCCTTGGGGTCGGATGTGTAGGCCGAGATCCGACCAAAAGAAAGGGGAAATGCCAAGATGAACCCGATATCAGTGATATATTGGAAGCTATTTGCACCCTATATAAAGAAAGTGGCACGGTGTGCAAGGAAGAATCTTCTCTGGAAGACCAGTCACCTCAGGTCTTCGGTGATGAAACACTGGAGGCAGGAGACATAGAGGAGGTAGAAACACTGGAGGAATCTTTTCTGAAAGACCAGTCATCTCAGGTCTACGGGGATGAAACACTGGAGGCACGGGAAATAGAGGAGGCAGAAACATTGGAGGAATCTTCTCTGAAAGACCAGTCACCTCAGGTCTTCGGTGATGAAACACTGGAGGCACAAGAAATAGAGGAGGCAGAAAAGAAAATGAAAGAGGAAAATGACACTGATACCGAGGCAGAGGCATTTATCAAGATTAATCAGCTCCGATCATGATCAGCATCAATGCTTCAAGTCCCTATAACCTTGGAAGGCAGAGAAATGAAAGCAGTTGTTGATACCGCGGCTCAAGTCACACTTATTTCGGACAGAGTTTATAAGAACCTAGACTGGAAGGGTCCGATACTCAAAAAGGTGACACAGCAAACTGCTGGACGGCAGCTGGAAATAGAAGGTACCATTATTGGACCTCTGTTACTAAATTTAGGAAAACAGAGTTACAAAGAAGAGGTATGTGTGGCACCAATAGTGGACGAAATGCTGTTAGGGTTAGATTTCCTGAAGAAAAATAACATCATTATAGATTTATCTGATGGAAATGAACACTTGAAGGTAAATGAAGAAATTATTCAGTGTCTACCTAATGGACCAACCGAAGACATTGTCGTTTCAGAGGTATTGGTGTCGCACAGGACAGTGATCCCACTCAAGTATGTACAGTTAGCGGAGTGTAGAACAAAGGGACAGCATGGTGGTTATATGATTGAATTATACCCTTTAAAACAGGCTCTGACTCAACAAGCACTCCATTGCAAAGAAAGGACATCCAAGGTAGATTTTTTGGATTTAAGTAACAGAATGATTTTGTTAAAAAGTAGTCAACCCTCAGGCGAGGCACCTGAAGTCTATGCTATTATTGCTTCTGGAATTGCGAAATTAGAAAAACTAGCTGAAATAAAAGAAGCTGGGGAGAAGAAGCTAATAACAAAACATATGACTGACCGAATGGAAAGAGCAAACAGAAATCCCATCAACTTAGACAATCAGACGCTTGAAGACTTGATCCTTGGTGATGCAAAGCCAGTTAACGATAACACAGGAACGTCGCCTTGCTGATGAAGCCAAAGTCCAATGGGACAATACCTTGATGGCTGGGGTAACAAAACTGTCCACACCAGAGTGGGCATCAGCTCCTGTCCTAATACATAAACGGGAGGGCACAGAGTTCTCGGCCAGTCCAGGTGCAAAACAACACTGCATGAATAAGCAAGAGCTCAAGCTCAACAATGAAATTCGGCAGGGACACATACCGGACATAGCACCGGCAATGGTAGTGCCGAAACGATTTAGAGAACGATTAAAGGTTCAAAATCACATAGGTGACTCGCATGGACACAATGAGTCACCGCGACAGTAATCGTTGATCTCTAAGGCCAGGAGAAAAGGTCTCGGCAACGAAGGCTAGCCCATTCCAGGAGAGCATTCCTTTGTCACAGCAAATGACTGGTAAATGAAGCAAAAGCATGGGCTGTGCAATGGAAGCTAGCCCGTCCACTCTCGTTGCTTACAAGAAGACAGAGGTATCCATAGAGGTTTGAACTATGGATGAAGTTGAAACAATGACAAACCAGAGTAAACCAGGCCGGGAGTGCATTCCAAGCGGTAGGACGTCCTTCAGTCTTAGTTGAAATGGGAGATCAATAACAGGTCCCAAAATGTTCATTGAAGGCATTTAAGGACGACGAGGACACGGGACAATTGAGATTAAGGGTTCTCAGCCCAGATTGTGACAGAGTTGGATTACCAGGGCACTCCAAGTCAAGGTCATACTAAGTGAAGATAAGAGCCGAAGAAAAACTCTCTTCTGTCAGACTCGAGAAGATTATGGAAGTCAGGAATATTACTCAGCTATCAGACCCTGACTTGTCAGCGGGACCGAATACCTACTCTGAAGCAATACAGATTTAGCCTGCTGAGGGAGTAGTTAGACCAGAGGAAGTCCTATTGATACAAGTGATTGTGGAGGCCAACAGGAAGTAGCGTTTTGCAACACTGATGGCAAGGAAAAAATACCCCACTGGACTCACTACTGTCAACACCAGAGTGATCAGATTGGACTATAGCACAAGAGAACGAAACAAAGAAGACCAACAGGATGCATTGACGGATATTTTGGCCTACAGTAGCCAGGACAGGCTGCTTGTACTTCACATACGAGGCCTTGCTAAGTATCCTGTCTACGAAGAAACGTTGAGAGACTGCTTGGGAATCGTTCAGGAAATGTAACCCAGATCAGAGGATTCACCTGCACTGTTTTGATGGGGGTCTACAACAGGTTAGGGAATGGAGAGACGATTTCCCGGACTGTTATTTTGGCTTCACAGGGAAAACAGTAACCTTTGGGAAGGCTAAGCGGGAGGCTTTAAAACGAATTCCGCTGGACAGGCTCCTTTTAGAAACTGGTGCCCTTTATTTGCCCATGCTGGAAGGATTGTGTGGCTCTAGTCTGACAGGAACCGATCAACTTGGTGATTGGGGCAACTCGGGCTAACGTTGAGAGGTTGACAGCTACTAGAGGGATTTTAGAGCCAGTTACCCACTCTTTTTACAAAGGATCAGGTCTTCTAGGACATTTCCATGATACCAAAATATGGTATTCCGGGGAGGCAACCTATTTCATAAAACTGGGAAGAGTGGTAATATTGACCTTGGGTGAATGAGTACCGGTTTGTCCCGGGAATTCCCCCAGTTGGTTCCCAACGCCGCTGTTCAGGATTCCGGAAATGTGGGGGTTCAAGATGCTTCCGGTTACCATGATAAAAGTGAAAAGACATACATTTGTAGACTGGAAGACAAATATAAAGTTATTTGACTTACCAACAAACATCGGCGTATCTGAGTATATCAGACCGGTGTCACTAAGGTAAGTCGTTAGAATTACCACAAAACATTTCGATGATGAATGTGTTTTTATACAACGTTCAGTTTACCAAATATTTCGAAACCGAAAGTGGAGGGTTGGATGTCGAATAATATCCTCACATTCCAATGTGTTGACAAAGAGAAACGACTATTTTTTTGGCCACTGACGTATGTTGATGTCAGACAATAAGCCCATGAAGAGATAAAACCAAGAGTGGTGAAATGAAAGTTGTTGGAAATTCTCATGGATTCATGCATTTTTTCAACCAATATTCATGGGTACAGTGAACTCGACAGTTCCGGGGGTCAGTAATCAAATTAACGAATCTTGTCCCTTTGAAAAGAAAGGTGAGAGAAACAAAACTACATAAAATGTTAAACAAATACTTCCTCCCCACGATGATATAATTCAACAATTATACAAATTTGTTAAAATGTTTCTTTAGTGTCTGCAATTGCAAGCTGTAAATTTGACAGTTTCGGGTCGAACTTGCCATTTCCGGGTCACGTGACAAATGTTTATTTCTGTTATCAGGGGTAACATCAAACAGCTGTTTTTTAATAACAAGATATTCATTTAACATTTTTATTAAAATAATATGAAAAAAAGAACTAAAATATATCACTTGCAATTACCTATTGCCGCGAAAAACAGAACAGTGATGGGGCTAAATTTACAGTACATACTTTCATGCACGAAAACTGATGAATTGTTCAACCAACTAATAAGTCATATTTGACAAAAAATGTAAATTTTAATAACAAATTTTTAACATTGATTTATCACCATATATAAAGCTTTAAATTATTCTTAAAAAGTTCCCAAAATAGTTTTACTAATAAATTGATAATTTTGAGAAATTCCTTTTGGCTGACCCGAAAGTGTCGTATGTGAACTAGGTCAAATTTATCCGCTAGTTTGGCATAAACAACTTCGACAGGTCAATAACAGATATATATCTTGTTCAGTAGTAAATAACCTATACATGTATGTGCAATACATAACTGTATTACTGAAATTATGGCTACAATCAGCAATTTACACTGTGACAGGTAAATAAAAATATTGAGATTTTGCTTTCGCGGGAATCGATGCAGTCATGTGTTTCGAGATTACGACATCCGTTCTTGAAATGACAACGTCCTAAATCGAAGTAAAACTAGCCAAGCTAATAGGGAATATGACTGGATAATCAAATTGTCAAAATACTGTATCATTCTCGAATACTAAACATTTTTTTCCAAATTTGACCCGGAATTGTCGATGACCCGGAACTGTCGAGTTCACTGTATCACTAGTCTCAATATATCGCCGTTACATATTGCATTGTAATGATGCGAACAGTCAAAATAAAAAATCGCATTCCTTGTACAGAAACCTGGACTAGGGTATCACTAAACAGAGTCTGGTACTACCAGACTCTGTTTAGTGATACCCATGAATATTGGTTGGCACTGGTAGAGTCTGGTAGAGTCTGGTCGTCAAATATCCCAATATAACACTGTTTTGTTGTGTTTTTGTATTGAAATGAATAAAATAAAGTGCTATTGTATCATATAAATAAAATAAAAAAGGTATTTGCCTATTTTAGTTCATTTTCGAATGAATATAGAAATATTATATGTGTGAACACGGACACTGGTAGAGTCATTATTAAGCTTACAAAGTTTTATACGATTTTTAAGTTATAAAAAGTTTAATTTGATTCATATGCGTCATATTATATATTCATTTCTTATTGTTTCAGCTGATAATCGGGAAAATAGTGGAAGATTGAGGATTTTTAACGATAACATTGTGTTTCGTAATTTCTGTTTATAATGCGGCCCAATCATTCATCCTGAACGAGTAATACACTAAATTCTCTCTCTATTATGGGCCAACTAATTGATTAGGTGTGATCAACAGATTAGTGTAATAATTACCAAGATTTTAGATGTATGAAAACTACTAGATTTGAATAATTTTATGTTTTATTTGTCATTAACATTAATTAAACCAAATGCTAAGAGGGCTATATACTTACTTAAAAGTAATAAATATGAAATTGCAGGATAAATTGAGTGACATTGACCAGAGTAAATTAATTTTTTGTTACGACGAAGAGTTTTCGACTTGTAAAGCAATTGACATATGTTTCCCACAAGCCACAAGAGTTTGTTGCGCGAAACATTTGAAGGATAATGCGGTAAATAAACTCAGTAAGTGTATTTCTCAACCTGAGGTTAACCGCATTATTTGTAAACTTTTCGGTCCTAATGGTATCTTAAGTGCTGAAACTGCAACCTCATTCACAGAAATGGACCAAGAAATATTCAATACACATCCAACTTTGACATATTTACACCGGATACTTACCAATTTGGAGAAGCATATGTTTCTCCCCAAACTCAAACAGCCCTGGCTACCACAACAATGGTTTAATAATGCAAATGAGTCGTACAACCATGTTATCAAAAGGTCGACAAACTGGGTAGTCCAGAAATTGCCCGACATGATAGAAAAGTTACAAGAACTTGAACAGTGTCAAACTCTTGATGTGAGAGGCACAATGCACGACTCGGGTAATTATTGTTTGGCGACACAAGTGTCGGTGCTACATGTTTCTCATGCTACATGGACACAGTTAAGTCCTGACCAGAGATCAAGGCGATTTATGAAATTATTGAACTTTAAGTCGCATCACATTTCAAACATCACATCAACAGATAAGCAACTAACATTACCCTCCATTACGAAAATTGCACGAAAACTCGGCACGTGCAAACGCCTGAAAAATTGCAAAACATACACAATTGAAAATAAAAAACACAGATTATATTGAAACACATTCATGTAAAAAGGACTGCATATTTTAGTTGCAGACCAACAACAATATATTTTTTATCAATCATTCGCTAATACCTGTATGTTAGTTGTACATTCGACATTTTCAACAATAATTCCTCTAAATCTGTCTAAAATGTTAACGCTAGGACAAGTTTTAAATTTGAGTACTGGTTATGTCACCAGGAAGCAGACATAAAAAAGCGGAAAATATAAACCAAAAACAATGAATAAAAATTCCAAAAATGGAGCTCTGTGTATAGGGTCTTTTTTGTTAACCTAAAATGAGATCACGTCACCAATTAGAAACGAATTGAATCAAACACACCTAAATCTTGAGGATACAAAATAAACCGGCATACATCTGTTAGAGATTTGGGTTGAGACAAATTTGTTGAGGGAGAATTCCTGGTTTGTCCTTTGCGTATCACTCGATTTAGCGAGCTGACAGGGGGAGGGCTCTATAATGACTTAAGGGTTTCGCGGGTAATACTGGCCCCGGGTTCACATGTCGGCAATGTCTGCATACTAAACAAGCGCTGCGAGAACCCTAAGCAAGCACGCTCAACAGTGGTGCAGATACGGCCGGATATGAATGTACATAGTACCAAAATCATAGAATAAAAAATCCAAAAAATTGTGCTCTGTGTAGGGTCTTTTACGGCCCAGGTACTCGTCAGGCGCACAATCATGCTCTATTTTGGTAACCTAAAATGGAAAACATAGAATAAAATTCCCAAAATGATATAATATAGATCCAAACATTAAATTTTGGGCTATGAGAGAGTTCCTCCACGTGGTGTGGCCTGAATACAACATTTCGTAAAATGCATTTTATGAACTTTATCAGGATGTATATTTATTTTTCAAGTTAAAATAGTTTTGCATATTTTAAAAAAAATGCAAATATGGTTTAGTTAGATTCTATTTTTTGCGGAATGTAGTAACTGCACACTCTCTTTAATTTCATATGAATTACTTTTAAGTAAGTATATAGCTCTCTAAGTATTTGGTTTAACTAACTATAATCTGTTGATCACACCTAATCAATTAGTTGACGCATAATAGAGAGAGAATTTAGTGTATTACTCGTTCATGATATGCGATATATTGCTGCATTATAAACAGAAATTTCACTTCAGCCATTTTGATTTACGAAACACAATGTAATCGTTAAGAATCCTCAATCTTCCACTATTTTCTCGATTATCAGCTGAAATAATACGAAAAAAACACGTTTTTTTTCGCTTATAAATAGGTAACAGGACTGGTGTGAGATTTTTTTTTTTTTTTTTTTTCAATAACCCATGAAGCTTTCTGAAATGAAACTGGAAAAATCCATGGGGGCCGCCATTTTGGATATGTATAAAAAACAGACGCAAAACACAGATTATTGTCGGCTTTTTAATAAAAAAAATTAAAATCGGTATTTTGGGTATATATAAAATTAGCAGAAAAACACAGATTGAAAATTATTGTCGTCTTAATCATTTAAATCATTTATTTTAAATCGATATTTAAGATCATTAAAGTGCTGTGTTATGTGGGAATTACCATTTGTACGAAAAGTTAAAAATAAAAGGAAATCTGTAAGAAATATGTTTTCCCGTTCGTCAAAAAAAACGACAGCATTTGCCTTTATGCCCGAAACTAAATTTTGACTGTATCGTAGCCAATGAAGGACGTGATGTCATTTCCGTTACACTTCATCTTGGCGTAACGTCAATGGAGCGACGTCATTTCCCTCAAAAAAGTGGTAACAACATGAAAGACCCCAAATTCCTATTCATGAGCTATTGACTCACTCATTCAAAGTATAATTATTTATCAAACATTGTGGCAAAAGGATAACTTTCTCATAAGGAGCAATTGTTCTTGTGGCGACAATCTTTTCCTAAATCGTCTGTTGCATAGGCCTCAGAAACCGTCTCTAATAGGGAAAGGGTTTAGCAGAAATGTGACCCCTTACATAATTTGTTCCAGTCATATTGACTGGTTGAAAAAGGCAGTGGCCAGGTGGCATCAGAAAAGGGCTGATCTATTTGCTTCTTTACCATAATGCAGGTGATCGATTAAGGATCATCTTGGCCCTCATGTTTTAACCTCGTTCATTATAAATTTATTCCTTGATTTTCTGAAAGTCTTTATACTTTATTATTTTCTGTTTTGATAATGCAAGAAACATGACATAACATTATTATTGTCTAGTCAATTACTTATAAATCCTTTTTTATGGCCAAAGTATGGTCTTTAATTTTTGTTTATAATTATCTTGCGTTTTTTTCGTAAATAGGTAGCACCTATAGATATTTTATAAGAAATAAATATATATAATATGACACATATAAATCAAATTAAACTTTTTATAAAACTTAAAAATCATATAAAACTTTGTATTTATTGCTTAATAATGACCAGACTCTACCAGTGTCCGTGTTCACGCATATAATATTTCTATATTCACTCGAAATGAACTGAAATAGGCAAATACATTTTGTTATTTCATTCATTTCAATACAAAAACACAACAAAACAGTGATATAATGGGATATTTGACAACCAGACTCTACCGGACTCTACCAGACTCTGTTTAGTGACACCGCATATTCATTGAACAAGGTCTCCGAGCCCCGGTAGCTCAGTCTGTAGCGACGCGGGCTGTCAATCCAGGGGTTGTGAGTTCGAATCCCGGCTCGGCCAACTTACTTTCCGATGATTGACAAAAGTCAATGCAACATGCGTCATTTGTCATCCACCAACAAGCTAAGTCTATGTGGAAAAGCAGCCAGTTGCTTGAGAAGATTGTTGTGTGGAGTACTGGTGTGAGAAAACCAGGAAATGCATGACTAGGTGAAGTGGCCGCCATGATATAACTGAGAAATTGTTAAAAACGGCGTTATACCCCAATCAATCAATCAATCGAACAAGGTCATTCAGTATTCAGTATTCCATATGTTTATATCTTACTGCCTTCTAGCCCTGTACTTATTTATGTTGTAGGGATTTACAGGATTGTTTAAAGTAGTTGCACATTCTCATGGATTCGTGCATTTCATTGAACAAGGTCATTCAGTATTCAGTATTCCATATGTTTATATCTTGCTGCCTCCTAGCCCTGTTCTAATTAATGTTGTAGGAATTTACAGGATCATTTAAAGTAGTTGCACATTTTTTAACAAATGAAGTGATGTGATAAAATAAAAAGGCATCAAAAGTGAACTTAATAGACATTTTATAGCATATGAAAATGTGAGCAATTTCCCCTTTTGCCATAATGTTTTCAACAATATTCAATGATAAAACTTTCCTTTTTTAGATATTTTCAGCATATTTGTCCAATTATTTTCAAGGTATTTTGCTACATGTATGTACTTAAACTTGCAGATGAGCCATGGTAATGATTAATGAAGAGGGCTATCGGTCCAGGACTAGGAGTAGTTAGTTTGAATCTCAGCTAGGCCATTAAATCTTTCCCATGATTGAGAAAAGTATTTTGTGTCCAGTTGCATTGGTCTTTTACCAATGGGCTTAATATCAGTGTTTTTTCTCGCTTTTAAACTTTTTGTGACCAGGGCCCTTTCAATTGTGAAAATAGTGAGATGTAATATGTGATGAATGGCAGATTTTGTGAAATGTAGACCTACTTTTAAGAGAAAAAGGTGCCCACATTTGGGTTAAGGAAAAACACTGAATAGTGTATGTGGGATGGTAGCCAGTTGCCTGGGAAGAATATTGTCTGGTGTACTGTAGCGAAAAAGGTGAACTGACCATCGTGATAAAACTTAAATTAAAGTTAAATAGGTTAAATTCAAAATAATCAATGTGTAAATGCGAAAAGGTTTATAAATATTAATTTTTTATACAGGAAAACCTTTACTGCATTTAATACTATGTTCAAGATATCATAAGGTCAATCCTACATGTGTCACAGTGATAAAAAAGGTACTCTTTATTGGTGGAAGAAAGATTTTCTGCGTTACCATAAACTATTTCAACAGTGGTTAACTTTTAGCTGCAAACAACATCTCTTACTGAACAACGTTCTTTCAAAATTGTTAACAAACAATAATTTTATATACACATGTAGAATGTTGTTGCGGCATCAGAAAGGGAACAATCTTATTCCAAGATATTAAGATTGACCATCTCCAAATATTGATCAAGCCATATTGAAAGATTAAAAAACATGGCGACCACTGTCACCAGGCCACATCAGAAAAAGAAAATGACAGAACTTCAATTCCGTAAAAATGTTTGTTTGATTTTAAGATAATTTAGTAGAAATGTTCCTTTGGTGAACCTCTACCTTAATTGTTCAAGCCATATTAACTTATTGAAGACAAAGCCAGAAAACAGAAAAGGGGTAAAATGAAATTTTAGCTTCAAACATCTACTCCTAAACCACTGACTCGCACTGAACCATTTTCAACCAAATTTTACAGGCGTGTTTCTATAGATTGGCGGGTCTCTTTCAAACTTGTTCACAAATTTAAATACCAAAACTTTAAACTCTGAATCTGCTTGTCTTATTCCAAGATAATTAAATAGAAATGGTTCTTTGGTGAACCTCTACCAAATTTGCTTAAACCATATTAATTTGTTGAAAACATAGCCACCAGGTGGCAACAAGAAGGGGTAAAATGAACTTTTATCTTCAAAATTTATGACATCATTCGCCTTAACAACGGATATTGACCCAACAGGAATGTTCCTGTGGTACTCCACTTTCAAAAACTGTGAAGGTTCAATGCCTGATTGTTTTTGTCATTTACTCATCAGCCATTTTATTTATAGTGTCCACTCCTTGCAGTTTCAATCCTACTTAATCAAATTTTCTTTGATATTAGCAGTAACCCGTATATACTTGCCACTATGCCATCACCCAGGTGAAAGATTTAGGGCCATCTTGGCCGTCTTGTTTAATTTTGTTTCAATGATTCGCAAGTCATTTTGCAAAGGAGAACTTGCTTGGTGAAGTGCTAAATTAGGATATTGATTTAACCCTTTCCCACCTGCATTATGACGCAATAGCAGAAAAAGTTTTTTTTTTAAACAATGTGGCCCAAGGTGAAATTGTTCATGAGCAATTTCTCCAGGAGCCACAATGTTTTCAACTTCAATTATCAATTAAGCTATGTTTTATGATTTTGTTCAAAAGTGCTGCTCCGTTATGTCAATAATTTGGCACAAATTGTTCTTTGATGACTGTTTACTGTGATTGTACAAATTATTCTGATCTGTTGAAAATCATACATTATGGCAAAAGGAGAAATTGCTCATTATGATCAATATCTTTTTTTACTACAATGTTTTCAAAAGACATTTGCTGGAAAAAACATTCTGCATTTGGATATTTTTGTAAGGGTTTAAGATATGTTTTTCATTCATTTCAGACTTGGACTGTATAACTGGTGTTATAATATATAACGTGCAAAATGAAGGAAGAGGAGAGCGATGAAGAAAAGGAAAAGCCGGAATATTTCTACAGACTGATATGTCTGGTGGTTGACTTGGGAACGGAGGTGCTTCTGAAACTGTTTTTAAAAGGCATACCACAAGGCCAGACAGTTGAGGCGTTTTTAAAAAGCAAGGCAAATGTATTGAAAAGTCTATTAAAGAAAAGGGTCATCAATGACATCCAACAAAGAATACTAAATGCAGCACCACTAGATGAGTCCCGTTTTGACATATCTTTGTTGTATATTCTTATTTCTAACCTTACTAATAATATACAGTCACCCAATGGAGGATGGTTTAATGTATGTCTAATACCGTCTGATAAATCAGCAGGAGCTCGGCTTGTCAATCTGAGAAGCGTCAGAAATGAAGCCATTGCTCATAGGTCGAAAAGCAAAATGAAGAAATCTGTCTTTGAAAAGTACTGGGATCATACCAAAGACATCCTAATAGAACTTGCTGGTGAAGTCAGTCAAGCAGATAAAGATTATGTTAAAGAGGAGATTGACAGAATTAATACGAAACAACTTGTTGGTGACGAGGGTAACAAACTAGAGACTTTGCTTCTATGGGAAAGACAAGATCAGTATTGTGAAATACTATCCAGTATTGAAGAGTTAAACAAAAAGGTAAAGGA
This sequence comes from Serripes groenlandicus, assembly GCA_031761405.1. Classification (NCBI taxonomy): domain Eukaryota; kingdom Metazoa; phylum Mollusca; class Bivalvia; order Cardiida; family Cardiidae; genus Serripes; species Serripes groenlandicus. The sequence continues at coordinate 36,727,867 of JASEVX010000005.1, forward strand.
GAATTCATCTTAATACATACTTTGATATTATTTCCAGTTTCAAAGAGTTAAACTTTAAGGTATGGATGAATTTTCTGATGTCTGTCTGTCTCTCACACTTTGCATTACAATGCATCCGTGGTGTAGTGGTTAGATTTGAAACAGGAGATTGAGGTTCGATCCCCTGCTGAGTCATATCAAAAACTGTATAAATGGCCTCCGTCGGTTGCGCTCAGTGTTGCAGGGATAGCATAAAGACTGATGCATTGGTGTCAGTATAAAAAATAACGTAATATTAGTATATAACCAATGAAACGCCCTGATAACTGAAATACTCTTAGAAAGCTGCATTTAACGCCATTCGAGCAAACGAGCAAATATTCACTTAAACCTCTGATAACCTAGTGATCAGACGAATGCTACAATACAAGGAACATAACACTACCATATGCCTATTTTGTAGTTATCTCCCTTCTTAATTTAAGCTCACCTTTGCATGAAGTGCTTAAGGTGAGGTATCATAATCACTCTTTGACTTTCGTCTGATGTTAGTCCATCAGTCTGTCGTAAACACTTTCCTTGTGTAAATTCTCGTTTACATTCTAGATGCCACATTTTTAGCCTGATTTAAAAATTATTTTGCATAAATGTTCCTTGAGGTACCCTCTACCAATGTTGTTCAAATATTTCCGATCCGTTGAAAAACATGGCCGCCAGGGGGCGGAGCTTATTTTCCTTATATGTGCATTGTTAAAACTTTAAAAATCTTCTTGTCCAAAAGAACTGGCCTGATTTGAAAATTAATTTTGCACAAATGTTCCTTGGGGCACCCTTTACCAAGATTGTTCAAATATTTCCAATCCGTTGAAAAACATGGCCGCCGTTTTAAAACTTTAAAAATCTTTTTGTCCAAAAGTATAAGCCCGATTTGAAAATTATTTTGCACAAATGTTCCTTGGGGCACCCTTTGCAAAGATTGTTCAAATATTTCTGATCCGTTGAAAAACATGGCCGCCAGCGGGCGTTTCTTATTTCCTTATATGTGCATTGTTAAAACTTTAAAAATCTTCTTGTTCAAAAGTACTGGCCCGATTTAAATATAAAAATGTTCCTTGGGTAACTGTAAGAACTAAGATTGTTCTTGAAAATAATTCCGATCTGTTGAAAACATGGCCGCCAGGGGGCGGAGCTTACTTTCCTTATTATGTAAAGTGTAAAAACTTTGAAAACTATTGAAGTTCATTTAAATCAGGTGAGCGATATAGGGCCACCATGGCCCTCTTGTTTACTTTTTCAGGTTAAACCTTTGTCAGATGCCGCAGTTTGACTCTAGATTGAAAAAAAATCGTCAGAATAATTGTCTTGTTGATATCTAGGCCAACTTAATCTTTTACCTAATATAGACACTTTCTGACGCCTCTGCAGCGGACGGCTTTTTGAAAACATAGTGACAAAAGACGAAATTGCTCAAAACGAACAAGTTCTCCTTTTGCTCCAATGTTTTCCACTTTTAGCCATAGGTTGGTTATCCATTCAATTATAGAGACTTTCCAATTTTTTGACAAAAAATGTTCAAAGTCGTCTGCTGCAGAATTGTCGTATGAGGGAAAGGGTTAATATTTGGGATAATTCAGTTCAAAATCTTGGACACAATACCAAATTTAAGAAAAAATTTGCCAACACTCAAGAGGTCGCATTTTTTACTTTAACATGTTGAAATCTTATCAAAATGTTGTTTGTGATGATATATGAGTAAATCAGTATAAATATATGGGACATGTCTAGTCAAAAATTAGGTCACTAGGCCAAATTTCAGTAAAATGATGTGGACAGGACACACTTTTACTTGAAGTAGAAAATATGCCAGAATGTTTGTCTTGTTGATATCTAGGCTATAAGTATGAATATAGGTATGTCTGGTAAAAAATAATGAAAATCTTTTTGACACTGTTGAAGTAATATTTTTAGCTCAACTGTCCTCGAAGCGCTCAATGTGAGCTTTTGTGGTCACTTTTTGTCCGTCAGCCATCCGTCACCATTAATTGCCTTCTTTACACTCTACAGGCAACATTTTACATTCTATCATCATGACAGTTTATCAGAAGATATATCTCCATCAAATCTTGGCCAAGTGCGAAACTGGGTCATGTTAGGTCACAAGCTAGGTCACAAGGTTAAATTGAAAGAAAATCTTGTTAATATTCTAGACTTCATGTTTTGCTCAAGCAGCTTGAAACTTTGTCAGATTGTTTGTCTTGATAATAAGATACAAACAACTAGGTCACAAGATCAAATTGAAGAGAAATCTTGTTAACATTCTGGAAGCCGCACTTTTATCTTTAGCATGTTGAAATTTTGTCAGAATAACTGTCTTGTTGGTATTCAGGGGCAATGACAGTTGTCAACTGAAGACTTAGCCTGTAGGCTGTATTTCTAGCGTCACTTCAGAAACAAGAGAGCATAGTATATAGGTTGAAACTGGGCTTCAGAAGAGAAAAAGTTACTTCGACTGCAGTGAGTCAAAGAAAGTCACAAATTAAGCTGCAGTGAGCTCTAGGAAAGTTGGACCTTCAGCTACAGTGAGCTTACATTACTGGTAAAAAGCTGCAGTGAGCTTAGCGTGTTACATCATGTAGATAGATTAACATGTTCTGTGATATAAGCTACAGTGAGCTTAGCATGGACTATGGTATAAGCTACAGTGAGCTTATTATAATATAGGACATAGAGTAAGCGAGATCTGAAATGATAAGCTGCTGTGAGCTAGAACTTATGCTCTCTTGTCTCAGCGACGTTTAACTTCACATGCTGTACTTTTTTGGGGGCAAAATGTCCTATTGCAGTCTTCAGATGCACACATGTCATTCCCAACAATAAATCGCAGGAACCGAACTGGAACCCGAGAAAACAAAAAATCATATACAGATGAAATACAAGAGCACATACAGAAATCAAAGAACGGTGGTGGTGGGGTGGACGGTGGTAACGATAATGTTTATCAGCGAAATTGCTACGATGGCTGCTGAAACTGAAACTGTGACGTAGCATATATATACATATCATTACATATCATGTAGTGGACATGATTGGCTGTAATTTCTAGCGGTTCTGAGGCCCTGGATGGTGGTTGCTCTCATTGTTGTATCATTTAAAACTACCGTCAATAAATGACTCTCACTTTAAATGACTCAACAAAACCATATACAGCAGAAACTATTTATTATGTAACTGCAACATACATGTCTCGTCCCTAAAATATCTTTGGTATTCAGGGGCAATGACAGTTGTCAACTGAAGACTTAGCCTGTAGGCTGTATTTCTAGTGTCACTTCAGAAACAAGAGAGCATAGTATATAGGTTGAAACTGGGCTTCAGAAGAGAAAAAGTTACTTCGACTGCAGTGAGTCAAAGAAAGTCACAAATTAAGCTGCAGTGAGCTCTAGGAAAGTTAGACGTTCAGCTACAGTGAGCTTACATTACTGGTAAAAAGCTGCAGTGAGCTTAGCGTGTTACATCATGTAGATAGATTAACATGTTCTGTGATATAAGCTACAGTGAGCTTAGCATGGACTATGGTATAAGCTACAGTGAGCTTATTATAATATAGGACATAGAGTAAGCGAGATCTGAAATGATAAGCTGCTGTGAGCTAGAACTTATGCTCTCTTGTCTCAGCGACGTTTAACTTCACATGCTGTACTTTTTTGGGGGCAAAATGTCCAAACATTGCCGAAGAGTAAGAAAATGATAATGGATAAGGCAATGTGTCCCCAAAAAGGAAATAATGCGTAGACCAGACATGACACGAAATGTGTGTAAAACCTGGCACATATGTACCATGTACCAGCACTGCTCCGACACATATCTAGACGGCGTTACACCCTAATCAAGCAATCAATTGGAAAAAACGCCACCAGTGAAACAAGTAACGAATAAAAGTAAAGTAAAGGCATTGCCAAACATCAAAGAAAGAGACATCTAAGTGATGCACATAGTTTGCTGCGCTTTGCGAAGCATGAGTTCATCCACCTGTATATAACGCTTGTAACAGTCAGAATTCCATCGACCCAAAAGTTGAATCATATGGTTTGGTAGTCCCGCTGCTGCTCCGGACGTTGCAGATCCTCGTCTGATGGAATGTCCGTTGAATAGTGTTGAATTGAGACCAATTGATTCAAGGACAGCTTTGAGGCGTGTAATGAAGAAGGGTCTATCCATCACATATCCTTGCAACGTAAGAAACAACGGACCGGAGTCTGGTGCACCCGATTTCTTCCGTAAATTACAATACTTTTCCATCAACTTGACTGGGCAGAAACAAGAGGCCGACGAGAATATTTGAATTTTAACACCCTCACGAAAAACATCACTTTTAGATGCTTTGAGATTGACCGTGTACTTAGATTTATCACTTGAAAACACAATATCACCTAAGCACAAATGGATTGCAGTATCAAACACTTTATTTTTGCTGGTAAATTCCCCACAACGGAGATAACCGAAGAAAGCCATGCTGCAAGCCGCGGCAAACATGCTGTTACCGTATAAATTCCCTGGCTCCATAAGATGACCCAGAATACGACATAAAATTGGATATGTGATTGGTTGACGTTCTCGAGTTGACGTTTGTTGTAATTTCTTTGCTCCACGTAGCACTAATTGCAATTTAAGTAATTTATGTGGTTCCAAGAATGGCGATGGAACGTCATGAACAATGTAGAGATGTTTAACACCAGCAAGATATTGTTTAATAGTTTAAGATTTTAAGATTTTGCTCACACAAAAGGCAACAAAATGCACCAAGATATCCTCGTTGATGACAGGTGGTAGCGTGGAAGAAAAATTCCAGCGGTGAGAAGCCTGTAGAAAAGCTTTGTAAAGGCGAAATGCTGAATCATAAATACGCAATGTCCCCGGTGCCAAAGCTACCTTTAACAACTTATTGATAGTAGGCTTTAGACTAGCTGTAAATCTTTCACCGGTGGAATCTGTGTGGGGTGTAATTCCGCCTGTGGTGCTAACTTGCGAAATCGATCGAACTGAAAACGAGATAGAGCATCTGAGATTGAGTTTTGCTTACCAGGCACATGCTGTGCATGTACAATAAAGTGATATTTAGCAGTGCACCAAGTTAAACGACGCATAAGGTTCATGATAATATGGGAAGTACTCTGGCCTTTCTTAATTATTGCCACTGTGGCTTTATTATCACAGTGGAATAGTATCCGTTTCCCAGACCATTGTGGAGACCACAAAACGACAGCTGCAACAATGGGAACCAGCTCCATGTATGCAATAGACATACCCTTCTCATCCAACTTAGGCATTTCATTGGGCAAGTATTCTGCAAACCATTGCCGTTTGAATATTCCACCATACCCTATACCACCAGCATCAGTAAATAATTCCATGTCTGCCGAGTAGGTGATATTTGTGTCATAAAGGAATGATATACCATTCCATTGCTGTAGAAAACGACTCCACATTGCCATATCTCGTAAGCATGCTTGATTTAAGTAGACATGATGATGCAGCAATTTGACAGAAGCTGCAACCCTGAGCAGGTAAGACACAAAACTTCTTCCTCAGGTACAATAACTCGGGATGCAAAGTTTAAATGACCCAGTAAACTGAGTAGTTCACGTTTCATAACGGAATGTCTGAGGCTAAATTCCTGTAGAAGTGTTGATATGCGGTTAACTTTCTCCAAAGGCAGATATGCTTTGATCTCTACAGAATTCAAAAATATACCCAAGTATTCAATGTCAAAGACTGGACCAACCGTTTTAGTGGGATGTAGCGGTATATTGAGGCGCCAGAAGATCAATGTTAGCAAAGCCATAGTGCAATCACCATCTCCCGTTGGTCGGGTTAATGCTAGAAAATCATCCAAGAGATAAAATAGGCGTTCAATGCCATAATTGTTAGTAGCAATCCAATGTATGCTTCGGAGAGTAACGTGAACATTTTTGGGCTACTTCGAGATCCAAAACATAACCTTTTGTAGGAATAGTAGTTTCCTTTCCATTTAACTCCATGAAATTTCCATAGATGTGGCGCAATTGGTATGAGTTTAAAGGCATCAACAATATCGGTTTTAGATAAGATAGTTCCTTCCCCAAATTCTCGAATAGCAGCGATAGCATCATCAAGTCGTACATACGATAAAGAGTATTCAGATTTATCAATTAAACTGTTCAGACTTGCATTGTTGCTGTCGTTGTGTGGAGCAGAAAGATCCACAATTATCCTATACTTCTTTGAATATTTCCCCTGGACCAAACCTATTGGATTAATGCGAACGAGATTAAAAGGTGGTAAGCTGTAAGGGCCTATTAAATATCCCTTCTCAACTTCAGAATGTAGAAGGTCTGTGACTATGTCAGGGTTACGTTCAGCTGATTGTAAATTTTTGCATTCAAAACTAGTTGTTGGGAGCTCTTGTAGACCAGTATCAAATCCAAATGTTAAACCATGTACAAGTTTCTTAACGTATACCTGATCAGGGTGTTCAGATAGTTCTAGCTCAAGTCTGCTTATATTTATAGAAGTCAACGTAGGACCAGATGCATGTGTACTTAGAAAGTCCATTGGTGTACATGTAAACTATTGCGTAGTCACTTTTTATCGAGATTCGTCATAGACGTAGCGGTGGCTGTAGCCCGTCTTGGCAGCTTTTTCTTTGGGCAAGATAAGGAACCATGTGTAGGGGACTTGCAAATTGAACACATGTGAGAAATTCTGGTATTTAAATGCTCCAGATGGCAGCCCTGTGCGTTGAAATTATTGTAAATTTCTGACCCTTGATGGTAGAGGAGGGGTCTACCTTTTCCATCAACCAATTTTTGAGTCGGGTACCGATTCCCCAATTGCTTTTGATAGTTAGTTGGGTCCTTGTGTCATAGCCAAAGGTTGAACAGCTGGGCAGAACCCAGTTGCATGGAGCATACTTCCACATGAGTAGCAGTTCCTACTCTTTTCACCAGCAAATATACGTAAGAACAAATCAGAGTCACGGGATGCCCAACAAACAATAGTGGATGTTGATGCATAGTGCTCTGCCGCCTTCCTGGAGAAATCATTGTGATATTCGTAAAACTTAGCACCACCGAATTGGATATATAAAGAGTCTATCAAATCCATGTAGGCATCTAGGTCACTGCGCCTACATGGTTCAATCTCACAAACAATGTTTCGATAAAGAGCGAAGGCGATTCGAAACTCTTCAATCGATAAGATTCTTCCCAGACGTAGGTCATTGGAACGGATGATAACCTGTGTACCTTCTCTATCATTAAATGATTTATGTTCATGGTCGCTGTGATTGGAAGGCAACAACAGAAGAGCCAGATTTACGTGTTTACGAGACTGGATCTGTTTTCGTAGATGTGGTGTTACCACATTGACAGGAGGTACACTATCAATTGGAATACCTTTCTAACGTCCAAATGGGTCCATGGAAATCGCCGACGGCTGCGGGTTGATTAAGGTGTCCCCCTGTGCGTTAAGATGGTTGCTAATCAAAGCCATAGTCGCCTGCAGTGTCGTCATTTGTTCTTTTAGAGCCGCAATTTCCGGGTTCAGCGTTGTTGTAATTGTTGTTGTTGTTGGGTTTTCCCCAATAGTGCTTTTTGCTGGAAAATGGAAGTCGTCGTTTCCGCCCTGGACGCTTGCCAATAAATGATGGTCCTCATCATGTTCTGCAACCAAATTATTGTCCTCTTGGATGCTGGAACTGTCCGTCGTAGCGATCAACTGTTTATATACCCTCAGCAAGTATTTGTGCCCGATTGTCGAAGTCAACTCGACACCTAACTGCTGCAACTCGGAAACAAGTTTGCCTCGCGTCCAATTGTCTGGGATAGCGGATTCTGGTTCGGAAATCTGGGTGTTTCCAACTGTCAGAACTAATTGAACGACTACGCTCGTTAGTTGTTCGAGTTGATCGTCTGGTCAAAGATCGCCCACGTCGAGAAGACATATTTAAGTCCACAGGTAATGATAATTAGTCCGATGAATGAATAGTATAGTGAATAATTAGAAAATATAACGATAATGTTTATCAGCGAAATTGCTACGATGGCTGCTGAAACTGAAACTGTGACGTAGCATATATATACATAGCATTACATATCATGTAGTGGACATGATTGGCTGTAATTTCTAGCGGTTCTGAGGCCCTGGATGGTGGTTGCTCTCATTGTTGTATCATTTAAAACTACCGTCAATAAATGACTCTCACACAATATCATTTTTTGCTCCAGCAGCTTGACACTTTGTCAGATTATTTGCATTGATGATATCTAGGCCAAGTCTGAAACTTGGGCACGTAAGGTCAATAACTTGATCACAAGATCAAATTGATGGAAGTTCTTGTAAACACTCTAGAGGCTTCATGTTTATCTTTAGTATGTTGGAACTTTGTCAGAATAATTGTCTTGATGATTAATAGACCAATTTCAAATATGGGTCATGTTGGGTCAAAAACTGGGTCACTAGACTAAATTGAAAAGAAAATCTTGTTAACACTCTCAATGCCAGATTTTTAATTTGAGCATGTTGAAACTTTGTCAGAATGTTTGTCTTGATTATATCTAGGTGAAGTTTGAATATAGGTCATGTCCGGTCAAACAAGGCCAAATTTGAAAGCAATCTTGTTTACACTCTAGTTTGACATATTGTTAATGTTTATGAACTCCCAATTAGAGTTTCATTCAGAGCCATTGTACTCAAGTGAGAGTTACAGGGCCATCATGGCCCTCCTGTTATCTCCCTTTTAGCTCACACGATCACAAAAGACTCTTCATGATTTGACTTTTGTCATACATCTCAGGTCATACTTCATTGAAAGGTTCCTGTGTGTTCCTCTTTGAAAGTGATTTAAATATAGTCTGGTTGCTGTTAGCATCATGTAACCCAGGTCCAGGGGATTTAAGACTAATACTCCTTGGTGGGTTGTATAATTTTACTGTCGTGTTGATAATATACAAATGGAGTCTGTAATGAAATATAGAATGAATAAAGTGATGGATATAACAAGTTGAATTCTAAATACAATTATCATTAACAGAAAAGGAGCAAGCGAATATAAACATATATAACAAAAGTAGTAGAAAAGACACGTACCAGGATAATCGAGTTTCATAGAGAAATAGAGAAAAGTAAAGCTCTCCACATATCATTCCTCGTCCTTTCGGAATTAACATAAGAATGTCTAAGTGTATGAAGAAGAGCGGGAAAAAAGGGATTGTTAGAGTGCATGCTGGGATATGTTAGGTGATATCTGCTCACTAACATTCACTGATTCTCATTGTAATCACACAAGCCCAGCTAATTATGCATGAGCAGTGTACATGTAGGAAAAATACTCTCTACATGTACCTTGGTTACATACTCCCCTGCAAAGTAAAATGGCTCCCGACATTTCTACAAAGACATAATTATTATTAGTTAAAATGTTATACATGAATTACAAAGACTACTTCACATGAAATACATGAATTACAAAAGCTATTTACTAAACATGACAAATTTGATTTACAAAACTACAACTTACTAAATCTAGTTAACAAACATTCTAAACAAAATAAACGTTTTGGGAACAAGCCCATTCTCCGTATCTGTCAGGGGGCTTACTAGATCTTGTGGATCTGCGGACCGGTTCGGCCACAGGTACAAAATGTCTCTCAGGAATAGGGGTAAAATATGACTGATCATTTTCCGTATGACAATGATTTACAGGGGCCATGTCGCCAGCTGGAGAGTGATGCTCAGTCGTCGGGTCGCGAGCCCGAGTCTGTGCTACTGTACGTCTCTGTGGTATAATGTACCGATCACTGTTGTCAGAATGTGATGATGAGTCGGAATCCGAATCCGTATCAGATTGGGGCACCGGAAAAGCTTTCCTTGCTGGTTCCTTTCGGCTCAGCTTCGCTTTTCCTGACGTAATCCCAGCTTCATCAGTAGACGGTATGCAGTTGAATGGAAGAAGCATATTGCGATGCAGAGTTCTGGTGGGTCCTTTGCTGTTAAGCAACCGTAAACGGTACACCGGAACAGCAGCGTCGGGTATATCAGTTATGACATACGGCTCTGCCTCCCAAACATCTGCCAACTTACATTTTCCTGTGCGATGCGCTTTCCTCACAAGTACAGTGTCACCAACTTCTAACCTGTTTTCCTTTATTTTTCGGTCATACCGTACCTTGTTGTCTGTGGCATTTCTCTGTGCGGTCTCAGATGCGGTGCGGTAGGCTTGATGCATTCTTTGCTTGAGTCGAGCAATGTAGTCCGTAGGGCTGCCGCTATTACTTTCGTCAGGCGTGATTCCTAAGAATGCGTCTACAGAAAGACGGGGGTGCCATCCGAAAAGTAGATAGTGTGGCGAATAGCCTGTAGCCTCGTTCTTAGTTGCATTATAGGCATGAACAAGAGGACCTACATGGGACTTCCAGTCAGTTTTCTGGGATTCCTCAAGCGTACCAAGCATTCTGAGAAGGGTTCTGTTAAATCTCTCCGCACTTCCATTTCCCATGGGGTGATATGGGGTTGTTTGAGTTTTTCGAACATCGGCAATTTTGCATAGCTCTTTTATGACATTGCTTTCAAAGTTCCGGCCTTGGTCGCTTTGTAGCTGTTCCGGAAAAGAGAAATTGACGATGAAGTGATCGTATAATGCTTTGGCTGTTGTTTGTGCTGTCTGGCGTTTCGTCGGAACTGCTTTCGAAAATCGCACTAGGATGTTCTCATATCCTCCTTTAGACCGCTCCAGTCCAAGAAAATCCATACACACGAGCTGCATTGGTCTTGATGTGTTGATAGGCATAAGTTCAGCCATGTTCCTCACTGGTGTTTTCCGCCGTACACATCGGTTGCATGTTTCGACTCTGTGATTTAGTTCATTTTCCATACCCGGCCAGTAAAATCTTTGACGAGCAAGTCATAATGTTTTCTCCTTGCCAGGATGACCAACGTCAATATGAATACCCTTAAATGCTTCATTCCGATGAGATTCAGGGAGGACGAGTTGTTTTACTTTCTGACCGTCAATGACCGCGTTCCTGTACAATACCCCATCATCTTTGAAAAGGCGGTGGTATTGCTTAAAAATACACTGTGCTGATACAGGGGTTTTGAGTATTTCCTCCTTCGTCGGACGAAAACCGCGATCAATGGCGTCAGAAACGAGAGAAATGGTCTCATCAAACTGTTGTTCGACTTTCCAGTCAATTGTGGGGAACTTTCCTGAAGGCGCAACATCATCATCTGCAGAATGAGATGTTGTGTCTCCAGCGAGCGATCCAATAAGGCTGACATCCGCAGTAGCGGCATGGCAAATAGCTTTTACCACATCTCCAAAGAGACTCGGCATCCTGGAAAGGCCGTCGGCATCAGCATTTTGTGCACCAGGCCTATAAGAAATGCTGAAATTGTAATTTGAAAGAGATGCAACCCATCTATGACCAGTTGCATCCAGCTTTGCAGTTGTCATGACATATAGTAAGGGGTTGTTATCCGTTACGACTTCAAATGACGTACCATAAAGATAGTCATGAAGTTTGTCCGTTACTGCCCATTTCAACGCAAGGAATTCCAGTTTATGTGCAGGATAATTCCTCTCACTTGGTCTTAAACCTCGACTTGCGTAGGCTATGACGCGATCTCTTCCGTCATGGTTTTGGTATAGAACAGCTCCAAGTCCTAGGCCGCTGGCGTCAGTATGTAACTTAAACGGTAAGTCATAATTAGCAATGGCAAGTATAGGAGGTTCTGAAAGTTTCTGTTTCAGCGTATTAAATGCTAACTCCTGCTGATCACCCCAAATCCAAGGTGTTGCCTGTTTGCATTTTTTCTTCCTCCGACAGCCATCTTTGATCTTGTTCAGACCGTGACCCTCGAGCAAAATGTTGAGAGGCTTTGCTACCTTTGCGAAGTCTTTTACAAAACGACGGTAGTACCCTGCAAAGCCAAGAAAAGACCGCACCGCCTTAACATTCCTAGGGGTTGGCCAATTCTTAATAACTTCGGTCTTTGCAGGATCTGCTTCAATACCATTTTGTGATACAACATGCCCTAGATAAGAAATAGACGACTTGAAAAACTCGCATTTCGAGGGTTTGAGCTTCAGTTTGTGAGTAGCTAGTCGACTACAAACAGATTCTAGGCGCTCTATGTGCTCTTCAAATGTTCTGGAAAAAATAAGGATGTCGTCTATGAATATCAGACATTCTTTCAGTAGTAAATCGCCCATGCATTTCTCCATAAGACGTTGAAATGTGGCTGGGGCATTACAAAGTCCAAAACTCATCCTATTGCACTCGTAAAATCCGAGATTACCAACAGAAAATGCCGTTTTGTGTTTGTCTCCTTCCTCTACTTCTACTTGCCAATAAGACGAACGGAGATCCAATTTTGAAAAATATTTCGCTCCATACAGGACATCGACTGCGTCGTCAAAACGTGGTAACATATACGCATCCTTCCTGGTCCTACTGTTTAATTTTCTGTGGTCAATGCAGAAAAGGAGCGAGTTATCTTTCTTGCGGACTAGAACAACATTGGAAGAGTAGGGACTATCAGACTTGCGAATAGCACCACAATCTAACATTTCCCGCAAGTGTTGTCTGACCTCCTCGTACATTGCTGGGGGAATCTTCCGATAGGGGTCCTTAAAAGGGATATCATCGTCAAGTACGATTTTATGCTTGACTAAATCAGTCCGTCCGATATCGGTGGTACCTGTTGAAAAAACATGTTTCCATTTACCAATGTCTGTCTTCAAACGAAATAGTTGTTCGGGTGAAAGGTTGTCACTCTCTATAGACACACCAATTTCGTCCGCAACTTTTGATAGATTATCAGACTGGCTTCCCTTACCATCCGACTTTAAACATGAAGTCAGGTTATCAACCACATTTACTTCATTTAAATGACAAATAAGAGACTTAGGACGAATATGAATTGGTTTCGCAGTCATATTACATATGTGCACAGGCACCTTAACACAATCTCCTGTTGCTGGTAGTTTGACAACATGTGGTTTCACAATGAAACCAGTAGTCGAATCAATACAGTTTTCGGTTACAACGGATCCAGCAAGATTATTGCAACCGCGGGTAATACCATTTAGATTCAAGGACTCGTATGGTACAGTAATGATGCGCTTGTTCGTGGAACGTACCACAAACGGATTACATGTAAGGGCTGTAAAGGCAACCGACCATACCTCGGGAATATTACCAACGTTATCGGTTTCTGCGATAGACTTACACCGACGTATAACGTTTGTACCAATAACTACAGGGCAATTACTACCAAAACTAGTATCAGGCACAACAATGACAGGTACAGGAACTTCTAAATTGGCTAAAAAAGGGATACGAATATAAGTCTCAATATACCCATTTACTGCTAGCAAAGATCCATCTGCAATTGAAATGTCTATACCCAAGTTACTAATGTCCAGTAGTGGTGGTTTGTTAGCAAGAGCTTTGTAAAACAAGTTAGATACAGTGGTTACCATCGCTCCACTATCAATTAATGCGTTAACACGAACATTGTTGAAAAATATCTCAAGCGTGTTGCTAGGGCCAACAAGTCTATCCTTAAGGTTTTGGCCTTTCTTAATATCACCAACCCCCGACCGACCATTGTCAGAGGTGGTTGTCAGTTTGACGCTTGGTGTTTTCCTTCATGTGATTGCTGGGTCTGATCCGGATTACCACGCCATCTATTTTTCCAGCGAGGCCTATTACCCTGGTCGTTATTACGCTGCCCAGCGCCGTTCTGGTTATGTCCGTTCTGGTTATATCCGCTCTGGTTATGTCTGTTCTGGTCATCTGGTGTATGTCTGCTTCTCGATCCAGAAGAAGTTGTTCCAATAGTGTCCAGTTTACTCATGATTCTGGTCAACTTATCGTCCAAAGTCTGATTAAGACGCTTTTCCATGGACTCCATCTGATTCTGGAACTTAGAATCGAGCTTCTTTTCCATGGATTGAAGTCTCTCCTCAAATGCATCCTGATGTACTAGAGTAACCGGGTTATGTTGAGCATGTTTAATACTACCCGTAGTCAAAGAAATCTCCTTTTCAACTTGTCGTATCTCCCGAAGGAGAGTGTTAAAGTCTGCAATGGAGTCGTACTTATGCCTAGTCTGGCTCTTTAACTTTTCGGAACACAAACCAGTCCAAAACTTGTGTCGCAACAGGTCGTTCTTGGCATTCCGATGTACATGACCATTTTCAATGGCAGTTAGTAGAATTCCCTCAAGTCTACAACCGAAAGAAGTAACGCCTTCAGTAGAATTCTGCGATGAGTTAAAGAACTCCTGCATTACCATTCCTTTGGAAGATACATCGCCAAACATAACGTCAAGCTTACAAAGAATATCATCTACAGATGCCTTCTCTCCCAACGAAACAAGCATTTTCCTAGCAGTACCTCTAAGTGAACGTCTCATTGCCTGCACCAGTTGGCTAGGAGATATTTCATGGTCATTGATAAGACAATTGACTTCAAATCTCCATTCCTGGAAGGAAACATCACCTTTTGGTGGTGGATCATCGCCTGAAAACCCTGGCATCTTAGGAATAGATGTAGAGGACGTATGAACAAAGCTGTGTTCTGGTGCTGAAAAGGCTAACGAATCTGCAACAGTTTTCCGTCTGCTAGGAGTAGAGGTCAACGGTTCAACTCTGTACTTCTTCCGTAAAATAGCTAGCATCGCCTCCTCTGTCATTTTCTCCTTTGCTATACTTTACTATCTGGTGAAGTAGCCATCGCTGATCACTGTACAATCTGATCTAAGTAAATGGGGAATGTGAAAAAAAAACAAGTTTATCACTGCTTTTCACTAAGTCAAAGTGTCACTTTTGCTAAAATAACTGACAATAGGCATACAATATAGGTACATATAATCTCAATCGTCACTTGTGTTGATAAACACAATCAATATATATAAAGCTATGGTTAAATCGGGCTTAGGGTTTTCACACAATAGTCGTAATTAAGGAGTTAAGGATCACTCCATTGTAAAGGGTCACACAATGGTAAAGGGTCAGTTGTTACACTGAAAATAAGCGCAAATTGGTTACAACTAGGTAATATACACAATATAAGTAATATGCAAAATATGGGTAATATGCATAATATGCACGATACATTTAAACTCGCTTAAATCAAAGCACAAACTATTCTCAGCACTATTTATGGAGAGTAATTTGGAATACACCTATTCAGGTTTAAAGGTCAGCTTTACCCGAGTCACGTGTACACTATCGTACCTCTGTAGTAAATATAGTTACTCAACCGGAACCTTATCTTACAAAGTCTAACTACATAGGGTAAACATCTACACTATAAATCAATACCTCGGTAAACTATAAACCATTACTACCGTATCTTCTAAGTTTAAACTAGAACTGCTGCTACACTATCACTTCGATCATATTCCGTGCAAATATAGTAACTAAAGTAACTAATTAAACATGTTATTAATCAATGTTTACAGTCTACCGTTGAAACATGGGCTCATCCTGCAATAGGAAATTTGCGAAAGAAAACTTTAATATCAGCTTATCTAAGCTTACCCTTATCGGTTCTCGAGGCTTTTCTATGTAGTCCCTTATTGGTAACCGACAGGTTGATGTGGCAACGTCCTTACCGTAGCTACCTTAGAAGGCTAGACATTTGAGTCTGCTGAAATACCTGTAAATGCCTGCAAATTTGTTTCACTCTCACAACATATCACACATCATGTATTGCAGTGCAGGTGAGGGTAAAGTGAACGAAATATGTAAAATGTGCGAAGTGAGGGACATAATTAAAGCACAGAGTAGGAAACATGTAGCTGAGAAAAGAAGAAGAGAGAAAAAAATAACGTACTAAACGTACAAATTAAGACTTATATATATATATATCCTGATAGATTGTTGAACAATAATACAGCATTTATCTATAAGAAAAAACAAACATGATCATGGCTTTATCGTTTGAAATTGGTCAAGTTCGTTCAAAGTCAGGTACTAAACAAACATGGGACACCTATTGCCGTGTTTGCACGAATACCTGATATTGTACTATTTATATAAGCGTCACTCGCATTCAAACCATGATGTTAACGGGTTTTTCTTTTACATCATAAGGCATATACATATTATTACATACATTGTCACTATTATATTCCAATCCTTATTTACAAAACTATCACTGTTCACAAAACATACAAAAAACACTGTGTACCAAAAAAACACAAAACACTTTGTACTTTGCACTCCCGGCACGTCTTCCCCCGTCTATCCAACACTACGAATATTTCTCCGCACTGATCCTCTGTTGGGTTCAACAGTCCGCGAAAAGATGAGATGATCAGTGGACTATAAAACAACAGTGATGAGTAGCATGAAAATGATTCCTCCCTAAAGAAGGGTCCCTGCCACAGTGATGTGGCAGTAGCTCTACGATATGTTGAAATGCGTCAAATCCGGCGCTGACATCCAGTAGAAAGTGTTATCGCAATAATTATAATGAGCTACAAAAACTCCGGTCCAAGTAAGTAAATTGCCATGGCTAGTGATGGATCCATATCCTGACTCCTATTGGCACGACAGTCTCGTCGTGGTCGCCATTGTAACCCAGGTCCAGGGGATTTAAGACTAATACTCCTTGGTGGGTTGTATAATTTTACTGTCGTGTTGATAATATACAAATGGAGTCTGTAATGAAATATAGAATGAATAAAGTGATGGATATAACAAGTTGAATTCTAAATACAATTATCATTAACAGAAAAGGAGCAAGCGAATATAAACATATATAACAAAAGTAGTAGAAAAGACACGTACCAGGATAATCGAGTTTCATAGAGAAATAGAGAAAAGTAAAGCTCTCCACATATCATTCCTCGTCCTTTCGGAATTAACATAAGAATGTCTAAGTGTATGAAGAAGAGCGGGAAAAGAGGGATTGTTAGAGTGCATGCTGGGATATGTTAGGTGATATCTGCTCACTAACATTCACTGATTCTCATTGTAATCACACAAGCCCAGCTAATTATGCATGAGCAGTGTACATGTAGGAAAAATACTCTCTACATGTACCTTGGTTACATACTCCCCTGCAAAGTAAAATGGCTCCCGACATTTCTACAAAGACATAATTATTATTAGTTAAAATGTTATACATGAATTACAAAGACTACTTCACATGAAATACATGAATTACAAAAGCTATTTACTAAACATGACAAATTTGATTTACAAAACTACAACTTACTAAATCTAGTTAAAAAACATTCTAAACAAAATAAACGTTTTGGGAACAAGCCCATTCTCCGTATCTGTCAGGGGGCTTACTAGATCTTGTGGATCTGCGGACCGGTTCGGCCACAGGTACAAAATGTCTCTCAGGAATAGGGGTAAAATATGACTGATCATTTTCCGTATGACAATGATTTACAGGGGCCATGTCGCCAGCTGGAGAGTGATGCTCAGTCGTCGGGTCGCGAGCCCGAGTCTGTGCTACTGTACGTCTCTGTGGTATAATGTACCGATCACTGTTGTCAGAATGTGATGATGAGTCGGAATCCGAATCCGTATCAGATTGGGGCACCGGAAAAGCTTTCCTTGCTGGTTCCTTTCGGCTCAGCTTCGCTTTTCCTGACGTAATCCCAGCTTCATCAGTAGACGGTATGCAGTTGAATGGAAGAAGCATATTGCGATGCAGAGTTCTGGTGGGTCCTTTGCTGTTAAGCAACCGTAAACGGTACACCGGAACAGCAGCGTCGGGTATATCAGTTATGACATACGGCTCTGCCTCCCAAACATCTGCCAACTTACATTTTCCTGTGCGATGCGCTTTCCTCACAAGTACAGTGTCACCAACTTCTAACCTGTTTTCCTTTATTTTTCGGTCATACCGTACCTTGTTGTCTGTGGCATTTCTCTGTGCGGTCTCAGATGCGGTGCGGTAGGCTTGACGCATTCTTTGCTTGAGTCGAGCAATGTAGTCCGTAGGGCTGCCGCTATTACTTTCGTCAGGCGTGATTCCTAAGAATGCGTCTACAGAAAGACGGGGATGCCATCCGAAAAGTAGATAGTGTGGCGAATAGCCTGTAGCCTCGTTCTTAGTTGCATTATAGGCATGAACAAGAGGACCTACATGGGACTTCCAGTCAGTTTTCTGGGATTCCTCAAGCGTACCAAGCATTCTGAGAAGGGTTCTGTTAAATCTCTCCGCACTTCCATTTCCCATGGGGTGATATGGGGTTGTTCGAGCTTTTCGAACATCGGCAATTTTGCATAGCTCTTTTATGACATTGCTTTCAAAGTTCCGGCCTTGGTCGCTTTGTAGCTGTTCCGGAAAAGAGAAATTGACGATGAAGTGATCGTATAATGCTTTGGCTGTTGTTTGTGCTGTCTGGCTTTTCGTCGGAACTGCTTTCGAAAATCGCACTAGGATGTTCTCATATCCTCCTTTAGACCGCTCCAGTCCAAGAAAATCCATACACACGAGCTGCATTGGTCTTGAGGTGTTGATAGGCATAAGTTCAGCCATGTTCCTCACTGGTGTTTTCCGCCGTACACATCGGTTGCATGTTTCGACTCTGTGATTTAGTTCATTTTCCATACCCGGCCAGTAAAATCTTTGACGAGCAAGTCATAATGTTTTCTCCTTGCCAGGATGACCAACGTCAATATGAATACCCTTAAATGCTTCATTCCGATGAGATTCAGGGAGGACGAGTTGTTTTACTTTCTGACCGTCAATGACCGCGTTCTTGTACAATACCCCATCATCTTTGAAAAGGCGGTGGTATTGCTTAAAAATACACTGTGCTGATACAGGGGTTTTGAGTATTTCCTCCTTCGTCGGACGAAAACCGCGATCAATGGCGTCAGAAACGAGAGAAATGGTCTCATCAAGCTGTTGTTCGACTTTCCAGTCAATTGTGGGGAACTTTCCTGAAGGCGCAACATCATCATCTGCAGAATGAGATGTTGTGTCTCCAGCGAGCGATCCAATAAGGCTGACATCCGCAGTAGCGGCATGGCAAATAGCTTTTACCACATCTCCAAAGAGACTCGGCATCCTGGAAAGGCCGTCGGCATCAGCATTTTGTGCACCAGGCCTATAAGAAATGCTGAAATTGTAATTTGAAAGAGATGCAACCCATCTATGACCAGTTGCATCCAGCTTTGCAGTTGTCATGACATATAGTAAGGGGTTGTTATCCGTTACGACTTCAAATGACGTACCATAAAGATAGTCATGAAGTTTGTCCGTTACTGCCCATTTCAACGCAAGGAATTCCAGTTTATGTGCAGGATAATTCCTCTCACTTGGTCTTAAACCTCGACTTGCGTAGGCTATGACGCGATCTCTTCCGTCATGGTTTTGGTATAGAACAGCTCCAAGTCCTAGGCCGCTGGCGTCAGTATGTAACTTAAACGGTAAGTCATAATTAGCAATGGCAAGTATAGGAGGTTCTGAAAGTTTCTGTTTCAGCGTATTAAATGCTAACTCCTGCTGATCACCCCAAATCCAAGGTGTTGCCTGTTTGCATTTTTTCTTCCTCCGACAGCCATCTTTGATCTTGTTCAGACCGTGACCCTCGAGCAAAATGTTGAGAGGCTTTGCTACCTTTGCGAAGTCTTTTACAAAACGACGGTAGTACCCTGCAAAGCCAAGAAAAGACCGCACCGCCTTAACATTCCTAGGGGTTGGCCAATTCTTAATAACTTCGGTCTTTGCAGGATCTGCTTCAATACCATTTTGTGATACAACATGCCCTAGATAAGAAATAGACGACTTGAAAAACTCGCATTTCGAGGGTTTGAGCTTCAGTTTGTGAGTAGCTAGTCGACTACAAACAGATTCTAGGCGCTCTATGTGCTCTTCAAATGTTCTGGAAAAAATAAGGATGTCGTCTATGAATATCAGACATTCTTTCAGTAGTAAATCGCCCATGCATTTCTCCATAAGACGTTGAAATGTGGCTGGGGCATTACAAAGTCCAAAACTCATCCTATTGCACTCGTAAAATCCGAGATTACCAACAGAAAATGCCGTTTTGTGTTTGTCTCCTTCCTCTACTTCTACTTGCCAATAAGACGAACGGAGATCCAATTTTGAAAAATATTTCGCTCCATACAGGACATCGACTGCGTCGTCAAAACGTGGTAACATATACGCATCCTTCCTGGTCCTACTGTTTAATTTTCTGTGGTCAATGCAGAAACGGAGCGAGTTATCTTTCTTGCGGACTAGAACAACATTGGAAGAGTAGGGACTATCAGACTTGCGAATAGCACCACAATCTAACATTTCCCGCAAGTGTTGTCTGACCTCCTCGTACATTGCTGGGGGAATTTTCCGATAGGGGTCCTTAAAAGGGATATCATCGTCAAGTACGATTTTATGCTTGACTAAATCAGTCCGTCCGATATCGGTGGTACCTGTTGAAAAAACATGTTTCCATTTACCAATGTCTGTCTTCAAACGAAAGAGTTGTTCGGGTGAAAGGTTGTCACTCTCTATAGACACACCAATTTCGTCCGCAATATTTGATAG
Organism: Serripes groenlandicus; assembly: GCA_031761405.1. Lineage (NCBI taxonomy): Eukaryota > Metazoa > Mollusca > Bivalvia > Cardiida > Cardiidae > Serripes > Serripes groenlandicus. The sequence continues at coordinate 36,748,416 of JASEVX010000005.1, forward strand.
ATTATCAGACTGGCTTCCCTTACCATCCGACTTTAAACATGAAGTCAGGTTATCAACCACATTTACTTCATTTAAATGACAAATAAGAGACTTAGGACGAATATGAATTGGTTTCGCAGTCATATTACATATGTGCACAGGCACCTTAACACAATCTCCTGTTGCTGGTAGTTTGACAACATGTGGTTTCACAATGAAACCAGTAGTCGAATCAATACAGTTTTCGGTTACAACGGATCCAGCAAGATTATTGCAACCGCGGGTAATACCATTTAGATTCAAGGACTCGTATGGTCCAACAGTAATGATGCGCTTGTTCGTGGAACGTACCACAAACGGATTACATGTAAGGGCTGTAAAGGCAACCGACCATACCTCGGGAATATTACCAACGTTATCGGTTTCTGCGATAGACTTACACCGACGTATAACGTTTGTACCAATAACTACAGGGCAATTACTACCAAAACTAGTATCAGGCACAACAATGACAGGTACAGGAACTTCTAAATTGGCTAAAAAAGGGATACGAATATAAGTCTCAATATACCCATTTACTGCTAGCAAAGATCCATCTGCAATTGAAATGTCTATACCCAAGTTACTAATGTCCAGTAGTGGTGGTTTGTTAGCAAGAGCTTTGTAAAACAAGTTAGATACAGTGGTTACCATCGCTCCACTATCTATTAATGCGTTAACACGAACATTGTTGAAAAATATCTCAAGCGTGTTGCTAGGGCCAACAAGTCTATCCTTAAGGTTTTGGCCTTTCTTAATATCACCAACCCCCGACCGACCATTGTCAGAGGTGGTTGTCAGTTTGACGCTTGGTGTTTTCCTTCATGTGATTGCTGGGTCTGATCCGGTTTACCACGCCATCTATTTTTCCAGCGAGGCCTATTACCCTGGTCGTTATTACGCTGCCCAGCGCCGTTCTGGTTATGTCCGTTCTGGTTATATCCGCTCTGGTTATGTCTGTTCTGGTCATCTGGTGTATGTCTGCTTCTCGATCCAGAAGAAGTTGTTCCAATAGTGTCCAGTTTACTCATGATTCTGGTCAACTTATCGTCCAAAGTCTGATTAAGACGCTTTTCCATGGACTCCATCTGATTCTGGAACTTAGAATCGAGCTTCTTTTCCATGGATTGAAGTCTCTCCTCAAATGCATCCTGATGTACTAGAGTAACCGGGTTATGTTGAGCATGTTTAATACTACCCGTAGTCAAAGAAATCTCCTTTTCAACTTGTCGTATCTCCCGAAGGAGAGTGTTAAAGTCTGCAATGGAGTCGTACTTATGCCTAGTCTGGCTCTTTAACTTTTCGGAACACAAACCAGTCCAAAACTTGTGTCGCAACAGGTCGTTCTTGGCATTCCGATGTACATGACCATTTTCAATGGCAGTTAGTAGAATTCCCTCAAGTCTACAACCGAAAGAAGTAACGCCTTCAGTAGAATTCTGCGATGAGTTAAAGAACTCCTGCATTACCATTCCTTTGGAAGATACATCGCCAAACATAACGTCAAGCTTACAAAGAATATCATCTACAGATGCCTTCTCTCCCAACGAAACAAGCATCTTCCTAGCAGTACCTCTAAGTGAACGTCTCATTGCCTGCACCAGTTGGCTAGGAGATATTTCATGGTCATTGATAAGACAATTGACTTCAAATCTCCATTCCTGGAAGGAAACATCACCTTTTGGTGGTGGATCATCGCCTGAAAACCCTGGCATCTTAGGAATAGATGTAGAGGACGTATGAACAAAGCTGTGTTCTGGTGCTGAAAAGGCTAACGAATCTGCAACAGTTTTCCGTCTGCTAGGAGTAGAGGTCAACGGTTCAACTCTGTACTTCTTCCGTAAAATAGCTAGCATCGCCTCCTCTGTCATTTTCTCCTTTGCTATACTTTACTATCTGGTGAAGTAGCCATCGCTGATCACTGTACAATCTGATCTAAGTAAATGGGGAATGTGAAAAAAAAACAAGTTTATCACTGCTTTTCACTAAGTCAAAGTGTCACTTTTGCTAAAATAACTGACAATAGGCATACAATATAGGTACATATAATCTCAATCGTCACTTGTGTTGATAAACACAATCAATATATATAAAGCTATGGTTAAATCGGGCTTAGGGTTTTCACACAATAGTCGTAATTAAGGAGTTAAGGATCACTCCATTGTAAAGGGTCACACAATGGTAAAGGGTCAGTTGTTACATTGAAAATAAGCGCAAATTGGTTACAACTAGGTAATATACACAATATAAGTAATATGCAAAATATGGGTAATATGCATAATATGCACGATACATTTAAACTCGCTTAAATCAAAGCACAAACTATTCTCAGCACTATTTATGGAGAGTAATTTGGAATACACCTATTCAGGTTTAAAGGTCAGCTTTACCCGAGTCACGTGTACACTATCGTACCTCTGTAGTAAATATAGTTACTCAACCGGAACCGTATCTTACAAAGTCTAACTACATAGGGTAAACATCTACACTATAAATCAATACCTCGGTAAACTATAAACCATTACTACCGTATCTTCTAAGTTTAAACTAGAACTGCTGCTACACTATCACTTCGATCATATTCCGTGCAAATATAGTAACTAAAGTAACTAATTAAACATGTTATTAATCAATGTTTACAGTCTACCGTTGAAACATGGGCTCATCCTGCAATAGGAAATTTGCGAAAGAAAACTTTAATATTAGCTTATCTAAGCTTACCCTTATCGGTTCTCGAGGCTTTTCTATGTAGTCCCTTATTGGTAACCGACAGGTTGATGTGGCAACGTCCTTACCGTAGCTACCTTAGAAGGCTAGACATTTGAGTCTGCTGAAATACCTGTAAATGCCTGCAAATTTGTTTCACTCTCACAACATATCACACATCATGTATTGCAGTGCAGGTGAGGGTAAAGTGAACGAAATATGTAAAATGTGCGAAGTGAGGGACATAATTAAAGCACAGAGTAGGAAACATGTAGCTGAGAAAAGAAGAAGAAAGAAAAAAATAACGTACTAAACGTACAAATTAAGACTTATATATATATATATCCTGATAGATTGTTGAACAATAATACAGCATTTATCTATAAGAAAAAAACAAACATGATCATGGCTTTATCGTTTGAAATTGGTCAAGTTCGTTCAAAGTCAGGTACTAAACAAACATGGGACACCTATTGCCGTGTTTGCACGAATACCTGATATTGTACTATTTATATAAGCGTCACTCGCATTCAAACCATGATGTTAACGGGTTTTTCTTTTACATCATAAGGCATATACATATTATTACATACATTGTCACTATTATATTCCAATCCTTATTTACAAAACTATCACTGTTCACAAAACATACAAAAAACACTGTGTACCAAAAAAACACAAAACACTTTGTACTTTGCACTCCCGGCACGTCTTCCCCCGTCTATCCAACACTACGAATATTTCTCCGCACTGATCCTCTGTTGGGTTCAACAGTCCGCGAAAAGATGAGATGATCAGTGGACTATAAAACAACAGTGATGAGTAGCATGAAAATGATTCCTCCCTAAAGAAGGGTCCCTGCCACAGTGATGTGGCAGTAGCTCTACGATATGTTGAAATGCGTCGAATCCGGCGCTGACATTCAGTAGAAAGTGTTATCGCAATAATTATAATGAGCTACAAAAACTCCGGTCCAAGTAAGTAAATTGCCATGGCTAGTGATGGATCCATATCCTGACTCCTATTGGCACGACAGTCTCGTCGTGGTCGCCATTGTAACCCAGGTCCAGGGGATTTAAGACTAATACTCCTTGGTGGGTTGTATAATTTTACTGTCGTGTTGATAATATACAAATGGAGTCTGTAATGAAATATAGAATGAATAAAGTGATGGATATAACAAGTTGAATTCTAAATACAATTATCATTAACAGAAAAGGAGCAAGCGAATATAAACATATATAACAAAAGTAGTAGAAAAGACACGTACCAGGATAATCGAGTTTCATAGAGAAATAGAGAAAAGTAAAGCTCTCCACATATCATTCCTCGTCCTTTCGGAATTAACATAAGAATGTCTAAGTGTATGAAGAAGAGCGGGAAAAGAGGGATTGTTAGTGTGCATGCTGGGATATGTTAGGTGATATCTGCTCACTAACATTCACTGATTCTCATTGTAATCACACAAGTCCAGCTAATTATGCATGAGCAGTGTACATGTAGGAAAAATACTCTCTACATGTACCTTGGTTAGAAAGGGGAAAATATGAAAAATCATTGTTGAACTTCCTCTCTTCTCTGAAACTGCTGGTCTGATTTGAATAAAAAATAGCAGAAATGTTCATAAGAAGACCCACTACTGTACAAAAAGTGCTGGATTCTTATTTATTTAGTTGATAAATTAATATGACAACCAGATGGTATATAAAAGGCTTAATTTAAAATCTCTTTTGCCCTGAAAGTGCTTGTCTGATCTCAAAAAGAGTTGTCAGAAATTTTACTTTGTATAAATTTTATTGAATTGATTAGAATATTTTGATGTCCTGTAATTATTTATCTCGTCTTAAAGTACACTTTCTCCAGTGATTAATTGAGGGCATTATGGCCATCTTGTTTTTTCTTTCACAGTTTGACCAACAAGGTAGTTTTTTAGGAGACATAGGACCAATAAAATCATCCTTACAAACAATTGAAGCCCAGATAAACGCTAAGGTAAATGATTTTGATATTAAAAAAAACCCGAAAACCACACAGAAAAACAACATTTTATTCAAATTGAATGAGAGTTTAACTGTTTTTCCATTGATATTTTTGACATCTTCAGTCAAAGCATTATATTCCAACTCCAAGGTTGTTTTTATCAGGGTTTATGTACAAATGTTTATCTAATTGACTTTTAAGCTCACTTTTCGTGCTCAAGGTGAGTTATTGTGATCGCCCTATATCCGGCGTCCATCAACTTTAAATTCTTCTCGCAAACTGGTTGGCCGATTTTCAAATAATTTTTTAGAAATGTTCCTTGGGTAACCTTCTATCAGATTCCTTTCAGCCCTGTTGATTTATCGAAAAACGGTGCCACAAGAGGGCAGGGATGTTTTGCCTTATAGCTATGGTGAAAACTTTAAAAATCTTCTTCTCAAAAAGTCTCTGACCGATTTCCAAATAGTTTTGTAGAAATGTTCCTTGGGTGAACTGATGTCTTTAAGCCATGTTGATTGATAAAAAAATATGCACTTTTATAGAAATTCATAAAAAGAATAAGTAAAATAACAGTTGTTTTTCGTTATAAACCTTCATGAGGTGATGTTTGATTCTAAATAAACTAGAAATAAGGGGAACAAATGAGTTTTCTCGATTTCTTAATCGGATACAGTCGTGAGATCACGTGACATAAACCACAACTAAATTTAACCTCTTTAAAGGTTGGTGTGTCCGATACAAACATTGGGGGGGGGGGGATAAAATGTACACAAGTCAACTGTTATAAAAAATAACTTAGTTCATTGAAGCACAGATACACAATAAGTGTGTTTATCTAGTGTTAAAGCATTATACAATTATGCTGTTTATGGGATATAGATGATTTAAGGTATGTCACAGAAAACTACCATTCTCTTATTTCCTAATAGTGACGATCCTAATCATACTGCATAAGTACATACTTATCAGGATCTTCACTATTATGAAATAAGAGAATACTAAGCTTAGCACTAGATAAACATATACTTGACCGCCTCGATGGTGTTGTGGTTGTGGCACCTCCGGTGTGGGAGATCATAGGTTTGATCCCTTGCCGGGTAAAGCTACGATAAAAAATATAGTAATGGCTGCTTTCCGTGGCGCTGAGGGTTGCGGGGTTAGAATTGCGACTGACTGGCTGATGTCAGGTAAATGGACCAGTAGGACTGGTAACCTTTTTCCATAAACAGCATTTATATTACTTTTAAAAGCACTAGATAAAATTGATTTGAACTTTTTTTACATGAATTTCTTCCCTCTGGATAGAAATGCCACTTAAAATCTTTAAAATATCTTCTGCTCTGAAAGTGCTTGTCTGATTTCAAAATGTTTGTCAGAAATTTTGTTTAGTATTTATTGAATTGATTAGAATATTTTAATGTCCTGTATGCATTGATCTCGTCTTAAAGTACACATTCTCCAGTGAGTAATTTAGGGTATCATGGCCATCTTGTTTTAAGCTCACCTGAGAATGAAGTGCTCAAGGTGAGTTATTGTGATTGCCTTTTGTCCGGTGTCCGTTGTGCGTGTGATTGCCTTTTGTCTGGTGTCCGTTGTGCGTCAACATCTTCTCCTCAGTAACCATGCAGTGTGGGTCAATTGGGATGAAACGTCACAGAAATCATCCTCTCAATGACCTCATCAAAATTCCTTCAGTTTTTTTGGATCCATGCAGAATTCTAGTATCCATGGCAACGAAATAAAAAAACTTCAAAATTCTTTTTCTCCCAAACTGGTTGGCAGATTTTCAAATAATTTTGTAGAAATGTTCATTGCATGACCCTCTATCAGATTCCTTCAAGTCATGTCTTCTACTCCAAAAGTGTCTAACCGATTTTCATATTATTTTGTAGAAATATTCCTTATTCTAGTATCCATGGCAACGAAATAAAAAAACTTCAAAATTCTTTTTTTCCCAAACTGGTTGGCAGATTTTCAAATAATTTTGTAGAAATGTTCATTGCATGACCCCCTATCAGATTCCTTCAAGCCATGTTGATTGGTCGAATATCATAGCCACCACAGGGCGGGGCTAATTTGCCATATATATGGCTTTAGTGAAAATCTTCTCCGAAAGTGTCAGGCCGATTTTAAAACAATTTTGTAGAAATGTTCCTAGGGTGACCCTCTATCAGATTCCTTCAAGCCATGTTGATTGGTCAAAAACTATGGAATGTTTGCCTTGATAATATATAAGTCAAGTTTGAACATGAGTTATTTTGGGTCAAATAGTAGGTCACTAGGTCAAATTGAAGGAAAAAATATTGTTAACAATGTTTTCTACAGCAGTTTGAAATTTTGTCAGAATGTTTGTCTTAAGGTCCAGTTTGAATATGGAAAATGAAAATCATGTTAACACTTTGGAGGCCGCATTTTCGCTTCAGCAGCTTGAAATTTTGTCAGAATGTTTGTCTAAATTACATATATCTAGGTCAAGTTAGAATATGGGTCATATTGGGGCAGAAACTTGGTCAATAATTGAAAAATATTGTTCAAACTCCGGAGGCTGCATTTTTACTTTGAGCAAGTTCAAACTTTGTCAAAATGGTGTCTTGACGATATATAGTCCATGTTGGAATATGGGTTATATCGGGTAAAAAGTTATAGATCACTAGGCCAAATGAAGGAAAATCTTGTTAACACTGTGGAGGTTGCATTCAGAATAATTGTCTTAATGTGTTTTGCATTGTAGTACATTGCATAATTCATTCAAATTGAATGAGAGTTTTTCCATTGATATATTTTACATTTTCAGACAAAGCATTATATTCCAACTCAAAGGTTGTTTTTATCAGAGTTTATGTACAAATGGGCAGTTTTTTATCTTATATTGACCTCTTCTCAAAAATATCTGACCAATTTCCAAATAATTTTGCTGAAAAATTACTTTGGTGACCCTCTACAAGATTTCTTTTAGGCATGTTGGTTGGTAAAAAAAGAAGTTATTGTGGTAGGCATCCCAATCACAGTTCAGAATAAACAGTTATACAGTATCGGGAATTATTTGATATAGCAGAAAAACAAATCCCTAATATTCTGATCATTATGTCTTTTTTGCATTTTTTTAATAGAAATTATATAAGATAAATAGTAAAAGGTCAAATGAAATAATGCTTTTTACACGCCATTGGTAGATGGGCTGTATAAGGGAAACACCTGCAGCTGTTGAGGGGGATGTCCACACATTGTCAACTCTCTAAATCGAAGAGTTTTCATCCAATCTTCACTAAACTTGATGAACATGTATGTTGGCATAATGTCTGAGCCAGGTTCAATAAGCAGCCAAATCGCCTAACACAGTTTTGGATTATGGCCCTTGAAGTATCTAAAATTAGCCAAATTAGCATTGTCTGCTCTTTAAGTTACAGTTATAATCCGATCTTCACCAAACTTGGTAAATATGTTTGTTGGCATAATGCCTAGGTCAAGTTAAATAACCAACCAAATTCCTAAGGCACTTTTGGTTTAGAACTCTTGAATTGTCCAAAATTGGCCAAATAGTCAGCTCTTTGACTTCAACAATTCTTATCTAATCATTGTTAAACTTGCTGTGGATGATTATTGGCATAAAACCTCGGTTGCGATGGGTTATGCCCAGCAGACGGAAATATTTAATGACAGTTTGGCACTCTTGTTATGTTATGCAATGCTGTGAAGTTGCAGGAAACATAGTACAGTGCGATGTCATAGCTATAACATTTGATGAGGTGAAAGAAAAACACCATTTCAAAAGCTAGACACTTAGGTGACATGTAACAGTGGAGCACAAGAGATTGAGAGACTGATATTTCTCCCTTGTTGGATTGACATATCACTTGCAAACAGCAGGATATCTGAAAGTAGACAATTTACCCCTGAATCTGGGCGTAATTCTCAGCGGAATAGAAGCAGAACACTCCATACAAGTATGGATTCTTCTAGGGCAAATTCAACTCAGACTATACTGTTTGATTGTGATAACACTTTCACTTTGAAGTTTTTATGCAATATTTTGCCTTATCTGATATCAAATAATTGATACACACGCTCACCCTAAGATTCAGATACCTGTACAGACAATTGTGACTGGAACTACTTCAACCAACTTTTCCACATTTTAACCGATAGGGGTCAACACTCCAGGACAGCCAGATAATCACTCGTCCATTTTCCCTTTCATTTATATCCTTTAAATGGTTTTGCATATAATAAATGGAATATTATTTGATTTAGGGTGTTTTGTGGTTTTTATCATAACTTGAATTTGTTACCATTTATATGTTTCACTGGCTTTTTGTGCTCATGAAATTAGAATTATATGTTATTTCAATCAATGAGAAAGCATGTCATCACACTAAACTAGACTGACCGTCTGTCAACATTTAATTCAAACGACATCTCCTAAACCGCTTTGCCAATTTTGATAAAACTGAACAGGGATGTTGCCTGGGTGATCCTCTTCAAAAGTTGTTCAAAGAATTCCATGCGGAACTCTGGTTGCCATGGCAACAGAAAGGAAAAACTTTGAAAATATTCTTGTCCAAAAGTAGTCCAGATTTGAAAATTATTTTGCTCAAATGTTCTTTGAATGACGATCTACCTAGATTATTCAAATTATACTGATCTGTTGGAAAACATGGCCGCCAGGGGGCGGAACTTGTTAAAACTTGGAAAATCTTCTTGGCCAAAAGTACTTGCCTGTCTTTAACATAATTTGGCACATGTGTTCCTTGGGTGACCCTTTTTTAATATTGTTCCGCTTTACCTTTTTAGCTTACCTGTCACGTAGTGACAAGGTTAGCCTTTGTGATCGCCCTTCGTCCGTCGACTGTCCACAATTTCTTGTGAACACGATAAAGTCTTCATTTATAATCCAATGTTTACCAAATTTATTCAGTAGCTAGATATCCTGAGAGCTCCGTTCCTTTCGAAAACCAGCCAGATACATTCATGCATGATGGGATTATGGCCCTTTAAAAATGGCAAAATTGCTATAATTGACTCCGTTCCTTTTGAAAACCAGCCAGATCAGTCCATGTATGATTGGATTATGGCCCTTTAAAATTGGCAAAATTGCTATAATTGACCTTGTGAACACGATAACAACTTCATTTATTATCACATGTTTACCAAACATATGCAGTAGCTAGATATACATAAGAGCTCGGTTCCTTTTGAAAACCAGCCAGATCCATTCATGCATGACCGAATTATGGCCCTTTAAAATTGGCAAAATTGTTATAATTGACTTTGTGAACACGATAACAACTTCATTTATTTGTCACATGTCCTTTACATTAATTTTTTAGCTCTACTGGCCAAAGGCCAGAAGGGCTTATGTCGTGGCGATTTGTCTGTCGTGCGTGCGTCCGTCCGTCCGTCCGTAAACAATTTCTTGTTAACACGATAAGCCAGATCCACGCACGCATGACTGGATTATGGCCCTTGAAATGGTCAAAATTGCTATAAAAGAGCTTGTTAACACGATACAGTCTTCACTTTTGATTTTATCTCAATTAAACTTATTCAGTAGTTAGATATCCATGAGAGCTCGGTTCCTTTTGAAAACCAGCCAGATCCACGCACGCATGACTGGATTATGGCCCTTGAAATGGTCAAAATTGCTATAAAAGAGCTTGTTAACACGATACAGTCTTCACTTTTGATTGTATCTCAACCAAATTATACAGTAGTTAGATATCCATGAGAGCTCGGTTCCTTTCGTAAACCAGCCAGATCCGCCCATGCAAGACTGGATTATTGCCCTTGAAATTGTTAAAATTGCTTTAATTGAGCATGTGAAAACAATAGAGGCTCTATTTACTATCTGATCTTCACCAAACTTAGATAGTAGTTAAATATTGATGAGAGCTTGGTTCCTTTTTGAAAACCAGCCAGATCCGGCAAGACTGGATTATGGCCCATGAAATTGTAAAAATTGCTATAATACAGCTTGTGAACACAAAAGAGCCTCCATTTACTATCCGATCTTCACCACACATACATGCTCTGGATTGAAAATGACCAAAGAACCATACCTGTAGAGCATAGGCCCTCATGGGCCTCTTGTTTAAATAATTTTGTAGAAATGCTTCTTGGGTGACCCTATTTTAGAATCCTTCAAGCCATGTTGATTCGTCAAAAAACATGGCCACTAGAGGGTTGGGCTGTTTTGCCTTATATGACTGAAGTGAAAGCTTGAAAAATCTTGTCCCAAAGTATCTGGCAGATTTTTAAATAGTTTTGTAGAAATGTTCCTTGGACGACCCTTTATGAGATTCCTTCCAGTCATGGTTATTGGTAAACAATCATGGCAGCCAGGAAGCAGGGCTGTTTTGCCTTATATGACTAAAGTGTGAGAAAAAATAATCAGGCGAGAGATCCTCATGGCCCTCTTGTATATATATATATATGGTGTAAACTTAAAAAATCTTCTTGTCCAAAAGTCCTGGACCGCTTTGAAAATAATTTGGCACAATTCGGTGACCCTCTACTAGTATTGTTCAAAGTATTCTGATCCATTGAAAAACCTGGCCTCTGAGGGGCGGAGCTTGTTTTCCCTCTATGTATATATAAGTGGTGAAAACTTTAAAAATCTTCTTGTCCAAAAGTACTGGCCCGATTTGAAAATATTTTGGCACAAATGTTTCTTTGGTGACCCTCTACCAAGATTGTTCAAAGTATTCTGATCCATTGAAAAACATGACTTCCGGGGTTCGGGATTGTTTTCCCTACATGTTTAAATGGTGAAAACTTTATAAAAGAATTCTTGTCCAAAAGTACTGGCCCGATTTGAAAATAATTTGTCACAGATGTTCCTTGGGTGACCCTCTTTTAGGATTGCTCAAATTATTTTGATGCGTTGAAAAACATAGCCACCAGGGGGCGGAGCTTGTTTTCCTAATATGTGTATACATAGTGAACATTTAAAAATCTTCTTGTCCAAAAGTCCTGGACTATTTGAAAATAATTAGGCATAGATGTTTTTTGGTTGACCCTCTACCAAGATTGTTCAAATTATTCCGATCCGTTGAAAAAATGACTACCAGGGGATGGGGCTTGATTTCCTTGTATGAATATATATTGAAAACTTTAAAAAACTTCTTTTCAAAAGTATAGGCCTGATTTTGAAAATGTCCTGGGTGACCATTTACCAAATTATATTAAATCAGGTTAGTGAATCAGGGCCATCTTGGCCCTCTTGTTTTTATTAATTGCCGTTGTATAATAAATAGATTCTTGCATAAACTAATTATTATTATGGTATTAAAACTATATTGCTAATTATGCAACTAGATGGCCAAAATGGAAGAACCCAATCAATTGTGCCTCTTTATAATCTAATTTTGATCTTCGCTGGTTGCAAAGTATATAAGGTTGGTTTTACAGTGGCCTGGTTAACTTGAAAATAATGTTCAATAATTATTTTATCTTTGTATTCTGGTTCAACAGAATGATCAACAAAGCATAGTCCTAGAAGATATAAAAACACATATTCAGACATTAGAAGACCAGCTGAAGGCACTTACAGACCAAAGCAGACAAATTCCAGGGACATCTTCAGGAACCTTGGTACGTGTATATGAATCTAATATTTCAATTGGTTTTGAAGTGCTCAAGGTGAGTTATTGTGATTGCCTTTTGTACGGTGTGCGTCGTGCATCAACATCTTCTCAGTGACCAGTAGGTCAATTGGGATGAAACTTCGAAGATATGGACTTTAGTGAAAACTTTAAAAATCTTTTCCTCCCAAATTATTTGGCTGATTTTCAAATAATTTTGCAGAAATGTTCCATGGATGATACTCTACAAGATTCCTTCAAGCCATAGTGATTGGTAAACAAATATGGCCACCAGGGGGCGGGGTTGTCTGGAGACTTAATTTTGGCAGTGGAGCGATATTGGCCCTCTTAGGCCTCATGTATAAGCTTACCTGACCAAAACATGAGTTAATGTGGTTGACTGTGTGGTTGGCATGACAAATCACATTACATAAGTCAGTTGAGCGATCCAGGGCCATCATGGCCCTTTTGTTTGAATTGTAAGTCACTTGCTGAACAAAACGCATCCAGAGAAAATATATTTGAAAAGTGAAAGAATGCATTTAGAAAAGATGACATTGTGGGAAAAGGAGAACTTGCTATGTTTGTGCAATATCTGCTTTTTTGTCGAATTGCAAGGCAAAATATGACCTATTTATTGGTGCTATCTGTCCATCTGGTGTAACATTTTGTTAACCATGTTTCTGAGGTACTTTAAATTTCAAAATTAGTTTCAATTTTATTAAGTGTCCTTCACTTTGACTTAAACTAGGTAACGGTGGCCTTTGTTTTCCACTTGAATGACTGATAAAACTTTGCATTTAGGCCCATTTCTTTTGTAATAAAACTAGGAAAGACAGATTTTCTCAAAGAATATTTACCATACTAATGATCTGATGTTTTGACAAGTCTCCTGCTACCATGGCGTCAATTACCATCTCTACCAGGGAACTGGTTTAAAAATTCTTCTACTATGGACTTTTTAGCTCACCTAAGCACGAAGTGCGAGGTGAGCTTTTGTGATCACTCACACACCAGCTTCGTCGTCTTTATGTCCGTCTGTTAACAATTTCCTACAAATGACTTCTCCTACTAAACCAATGGACTGATTTCAAAATAACTTCACAGGAATGTTGCCTAGATGGGCCTCTTTTCAAGTTGTTCCAAAATATTAATTCCAAGTAAAACTTTGCAGGGTTTTCAAAATAAATTGATTGCCGATCAAAATCATCTGTTAAAATCACTTTTTGATCTGTTAGTTTTGCTCCCCTGTGCCCCCTTCCAGGGATTTGCCCTTGATCTGACCACAAGCCTGATCAGTTACTTTTCTCATTGATCTGTTAAAACAAAACATTTTGACATCCCTGACTTTGGTAACTGCGGCAAAACTTTAAAAAATCCTTTTGTCCAAAAGTACTGGCCTGATTTGAAAATAATTTTGCACAAATGTTCCTTGGGAAAAACATGGCTGCCACACCAAAATCAATGACCCGATTTAAAACTAATTTGGCAAAAATAATTCTTGGGTGACCCTATACCAAGATTGTTGAAATTATTCCGATCCTTTGAAAAACATGACTGTCAGGGGGTGGGGCTTGTTAGCTCAACTGAGCACAACGTGCGAGGTGAGCTATTGTGATCGCTTTTCATCCGTCGTCGTCCGTTCACTTTTTGCTACTAATAACTTCTTCTCCTTAACCAATGGATTGATTTCATAATATTCTTATAGGAATGTTCCTTAGGTGGTCCTCTTTCAAAGTTGTTAAAAATAAATTAATTCCATGTAGAACTTTGGTTGCTGCGGCATCAGAAAAGGGTAAAATTGCCAAAACTTTAAAAATCTTCTCGTCCAAAAGTACTGGTCCGATTTTATAATTATTTGGCACAAATGTTCCTTGGGAGACCCTTTACCAAGATATGGCCAACAGGGGGCGGAGCTTGTTTTCGTTAAATGTGCATTGTAAAAACTTAAAAATAATGTGGCACAAATGTTCCTTGAGGAACCCTCTACCAAGATTGTTCAAATTATTTGGATCCGATAAAAAACATGGCCTCTCGGGGAGCGGGGCTTGATTTTTGTTAAATGTGCATTGTAAAAACTTTAAAATATCTACTTGTCCGAAAGTACTGGCCCGATTTGAAAAATGTGCCACAAATGTTCCTTGGGGGACCTTCTTCCAATATTGTTCAAATTATTCGGATCCGATAAAAAACATGGCCTCTAGCGGGCGAGGGCTTGTTTTCCTTATATGTGCATTGTAAAAACTTCCTAGATTTAATTAAATTAGGTGAGCAATATAGGACCATTATGGTCCGCTTGTTTTCCTTATATGTATACATATAGTGAAAACTTCAAAAATCTTCTTGTTTTTAGCTCGACTATTCAAAGAATATGAGAGCTATTACACACTTATTGTACATCATCAAATGACCTTGCAGGACAAGACCCAGAACTCTGTATAAGATTTTGACACAATTATGCCCCTTTGTAGAAATTATTATCATGGACATATATCTCAGTAAACACTAATGATATTGTCTTGAAACTTTATTAATGTCTTCAGGGGTGTCGGACAGTCACGTTCAGTACAAATTATGGCCCTTGTTTGACTTTGGCAATTTGGCATGCAAGTTACTATAACAGGGCTCCTTCTGGCCAGGTAGCCTCTGTTGTGGGTTCTTTGTTCGAGGGTCAGGTAAATCTCAATAACGAACGGATTCATTATTATACATTTTATTATGTATGTACAGAAACATCATCAAATTTAGGGAATTAGATGATCATACACACATCTGTCTCATTCTATTCGTGTCAATTATTGCTGTTAAAAATTCAATCCAAATCCAACATTTCCAAATTACCAATCTAATATAGTGTTAACCAAACAAGGGAAAATGACTGACTGACCAAATCCAATTGTCATGTGACCAAAATTGGCGGGAGCAATTAGCATGAATTTAGACAGGTGAACTCAACTCAACAAGTTATATCAACTTGACATGTCACAGCAAAAGTGACCCTATTACATACTTCCCCAGCCTATAAAATGACGTCTCGTCATTGTCATGTCAAAATCGTCTAACATGTCATGTAATAAATAAAATAAGTATACAATATATGCATATACAAAATAGACATTCTCAGCAAAACAAACTTGTTACTTTGAACTTCAGCAGCATTACCTGTAAAAGAAATATAAAAAAATGTATGTCAGTTGATATATTCCAGTTAAACATGAAGAAAAATATATTAATTTCAAAACTCAGTTAATCTAAATTTACAAAACACTCCTCTCTTCCATGATAAATTGCGTCCACGCATTGACCTTCTGTAAAACTAAATTATTTATAAAAACTAAATCTCTTTTCTGAAAGGAAAACATAATTACTTAATTATTGAATCTAAAATACTGTATACAACAGTTCTATCTATCTGCTCCAAAATTCCTACTGACATTAAAACATTCAGTGCCTCTAACTTTGAATCATGAGGTTTTACTACTACCTGATTCATCTGATACGAATAGAACCATACTGGTCTTCGTTTCTCTCTTTGAGATCTTCTTGGGGCAGGTATTGGGGGATATATTGCGTCTGGATTCTCTACTCTAAACACTTGTCTTTCTGTAACTGTTTCTCCAGACTCTCCTCCTTCTGTGCCGGCCCGGCCGGGTAGCTCAATTGGTAGCGTATCTGACTCGTGATCTGGAGGTCACGGGTTCGATACCCGGTTGCGGCGCGTTCTTTCGGGCGATGTTTTCCATTGCCTCTCACCTCTGATCTATGTGAGAAAGTAGTCAGTGGCTTCGAAAGAATGTTGTGTAAGTACTGGTGTGGGAAAGCCAGGAAAACATGGGTAGGTGCACTGACCGCCGTGATATGACCAAAGCTGTTGAAAGCGGTGTTAAACTCCAAACAAACAAACAAAAAATCCTTCTGTGCCATTTTTACTTTCTAGACCTTGCTTTTCGCTCACTGTCTTTTCATCTGTTCTTTTCTGTATGTCTGTTATGTGTCCAGCTGCTGCTGTTCCATCATCTTCTGTATAATTTTCATTCTCGATATCTCTTTTATTGCTGTCGAGAGCATTAGATATATCATTTGTCCTTACTGTATTCTCTGAGGCATTCCAACTGTCTCTGAAGCTTCTTTCTTCACCATAACGGGCATTTGTAAACTCTGTTCCTGTTCTGTCTTCCTTACTTAAGTCGTTTGTTGACTCTCTCCTAGCTATAACTTCTATATTCGAAGTTTTCCTTCCATATCTTTCAGGAGCATGAACGTCCCCATGTATAACTGTAGTGTCTACAATTCTAGTTCCTGATCCCCCTATCATTTCTTCATCTGAGTCTTCACTCGACTCACTCACATCTATTTTCTCCTGTAGCATGTTTCTTTTCTCAATTTCTTGTGTGGCCACAACTTTCTTCTTCTCCAAAGATATCCTCTTCTTTGGAAGTGGTTCTGTTCTTTCTGCTATCCTATCTCCAATTGGAAACAAATGGTTCCTATGCAATGTTCTCTTATTGCACCCGGTGTTTCTGTTTTAACCTTATAAACAGGAATATGCTCGTTTGGCTGTTCTATAACAGTATACATGTCATTTTCGAATATATCTTGGATCTTGTGTTTGCCTTCAAATGCAAGAACGTTAACCAACACTCTGCCTCCTATTGATAAAGTGACTGCTTTTGCCTTCAAATCATAATGGCTTTTTTGTCTCTCTTTTGACTTCTTCAGATGTTTCAGAACTATTTCCTTTGTTACTTCTATTCTGTTCTGAAGATCATCTATATAGTCTTTGGTTGTGTCACTTGTTCGAACATTGAATCAACTGGTAGTTTTGGCTTTCTGCCAAACATAATCTCAAATGGTGAATATTTTGTTGAACTTTGAGGTGTGCAGTTGTATGCATATACCAAAGAATTGATATATCTTTTCCAGTCTGCTTTTTGGTCATTCTCTAGAGTCCCTAGCATTCCAAGTAAAGTTCTATTAAACCTTTCTGGGCCAGCATTTCCTTGTGGATGGTAAATAGATGTTCTATCTTGATTCACTAAGTAATAACATGTGAATCTTTCTCTCACAATGGCATACAGTTTACATGTATAATATAATGGTACTAAATATCAGAAAAATGGCATTTGTACACCTTTAGATAACAAAATCTGCTGATTCCATGCCAGTATGTATCAGACTGCAAATATATGTTTTAAAGAGACAATTATTTGGTAATAATTTCTCTGTTTCAAACAAACACAGACATCACTACTAAATCAATTACATGTATATATAAACAATCCTTTTCCTTATTAATGGCTGACAGCTGAAACAACAAATTGTGTAATCTTTACATAAATTAAGGTGTACTCACACATGTCTTTATCCTAATTCTATATTCCTACACAATGTACACTGATCACAGTCCTAAATATCCTTTCATTGTCCTACTTAAAACTAATTAAGAAACTGTCCGCAAGTCCTTCACCTCTCCATTTAAAATAACTGTCCACGGTTATGTATACACACTGGTCACAATAAAGGGTAAAAATCCAATGATGGGTATCCTGTGCAGTCATGCTTGGTATGTTTACTGCAATAGTCATTTAAACATCTCACTTTCCAGCTTGTTCGTAGTTCACTTAAACCATATTGGGCGCCAAAATATAACAGGGCTCCTTCTGGCCAGGTAGCCTCTGTTGTGGGTTCTTTGTTCGAGGGTCAGGTAAATCTCAATAACGAACGGAATCATCATTATACATTTTATTATGTATGTACAGAAACATCATCCAATTTAGGGAATTAGATGATCATACACACATCTGTCTCATTTTATTCGTGTCACTTATTGCTGTTATAAATTCAATCCAAATCCAACATTTCCAAATTACCAATCTAATATAGTGTTAACCAAACAAGGGAAAATGACTGACTGACCAAATCCAATTGTCATGTGACCAAAATTGGCGGGAGCAATTAGCATGAATTTAGACAGGTGAACTCAACTCAACAAGTTATATCAACTTGACATGTCACAGCAAAAGTGACCCTATTACATAACTATCATGCATATATCTTATTAACCACTGTTTACTATAGAAACAAATGGCAAATAGTCGAGCATGCTGTCTTATGGACAGCTCTTGTTAAATCTTCTTGTCTGAAACCGAAAGGCCTAGAGCTTCTATATATGGTGTGTAGCAATGTCTAGTAGTCCTAAAAAAAAATTCAAATAATGCCCCTGGGGTCAAAATTGGATTTTACATAGAGATACATGGGGAAACTTTAAAAATCTTCTTGTCTGAAACTGACAGGCCTAGAGCTTCGATATTTAATGTGTAGCATTGTCTCCTGGTCCTCTTGGATCAAAATTGGCCCTGCGGGGGTCATCTGTTTTACATAGAAATATATAGGGAAAAACTTCTTGTCTGAAACCAAAAGGTCTAGAGCTTAGATACATATTTGGTGTCTAGCATTGTCTAGAAGTCCTTTACAAAGATTGTTTAAATTATGCCCCTGGGTTCAAAATTGGCCCCAACCCGGAATCACCTGTATTACAAACAGATATATAGGGAAAACTTTGAAAATCTTCTTGTCTGAAACCGAAAGGCCTAGAGCTTAGATATTTGGTGTGAAGCATTATCTAGTTGTCCTCTACCAAGATAATACAAATTATGCCTCTGGGTTCAAAACTGGCCCCACTCCAGGGGTCACCTGTTTTATAAAGATATATATAGGGTAAACTTAGAAAAATCTTCTTGTCTAAAACGAAAAGGCCTAAAGCTTACATATATGGTGACTATAATAGTCTAGTGGTCTTCTACCAAGATTGTTCAAATTATACTCTTGGGGTGTGGCCCCGCCCTGGGGTCACCTGTTTTTCATAGAGATATATAGGGAAAAACTTGTTAAAAACTGACTGGTACATAAACATTTCTTGGGTGACCTTCTTAGTCATATTAACTTGACAAAAGACAGGCGACATAGGGTGTTTGTTTTTCACTCTCTGGTCCTCTTTGGCCTCTTTGTATTGGTTTACATGACTGCAAAATGAGTTATTGTGGTTGGCATGACAAATCACATTTCACGACTCAGGTGAGCGATCCAGGGCCATGATGGCCATCTTGTCTGAATTATATTGCAAAATGTATCTGTAAATGTTTTGCAATTGAAAAAAGACAATTTGTTTTTGGTGGGATATGGTTTTTATAATAAATTATATAAACCTCCACACACAACAAATCGGCAGCAGATGACTTTGAAAACATCAAGTCAGAAATATGGAAAATCTTTTTAATATAAGTATTGTTTTTGAAAATAGTTTAACCTTTTCCCTCATACGACAATTCTGCAACAGACGACTTTGAACACATTGACTAAAAGTGGAAAACATTGGCAAAAGGAGAAATTGCTCGTTTTGATCAATTTCTTCTTTTGTCACTATGTTTTCAAAAAGCCGTCTGCTGCAGAGGCGTCAGAAAGCGTCTATATGAGGGAAAGGGTTAAAACATTTTGTCAAAAGAAGAAATTGTTCATAATTAGCAATTTCTCCCTTTGCATCAATTTTCTTAAATGTCGTCTGCTGCAAATGGGTCAAAATGAGTCAGCAACTTGGATAGGTTAAATAACCAACATGATATCACACTGAAAGCCAAATACATGTACTGGTAGTATCCTCAGTATTTGATCAATCAAATCAGCATAATTGGCATAACACTATAACAACTTGAATCTATTATAAACACTTATCCTTTTGCCACTAACAGATGTATTTGGAAGAATTTAGTTTCATGACCAATGACAGTTAGATACTCTTGTTCATTGTTTTCAAACTTAACATGCTGCATACTTCTTTATCATAAAAAATAACTTTCAGTGTAATTTAAATAAAAAATAAACACAGATTGAATACAAACTATATGTTGGGATCAAAGTTGTCTGCTGTATATTTGTTGTTTATGGAAAAGGGGGAGGCGGGTAATGTTTGAGTAAGTGTGTAATCCTATCAATTCACATCTGCAGGAACAGAGGTGTGACACTTGGTCATTCAAGCGTTCTTTCATAGTGGACTTTTTTTAATTGCATTGTAAAAGGTGCCTAAAATATTTTGCAATTGAGGGCGAAACTTTATTCACAATGTAATTCAGATTAGTGGGAACGGTCCATAGCAGTATTACGGTGTCATTATTTGAGTTCATCTAACAAAGTGTTTCCATTCCATGTCAATGTGTGAATCTTTATTATGACTGCCTCAGAAGTGTAGTGGTAGAGCGTCTGCCCTGGGTGCAATCTTGGAGAGGGTCATACCAAAGACTTTAGCCCTCAAGAGTGTTGGGTAAGCATACCAACTGACTGGATGGTGTCAGAAAGTGAAATGTAGAACTGGTATAACTTACCAAGAAAATGCCTGAATATAACTCAAAGGTTGAATGCGGTGTTAACAAACAAACATCTTTATTATCATTTTTAAATTTATATGTTTTTCTTTATCAGTCCTCCGTTCCTGAAATAATTTACGCCAGACCAAAAAAAAGGACAGGATGGAAACCGGTTGCCGAAAAGGGGAAGTCTGGAGCTAAGCTTAGTAAAAAATCACATGAAGACAAAGGAAATTTTGTACCTGACCAAGAAGAAAGAGAATATGTCATTATTAAAGACAGTAAGCTATGATATTGGTATTATGTTGCATATTGATCTCGCTGGAAATTTAAATGTCTACAATATTAAGATAATTTTGACACTTCAGGTTATTGTCTCAATATCAAAAACCATGTATTACGATCACGGAATTTTAAGAAAGTAACTCACCAAAACGACCGAATGCATTTATAAATTTTATATATTGAATGTATCAAGCCGTCTTTTCTCTCTATATAAATCCAGGAAATAGTCACAGTGGTGATTTTAGTTTCATGGGAGATTTAGTCCAAGACAATGTCGGAGGCTGCTTTCCACCTCCAGCTAGTTAGCTTCAACAATTTGTCTATCTCTTAGTCTGTCCATCTGACTGTGTCTTCATCTGTCTGTCTCTTAGTCTGTCCATCTGACTGTCTCACTCAGTCTGTCCATCTGACTGTCTCTCGGTCTGTCCATCCGACTGTCTCTCGGTCTGTCCATCTGACTGTCTCTCGGTCTGTCCATCTGACTGTCTCACTCAGTTTGTCAATCTGACTGTGTCTCGGTCTGTCTATCTGACTGTCTGTCTGTTCATCTGACTGTCTGTCCTTCTGCCTGTCTCTTGGTTTGTCCATCTGACTGTGTCTGACTCAGTCTGTCCATCTGACTGTCTCTCGGTCTGTCTATCTGACTGTGTCTCGGTCTGTCAATCTGACTGTGTCTCGGTCGGTCCATCTGATTGTCTCTCGGCTTGTCTATTTGACTGTCTCGGTCTGTCCATCTAATTGTCTGTCTGTCTGTCAATCTGACTGTTTCTCGGTCTGTCTATCTGACTGTATCTAGGTATGTCCATGATGAGTATAGTACATAATAGATAAACTTGGTTAGAGAGCTTTAACAATTTACACTAGAGGTTCAGAAGTCATGTGATTATATATCTTGTCCCCTCTGTAACTATTGAACCGATCGAAGGATCGAGGTGTATTAACCATATTGAGATAATGAGCGTAGTACATAATAATACCCCCAATAAACGAAGTTTAGAGGGGATATATTGGAGTCACCCTATGGTTGGTCGATCGGTCGGTCAGTCAGTTGGTCCGTTGCAATTTTAATTATCTGGAGCATAACTTTAAAACTAACTTTTGGAATTTAATAACACTTCATACGATGATACAACACATTGAGAGGAAGTGCGGTCTATAGGAACCATACCTCTACTTAACTTAATTACAGAGTTATTGCCCTTTGTTACTTTTTTTTGTCCGCAGAATTACTTAATAACTAATAGATGTAATCTAATAAAACTTTATACACTGGTAGAGCACAATGAGAGAAAGTGCAGTGTACAAGAACCATAACTCTAATTTACATGATTACAGAATAATTGCCCTTTGTTACTTTTTCTTGTGCTTAACAATGTCTGGAGCATAACTTTTAAACTAATTGTTGGAATTTAATAAAACTTCATACGATGATCCAACACATTGAGAGGAAGTGCGGTGTACAGGAACCATAACTCTATTTTACCTAAATACAGAGTTATTGCCCTTTGTTACTTTTTCTTGTGCGGAGAATTTCTTAATAACTAATAGATGGAATCTAATAAAACTTCATACAATGGTAGAGCACAATAAGAGGAAGTGCAGTGTACAAGAACCATAACTCTACTTTGCATAATTACAGAGTTATTGCCCTTTGTTACTTTTTGTTGAGCATAGAATAATTTCAAAACTACTGGATGGAATTTAATAAAACTTTATACTATGATACAACACATTGAAAGGAAGTGCATGCAGTGAACAATAACCATAACTCTATTTTAGCTAATTACAGATTTATTGCCCTTTGTTTCATTTTCTTGTTCGTAGAATAATTTTCATCGCCCTTCCTTACTTTTTTCTTTGTCCGTAGGTTATCTTTTAACCTACGAGTTGAAATTTAAGTTGGGGTTTCTTAATATTCCAATACCTTTCCTATGAGGGCGATGTTCGGGGGTATTAATCACATTCAGTGATAGTTCTAGTTTAGATAACTCTGTTCATAGTCAGGGGTTAAACAATCATTTGATTATAATCTTCTCAATTCTGTTTTTAATTGATGGAAGGATGTGTAAATAACTTGACAGTTATGTTGACCATAATGTAAATGTGTTCAGAGTTTCAGTTTCAGCTTGCTTGGTTTATAGTCAAGATAACAGCAGTGGTCCAGAGGTCAAGTGACCATCTTTTTATTCAACCTTTAATAGTTGAAACGATTGAAAGAATTTGTCAGATATTGACAAAATTGAGACAGAGCACATGATTCAACACGCTTGGTTGAATGTCAGGTTCACACTTGGAATTAACATACATGTGATTAAATATGTTGTCCTCTCCGTAATAGTTATTGTGCTGTCTGTCTGTAAAGTAGAAAGACACTGAGGAATTACTTCTCCGATGTCTATCTGTCTGTCCATCTCGCTTACTTGGTCATGTCTTTGTTTCTGTTTGGAAGATTCACTTCAAAGTTCAAACAGTCATATCTTGTGATAAAAAAAATGGAACAATACTAGGAACATAATTCTAGTCAAGTTACATTTGTACTGATCTCCCCTTTTAAGGGTTTTTCGCACCTATAAATCAACTTTTCCAGGTGACACATGTGTTCCAGGGAACGCTCTTGTGTATGGATGAAGGGATTTTTAGCTCACCTATGCACGAAGTGCAAAGTGAGCTATTGTGATCACATTTTGTCCGGCGTCCGTCCGTCGTCAGTCGTCCGGCGTGCGTCGTCAACATTTCAGCTTGTTAACACTCTACAGGCTACATTTTGCATCCAACCTTCATGAAAGTGTATCAGAACATCCATCTCCATCAAATCTTGGACAAGTTCGAAACTGAGCCATATGAGGTCAAAAACGAGGTCACTAGGTCAAATTGAAGCGAAATCTTGTTAACACTCTGGAGGCCACATTTTCAACTTGAGCATGTTGAAACTTTATCAGAATGTTTGTCTTGATGATATGTAGCTCAAGTTTGAACATGGGTCATGTTGGGTCAAAAAGTAGGTCACTAGGTCAAATTGAAGGAAAATCTTGTTAACACTCCAGAGGCCGCAAATTTTGCTTCAGCAGTTTGAAATTTTGTCAGAATGTTTGTCTTAAAAATAGGTCAAGTTCGAATATGGGTCATATTGGGTTAGAAACTAGGTCACTAGGCCAAATTGTTTTGCATTGCAGTACATTGTATAATTAAGGTGAGCGATCCAGGGCCATCATGGCCCTCTTGTTTAAGTCATAAGACTTGAGAATTCGACATGCTTGTTTCACAGTAGGGGTTAAATGTTAATTATAAAGTTTGAAGGGGGTATATTGAAATCACCCTGTGGTCGGTCGGTGTGTTTAATTGTCGGTCCGTTGCAATTTTCCTTGTCCGGAGCATAACTTGAAAAATACTAGATGGAATTTAGTAAATCTTCGTAAGATAATACAACACAGTGAGAGGAAGTGCAGTGTACAAGAACTATAACTATATTTCACCTTGTTACAGAGTTATTGCCCTTTGTCCCTCAGCATAACTCAAATAATTATAAAATTTATTGATTGCCATGTAAGCCTGTGCAGTGCACAACACTTAAAAGGGCTTTATTTTCTAATTTTAAGAAAGACAATCGAAAAATGAACATATTAAGAATAACCCGATCCACAACATTTTCAATTTAAGGTTGGGTTTCTATATAGTTAACTACCATTTCCTATCAGGGCGGCGTTCAGGAGTATTACTCACAGTGATAGCTCTAGTTTTATTAGTCGGCTCCCTGTAGTGCAGATATACTCCATCATCTGTTCTTCTGTATGCATTCATTGGTCATAACATTTTATCTGTTCTGCTGATTTGTTTTAAACATGCACGCGGGCTGTCAATCCAGGGGTTGTGAGTTCGAATCACAGCTCGGCCAACTTTCTTTCCGAGGATTGACAAAAGTCAATGCGACAAGCATCGTTCGTCTTCCACCAATGGGCTTAGTCTATGTGGAAAAGCAGCCAGTTGCTTGGGAAGATTGTTGTGTGTACTGGTGTGAGAAAACCAGGAAATGCATGAGTAGGTGAACTTGCCGCCGTGATATAACTGAGAAATTGTTAAAAACGGCATTAAACCCCAATCAATCAATCAATCAATTTAAACATGGAACAATGATACCTGCTGATCTCCCCTTGTCAATTATTCAATATATGAAGGTTTTTTTTACTAATTTTCGAATGTATTAACTTCAAACTTGGTGTGAATGTAGCTTATGACTGCAGATAATTCTAATATGCATGCTATTGGGATCATCCTGTTACCTGATTGTGTGGTGCATCATATGTTCAACAATTTCTTAATATCTCATCACTTAAACAACTGTGTCCATTGCAGCCAAACTTAACAGAAATGATCCTTTGTCGATCCTCTTAAAATTCTTCAAAACATTTAATAATTCAAAACTTTGGTTGCTGTGTCATCAGAAAGAGGAAAAAATGACAAACTTTATAAACTTCTTTTCCTCTGAAACTGATTCCAGGATCATTTGGCAGAATTGTTTTTTAAGTGTCACCCTACAAGACTTGTTATAGCTTATTCAGGAATGCCCCTTTTTCAACTAGAAAATAACAGACTGGTGTTTGCTCCGTGGCGCTCTTGTTCGTTAAATCATCATGAAAAGTCTTCAGAACATTCATCTCAATCATATCTAGGCCAAGTTTATAACTGGGTCACATGTGATAAAAAATTGGGGCACTTGATCGACAGACCACAATCTGTATGATCGCTAACTGTAAGGCAGGGAAACACATGACTTCGTTGTCTTCTGTCATTCAAACCTGGCATTAATTGGTCGTAAATTTCTGTGTGGCAGATTCACTTCAAAGTTGCGACATTCATATGTTGTGTTCAGAAGAAAGAAACATAATACTAGTTAACTATTTCCTTTTTTTAGCTCTACTGGCCAAAGGCCAGAAGGGCTTATGTCGTGGCGATTTTTCCGTCGTCCGTGCGTGCGTCTGTGCGTCTGTCTGTGCGGCCGTCCGTAATTAATTTATTGTTAACACGATACAGTCTTCACTTTTGATTGATCTCAACCAAACTTATACAGTAGTTGGATATCCATGAGAGCTCAGTTTCTTTTGAAAACCAGCCTGATCCGCCCATGCATGACTGGATTATGGCCCTTGAAATTGTCAAAATTGCTATAAAAGAGCTTGTTAACACGATAGTCTTCACTTTTGATTGTATCTCAACCAAACTTTTACAGTAGTTAGATATCCATGAGAGTTTGGCTCATTTCTAAGAAACAGCCAGATCTACCCATGCATGGCTGGATTATGGCCCTTGAAATTGTCAAAATTGCTATAATACAGCTTGTGAACACAATAGAGCTTCCATTTACTATCTGATCTTCACCAAACTTAGATGGTATTTGAATATTGATGACATATTGGTTCCTTTTGAAACAAGCCAGATCAATGCAAGTAGAGCATATGCTCTCATGGGACTCTTGTTTTAAGCTCACCTGAGCATGAAGTTCTAATGTGAGCTATTGTGACCACATTTTTGTCCGCAGTCTGTTCTCAAAATTACCTTGTGAACACTCTACAGGCCACATTTAGCATCCAAACTTCATGGAAGTTTATCAAAACATACATATCCATCAAATCCTGGCAAAATTAGAAACGGTGTCATGTGAGGTCAAAAACTAGGTTAAACGGTCGAATTGAAGGAAACTCTTGTTAACACTCTTGAGGCTGAATTTTTAATTTTAGCATGATGGAACTTTGTTAGGATAATGGTCTTGATGATATCTAGGCTAAGTTTGAATATGGGTCATGTTGGGGGCAAATACTATGTCATAAGGTAAATTGAAAATAGTGTTAACACTCTATAGCCCCACATTGTTCTTTTGAACAGTTTGAAACTTTGTCATAGTAATTGTCTTAATGATTTCTATCCAAGTTCAAATATTGGTCATATTGGTTTAAATACTAGGTCACTAGGTCAAATTGAAGGAAAATCTTGTTAACAATCTGGAAGCCGTATCTTTTAACTTGAGCACATTGAAACTTTGGCGGAATTGGTGTTTTGGTGATATCTACGTAAAGTTTGAATACCAGTTTTGCCCAGTTAAAAACTAGGTCAATAGGCCAAATTGAAGGAAAATCTTGTTTACACTCTGGAAGCCATATTTTATAGCTAGTTGAATATTATCAGAATGATTGTCTTGACGATATCTAGGCCAAGTTCGAATATGGGTCAAAATAAGGGCACTAGGCCAAATTGAAGGGGCCTCTTGTTAACAACAGTATTAGCTTACCTGATTTCCAATTTATCAATTTCAAACTTTGTTTGTAGGTAGCTTTTGACCTGCAGATGTACATTGCACAAAAATTATAATTCTAGCAAACATTTTTGGAATGATCACCCTGTGTGCATTGGTTTCTGTTATTCATCAAAGCATTCATCTCCGTCAAATATTGGTCAAATTTATAACTGGGTCAAAAACTAGGTCAAATTTTAGAAATAACATTTAGAACACTCTACACAGCACATTGTTTATCCAATCTTCATGAAAATTATCAGAACATTCATCAACATAACATCTTGTCCAAGGTCAAGATCATGTGAGGTCAGACATTAGGTGACTAGGTCAGTTTAATGAAAATATTTTCATTTTATTTCTGAACACTCTTGCATTGTTATTCAATTTTCATGAGAGTTCATTAGACATTAATTACCATCAAATTTATTTATTGTTCGAATCTAGGTAACAAGAGGTTAAAAACTAGTTAACTCAAGTCATTTTTTTAAAACCCTTGAAATTGAAACTGGAGACGCGCCACACAGTTCACATATTCAAAAATAGACTTCTTAGGTGATCCAAAAGTGCTTTGACACTTTTCAATTTGGCGATTGATTGCAATTCATTAGAAAAACTTGTTAATTATTGTTGTTCAAAATAATTATGCTTCTATGTGTTACAAATTTAAAATAATTTTCCAATAAATGCAGTAAAGCAGAAAAAGCACATACTGGATCTAAACGTAGTTTTCACTTTGATTTCACAGAATTAAGGACAGAAATAATAGACCATTATAAAGAAACTGGATGTTGTACCACGGCTGTACCAGCTCTGATGGATGGAAAAGAAGTCAATATAGATGAGATGTTTGTAATGCCATCAATGAGGGTCAGGAAAAATATGACAACTGGTACAAGAGGCAGTAGTGACGTCACTAAATTAACCCGTCAAGAAACTGAAGATGTTACAACAGACAATATTACAACAATACATGAGCTTTTCGAGAAGGATGGACAATCCTTTAGACGAATATGTATTTCTGGGGATGCCGGCCAAGGAAAGACGACTCTGTGTCAGAAGATAGTATCCACCTGGTGTAAAGTCCATGGATATAATGAAAATATACCCAACACTAAACATCAGTTTCTGAAATCATTTGATTTGTTATTCTATCTACCTCTGAGAAATAATAAATTATCAGATGTCATTGAAATGATTCAAACTGAGATAGTGAGAGATGATTCGCATAAAGCCTTGAAGCAAGTTCTGATAAAAGAATCAAAAAACTGTCTGATTATTCTTGATGGGCTGGATGAATGGCTGCCACCAGAAGACTGTAAGCACAAACTACCTTACATTGATCAAAGAGAAAAGTTTACTGTCCTGATAACATCAAGGCCCTGGAAACTTGAAGATCTGCGACTAAAGATGCATGAAATAGGACGAGAAGTTGAACTCAATGGGATAGAGAAAGACAAGCTTATAGAAGCTGTAGTAAATATCTTGAATAGCAAGTATGCCAAAAATAGAAAATGGAAATCTTTCAAGTATGCAGCAGATAGCAAAACCGTTTTGAATGAAACATATAAGAAGGTGAAACATCTGATAGATGTCCCAATCATTTTAACAGAGATGGTTTGTATGTGGTATGATGATGAAGAATTTGGTAACACTCGTGTAAAAATCTACATTAAAATGTTGGATTATCTGTTTAATGTGGCAGACAGACGTCGTCAAAAGATGTTGGATTCAGCAAGGATGAGAGAACAAAGGTCAAATAATAAACAGCTAAACGATGTTTTCAAATGTTTTAGATTTTGTGATAAGTTCACTGAAATTTTATTCAAGCTCTCAGATTTAGCTTACCATACTCTGTTCAATGAAGAAAGGGATAATTCTCTCGTTTTCTCTGATACAGTCACTAAAATATACAAGTTGGCAGGAAATGATGTGAAATTTTGTCTTTTTGTGGGAATACTCTCTCAAACAAATCATCGAAGTAAAGCAAGATCACACACAAAGCGTATTTCTTTTCTACACAAGACTTTTCAAGAATTTTTAGCAGCCCTATATATTGCTTGTGGAGGAAATGACGGAAGTTTTATTGAAATGTTACAAACATTGAAACATTTGGATGACGTATTTGAAATGTCGCAAGTGCTGATATTCTTGAGTGATCTAAGGCCTGACCTGATAGGTGATATAAGTCTTCATTTAGCACAGTTAACAGATAAGGACGAAAGGTTTCTGCAGTATAGACATACTATTAGGCCTGAACATTATATAATTGGTAGAATTCAGAAAATTATCTATAACTGTATTGTTGAAGTACCCGAACCCAGTATGTTGGACAATAAGGTTGAGTTGCGTGATTTTATTTTGATTAATACCGATTTTCCATTTACTGTTATTGCTCCTGATGAGAATTTTGAGGAGATTATCCCCTATGTGAATGTCAAGGGTATTAAGTCTTATGTTCAACAATTTGTTAAAGACATTGATAAGAGGATACAACTGATTGATTCTGACCTAGTAAAACTGTGTGTTTGCATTAGGTCACAAGAAGATATGGATTGGGTGACTAGTACAGTAGAGAGTTGTTGTTCATCTTTAACTTGTCTTAGTGTTCTCATATATGAAGGCGAGGAGAGAAATCTTATGAATATGAATAATTTTCTCACAGCACTACCTAAAGTAAATAATTTAACTTGTGTTGAATTGAAATCACCTGTTTTGATGAATCTTGCACATTCAGATATAGAGTATCTAGGGGAAATACTCTCAGAGAGAACACAGTTACAGGACATCGGACTTGATAGTATTAGGTGTACAACATGTCAACAGGGACAATGTAATTATAGAATAAATCTGTTACATCACAAACAGTTACAATATTTGAGATTACAGGAACTAGATGGGAATATTGTACTGAGTAATGAGGTTCCTGTAGACTTTTGTTGGATATGGAATGTAAAGTGTGCTGTGTCCATTCTAGATTCATTGAAGTCCTCCACAAATCTACAAGTGTTATTTGTTCGTGATGACAGGGATGATGATAATGACATGGATGATGATGACGACATGGATGATCATGATGACATGAATGTTCTCAATAACACAGATGATGACATTCCACCGCATCACACCAATAGTATAACCAGTTCTACAACAACAGTACAGGATAATGAGAGGGATGTACATCCTACTCCATTATGTGTATCTAATGTACTGACTGAAGTTATACCAACATTAAAGAATTTAAGAACATTACAACTGTGTATAAATTTTAAACAAAACATACTGAGATTATCTCCAGAGATGACAAGTCTGGAGAAAGTGATTTTTTTTAATGGTTCAATGACATTACAGTGCTTACAGTGTTTTATTGACAGTCTGTCCCAGACACAAGAAGTAGATGTATTTATATGTGGGATGTCGATCTGTCCTAAAGAAGATTTGTCTGCAGCACTAAAATACATCACAGACAGACACCAAGCATTGCCACGTCGTCAATACAAAATAGCATGTAGAGACCTTAATGTTATATTTACCACCAGACCACCTCACTAATTCAGTTCTCGTCTATGGATAAACTGTACCTTACTGAGTTAATCTTATAATCTGATTGAAAACTGTAAAATAGCACATCTGACAATTTGCATTATCGATTTGATACTGGTGTTTTATGACTCCTCAATTTCATTTAAAAACATTGTCGGAAAAGATGAAATTGCTCTAGGTTTGTGTTTCTTTCTACAAATGTATTCAATTTGGACGTGTCTCATAATGACATTTTGTATGAGAGGTGTTAACATAGAGATATCACAATAATGAGCTAACTAGCTATATCTTGAGTGACTCAGTTAAGTAACATTGTAATAACAGGTTACTAGCAGTTCTGATTGATATCTAACAGATTACATTATGAATGTATCTGTCTCTTCTAGTCTTGGATATAAAACTTCCAAATTGTAAAACTGGGTGAAAGCAGTTCTGATTGATATCTAACAGATCACATTATGAATGTACCTGTATCTTTTAGTCTCGGATATAAAACTTTCAAAATGTAAAACTGGGTGAAAGCAGTTCTGATTGATATCTAACAGATCACATTATGAATGTGTCTGTATCTTTTAGTCTCGGATATAAAACTTCCAAATTATAAAACTGGGTGAAAGCAGTTCTGATTGATATCTAACATACCTGTACCTGTATCTTTTAGTCTCGGATATAAAACTTCCAAAATGTATAACTGGTTGAAAGAAGTTCTGATTGTCTACAAATATTCAGACAGATCGTTCATGTTAATCTAAAATATAAAACTTCAAAGACGTAAAACTGGGAGAAAGCAGTTCTGAACTATATCTAACAAATTACATTATGAATGTATCTATATCTTTTAGTCTCGTATATAAAACTTCCAAAACGTTAATCTAAAATGTATCATATTTATTCAGTTTATACCTTCAACTTCAACTTTCATAACAGGTCGATTACCGATGGCTCAGTTTGTAATAATGCAGCCTGTCGATCCAGGGGTTAGAAGTCTGAATCCCGGCTTGGCCATTCAATCTATTCTACGGTTGACAACAGTTATTGTGACTAACAGCATTCGTCATCTACCAATGGACTAATAGTCTTTGTGGAAAGGTATAGCCAGTCTTCTGGGAAGAATGTTATAGGGAGTAGATGGGTAGGTGAACTGGTTATGAAACATCACTAAAGTACTGGTGAAATGGAGTCGATCTCCATTCTGTAAATAGACCTACAGATGACAAATCTGTTAAATTAACTCTGTATATTTGTATTGATTCGTTTACATATATATAAATATACGAACCCTTTCCCACGTACAACAAAATCTGCAGCAGACGGATTTCCCTTCATACTTGCAAAAGATATGGAAAATCTCTATAAATGAAAGTATGAGTATGTAGTATAGTTGAAAACATTGTGGCAAAAGGAGAATTTGTTAATTATGAGCATTTTCTTTTTTGTTGCAATGAATTCAAACGTCTTCTGCTTCATAGACATCAAAATGCGTCTGTATGTGGTAAAGGACACAATATGAAACTCTTTGAAAAGTCTACTCTCAGTACATCTGGGGAGTATTTGTAATAGTTGGAAAAGGGAAATGTTTGATACAGAGTTGAAATGTGTGGGAAAAGGAGGAAGTGTGCAGTGTTTCCTCGTTCGTACAATAATTGTCCTAGTTGTCAACTCCAGGAGTGTCATCATTCTGTAATAAGGAATGGGTTTAATGTTACTTGATTCACTTCTGAGAGTTTTAATGTTGTTGTGTTCAGCTTTTTCACTACATGTGTGTTTATGCTAACTACCAAGGATAATATATGTCTGAAACACGGTCACTTCATCTTTTCCCTGATAATTGCATGTGGTTTTTTATATGAGAAATTTCCCGGAATGGTAGTTTTTAAATCACCTGAGTGGACAATATGAAATTGTTAAGGCATCTCCTCTCAACACATCTGGGGAGTAATTAAGATAATTTAAAAAAAATGTAACTATACTTTTGCTATAGAGTTGGTTGATGTCAGTGTTGGGAAAGGAGGAATATATTTTTGCAACACAGTCACTTCACCCTTTTCCTGCTTTACTTGTTTACATTTAGTTTTCAATACAATATCAATAAGATGAGAAATTTCCTAGAATGATATCAAATAATCAAAATTATACCTCCAATTTTCATACTTAAATATGTTTACCACATAAATAAAGCATAATAAGTATAGGAACATTAATGACACATTTAGTAGGTTTCATCTAGTTGCAAATCTCATTATTTTGAAATACTGTATGTTTAGCTCGACTATTCGAAGAATTAGGAGGGCTATTGTAGTCACATTTGCGTCGGCTTATTGCAGTTTTGTTTAAAGTTTTGCATGCAAGACCTTTTTTCAAAACAAAGATGCTATTGCTTTGAAACTTCACACATTTATTGGACTTCGTCACATGTCCTTGCACGACAAGTCCCATACTCTACATCAGATTTTGATTGAAATATGCCCCTTGTTGGACATGGAAATACCTTTTCTCACAAACCACAGATGCTATTGCTTTGAAATGTCACACTTTTGGGCAACATTAACGAGCTTGCAGGACACGTTCACGTTTACATCAGATTTTGACTGAAATATACCCCTTTTTGGACTTAGAAATCTTGCTTAAAGTTTTGCTTGCAATGCCTTTTTAGCTCACCTGAGCTTTGCTCAAGGTGAGTTATTGTGATCGCCTTTTGTCCGGTGTGCGTCGTGGTCGTCCGTGGTCCGTTGTCCATCGTGCGTAAACTTCTTATCCTCAGTAACCAGTGGGTCAATTGGTATAAAACTTCACAGAAAGTATTCTCTCAATGACCTCACCAGATTTCCTTCAAATTTTTGGGATCCATGCAGAATTCTGGTTTCCATGGTAACAAAATGAAAAAAAAATCAAAATTCTTCTTCTCCCAAACTGGTTGGCAGATTTTCAAATAATTTTGTAGAAATGTTCCTTGGATGACCCTCTGTCAGATTCCTTCAAGCCATGTTGATTGTTCGAAAAACATGGCTGCCAACGGGGGCGAGGCTATTTTGCCTTATATGGCTATAGTGAAAACTTAAAAAATTTTCTTCTCCCAAACGTTGGCAGATTTTCAAAACTTTTTGTAGAAATGTTCCTTGGATAACCCACTATCAGATTCATTCAAGCCATGTTGAATGGTTGAAAAACATGGCCGCAAGTGGGCAAGGCTATTTTGCATTATATGGCTATAGTGAAAACTTAAAAAATCTTCTCCTTCAAAAGTGTCAGGCCGATTTTCAAAAAACTTTTATAGAAATGTTCCTAGGATGACCTTCTATCAGATTCCTTCAATCAAAGTTGATTGGTTGGAAACTATGGCCGCCAGGGGGTGGGGCTTATAAAGCTAAAGTGATAAAAAAAATCAGGTGAGCGATCCAGGGCCATCATGGCCCTCTTGTTTCATAAATGCTATTGCTTCACAAACTTATGGATGTCAGCACATGACCTTGCAGGACAAGTCCAATAATTCAACATCAGATTTTTACTGAATGATTCCCCTTTAGGGACATATACATACTATCACCTGATAAGGAAATGAGCAGAGGTTACCAATGACTCAGTGCATGCATGTTTGTAGACATTCACCTTCAAAATAAACAATCACCCATTACAGCAATATTTTAAACTATCAATCAACTATCTCTTTAATCACTGTTTACTATAGTATAAAAGGGTCAATCGTCGAGCATGCTGTCTTATGGACAGCTCATGTTCTAACTTTATACATCATAGAACGGAAACTTAATGTTAATTGCAAAGTGGGGGAAACACTAACTTCATACACCATATAATGGAAAGTTAGTGTTAATTGCAAAGTATGTGGAAACGCTTATTTTTTGCACTATAGCATATATAATTACAAAAGATGCTTATTAGTCCCCTGTACGTCAAATTTCAAGGTCACACTAAGAGGTCAAAGGTCAAAATGAGTCCTATTTGATAGGACTGTAAGGATCGTGTCAAAAAGGTCAATTTTCACAATTCAAGATTATGTTAGTCGTAGAAAAAGATGTATTTTTAGTTCACCAGAGCACAAAGTGCTCAAGGCGAGTTTTGTCCGTCCTTCGTTGTCAACATTTGCTTGTTAACACTCTAGAGGCAACATTTTGCATCAAATCTTCATGAAAGTTTATCAGAACAAATATCTCCATCAAATCTAGGCCAAGTTCGAAACTGGGTCATGTGGGGTCACAAACTTGGTCACTAGATCAAATTAAATGAAAATCTTGTTAACACTCTGGAAGCCGCATTTGAGCATGTTGAAACTTTGCCAGAATGTTCGTCTTAGTGATATCTAAGCTAAGTTTGAATATAGGTCATATCGGGTCAAAACCTAGGTCACTAGGCCAAATTGAAGGAAAATCTCACACTCTGGAAGCCGCATTTTAAACTTGAGCATGTTGAAACTTTGTCAGAAAGTTTATCTTGGTAATATCTAGGCCAAGGTTGAATATGGGTCATATCGGGTCAAAAACTTGGTCACTAGGCCAAATTTAAGGAAAATCTTGTTAACACTGGAACCCACATTTTTTGCTTGAGTTAAAGTTTTAGGGCAAGTTGGCATTTTCATTTTCATATTTGGAATATAATTACATATAATACCTTTCTTCACATTGTATGTTGAAGATGCTGAGTGTGACTTTTTGCGAATAAATAACATGATTTTTGTTTGATTTTGAGAATTTTAGATAAATTCATAATTTTTTGTTACATTCCTTTCTAATTGTGATCATTCATTTATCAAATATAATTCTTCAACATATCAAACGGGTTTTGCATGATGTCAAACATTTGGTAAACCTTTTTTTAAGGTTTTGCTATTTTTGGACTCGGTCAGTTTTAACATTTGCGTTTAGCTCAACGTTAAAGTTTCATAATTCAAATCACTTCATACTTCACACATTTGTTAAGGACCATCGTACAATTAGGTTAGATAACTCCATTGCATCCTAAATATGGAGTAATGGCCCTTGAATTACTTAGAAAATTTTGCCACAATGTTTTCCACTTTTTGTCATAGGTTATTCATTCAATTATGGAGATTTTCTATGTTTTGACAAAATAAGTTCAAAGTCGTCTGCTGCAGAATTGCCGTATGAGGGAAAGGGTTAATAGTACTTAAGTGCAATATAATGAAATAGTGCTTTATGTGAATAAGCGGCATATAGTCGAGCGCGCTGTCCTCCGACAGCTCTTGTTTACTTGAGCAGTTTGAAATTTTGTCAGAAAGTTTGTCTTGATGATATTGCCATTGGCGCTGAATGAGTTAAGTCTTAAATTGCCCATTCCTAGATGAGCGATCCAGGGCCTCATGGCCCTCTTGTTTTTAATATTTATAAATTTTGCGGAAAAAGGCCCATTTTTACAATTTCGCTTTTTTGCCGCATTTTTTATTTCAATTTTCCTCTTTAATAAAATTATAGAGATTATTATGTCGTCTGCTGAATTTGTTAGTTGTATTAAACTCGAAAACGATTATAATCAAATACACATATTTATGGCTGTATCTTACTATTACCTACCATTTAAAGTCGATTCTATCATAATTATAGTTATAAAAATTAGAAAAAAATGAATAATCGTTTTACAAAGTGGGCTTTTTTTACCTGTTCCTTTTAGGTTTTTTGCCTTTTTGGTAATTGGTCTATTAAGTTTTGGTCCTTTCCGACCCCGATTCTGTCCGAATGACGAACAGATGTGGGTTTTTTACTATCTTCATACAGAATTAACTATTTGACAAGCATATATATATACATGTATACGTATTTTAAATTCCCAGACCTGTGCTCTATAAAAGCAAAGCACTTGGTATGTGTGATCAGTGTAAATCAAGATCAACCTGCATCTAGCTCTTTCTTGTAATGTATATGTGTGAAGACAGGGCTGAGACTGTGAATACATGTAAACTTGTCTGAACCTTTATGTTTGTATTTATACAATTTGACATGTTCATGTTTGTTATGACTTGTATATGCAGATCTTTATTATAATGTACATGTGTATGGACAGTACTGATATTGTGTGGATACATAAACTATTTTTAAACTGTTTTAGGTGGACAGTGAAGGATCTAACGAGTCTGTGTGTCTGTACAGTCTGAACAGATTCTTCACTTTATACATTTGTAACAAATTCCCTGATAGCCCGAGACAGCTCATATATAGACTTTATTAGGAAAACGGGTTAATTAGTGTGGGGAAAGTAGCACTTATAGTCGATGTGTTTAAGTTCCCACAATGTTATCAACATTCATCTGATTGATGGATGGAATTATGTACTTTAATCCGTAAATTATCTATGTATTATGTATATATTCAAGAATAAATCACAGCTTGTCAGACTCATGTTTTGTCATTAATTATCAAACCTTTAATTTCTACTAAATGTCAGATCATTTTTACCTGTACTATCTTGATACAGTCTATCCCTAATACAGATGACATTTCATCCCTCTGCTATTGATAACTTTTGGATTTGCAGGGTAAAGATTTATAATGATGGAGCTTTACGGTGCTATAAACAGGAGTTATGTTATATCAAGGCTTTTTAGCCCACCTGTGCATGAAGTACGGGGTGAGATGTGATCACTCGCTGTCCGGCGTCGTCAAATGTCTGTTCATCTATTCCTACAAAAGAAACTCCTAAACCATGCATTTGAATTCAAAATTATTTCACATGAATGTTCCTTAGGTAGTCCCCTTTCACAAAGTTTTTCATATTTCATGCAGAACATTGGTTGCTGCTGTATCAGAAATGGGGGAAATGTCAAACTTTTTGGCTAAAGGTTTTGCCCGATTTAAAAAATTAGTTTGCACAAATGTTCTTTGAGTGACCCCTACCAAGAGTGTTCAAATTATTCAAATCCGTTGAAAAACATGGCGGCCGCAAGGTAGCGGAACTTGTTTTCCTTATATAATATTCCTGATACATGCACATTAGTAGTACCTCAGATAACTTATTTCTGATACATACGCATTAATAGTACCTCAGATAACGTATTCCTGATACATGCGCATTAATAGTACCTCATATAATATAGTCCTGATGCATGCACATTAGTAGTACCTCAGATAACTTATTTCTGATACATACGCATTAATAGTACCTCAGATAACGTATTTCTGATACATGCACATTAGTAGTACCTCATATATCATATTCCTGATACATGCGCATTAGTAGTACCTCAGATAACGTATTCCTGATACATGCGCACTAATAGTACCTCGGATAACGTATTCCTGATACATGCCCATTAGTAGTACCTCAGATAACGTATTCCTGATACATGCGCATTAGTAGTACCTCAGATAACGTATTCCTGACACATGCACATTAGTAGTTCCTCAGATAACGTATTCCTGATACATGCTTATTGCTAATACGTCAGATAACGTATTCCTGATACATACGCATTAATAGTACCTCAGATAACGTATTTCTGATACATGCACATTAGTAGTACCTCATATATCATATTCCTGATACATGCGCATTAGTAGTACCTCAGATAACGTATTCCTGATACATGCGCACTAATAGTACCTCAGATAACGTATTCCTGATACATGCGCATTTATAGTACCTCAGATAACGTATTCCTGATACATGCGCATTAGTAGTACCTCAGATAACGTATTAATGATACATGCGCATTAATAGTACCTCAGATAACGTATTCCTGATACATGCGCATTAGTAGTACCTGAGATAACGTATTCCTGATACATGCGCATTAAAAGAACATCAGATAACGCATTCCTGATACATGTGCATTGCTAATACCTCAGATAACGTATTCCTGATACATGCGCATTAATAGTACCTCAGATAACGTATTAATGATACATACGCATTAATAGTACCTCAGATAACGTATTCCTGATACATGCGCATTAGTAGTACCTCAGATAAC
The DNA here is from genome assembly GCA_031761405.1 of Serripes groenlandicus. NCBI lineage: Eukaryota > Metazoa > Mollusca > Bivalvia > Cardiida > Cardiidae > Serripes > Serripes groenlandicus. Next base: position 36,787,104 of record JASEVX010000005.1, read on the forward strand.
GTAGTAATGCTACATGCGCATTAATAGTACCTCAGATAACGTATTCCTGATACATGTGTATAAATAGTACCTCAGATAACGTATTCCTGATACATGCGCATTAGTAGTACCTCAGATAACGTATTAATGCTACATGCGCATTAATAGTACATCATATTAAGTATTCCTGATACATGCGTATTAATAGTACCTCAGATAACGTATTTCTGATACATGCGCATTAATAGTACCTCAGATAACGTATTCCTGATACATGCGCATTGCTAATACCTCAGATAACGTATTACTGATACATGCGCATTTATAGTACCTCAGATAACGTATTTCTGATACATGCGCATTAATAGTACCTCAGATAACGTATTCCTGATACATGCCCATTAATAGTACCTCAGATAACGTATTCCTGATACATGCGCATTAGTCGTACCTCATATAATATATTGCTGATACATGCACATTAGTAGTACCTCAGATAACGTATTTCTGATACATGCACATTATTACTAGTACCTCAGATAACGTATTCCTGATACATGCACATTAGTAGTACCTCAGATAACGTATTCCTGATACATGCGCATTAATAGTACCTCAGATAACGTATTCCTGATACATGCGCATTAGTCGTACCTCATATAATATATTGCTGATACATGCACATTAGTAGTACCTCAGATAACGTATTTCTGATACATGCACATTATTACTAGTACCTCAGATAACGTATTCCTGATACATGCGCATTAGTAGTACCTCAGATAACGTATTCCTGATACATGCACATTAGTAGTACCTCATATAACATATTCCTGATACATGCACATTAGTAGTACCTCAGATTACGTATTCCTGATACATGCGCATTAATAGTACCTCAGATAACGTATTCCTGATACATGCACATTATTACTAGTACCTCAGATAACGTATTCCTGATACATGCGCATTAATAGTACCTCAGATAACGTATTCCTGATACATGCACATTAATAGTACCTCAGATAACGTATTCCTCCTGATACATGCGCATTAATAGTACCTCAGATAACGTATTCCTGATACATGCACATTATTACTAGTACCTCAGATAACGTATTTCTGATACATGCACATTATTACTAGTACCTCAGATAACGTATTCCTGATACATGCGCATTAATAGTACCTCAGATAACGTATTCCTGATACATGCACATTAATAGTACCTCAGATAACGTATTCCTGATACATGCGCATTAATAGTACCTCAGATAACGTATTCCTGATACATGCGCATCAATAGTACCTCAAATAACGTATTCCTGATACATGCACATTATTACTAGTACCTCAGATAACGTATTCCTGATACATGCGCATTAGTAGTAATGCCATCCCCGCAACACTAAGCGCCAAGGAAAGAAGCTTCTACTACCTGGTTTATTTTTAAATTATTCGGTGTGAGTCGATGAGGGATCAATACCTTGTCTTTCGTTCTCTAGGCGGGTGTTCTAACCACTACAACATCGAACTACACCACCGAGCTGATTTCAAAGAAGGCTTAACATTGAGGTTCAATTTTGCGTAGAAAGGAGCAGTTATAATACATGTTTTGTTTCTATTTCTGAAATGCTTTCATCTCCTTGATGGTTGTCTGAGAATCAGGGTTTCATACATAAATGCTGTGTGTACTATGTATATATAAAAGAATAAATCACAGTTTCTGAGACACATGTTTAAATTAGTTCCTCCTTTTGAATCGGGGTCAGGAAGGAGCAAAATCTAAAAGATCGAAAACCAAAAAGGACCGGGTTAAAAAGAAACACTTTTAAAGTATTGGTTTTTTTTCTATTTAAAGAAAGGGTCGACATACAGTTTTAGGTTATATTAAAATGTAAACCAATATATAGTTTTTATGCTTATTTAATTGGTCTGTCTAACCTTTTCTCTGATAATGTCGACTTCAAATGACGCATCTTCAAGATACATTGGTGACTAAAGGAGAAACTACATGTGAATTATATATAATATTTTATGTAATATAAAACATATTATATATAGCCATATATGTGTGTATTGGACTTGACTTGTTTTAGAATTTCCTCAAGAGATTTTGTCTGTTATATTATATGTTTGAGTAGAGTTTAGCATGTATAGGAAATGTGAAAGAACTTCATAAAAGAATAAGATAATTTTTCGGGGATTATGTATTTTTTTTATTAAATTGTCTAATTAGTTCAACAAACTAATATTAACCCTTATCCCGCTGAATTCATAAAAAAACATGAATAGCAAACGGTGTAGATTAGGTGTGCAGGCTGATCTTCGTGAAACATTACAAGTTGACCTACCTGTAGACCAAGATTAGATGTGCAGGCTGATCTTCGTGAAATATTACAAGTTGACCTACCTGTAGACCAAGATTAGATGTGCATGCTGATCTTCGTGAAACATTAAAAGTTGACCTACCTGTAGACCAAGATTAGGTGTGCAGGCTGATCTTTGTGAAATATTACAAGTTGACCTACCTGTAGACCAAGATTAGATATACAGGCTGATTTTCGTGAAACATTACAAGTTGACTTACCTGTACACCAGGATTAGATGTGCAGGCTGATCTTCGTGAAACATTACAAGTTGACCTACCTGTAGACCAAGATTAAATGTGCATGCTGATCTTCGTGAAATATTACAAGTTGACTTACCTGTAGACCAAGATTAGATGTGCAGGCTGATCTTCGTGAAACATTACAAGTTGACTTACCTGTAGACCAATATTAGATATACAGGCTGATCTTCATGAAACATTACAAGTTGACCTACCTGTAGACCAAGATTAGATGTGCATGCTGATCTTCGTGAAACATTACAAGTTGTCCTACCTGTAGACCAAGATTAGATGTGCATGCTGATCTTCGTGAAACATTACAAGTTGACCTACCTGAAGACCAAGATTAGATGTACATGCTGATCTTCGCGAAATATTACAAGTTGTCCTACCTGTAGACCAAGATTAGATGTGCATGCTGATCTTCACGAAACATTACAAGTTGACCTACCTGTAGACTAAGATTAGATGTGCATGCTGATCTTCGTGAAACATTACAATTTGACCTACCTGTAGACCAAGATTAGATGTGCATGCTGATCTTCGTGAATCATTACAAGTTGACCTACCTGTAGACCAAGATTAGGTGTGCAGGCTGATCTTTGTGAAACATTACAAGTTGACCTACCTGTAGACCAAGATTAGATGTGCATGCTGATCTTCGTGAAACATTACAAGTTGACCTACCTGTAGACCAAGATTAGGTGTGCAGGCTGATCTTTGTGAAACATTACAAGTTGACCTACCTGTAGACCAAGATTAGATATACAGGCTGATTTTCGTGAAACATTACAAGTTGACTTACCTGTACACCAGGATTAGATGTGCAGGCTGATCTTCGTGAAACATTACAAGTTGACCTACCTGTAGACCAAGATTAGATGTGCATGCTGATCTTCGTGAAACATTACAAGTTGACCTACCTGTAGACTAAGATTAGATGTGCATGCTGATCTTCGTGAAACATTACAAGTTGACCTACCTGTAGACTAAGATTAGATATGCATGCTGATCTTCGTGAAACATTACAAGTTGACCTACCTGTAGACCAATATTAGATGTGCATGCTGATCTTCGTGAAACATTACAAGTTGACCTACCTGTAGACTAAGATTAGATGTGCTTGCTGATCTTCGTGAAACATTACAAGTTGACCTACCTGTAGACCAAGATTAGATGTGCATGCTGATCTTCGTGAAATATTATAATTTGACCTACCTGTAGACTTTATAAAACGTGCCATAGGAAGAAAGTATAATTCTGTGATTTGCGACCAGCAAAGACCGAGATCAGTTTGCACCTCCGTGAAGACCGGTCAATATCTTTCCTGTCCGCCATTCGGTCACCCAAGAGATGCATAGAGATCGCCATGAGAACGGATGCTATCACACACTAGTAGTCCTGTGACGCCATCTGATCGTAGACGTGTGATTAATTTTAAACCCTCCCAAGATCGATGTTCGTGTGGCTCGTGCTAAAAGGTGTTATAACGCTGGTTTGGAAACTGGACTATAAGTTTCTTCGATAATAACAACATTGATAAGGTGTATGTACTGTTTTGTGTTGTTACATTATTATTGTTTTAGGTGTATGTACTGTTTTGTGTTGTTACATTATTATTGTTATTCTGAGTTATATAGATATCTTGTAATATGTTGAATTGCAGTGCGCAAGATCAATATCTTTCTCATCATATCACAATGTTTTCATCAAATTGCACCTGCATGTAGGAAAGGGCCCTGCTTGATATTTAGCAAAGCCCCAAAGGTTTATAATAAACATAAAATCCACCCAATTATAAATATATTCTTTTAGTCATTGTTTGTTTTTCAGACATCTCTCTTTGTTATAGTGTTTGTCAAGATATTTCTGTATCAACTTTAAGCATGTAGAACACATAAACTTGCTTATCCAGACATATATATATTTACTTTTACATCTTGGAAAATGAATATGGTCAAAGGGAGATAACCAGTACTTTATTTGTTGTTATTTACATCAGTGGCTTCCCTTTATATATCTTCTCTGTAACCTTGCATTTCTGAGTGAAATTTGCAATTGCATCGTTTATGATTGATATCATTTTCGGTCGGGAAACCAATTCACATCTAAAGAGGCTCAAACATTGCATAGTATATGACCAAACACTTCAGCAAGAATATGTTGACACTTTTGTACAACGGCTTCCAAAGGAGCAATAAATGCAATTTACTATAAGTCAATGACATACCAGTGTAGGTGCGTGCGAGCTGATACTTCTGCATGCATTCAGAATGTTTCCTTTTCAAATAACTTGCTCAATTATTTACCATGGTGCAAAGCCAAGATGGTTTACTTGGTGTTTTTGGATCAAGTGTCTAATTTGTGTGAAATAGAAGCTTTGCATAGCTGGTTGATTGATGTATGTCTTTTTTTTTTTAATTTCTTTTTTTTTGTTTTCATTCGGGAGATGTGATGCACTTGCAGAACCAGCAGATTCATTTGAAGGACAAGGTCGGTCTTCAAGGTCAAAGCTATATTTTCAAAAAGAGTTATAAGGGGCTAATTTTGGTGATGACTTCTACCTGACAATGTGTATGGACTGATAAATTAAGCGGGCTCGATGCATTTTTCTAGTTTCTCAATTTCTTATTTCGTTGGCTTGACATTTTGTCGTTCATCTCCAGTCAAAAGTCACCTCTTGAGTAATGTTGACCTAGGTGTTAGTTGTGTATATGCATACCTGAAACCATCCTCGGTGCCGCGGTTATTTCATAAAACATGATACCCTGGGCAAATTGACCAGCGAAACTTCCTAAAGTATGCACCACGATTTCCTCCGTAACTACACTGTAATGTTATTATCGCATGATGTTTGTGTCATGCGGCTTGTCAAGCGGCTGCATTTCAGCTCATAAATCATTCATGAGTACGAGATTTTTATAGCCAATTTGCCCAGGGTATCATATATTTCACGAATAGCTGGTACCGAGAATGACATGAAACTTGATATGGTTACACCGCACTCAGAATACGGAAGTACCTGCTGGTCAGTCAGCAACAATAAAATAGTCAATATTCTCATCACAGCAATAAAAGACCTCCCATATACCACCGGCTCGTCTTGTTGTCCCCCAGAAATCAGTTACCAGAGTTAGTTCCCTTCAACCTTGTCCATAAAACCCCAAATGAACTGCATCATTAACTCGCTGACTTGTTTTGTCCCCCGGCAGGCAATGACCAGTTCCCTGCCATTGAGAAGCGCATTAATAATTTCATCTCTGAAAAGCCCTCGTCACACTGCACTTGGAAAATGAAGACTCAAAACAGTTGGTATGGTTCAGTCCAAAAGTGGTAACAGTTTATTAGGCTCTTAACTTAACAAAACTGTGTGACGAAATAGATTAATTTGGTCACGTTTACATAACCGGATGTGACGTAATATTAGAGCTAACAATCTCACAGTGGTTTCACATTGACGACAAAGGATAGGCATAGTGAATTGTTTTAGTATATTGTTAATTGGTGCGAAATGGGTCATAGTATTATTAATTAGTGCGAAATGGGTAGTTGTATTGTTAATTAGTGCGAAATCGGTCGTTGTATTGTTAATTAGTGCGAAATCGGTCGTTGTATTGTTAATTAGTGCGAAATGGGTCGTTGCGACGTGGAATGTTAGTGAAATACGTCAACTTTGTGAAAGTCATTTTGAATAATACCAGTCGAACATTCGTCTTCTTGGGCCTCGGGAATTAAAGGAATATGATTATTCAATAGAGTTGAAAACATGGCAAAAGCAGACTTTCTCATCATATCACAATGTTTTCATCAAATTGCGCCTGCATGTAGGAAAGGGCCCTGCTTGATATTAAGCAAAGCCCCAAAGGTTTATCATAAACATTAAATCAACTCAATTGTAAATATTTGCTACCAGGTTTTAATGCAAAGCATCAAAAATGGCAACCTCTCTTTCCTCCTTAAAAATGGGAAAACAACAAACTGGAACAAACTTACATGGGTTCTGTGTTATTTCTTAGACAATCTCTATGCCACTCACCCGCAGCTATCAATATAACCTGCATTTAATTACCATTGGCTTGGTCTTAATGAGTCTGTCCGTCCTAAGGCATCAATCAAAGTCAACACACGCCTGTCTGTTCTCGGTCATCAGTCAAAGCCAACACACGTCTGCATTGCTTCGCCTCATGGGTCCAAGTAAAAGCATATGTATTCTTTACATATGAAATTGATCTAAAAAAAAAAAACTGGTTAACAGCATTTGCTGGCCTAGCAACTGGCCATAGGGAATGGTCTTAAACAAAAAGGACCAAGCAAGCTTTCACAACAACAACCACAATCATATGGTATGGGTCCAAGTAAAAGCATATGTATTTTTTACATATGAAATTGATCTAAAAAACAACAACTGGTTAACAGCATTTGCTGGCCTAGCAACTGGCCATAGGGAATGGTCTTAAACAAAAAGGACAAAGCATGCTTTCACAACAACAACCACAAGCAGATGCGTGTGAATGCGGCGAGGTAATTACTTAACCGCTATCGTTGGGAAGGTGGTGAATACTTGAACCATGTATTGACCATAGAAGAGACATGGATTTATCCTTTTAATTTTGAAACTGAAACACACTCCCTCAAATGGAAGAGCCATCCGATTTGGTCCCAATATAGTTTCGTGTTTTCCTGTGGTTGCGTCTACTTTGAAGGCACTGAACAGTTTGACATTGTTCAGGAAGGAACTTATTTATGCTATTCCCCGTAGCAGATCTGATCTTGACACATAATTGTATTCCGATGTGTTCGACCAGTGGATCGCCTTGTACTAGACATGTGTTACGTGCAGAGGAGACTACAAAGAGACATATGACTGGTTTGTATATTTTGAGTTAGAAATACGACGTAGGAAAACGGCATAGTGTGATAGACGACGCTCCCCGCATGTCCGCTATGGACAGGTTGTTATATTATGTATCTTCATTGTTTTCAAAAGTTGCAGATGCCTAAAATGCGTATATATGTGGGGAAATGTTATCCCCTACGGTATGGGTACTCAGTGAGACGATTCTTTTGAGTACCAAGGGCTTTTGTTAGCTTAGGATTTCATCCAATGATAAAAGCGGTAACTCTCTACTCCTTAATATCTAGGTAGGCTATCTGCTTAATTAACCCCAAACCATAAAGTTGATACTTTGAAATGTCCATGATGACTCATGTTATCCTCAGCTGAGTTTAAGAATGAATAATACCTGAACGATGTAGTTACAAATAACAGGTATTAACCGTTTCCCATATACGACACTTCTGCAGCTGACAATGTTTCAGTTATATCACGGCGTTTTTCTGAGTCAAGTACCAGAAATGCTGGTCCATTTGTTCTGTCACCAGCGGATCACTCTTAGTGCTTACCCCACAATACTAAGTAAAGGGGAAGAAAATCCATTACTTACATTTTTAAAGCCTGAGACTTCTTTGAAAACATTTGGACAAGTTGAAAAGAGTTGAAAACATAAGTGGTAAAATGAGCAATTTCATCATGTTTTCAAAAGTCGTCTCCTGAAACTGCGTCAACTTGTGTCTATATGTGGGAAAAGGCATAAATACGTGTATCTAATAATAAATGAGCCGTTCCACGAGAAAACCATTATTATGTTCTCTGCGTAATGTATCGACCTAGACCAGCCTGCGCAATCCGCGCGGGCTAATCCGGGCCGACATATTCCGTCTCAGTGGGAAAGAGGAATAGAGTAATCATTCCTGAAATAGAAAAAATCGAAAGGATGCGAATAGTGTCTATCCAGGTTAGCCTGCGCGGCATGCTTAGGCTGATCCGGATCGATACTTTACGCAGAGTCTACAATGTTGGTTTTCTCGTGGAATGGCTCAAATGATCTATGATGTGTGCTGTATTGTCGCGTTCTTGACATAATGAGAAACCATCACGTAGAGATGTGATTTAATCCTGTTCAACATTCAAACGTTGTTTGACGCCTCTGTAACAGACGACTTTTGACAACATAATGGCATGAGAAGAAATCGCTCATAATGAGCAATTACTCCTTTTGCCACAATGTTTTCAACTCTGTTCAATACGTATACTTTCAATTAGAGTTCCATAGTTTGTGTCTAGATATATTCAATGTCGTCTGCTGCAGAAGTGTTGTATGTGGGAAAGGGTTAAAGATATGGGTCCTGGTACATACAAAGGCAATACCTCTTTGTGTCATACATCCCGGCTGCTGTATATGGCTCAAGGTTAACCGTTTCCCACAAATAAACGCATCTGTAGCAGCAGACGACTTTTGGAAACAGTGTGACAAAAGAAAGGAGAACTTGCTCAAAACGAGCAATTTCTCCTTTTGCCACAATATTTTCTACTTTTTTCCAGTAATCATACCTTCACTAAAAAAGAGTTTTACTATTACCGCCTAGAAGTTTTCAAAGACGTCTGCTGCAGATGTGTTGTATGTGGGAAAGGGTTAAAGAAACTTTGTAAATAAAGTTGAGATGATGATTTACATGATGATAGACGACCTTACGTGTGTGTGCCATTGAGAGGTTAGAAACCCATGCCATTGCTGGTTATGTAGTTTGGACTCAAATTGAGCTGAGCTCAGCACCCATTTCAACGATATATCTGTTATATTACGATGGATAGTTCACATAACACGTGTTTCCTGGCTTTCTCACAACTGTATACCCCACACAAGACGCTGCGCAGGCAATTTGTTACATTCCCACATAGACCTGTTTGCCTATTGGTGGAAGACGAATGACTTTAGTCACAAGCAATGACATTTATCAGTCCTCAGAAAATAAGAATGGCCGAGGAGTTGGGCTACAACTTACGACCCATAGATTGAAAGCCCTTGTCGCGACCTACTGAGCTATTGCTGCTCGACAGACTAGACACCTTTTGACTAGCACTGTTATACGGCGAGCATAATGTTCTACAAACGCTTGTGGGATTACGGGAAAGTCTAGTAACAACTTGTTAAGTAGTCATAGATTTAGTTACTGATATACTAGGTACAAAAATAAAACAACATAGAATGAAATATTTATAACAGATAACAATAAAAGTATTGATAGTAAATGTGTTTAAATGTAGTCAACAATGAACCGTCGGAAAATTTACGAATATCTTGAAGATTTTAAACAAACTCTTACCACCGTTTTTTGTAACAATGAAAAGAGTTTCGTTTAAGCAAGTTTAGCCACATTGTCCCATATTATTTGTCAAAAGACATTTCCAATGCGTGTTAATATCGCAGATAGATAATACTCGAAAACAATATACCTGATGCTGAATTGTGTGATATCATTGATAACTATATTATGATGTACACGTCTGCTCATGACACTTAAAAAGTGCGACAGTTTTTTCACCCGGATTTTTTATTTGCAAATTAACAAAACGACGTTAGTAAAATATCCGACACATGTAGTAGTATCATAAAAAGAAAAGGCATTAGATCTTCATTGCAATAAAGCAAGGTCATCTGTGCTATTTTTGAACAGTACGAATCAGAGCAGATATAGGTCTAGTTGACACCTCGAAGATTCTGAACGGTATGTATATACACCAAGTAGAATGTATACTCCAATTGGCTTGACTAACAGGATTCATAGCTAAATAACGTAGCAGAACAAATATGAAGGAGTATATAGTTCCTCACAACGAATAAATTCCCACAGAGACACATACATACAGTATACCTAGTTATATATATATATATATATATGCATGTCTCTGATTCTTGTAAGAAACTACCAAAAGAAGTTAGTAAATAGGCAAAGAACGTCAATAGTTTTTACTAAAAGCTGGGCCACTAATAATAATATAGCACTATATATAGCTTATCGCACTAGTTTCTTTTCCCCGTTTAAGTGGTCCCAGCTAAAAGCTATAACGTGTTGAAATTCAGATCTGATTTCTATGGACTACAAGCCGAAAAACCAGGAAGTGAAGACAGATCAGAGAGAACAATTGCGTATAGGTCAAAGGGAAGTAAATCGGATCGGCTTGCCGGGCAGACAATTTTGTCCAGGGAATTTCAGATGAATATACAGGACTGATGTTGGCTCCCATTGGACAATAATGATTTTGTTGAAAGTTGAAAGTGATTTTCACAAAGTTGAATAACCTCTGACTGATTTATAACCAAAATAGTGTTTGCTTTTAGCTATGTTGACACTCTAATAGGCATTTTCAGAACATGCTGTATTTTCTGAAATTGAAAGTAAAATTCAGTGCGGGATAAGGGTGACCTTTGATTCGACCTCCTAGCTCTTTCAAGAAACGGTGAACATGTGAGTTTGTTTTGCTTTTCTGGTAGTTCTAAGAATGAACTTTAGTTTGATACAGGTATATGTGTTAATCCATTTGCTAGTAACGAACCATAACCCATAATGCTATAATGGTCGCCTATGGAAATGATTTACTTCCCTTTGACCTATATAGATATCAATAAAACAGTCTGTAACTTAGCCCCACATTTCCCGAGAATTCATAGAAATGGGCTATCTGGTTATCTCAGCAGGGTCTGTAATTAACACCCTGGTGTGACCTTTAATGGCCCTAAATTTCTTCATGGTAATTCCCTCATCAGGTAATAAACCGTTAAGAAGCCTAGACAAGTGAGTTCTCAATCTACCTTGATAGAGCTAGTGGAAATATTATAAATTCAACAAGTTGTATTAATCAATATGTTTTATTAACCATATATTCGACATGAGAATATTCTGATCATTTAACAGAACAAAAATCTAAAAAAGGATGATTTTATCATGTTAACATATCTATTCCCCTCATAAAAAACCTCTTCTGGTGGGCTGCAGCAAACAACATTTGACAAAAACATTTAGGCAAAAATGATAAATAAGAAATTTTGCCTTTTGTTACAATGTTTTGTTCATTCAAAATATTTTCTTTTATTTGATGACAGTTTCCATATTTTTGGCTAATTGTTTTCAAGTCTTCTGCTGCAGATTTGTTTTATGTGGGAAACAGTAACTGTTGTTTCAAAGAATATTCTTGCCTCTAAATTCTTATTTATATACATGATCAAACATATTTGACTGGATGTCAAACAGTCAGTGTTTAATTATGTATTGAGCCAATTGTATACAAATTGTCAACCCTTTCTCTCATATAGACGCTTTCTGACGCCTTTGCAGCAGACGTTTTTTTTTTAAAACATAGTGCAATTTCTCCTTTTGCCACGATGTTTTCTACTTAAAGTTACAGGTAATCCATTCAATTATAGAGATTTGCTATGTTTTGATAAAATGTATAAAGTCGTCAGCTGAAGAAATGTCGTATGAGGGAAAGGGTTAAACAAATGCTTTGACTTAATTTATCAAAAATGTGTATTGATTGGTCAATATATTCAACAATAATTGCTACTGTATAACCACAGCATTCATTAATTGTGAAAGGAAGCCGTTGGTTAACTAACAATACATGTCCTTTGGCTACAGATACTGTTTGTGTATGACCAGGCAATATGACAATATTGCCAATTTGTTATAATTCATACATACACAATCTCATGTACGCATACAGGAGATATAATTTTATCCAGCACCCACATGACAATAAATATCGGACTTAAGTTGATGATATGTAATGCCATTGCGACTGAACAAAAAGTTAAGCAAATACAATGAAGATATGTAATTGATCAGTTAACAAAAGTTGCTTAATACTTTGGTATACAAGTAATAATCAGTAAGTAAGTAAATCTTTGATTAAAGTGACCTGACTTTTTTTTTTGTATAACATATAATAAAACATAAAACAAAGTTTGTTGGAAAAACACCCGGCCCCTAGCTTGGGCCTATATGTCACTATATACAAAGGTAATGTATGTGTACCTAAACTCACTAATTCTTATTAATATGTGGTACAGGTAGTCTTACTATACATATATAGACATCTATAATTATTTTGATGGCGACGCTACATATTGTACAATATGCAGTTATTGCATCCCTGAACGGAGACATCAATTATTTCTGATAATTTCGTCTATTTGTAAGGATTTTAACACTTTTCCTACGACAATTCTGAACATATTTTGTCAAAATATAGAAAATCTCTATAAATGAATAGATAACATATGACAAAAAGTTGAAAACATTGTGGCAAAAACAGAAATCGCACGCTTTGTGCAATTTTTTCTTTTGTCACTATGTTTTCAAAAGCCGTCTGCTGCAGACATAAGTCTAAATACAATTAATGGTCGGTCATAAGTGCTACAGGCGCTCAATTATTTTATGTATTTTCAAAAGCGAATCGACTTACTTGATATAACCCAATTCTATGATCATATACTATTAAAGAAACACATAATTGAACAAAGCATTTTTATACAGGTAGTTTTATCATTCACTGCATACTGTATGTTTTAATGTTACAACTGCTAATCACGCCCTTTCCTTTAAAGGAGACGTAGCACGGATACAAAATAAACTGTGTAGTAGAGTGATTAAAATAACATGTATGTTTAAAAAGCCTTTACCGAAACGAAAAGGTAAGGTCATATTCACATACAGCTGGCAAACAACATAATATAGCCATGAACAAAGTAATCACACAGCGAGCTACAATGTTTCCAAACGACGTCTGCTATTAGGGCGTCAGAAATGGGAATAGTTTAACATTGATATTAACATTTAGACCATTTGTAGTAAGCTTGTATCGGGTCAGTTTTCACTTGATTTTGATTTGGGAGTTGATGTAAGTAGTCTCTTCCGACGAGTTCCATGCTGTGGTGTATCATCAAGCATTCGTTTTGTTTTCCTTTGACGACATTCTGGAAGATCACCTAATGACCCAAAGTGCGCTTCAGGGCCAAAGTCATATTCGAGTTCACCACCACTATTTCGTTTGAGAATTCCGCTTCCAACAAAGTTTGGAAGCACACTGTCATGGTTCCAGATAGTTTCTATGTAATCTATTTGTAATTGAAATAGGTCACATAGTCTCTCAATAACTGAATGAGGTGGTAGCCATTTCTTTGGATTTGACGTTTTGAAGCCACCCTTTTGACTGGCATCTTCTTTTTTGCATATAATGATAGCCCGAATGTCATGAAAGGAAATATTTGAATGTTGGAGTCTTTTTGGAGTGAACAGATCTTTTATCAAATTGACGAAAATGTTTTCAAGTTAATTCAATAATTATACATTCAATAATAAAGATTGTTATTGATTTTTTCTAAATGTAGTCCGTTGCAGAATAGTTGTGTGTGGGAAAGTGTTAAATAAATATTACAAATCCAAATATAAATGATAAAACTTTCATATTGATTTCTTTTCTTAAAAATTAAAATATAATGCACAAGATTTCAAATATTGTCTGTCTGCTATATAACTGATCTAAAGTGAGGTAGAAAATCCTCTTTACAGTTACCAGATAATGGTCAGGAATTAACAGCTGGGTTGCATGCTGTGAAATAGCCATTTAGACCCCTAATTGCTTCATGGTGATTTGGAGGTGCGAAAACAGCTCTGATCAATTTTGAGGAAATTTCTGGGGCCAAGTTACAGACTGAAAAGGTAAAATGTATGAAAACGAATATACATACATACATACAAGCTATAGGTTCACGAGTGAAGCAAGGCTTGTTGCTAGTCTGGAGTTCCTTCCCCTTGTTACTATGTAATAAAATGCAATTATTAGTACGACGGGAACCAGACTATGCTTGTTGCATGCATGGAGTTATCAACAAGTGCCAACGATTCATTTTTAAAACGCAATGCATATATCAGAGACCTAAAATAACATTTGGACCAAAATTAAAAAAGTTTTATGAAAAGAGCTGAAAGACCTGTTTCATTCTGCGTTGAGTGGCTTTAACGAATCAGCAAACAGTGCTGCAACTTCTCCATCCTAATATGTCATTTCTTAACCGGGATACACTTTTCATGGTATTACTAATGTATGGGGAAATCATTTTAACAAACTCTAAAACTAAAAACAAGAAATTTGGACGAACATTAAAAAAGTTTTATGAAAAGAGCTGAAAGGCCTGTTACAATCTCGGTAGAATAAAACATCGTAACACTTCTGAAACTGGCAAAATACATTCCTTGACAAATGATTTCTGAAATGACTCGATTTCAGAAATTACTCGATTTCTGATATATTTTAACATTTTACAATAGTTAATATACTTTCTATAACAATAACAAATGGTAAAAACTTACGTAATTGCATCGGTATTCATCAATATTGTTGATTTATAGCATATTTCTGGCTAGAATTTCGCTAGTTACGAAAGAAAGCTTCATTAGTTACGAAAGAAGGTTTTTCCACTTCTGGTTTTTTTTTTCAAAATGTGCGCACCTGCCGAATCTCGTCCGCTGGGAGATAACGCGTGACCTTTATTCTTTGCCTACGTCATGTAGCATATCTGTGTTATTTTAGGTCTCTGCATATATATACAAGTCGCGGATTCTCACACTATTTGTTATGATAAAATTTAAAGAAGTGACAATCAGGGATATTAATGCAAGGAAATGTTTTTTTGTATTTGCAAGCACATAGCTCAGTGTCGATACAGTATCCGATATATGAACTGAATTATTAATGTGTCATCCAGGTAAGTACGCTAATTAAAACCCACACTGTGTTATTAGCGACTCAGAACAAGATTTTTCAGTGAATTTAATATATAAAATCATGTCAATTACTTTATTTGCACAAAAGAAAGCCATAGCAACAAACAATCACAAATTTTGATATAAATAGATAGATACCGGTGGTTTCCGGTATTTATCATTGAAGGTCAGATGGAAGAAATTAATTTTCCATAGGCGACCATTATAGCGTTTTGGGCTATGGCTCTTTCCCAACAATCCAAATAACTCAGAAACCTATATATATTCAATTAAAGTCCAATGGGAGACCGCTCTCCGATCCGAATTGCTTCCCTTTGACCAATAATATGTTTTGATTGGTCTCCTGCTTTCAATAAGAAATTTTAGTGAGAGAGTACCAGTAACAGTATCTTGGGACGCCCATCATGGTGTATTAAGCCACAGGAATCGGAAATTTCATCAATAATAAGGTATATAGGGTAATCTAAAAATAGCCGGCAATGTATAAAAAAACAGTTTTTATACATTGCCGGCTATTTTTAGATTACCCTATATACCTTATTATTGATGAAATTTCCGATTCCTGTGATTAAGCGGACCACCTACCACAATGAGACACGGCTATTTCATCTTATTATCTGTTATATTGCAGGTAAATGTAGTTGTTTTAGTATTTAACCTTTTGTTAGTGGATAGAGGGAGATAACTTGAAACATTTCGATGATGAATGTGTTTTTATATGACGTTCAGTTTACAAAATATTTCAAAACCGAAAGTGGAGGGTTGGATGTCGAATAATATCCTACTTTTCCAACTTGTTGACAAAAGAGAAACGACTATTTGTATTGCCACTGACCTATGTTGGTGTCAGAAAATAAGCCCATGAAAAGATAAGAACCAAGAGTGGTGAAAGTTGTTGGAAATGCTCATGGATTCGTGCATTTTTCAACCACATATTCATTGAACTAGGTCATTCAGTATTCCAAGTATTCCATATGTTTATATCTTGCTGCCTTCTAGGTCTGTAAAGTGTCTTGCCTGGTGTACGCTTGTCTCTGTCGTGTGTGTGTGGTCTTAAAAGACCGTCAGGGTATGTGTTGTTCTCTTCTTGTCCGTCACTCTTTGTCATGCACCCTAAGAGAACCCATGTGGTGGGAGAGACGGGTTATCTCCCCTTATTGGTCAGTGATGCATATCTATATAGTAGACTGGTACCAGGTCCATAATCACTACACCTGTACTTATTTATGTTGTAGGAATTTACAGGATTGTTTAAAGTAGTTGCACATTTTTTAACAAATGAAGTGATGTGATATAACAAAAATGGCATCAAAAGGAGACTTAATCCAATTTCCCCTTTTGCCACAATGTTTTCAACAATATTCAATGATAACACTTTTTTAGATATTTTCAGCAT
The DNA here is from genome assembly GCA_031761405.1 of Serripes groenlandicus. Classification (NCBI taxonomy): domain Eukaryota; kingdom Metazoa; phylum Mollusca; class Bivalvia; order Cardiida; family Cardiidae; genus Serripes; species Serripes groenlandicus. The sequence continues at coordinate 36,803,714 of JASEVX010000005.1, forward strand.
ATTTGTCCAATTGTTTTCAAAGTGTTTTGCTACATACATCAGGCCACTGATATATGTACTAAAACTTGGAGTTGAGCCATGATAATGATTAATGAAGAGGGCTATCGGTCCAGGAGTAGTTAGTTTGAATTTCAGCTAGGCCATTAAATCTTTTCCATGATTGAGAAAAGTATTTTGTGTCCAGTTGTGTTGGTCTTTCACCAATTAATGGGCTTAATAGCAGGGTTTTTTCTTGCTTTTTTGTGACCAGGGCCCTTTCAATTGTGAAAATAGTGACATGTAAAATGTGATGAAAGGCAGATTTTGTGAAATGTAGACCTACTTTTAAGAAAAAAAGGTGCCCACATTTGGGTTAAGAAAAAACACTGAATAGTGTATGTTGGATGGTAGCCAGTTGCCTGGGAAGAATATTGTCTGGTGTACTGGTGCGAAAAAGGTGAACTGACCATCGGGATAAAACTAAAATTAAAGTTAAATAGGTTAATGTGTTAATGCGAAAAGGTTTATGAACAATTTGGATTAGACTGGTACATCGGTACTCATGGATGACTTTGTCTACGTTTTTAGCTCACCTGAGTACAAAGTGCGGGCTGAGCTATTGTGATCAATATCCGGCATCTGTCGTCCGTCTGTCTACAATTTTTTATAAAAAACATCTTTGAAACCACCGGGCCAATTTTCATGAAATTTCAAAGAAATGTTTCTTGGGTGGTCTTTTTTCAAAACATTTCAAAGAATTTAATTCTATGAAGAACTTTAGCTGCTGCGGCTACAAGAGCAAAATTTCTCTTTAAAAATCTTCTTGTCCAAAAGTACTGACCTGATTGTAAAATCTTCTTGTCCAAAAGTACTGACCTGATTGTAAAATCTTCTTGTCCAAAAATACTGACCTGATTGTAAAATCTTCTTGTCCGAAAGTTCTGACCTGATTGTAAAATCTTCTTGTCCAAAAGTTCTGACCTTATTGTAAAATCTTCTTGTAAAATCTTCTTGTCCGAAAGTTCTGACCTGATTTAACATTATTTTTATAAGTATTATTAGGTAAAACCTTTAAAAATATTCTTGTCCAAAAGTACTGACCTGCTTTAACTTTGTATTTATAAGAATAATAGGGTAAAACCTTTTTAAAAAATATTGTCCAAAAGTGCTGCTCTGATATGTCAATAATGTGGTACAAATTTTTCTTGGATGACTGTTTAATGTGATTGTACAAATTTTTCTGATCTGTTGAAAATCATACATTATGGCAAAAGGAGAAATTGCTCATTATAATCAATATCTTCTTTTACTACAATGTTTTCAAAAGACATTTGCTGAAAAAATCATTGTGCATTTGGATTTTTTTGTAAGGGTAAAGAAATGTTTTTCATTCATTTCAGACTTGGACTGTATCACTGGTATTATAATAAATAACGTGCAAAATGGAGGAAGAGGAGAGTGATGAAGAAAAGGAAAAGCCGAAATATTTCTACAGACTGATATGTCTGGTGGTTGACCTGGGAACGGAGGTGCTTCTGAAACTGTTTTTGAAAGACATACCAAAAGGTCAGACAGTTGAAGCGTTTTTAAACAGTAAGGCAAATGTATTGAATAGTCTAAAGAAAAGGGTTTTCAACGACATCCAACTAGGAATAATAAATGCAGCATCACCAGATGTGTCCTGTTTTGACATATCTTTGTTGTATATTCTTATTTCTAACCTTACTAATATACAGTCACCCAATTTAGGATGGTTTAATGTATGTCCAATACCGTCTGATAAATCAGCAGGAGCTCTGCTTATGAATCTGAGAAGAGTCAGAAATGAAGCCATTGCACATAAGTCGAAAGGCAAAATGAAGAAATCTGTCTTTGTAAAGTACTGGAATGATACCAAAGACATTCTAATAGAACTTGCTGGTGAGGTTAGCCAAGCAGATAAAGATTATGTTAAAGAGGAGATTGACAGAATTAAGACGAAACAACTTGTTGGTGACAAGGGTTACAAACTAGAGACTTTACTTCTATGGGCAAGACAAGATCAGAATTGTGAAATACTATCCAGTATTGAAGCGTTAGACAAAAAGGTAAAGGAGAATTCATCTTAATACATACTTTGATATTATTTCCAGTTTCAAAGAGTTAAACTTTAAGGTATGGGTGGATTTTCTGATGTCTGTCTGTCTCTCACACTTTGCATTGCAATGTATCCGTGGTGTAGTGGTTAGATCTGAAGCAGGAGATCGAGGTTTGATCCCCTGCTGAGTCATATCAATTTTTTTATAAATGGCCTACGTCCATTGCGCTCAGTGTTGCAGGGATATCATAAAGACTGATGCATTGGTGTCAGTTTAAAAAATAACTTAATACTGGTATATAACCAATGAAACGCCCTGATAACTGAAATACAAGGAACATAATACTACCATATGCCTATTTTGTACTCAGTCTGTAATTATCTCCCTTTTTAATTTAAGCAAGAAAAATGTTGCCAACACTCAAGAAGTCGTATTCTTTACTTTAACATGTTGAAACCTTATCAGAATGTTGATTGTGATGATATATGAGTATAAACATGGGACATGTCTTGGTGATATCTAGGCTAAGTATTAAATATAGGTCATGTCTGGTTAAAAATAATGAAAATCTTTTTGACCCTCTAGATGCATTATTTTTAGCTCACCTGTCCTTGAAGTGTTCAAGGTAAGCTATTGTGGTCAACGTTTTGTCCGTCAGCCGTCCGTCTTCAACAATTGCCTTGTTTACACTCTACAGGCAACATTTTATATCCAATCGTTATGACACTTTATCAGAAGATATATCACCATCAAATCTTGGCGAAGTTCGAAACTGGGTCATGTAAGGTCAAAAGGTAGGTCACAAGGTCAAATTGAAAGAAAATCTTGTTAATATTCAAGACTTCATGTTTTGCTCCAGCAGCTTGAAACTTTGTCAGATTGTTTACACTCTACAGGCAACATTTTATATCCAATCTTCATGACACTTTATCAGAAGATATATCTCCATCAAGTCTTGGCCAAAGACGGTCAAATTGAAGAGAAATCTTTGTTAACGCTCTGGAAGCCGCACATTTATCTTTAGCATTTTGAAACTTTTTCAGAATTATTGTCTTGATGATATCCAGGCTAACTTAAAAAAAAGTCGTGTCCGGCCATAAACAAGGTAACTAGGCCAAATTGAAGGAAAATCTTGTTAACACTCCGGAGACTTCATTTTTTGCTCCACCAGCTTGACACTTTGTCAGAATATTTGCCATGGTGATATCTAGGCCAAGTCTGAAACTTGGGCATGTGTGTTCAATAACTTGGTCACTAGATCAAATTGATGGAAATTTTTGTCAACACTCTAGAGGCTGCATGTTTATCTTTACTATGTTGGAACTTTGTCAGAATAATTGTCTTGATGATTAATAGACCAAGTTCAAATATGGGTCTTGATAGTTTGAATATAGGTCATGTCCGGTCAAACACTATGACTTTTTTGTCACGAATCCGTCTTAAGTTATTTCTTTAAAAATATGTCTGTTCATATTTCATTGAAACGATCCTGTGTGTTCCTCTTTGAAAGTGATTTATATATACTCTGGTTACTATTTGCATCATAAAGGGGAAAATATGAAAAATCATTGTTAAACTTCTTTCTCTTCTCTGAAATTGCTGGTCATAAGAAGACCCACTACAAAATTTGCTAGATTCTTATTTATTTAGTTGATAAATTATGACAACCGGCTGGCATATAAAAGGCTTAAATTTAAAGTCTGATTTCAAAATGATTTGTCAGAAATTTTATTTAGTAATTATCGAATTGATTAAAATATATTTTAATGTCCTGTAAACATTGATCTCGTCTTAAAGTACACATTCTCCAGTGAGTAATTCAGGGCATCATGGCCATCTTGTTTTTTCTTTCACAGATTGACCAACAAGGCAGTTCTTTAGGAGACATAGGACCAATAAGATTATCCTTACAAGTGTTAGAAGCCCAGATAACCGCTAAGGTAAATGATTTTGATATAAAAAGAAGGAAAACCACACAGAAAAACAACATTTTATTCAAATTGAATAAGTTTTTCCATTGATATTTTTTACACAGTATATCAAAGCATTATATTCAAACTCAAAGGTTGTTTTTATCAGGGTTTATGTACAAATGATTATCTTATTGACTTTTAAGCTCGCTCAAGGTGAGTTATTATGATCGCCCTATGTCCAGCGTCTGCAACATCTTCTGCTCATTAACCTGTGGATCAATTGGGATCAAACTTCACAGCAAGCATCCTCTCAATGTTCTCTCCATAATACCTTCAAATATTTTGCATCCTTGCAGAATTCTGGTTTCGATGACAACCAAATGAAAAAACTTTAATATTCTTCTCACAAACTGGTTTGCCGATTTTCTGATAATTTTGTAGAAATGTTCCTTGGGTGAGCCTCTTTCAGATTCCTTCAAGCCATGTGGATTTGTTTAAAAACATGGCCACCAGGGGACAGGGCTGTTTTGCCCTATATATAGTTATAGTGAAATCTTTTAAAATCTTCTTCTCCGAAAGTATCTGGCAATTGTCCAAATAATGTTGTAGAAATGTGCCTTGAATAACCATCTATCAGAGACCTTCAAGCCCTGTTGATTCATCGAACAACATGGTCACCAGAGGGCGGGCTGTTTTGCCTTATGGCTACAGTGAAAACTTTAAAAATCTTCTTCTCCAAAAGTCTCTGTCCGATTTCCAAATAACTTTGTAGAAATGTTCATTGGGTGATCTTTTAACTGATTTCTTTAAGCCATGTTGATTAGTCAAAACATATGGTCGCCGGGGTGGGGGCCAATTTTGCCTTATATTGAAAACTTTAAAAATCCTCTGAAACGTTACTTTGGTGACCCTCTACAAGATCACTTCTAGGCATGTTGGCTGGTAAACAAAGAAGTTATTGTGGTAGGCAACCCAATCACATTGCATAATTCAGGTGAGCGATCCACGGCCATCATGGCCCTTTTGTTCAAAATAAACAGTTATACAGTATCTGGAATTATGTGGTATAGCCACCTAATATTCTGATAAATATGCTTTTTTTGCATTTTTTAATAAAAATATAAAAGACAGATAGTCAAAAGTCAAAATAAATAATGCTTGAACACACCCGTCAGTAGATGGGCCGTATAAGGGGAACACCTGCAGCTGTTGAGGGGGGCTGTCCACACATTGTCAACTCTCTAAATCGATGAAATTTCATCAAATCTTCACGAAACTTGTTGAATATGTATGTTGGCATAATGTCTGAGCCAGGTTCGATAAGCAGTCAAATCGCCTAAGGCTATTTTGGATTATGGAACTTGAAGTATCTAAAATTGGCTAAGTCTTTAAGTCACAGTTATTATCCGATCTTCACCAAATTTGGTAAACATGGCTTTTTGTGCTCATGGAATAAGAATTAATAGTTATTTCAATCAATGAGAAATCACATTTTAACTAATGTTCTTGTTTTCCCTACATGTATGAATGGTGAAATCTTTAAAAATCTTCTTGTCCAAAAGTACTGGCCTGATTTGAAAATGATTGGGCACAGATGTTCTTTGTTGACCCTCTTTATTCATGTTTTCCCTATATGTATGAATGGTGAAATCTTTAAAAATCTTCTTGTCCAAAAGTACTGGCCCGATATGAAAATAATTGGGCACAGATGTTCTTTGGGTGACTGAACCTCTTTCAGGATCAATTAAATTATGATCCGCTGAAAAACATAGCCACCAGGGGGCGGAGCTTGTTTTCCTTATATGTGTTAAGTGAACATTTAAACAATCTTCTTGTCCAAAAGTCCTGGAGCGATTTGAACTCCAGCTCGGCCAACATTCTTTCCGACATTTGACAAAGTCACTGTGACAAGAGTCATTTGTCTTTCACCAATGGGCTTACAGTTTATGTGGAAAAGCAGCCAGTTGCTTGGAAAGTATGTTGTGTGGAGTACTGGTGTGTGAAAGTGAACTGGCCACCAAGATATAACTAAAGAATTGTTGAAAACGGCGTTAAACCCCAATCAATCAAGTTAATCATTTCCCTCTTGTTTTTAGCTGCATGAAATTTTGATTGCTTTTTCGACCGGCCGTCTGTCCGTCCGTCTGTTAACTTTTTTCGTACAAACCACTTCTCCTAAATCAATGGACCAATTTCAAAATAAAGTTGTTCAAAGAATTTAATTCAATGTCAAACTTTTGTTGCTGCAGCATTAGAAAAGGGGAAATTGCAAAAACGTTAAAAATCTACTTGTCCAAAATTAATGGTCCGATTTGAAAATTATTTTGCACAAATTATACAGATCTTTTAAAAAGCATGTCCGTCAGGGGACGGAGCTTGTTTTCCTTATATGCGCATTGTAAAATCTTTAAAAAACTTCTTGTCCAAAAGTACTAGCCTGATTTAAAGATAGTTAGGCACACATGTTCCTTAGGGAACTGTCTACCAAGGTTGTTCAAATTAATCCGATTTGTTCAAAATGATGGCTGCCAGGGGTGGGGCTTGTTTTCATTATATGTGCAATGTAAAAAAAATAATCTTCTTGTCCAAAAGTACATGCCTGATTCAAAAATAATTTGGCACAAATGTTCTTTGGGTGACCCTCTACCCTCTAAATTGTCGAAATTATTCCGATCTGATTAAAATCTGGCCGCCAGGGGCGGGGCTTGTTTTCCTTATATGCTTTATAGTGAAAAATTTAAAAAATTCCTCTTGTACTAAATCACTGGCCCTTTTTGGAAATAATTTGGCACAAATGTTTGTTTTGTGACCCTCTGCCAAGGTTGTTCAATTTATTCTGATCCGTTAAAAAAAAACATGGCCATAAAGGCGAGTTACTTGTTTCCATTATATGCATAGAGTAAAAACTATTGAAGTTCTATTAAATCAGGTGAGCGATGAAGGGCCATCATGGCCCTCTTGTTATTAATTGCCTCTGTATAATAAATAGATTCTTGCATGAATTTATTATGGTATTAAAACTACATATGTATATTGCTAATTATGCATACTATCACAACTAGATAGCCATGAGGGAAGAACCCAATAAAATTGTGCCTCAGTATAATCTTAGTTTGATCTTCGCTGGTTACAAAGTATATAAGGTTAATTTTACAGTGGCAAGGCTAACTTGATAATAATGTTCATTGATTTTTTTATCTGTGTATTCTGGTTCAACAGAATGATCAACAAAGCATAGTCCTAGAAGATATAAAAACACATATTCAGACAATAGAAGACCAGCTGAAGGCTCTTACAGACCAAAACAGACAAATTCCAGGGACATCTTCAGGAACCAAGGCACGTGTATATGAATCTATTATTTAAATTGTTTTAGCTCACCTGAGCACGAAGTGCTGAAGGTGAGTTATTGTGATCGCCCATTTTGCAACCGTCAACATCTTCTGGAATTCTGGTTTCCATGGCAACCAAACGAAAACAATTTTAAAATTCTTCCTTTCCTAAACTGGTTGGCCGATTTTCAAATTATTTTGTAGAAATGGTCCTCAAGTGACCTTCTATCAGATTTCTTCAAGCCATGTTGATTGGTCCAAAACATGGCTGCCAGGGGGCGGTGCTTTTTTGCATTATATGGCTATAGTGGAAACTTAAAAAATCTTCTCCTCCGAAAGTGTAAGGCCGATTTTCAAATAATTTTGTAGAAATATTCCTTGGGTGACCTATCAGAATCTATCAAGCCATGTTGATTGGTCATAAAACATGGCCAAAAGGGGGCGGGGCTTTTTCCCCTTATATGGCTTTAGTGAAAACTTCTAATCCGAAAATGTAAGGCCGATTTTCAAATAATTTTGTAGAAATGTTCCTTGGGTGACCCTCTATCAGATTCCTTCAAGCCATGTAGGTTGCACAAAAAACATGGCCACCAGGGGGCGGGTCTTTTTTGCCTTATATGGCTATATTGGAAACTAAAAAAATCTTTCCATTCGAAAGTGTAAGGTAGATTTTCAAATAGTAGAATTGTGCTCTTAGTGACCCTCTATCAGATTCTTTCAAGCCATGTTGATTTGTCAAAAAGCATGGCCGCCCCGAAGCTGTTTTGCCTTTTATGGTTATAGAACAAAAAAACTTCTCCTCAAAAGTGTTCTTCAAGCCATGTTGATTGCACAAAAAACATGGCTGCCAGGGGGCGTGGCTTTTTTGCCTTATATGTCTATATTGGAAACTAAAAAATCTTTCCATTCGAAAGTGTAAGGTAGATTTTGAAGCCATGTTGATTTGTCAAAAAGCATGGCCGCCCCGTAGCTGTTTTGCCTTTTATGGTTATAGAACAAAAAATCTTCTCCTCAAAAGTGTCTGGCCAATTTTAAAATCATTTTGAAGAAATAAACCTTGGCTGACCCTTGACCCTCTATCAGATTCCTTCAAACTATGTTGATTGGTCAAAAAACATGGCCACCAGGGGGCTGTGCTGTTTAGCTTTATAGGCATATAGTAAAAACATTAAACACAATCTTCAGGTGAGCGATTCCAGGGCCATCATGGCCCTCTTGTTTGAATTTTAAGTCACTTGCTGAAAAAAATGTATGCAGAGAAAATATATTTGAAAAGAGAAAAAATACATTTGGAAAAGATGACATTGTGGGAAAAGGAGAATTTGCTATGTTTGTGCAATATCTGTGTTTGTCGAAATGCAAAGCAAAATATGACTTATGAATTGGCGCTATCTGTCCGTCTGGTGTAACATTTTGTTAGCCGTGATTCTGAGCTACTTTAAACTTCATATTTAGTTTCACTTTTATTAAGTGTCCTTCATTTTGTCTAAAACTAGGTCACTGTGGCCTATGTTTTCCACTTGAATGACTGATAAAACTTTGGAGTAAGACCCATTTCTCTTGTAATAAAACTATCAAAGACACTTTTTCTCAAAGAATATTTACCGTTCTCATGATCTGATGTTTTGACAAGTCTCCTGCTACCATGGCATCAATTACCATCTGTGCCAGGGAAGAATAAGGTTTAAGAATTCCTCTACTATGCACTTTTCTGAATATTATATTGCAAAATGTATCTGTAAATGTTTTGCAATTGAAATAAGACAATTTGTTTTTGGTGGGATATGGTTTATATAATAAATGAAAGTGGTTAACTCTTTCCAACACACAACCAATCTGCAGCAGATGACTTTGAAAACATCAAGTCAGATATATGGAAAATCTTTTTGATATTGGATGGGACTCTCTATTATAAATGTACAGTTAACTCGACAGTTCCGAGTCATCGACAATTCCAGGTCACATTTGGATTTTTTTTTTAGTTTTCGAGAATGATACAGTATTTTGACAAATTGATTATCAGGTCATATTTCCCATTAGCTTGGCTAGTTTCACTTTGATTTCGGACGTTTTCATTTCAAGAATGGATGTCGATATCACGAAACACTTGACTGCATCGATTCCCGCGAAAACAAAATCTCAATAATTTTGTTTACCTGTCATAGCGAATATTGCTGAATGTAGCCATAATATTAGTAATACATGTATGTATTGCACATAGATTTGTAGGTTATTTACCACTGAACAATACCTATAAAATTGATTGACTTGTCAAAGTTGTTTAAGCCAAACTAGCAGATAATTTGACCTAGTTCACATACGACACTTTCGGGTCAGCCAAAGGGAATTTGTCAAAATTATCATTTTATTAGTATTTTGGTAACTTTTTAAGAATAATTTAAAGCTTATGGTGATAAATCAATGTTAAAAATATTGTTATTGAATCAATTTCACTCCCATAAATTTGCCTTTTTCATCAAATATTAGTTAGTTGAAAGGCAACAGTTTGCGTGCATGAAAGTGTGTACAGTAAAGTTTGCCACATCACTGGCAAGATTTGAGGCATTTGTAACGCGCCAAACTTTATAGCTGAAATTGTATTCTGATTTTGATCAATACATGTATAGATTATTAATACGGTATCTGGCCAAGCTGAAAGCATTTATCACATTCCTGTGACAGCTCTTATTGGAAACATTTGTCATGTGACCCGGAAATGGCAAGTTTGACCCGAAACTGTCAAATTTACAGCTAGCAATTGCAGACACAAAAGAAACATTTTAACACATTTATATAATTGTTGAATTAAATCATGGTGTGGAGTAAGTGCTTGTTGAACATTTTATATAGTTTTATTTCTCTCAACTTTCCTTTCAAAGAGACAAGCTCCGTTAATTTGGTTACTGACCCTGAACTGTCGAGTTCACTGTAGTAACGTTGTTGTTTTTTTTAAAAATAATAAAACAAACTTAACTGTAAATTATATCCAGTGTCACTCGTTCCTTTATATGTCCTTGCTAATTAATCACACAAAATATTCATTCACTTCTGTGCAGAGTTCCAAAAATCGAGTCCATCCGCAGCCATTTTGATATTGATCTTCAAGGGAGACAATCATTTACCGGTGTTATTACAAAAAGCATTAGTATGGTGATCCTGTTGTATCAACTCTTTACAAGATTGTGAGATTTAATGTAAAAATTATTATCCTATAAAACATTTGGCACTAAAACAATTACATGTAATTGAAATTGTTGATTTATTAACTGTTCCAAACTATCAACTTATTTACATTACAAAGGCCAGAAGAGCTTATGCCGTGGCTTGGTGTCTGTCGTCCGTGCATCCGTAAACAATTGCTTGTGAATGCGATACAGTCTTCAGTTTTGATTGTATCTCAATCAAACTTATACAGTAGTTGGATATCCTTGAGAGCTTGGTTCCTTTCACAAACCAGCCAGATCCGCCAATGCAAGACTACAATTGTCAAAATTGCTATAATCCAGCTTGTGAACACAATAGGGACTCCATTTTCTATCTGATCTTCACCAAACTTAGGTAGTAGTTAAATATTGATAAGAGCTCAGTCTTTTCGAAAACCAGCCAGATGTGCCATTGCATAACTGGATTATGGCACTTGAAATTGTCAAAATTGCTATAATACAGCTTGTGAACACAATAGAGCCTCCATTTACTATCTGATCTTCACCAAACTTAGTTAGTAGTTAAATATTGATGAGAGCTTGGTTCCTTTTGCAAACCAGCCAGATCCACCCATGCAAGACTGGATTATGGCACTTGAAGTTGTCAAAATTGCTATAAAACAACTTGTGAACACAATAGAGCCTCCAGTTACTATCCGATCTTCACCATACATACATGCTCTGGATTGAAAATGACCACTCATGGGCCTCTTTTTTCCAAAAATGACCCATTTCTTTGTTATTTTTTAGTCCTTATAATAACATCCTTAATTTTTAGCTCACCTGAGCTTTGCTCAAGGTGAGTTATTGTGATCGCCTTTTGTGCGTCGTCCGTCAACTTATTCTTCTCAGTAACCAGTGGGTCAATTGAGATGAAACTTCACAGAAAGCATTCTCTCAATGACCACATCAGAATTCCTTCAAATGTTTGGGATCCTTGCAGAATTCTGGTTTTCATGGCAATGAAATGAAAAAAACTTCCAACATTTTTCTTCTCCAAAACTGGTTGGCAGATTTTCAAATTATTTTGTAGAAATGTTCCTTGGATGACCCTCTTTCAGATTCCTTCAAGCCATGTTGATTGGTCGAAAAACATGGCCGCCAGGGGAGGGGGGGCTATTTTGTCTTATATGGCTATACTATTGTGATATTGTGAAAACTTAAAAAGTCTTCTCCTCCGAAAGTGTTGGGCCGATTTTCAAATAATTTTGTAGAAATGAGCCCTAAGTGACCCACTATTAGATTCCTTCAAGCCATGTAGATTAGTCGAAAAACATGGCCGCCAGTGGGCAGGGCTATTTTGCCTTATATGGCTAAAGTGAAAACTTAAAAAATCTTCTCCTCCAAAAGTGTCAGGCCGATTTTCAAATAATTTTGTAGAAATGTTCCTTGGATGACCCTCTATGAGATTCCTTTAAGCCATGTTGATTGGTGAAAAAACATGGCCACCAGGGGGCGGGACTATTATTAGTTATTTGGTCTGTTACTGACCCACTACGGAAAAATAGGGGGGGTGAGGCGTTAGCCGAGTCCCCCTATACATCCCAGACCCCCTGTTTTTCCTTAGTGGGTCAGTAACAGACCAAATAACTGATTTATTTCATCGACCACCTTTCATGAGCAAAGAAAAAATGAAATTATTTCATTTACATTAACATTTAGAATAATGTCTAGATGAAATTTACGGGTTTTGGCGCCAAATGACTAGCGTTATGACGTCAAACCGCTGACGTGACGCCATTTTCCTAGTATTCGGTAGCAGTATTTTTAAAATTCCTAGTATTAAACACACTTTAATAATGAAATAAAACAATATCAATTTGTTTTGCTCATGAAAGGTGGTTGATGAAATAAATGAGTTATTTGGTCTGTTACTGACCCATTACGGAACAATTTTGTGTTCATTTTCATAAACACAATTTACAGTTGTAATATTGTTAGTGATTTCCGTGATTTTAAGATAGAAAAAGGTGATTTTAAAGGAAGAATCGATGAATGGCAGCCATTTTGTCGACTATTGACTTCAAACTGACCCACTATAGAAATTGACTGACCTACTATAGAAATTTAGGGGGTCACCACATGACTGCTCTTGTCCAATGAAATTGCTACTTTCTAGTGGGAGGTGAAATAATTTGCATTATATGGCTATAGTGAAAACTTAAAAAATCTTCTCCTCCGAAAGTGTCGGGCCGATTTTCAAATAATTTTGTAGAAATGTTCCTTAAGTGACCCTCTAATAGATTCCTTCAAGCCATGTTGATTTGTCGAAAAACATGGCCGCATGTGGGCAGGGCTATTTTGCCTTATATGGCTATAGAAAAAATCTTCTCCTCCGAAAGTGTCGGGCCGATTTTCAAATAATTTTGTAGAAATGTTCCTTAAGTGACCCACTATTAGATTCCTTCAAGCCATATTGATTGGTCGAAAAACATGGCCGCCGGTGGGCGGGTCTTATATGGCTAAAGTGAAAAAAAACAACACAGTATATGATTTAGAAGTTTAAAAATAGCCTATTATGTTAAAATGTATAAACACCACAAACATAAAGGCAAAAAAAAAAAAAATAGTTTTTAAAATGTTGTACCTTAATTTCTTCCATGTTTTCTATAGTCAAGAAAACTTCACAGAAAGTAATCATGTGACTTCAAATTCCTATGATATCATAAGCAGATAATAGACAACATGTTCAAATATGAAAGTTAAAATCAACAACAGGTTTTCTACCAAAGAAATGCTGTTTTTTTTGTTGAGGGGTCAGGGCATGTAGGATTTTCTTTTTATTATGGGTAACCTTCATGATGTGTCTGAGAATATTCATTTTTTGAAGAAAACATTTTTGTAGCATTTGATGGAATCATACGACATCCTGTTGTGCTCACGCAATAAAGAACACACCGGTTTTGTGTTTACCTTGGTATTTGTGATATTCGTAGAACCTACTATAAGTATTGTTTTTGAAAAGAGTTTCAAACATTTTGTCAAAAGAAGAAATTGTTCATTATTAACAATTTCTCCCTTTGCATCGATGTTCTTAAATGTCGTCTGCTGCAAATGGGTCAAAATGAATCGGCAACTTTGATAGGTTAAATAACCAGCATGATATCACACTGAAAGGCAAATACATGTACTGGTAATATCCTCAGTATTTGATCAATCAAATCAGCATAATTTTCATAACACTATAACAACTTTAACCTACAAGAAACATTTACCCTTTCCCACTAACAGACGTACTTGGAAGCATTTAGTTTCATGAACAATGACAGTTTGATACTCTTGTTCATTGTTTTCAAACTTAACATGCTGCATATTTCTTTAGCATAAAAAATAACTTTCAGTGTAATTTAAATAAAAAATAACTTGACACAGATTAAATACAATCCATATGTTTCATTCAAAGTAGTATGCTGTATATTTGTTGTTTATGGAAAAGGGAGAGGCGGGTAATGTTTGAATAAGTGTGTAATCCTATCAATTCACATCTGCAGGAACAGAGGTGTGACTCTTGGTTTTTCAAGCATTCTTTCATAGTGGAATTTTTTAAATTGCATAGTAAACGGTGCCTAAAATATTTTGCAATTGAGAGCGAAACTTTATTCACAATAATTTAGATAAATGGGAACAGTCCATAGCAGTATTAAGGTGTCATTATTTTAGTTCATCTAATAAAGTGTTTCCAGGTGCAGGTTCAATCTTCGAGTGGGTCATACCAAAGACTTTTGCCCTCAGGAGTGTGGGGTTAGCATAACAACTGACTCGATTGTGTCAGAATAAATGGATCAGTAGAACAAGTAACTTACCCAGGAAATGCCTGGAAATAACTCAAAAGGTTGCATGCAGCATAAAAGACCAAACATCTTGATTATCATTTTTGATTTTTTTTTACCAGTCCTCTGAAATAGTTTACGCCAGACCAAAAAAAAGGACAGCATGGAAACCGGTTGCCAAAAAGGGGAAGTCTGGAACTAAGCTAATTAAAAAATCACATGAAGACAAAGGAAATTTTGTGCCTGACCAGGAAGATAGAGAATATGACATCATTAAAGACAGTAAGCTATGATATTAGTATTAAGTTTGCATATTTATCTCGGTGGGAATTTAAATGTCTAAGTAGTGATTTTAGTTTCTAGTGAGATTTAGTCCAAGACTGTCGGAGGCTGCTTTTTACCACCACTTAGTTAGCTTCAACAATATGTCTGTCCATCTGACTGTGTCTCGGTCTGTCCATCTGACTGTATCTTGGTCTGTCCATCTTACTGTGTCTCGGTATGTCCATTTGACTGTGTCGCAGTCTGTCCATCTGACTGTCTGTCTGTCCATCTGACCGTGTCTCGGTCTGTCCATCTGACCGTGTCTCGGTCTGTCCATCTGTCTGTGTCTTGAACTGTTCATCTGACTGTCTCGGGCTGTCCATCTGACTTTGTCTTGGTCCGTCCATCTGACTGTCTCTCATTCTGTCCATCTGACTGTGTCTCAGTCTGTCCATTTGACTGTGTCTAGATCTGTCCATCTGACTGTGTCTCAGTCTGTCCAGCCGACTGTCTCTCGGTCAGTCCATCTGACTGTATCTTAATCTGTCCATCTGACTGTCCCTCGGTCTGTCCATCTGAATGTGTCTCAGACAGTCCATCTGACTGTGTCTCGTTCTGTCCATTATTCGAAAATGTGTGTCCGCTCAATTACTTTTGTAGCCAAGGCATGAATTCAGGGTAACTTGCCAGATATGTTTAAACCACATTGAGATGTACAACCCACATTCATTGCCCACACGGTTAAAGGTTTCAATAATTTACAGCAGATGTTCTGAATTGAATTCGTGTGATTATATACAGTGTCCTCTCTGTATTTATTGAACCTAGATTTCCAAGTAACTTGTGGAGTGTAGATGATGAGTATTATTCATAAATGTGTGTCTGCTTTGTTTCTTTTGTAATCAAAGCATGAATTTGAAGTTATTTGACATATCGATGGATTCATGCAAAACAGTTGTAACTACATATTTATACCCCCAACAAACGAAGTTTAGAGGGGGTATATTGGAGTCACTCTGTGGTTGGTTGGTCGGTCGGTAGGTCTGTTGCGATTTTCCTTGTCTGGAGCATAACTTTAAAACTAATTGTTGGAATTTAATAAAACTTCATACGATGATACAACTCATTGAGAGGAAGTGCGGTGTACAGGAACCATAACTCTACTTTACCTAATTACAGAGTTATTGCCCTTTGTTATTTTCTTTTGTCCGGAGAGCAAATGAAAGGAAGTGCAGTGTACAAGAACCATAACTCTAATTTATATAATTACAGAGTTAATGCCCTTTGTTACTTTTTCTTGTTTGTAGTCTTGTCCAGAGCATAACTTTTAAAACTAATTATTGGAATTTAATAAAACTTCATACGATGATACAACACATTAAGAGGAAGTGAGGTGTACAGGACCCATAACTCTACTTTACCTAATTACAGAGTTATTGCCCTTTGTTACTTTTTCTTGTCCGGAGAATAACTTAATAACTACTGAATGGAATCTAATAAAACTTCATACAATGGTAGAGCACAATGAGAGGAAGTGCAGTGTACACGAACCATAACTCTAATTTACATAATCACAGAGTCTGTCCGTCCATCTGTCTGTATGTCTGTCCGTCACACTTTTTCTTCACACTTTCAATGAGCAGGTGCAGGTGACACACATGCTCTGCGGAGCACTCCATTCTAGTTTACTTAAAAATTCTGGTTCAAGTTTTGCCTGAAACTAATCTCAGTATGTACTAAATGCATTGCATTAAAACTTTATACAACCCTTTCCATCCAACACACCTATGTAAACAATCAAGTATGATAACTCTATCCAGCATATAATGCAAATTATGGCATTTTTTACTTAGAAATTATGGTTGAAGTTTTGCATGCAACTACATTAAGAGTCCATATCTCAGTAACTACTTGAAGCATTGTATTGAAACGTTATACAACCCTTCCCAATTTCACAACAATATACACAACCAAGTTACATAACTCAATCCTGCATATGATGCAAAATATTCCCTTTTTTAGCTTGCCTATTCGAAGAAATAGGGGAGCTTATGTAGTCATCCCGGCGTCCGCGTTGGCTTTGGCGTTGCCAGCTTGGTCAAACCTTTGCGTGCAAGACCTTTTCTCAGACACTGTGTATGCTATTGCTTTGAAACTTCACACACTTATTCAGTGTCATTAGGTGACCTTGTATGTCAAGTCCCCCTTAACTCTGGAATGGATTTTTACTGAATTGTGCCCCTTTTTGGACTTAGAATTTTGGTCAAACCTTTGTGTGCAAGGCCTTTTCTCAGACACTTGTGTATGCTGTTGCTTTGAAACTTCACACACTTATTCAGGGTCATTAGATGACCTTGTATGTCAAGTCCCATAACTCTGGAATGGATTTTGACTGAATTGTGTCCCTTTTTGGACTTAGAATTTTGGTCAAACCTTTGCGTGCAAGGCCTTTTCTCAGACACTGTGTATGCTGTTGCTTTGAAACTTTACAAGCAAAGTGACTTTACCTAATGCTATAACTGTTCTGAAGTAGGCCCTGATAGACGATGGCCCTGATAGGCGAGCTATATTGTCCTCCGACAACTCTTGTTTTACTTAGAAATTATGTTTAAAGTTTTGCGTGCAACTACATTAAGAGTCCTTATATTAGTAGCTACTTGATGCATTCCATTGGAGCGTTATTTAACTCTTCCCAACCATCACACCAATGTAAATAATCAAGTTAGATAACTCTATCATGCATATAATGTAAATTATCAACCTTTAAAAACAAATTTGGTTAATATTTTACATGCAATTACATAAAAGTCCATATCTCAGTAACTATTAAGCAGTGGAAATGTCGAGCGCGCTGTCCTCCGACAGCTCTTGTCTCACTTATAATTCAACTTTCCCAGATGACATATATATGTGATCCATGGGAAACGCTCTTTTGTACGGATGGAGAGATTTTTGAAATCATAATACTTGAGGCTTCGACATGCAGGTTTGAGGGGGTATATTGGAGTCACCCTATGGTAATGGACAATCCAAAAATGAACATTTTCATTTTTAGGTGGGGTTTCTATGTATAGGTCACTACCATTTCCTATCAGGGCGGCATTCAGGAGTATTAATCACAGTGATAGCTCTAGTATTTTAAGTCGGCTCCCTGTAGTGCAGATATACTCCATCATCTGTTCTTTTGTATGAATTCATTGGTCATAACTTGTTATCTGTTCAGCTGATCTCTTTTAAACATGCAATAATGATACCTACTAATCTCCCTTTGTCAATTATTCAATATATGAAGGGTTTTTGTACTAATTTTTGAATGTATCGACTTCAAACTTGGTGTGAATGTAGCTTATGACTGTAGATAATTATAGCATGCATGCTATTGGGATCATCCTGTTACCTGATTGTGTGGTGGAAGATATGTTCAACAATTTCTTAATATCTAATCACTTAAACAACTGTATCCACTGCAGCCAATTTAACAGAAATGATCCTTTGTCAGTCCTCTTAAAATTCTTCAAAACATAATTAAATAAAATTCAAAACTTGCTGTGTCATTAGAAAGAGGAGAAAATGACAAACTTTATAAACTTCTTTTCCTCTGAAACTGATTTCGGGATCATTTGGCAAAAAATATTCTTTAAGTGTCACCCTACAAGACTTGTTATAGCCATATTGATTAGTAGAAAAACATGACCTTCAGGTCTGTGTCGTCCCAAACCTTTAACAAGACCTCATCACTCAAAAACCATTTAATATTTTTAAATGAAACTTGGTACACATGTTCTATATGTCTATGCCAAGTTATATAAATCTGTCTTTAATAATTATTCGGGAATTCCCCTTTTTCAACTAGAAAATAACAGGTTGGCGTTTGCTCCGCGGGGCTCTTGTTCGTTAAATCATCATGAAAAGTCATTAGAACATTCATCTCAATCGTATCTATACCAAGTTTATAACTTGGTTACATGGGATAAATAATTGGGGCACTTGGTCGACAGATCACAATCTGTATGATCGCTGCCTGTAAGGCAGGGAAACACATCACTTCGCTGTCTTCTGTCATTCAAACCTGGCATTAATTGGTCGTAAATTTCTGTGTGGCAGATTCACTTCAAAGTTGCAACATTCATACATTGTGTTCAGAAGAAAGAAACATAATACTAGCTTAACTATTTACCTTTTTTTTAGGCTCACATGAGCATGAAGTGCTCATTGTGAGCTATTGTGACCACATTTTGTCCGCAGTCTGTTGTCAAAATTACCTTGTGAACACTCTACAGGCCACATTTAGTATCCAAACTTCTTGAAAGTTTATCAGAACATACATATTCATCAAATCCTGGCAAAATTAGAAACGGTGTCATGTGAGTTTAAAAACTAGGTTAAACGGTCAAATTGAAGGAAACTCTTGTTAACACTCCCGAGGCTGAATTTTTAACTTTAGCATGATGGAACTTTGTCAGGATAATTGTCTTGATGATATCTAGGCTAAGTTTGAATATGGGTCATGTTGGGACAAATACTATGTCATAAGGTCAAATCGAAGAAAAATATTGTTAACACTCTATAGCCCCGCATTGTTCTTTTCACCATATTGGATTAAAAATTAGGTCACAAGGTCAAATTGAAGGAAAATCTTGTTAACAATCTGGAAGCTTTAAGTTGAGCACGTTGAAACTTTTGCAGAATTGGTGTTTTGATGATATCTAGTTAAAGTTTGAATACCAGTTTTGCCTAGTTGAAAACTAGGTCAATAGGCCAAATTGAAGGAAAATCTTGTTTACACTCTGGAAACTATATATATTATTTAGCTAGTTGAATATTATCAGAATGATTGTCTTGACGATATCTAGGCCAAGTTTGAATATGGGTCATAAAAAGGTCACTAGGCCAAATTGAAGGGGCCTCTTGTTAACATTAGTATTAGCATACCTGATTTCCTATTTATCAATTTCAAACTTTGTTTGTAGATAGCTTGTGACCTGCAGATGTACATTGCACAATAATTATAATTCTAGCATTCATATTTTTGGAATGATCATTCTGTGTGCCTTGTTTTCTCAAGCCATTTTCACACTTATTATCCAATTTCCGCTGGCGATAAATGTGTTTCGTGGAATGCTGTTATTCATCAAAACATTCATCTCCGTCAAATTTATAACTGGGTCAAAAAGTAGGTCAAATTTTAGAAAAATACGTTAAGAACACTCTATACAGCACATTGTTTATCCAATCTTCATGAAAATTATTAGAACATAAAATCTTGTCCAATGTCAAGACTAGATCATGTGAGGTCAGACATTAGGTGACTAGGTCAGTTTGATGAAAATATTTTCTTTTTTTTTTCTGAACACTCTTGCAGCCTCATTTTTATCCAATTTTCATGAGAGTTCATTAGACATTAATTTCCATCAAATTTATTTCTTGTTTGAATCTAGGTCACAAGAGGTTAAAAACTAGTTAACTCAAGTCATTTAAAAACCCTTGAAATTGAAACTGCATGGAGGCACGCCACACAGTTCACAGATTTAAAAATAGCCTTGTTAGGTGATCTAAAAGTGCTTTGACAATGGCGATGGAGTGCAATTCATCAGAAAAACTTGTATGTCATTGTTGTTCAAAATAATAAAAGTAGTTTTCACTTTGATTTCACAGAATTAAGGACAGAAATAATAGACCATTATAAAGTAACTGGATGTTGTACCACGACTGTACCAGCTCTGATGGATGGAGAAGAAGTCTATATAGATGAGATGTTTGTAATGCCATCAATGCGTGTCAGGAAAAATATGGCAACTGGTACAAGAGGCAGTAGTGAGGTCACTAAATTAACCCGTCAAGAAACTGAAGATGTTACGACAGACAGTATTACAACAATGCATGAGCTTTTCGAGAAGGATGGACAATCCTTTAGACAAATATGTATTTCTGGGGATGCCGGCCAAGGAAAGACGACTCTGTGTCAGAAGATAGTATCCACCTGGTGTAAAGTCCATGGAAATAATGAAAATATACCCAACACTGAAAATCAGTTCCTTAAATCAATCAATTTGTTATTCTATCTACCTCTGAGAAATAATAAACTATCAGATGTCATTGAAATGGTTAAAACTGAGATAGTGAGAGAGTCTTCACATAATGCCCTGAAGCAAGTTCTGGAAAAAGAAACTAAAAACTGTCTGATTATTCTTGATGGGCTGGATGAATGGCTGCCATCAGAAGACTGTAAGCGCATAGTACCTTACATTGATCCAAGAGAAAAGTTTACTGTCCTGATAACATCAAGACCCTGGAAACTTGAGGTTCTGCGACCAAAGAAGCATGAAATAGGACGAGAAGTTGAACTCAATGGGATAAATATTGACAAGCTTATAGAAGCTGTAGTAAATATCTTGAATAGCAAGTATGCCAAAAATAGAAATTGGAAATCTTTCAAGTATTTAGCAGATAGTGATTACCGTTTGCATGGAACATATGGCGATTACCTTTCGTATGATAAAACATATAGCGCTCACCTTTTGAATGGAACATATGAGAAGGTGAAACATCTGGTAGATGTCCCAATCATTTTAACACAGATGGTTTGTATGTGGTATGATGATGAAGAATTTGGTAACACTCGTGTAAAAATCTACAGTAAAATGTTGGAATATCTGTTTAATGTGGCAGACAGACGTCAATCAGCATTGATGAGACCACAAATGTCAAATAATAAACAGCTAAATGATGTTTTCAAATGTTTTACATTTTGTGATATGCACACTGAAATTTTATTCAAGCTCTCAGATTTAGCTTACCATACTCTGTTCAATGAAGAAAGGGAAAATTCTCTCGTTTTCCCACATTCAGTCACTGAAATATACAAGTTGGCAGAAAATGATGTGAAATTTTGTCTTTTTGTAGGAATACTCTCTCAAACAAAACATCTAAGTAAAGCAAGTTCACACACAAAGAGTATTTCTTTTCTACACAAGACTTTTCAAGAATTTTTGGCAGCCCTATATATTGCTTTTGGAGGAAATGATGGAAGTTTTATTGAAATGTTACAAACATTAAAACATTTGGATGACGTATTTGAAATGTCGCAAGTGCTGATATTCTTGAGTGGTCTAAGGCCTGACCTGGTAGGTGATATAAGTCGTCATATAGCACAGTTAACAGATAAGGATGAAAGGGTTCTGCAGTATAGAAGTTCTATTAGGAGGGAACATAAAGCTATAATTGGTAGAATTAAGCAAATTATCTATACCTGTGTTGTTGAAGAACCCAAACCCAGTATGTTGGAGAATAAGGTTGAGTTGCGCGATTTTGCTTTGTTTGATATAGGTTTTGCAATCCCTGATATGGATTTCGAGGAGATTATCTCCTATGTGAATTTCGAGGGTATTAAGTCTTATGATGACCAATTTGTTAAAGACAATAAGAGGATACAACTGATTGATTCTGACCTAGTAAAACTGTGTGTTTTCATTGGGTCACAAGAAGATATGGATTCGGTGACTAGTACAGTAGAGAGTTGTTGTTCATCTTTAACTTGTCTTAGTGTTCTCATAATATTATATAAAGACAAGGAGAGAAATCTTATGAATATGAATAATTTTCTCACAGCACTACCTAAAGTAAATCAGTTAACCTGTGTTGAATTGAAATCAGGGTTTTTGACGTATATGAATCTTACACATTCAGATATAGAGTATCTAGGGGAAATACTCTCAGAGAGCACACAGTTAAAGGAAATCGGACTTGATAGTATTAGGTGTACAACATGTCAACAGGGACAATGTAATTATAGAATAAATCTGTTACATCACAAACAGTTACAATATTTGAGATTAGAGGAACTAGATGGGTATATTGTACTGAGTAATGAGGTTCCTGTAGACTATTGTATGATATCGGATGTAAAGTGTGCTGTGTCCATTCTAGATTCATTGAAGTCCTCCACAAATCTACAAGTGTTATATGTGCGTGATAACAGGGATAAAGGCAATGACATGGATGATGATGATGACATGGATGATGATGATGACATGGATGTTGTCAATGACACAGATGATGACATTCCACTGCATCACACCAACAGTATAACCAGTTATACAGCAACAGTACAGGATAATGAGAGGGATGTACATCCTACTCCATTATGTTTATCTAATGTACTGACTGAAGTTATACCAACATTAAAGAACTTAAGAACATTAGAACTGTGGAGTATAAACTTTAAACAAAACATACTGGGATTATCTCCAGAGATGACAAGTCTGGAGATTGTGGATTTTCACAGTGTTGCAATGACATTACAGTGCTTACAGGGTTTTATTGACAGTTTGCCCCGGACACATTTCAGTGTATGGATGTCTTCTTTATCTATCTGTCCTAAAGAAGATTTGTCTACAGCACTTAAGTACATCACAGACAGACACCAAAGATCACTATGTAAAAACGAAATAGTAATTGGACGTCTTTATGCTTCATTTACCACCAGACCACCTCACTAATTCAGTTCTCGTCTATGGATAAACTGTACCTTACTGAGTTAATCATATAATCCGATTGAAAACTGTAAAATAACACATCTGACCATTTGCATTATCGATTTGATACTGGTGTTTTATGACTTAAAAAAATCGTCGGAAAAGATGAAATTGCTCCAGGTTTGTCTTTCTTTCTACAAATGTATTCAATTTGGACGAGTCTCATAATGACATTTTGTATAAGAGGTGTTAACATAGAGATATCACAACAATAAGTTGAGCTATATCTGAGTGACTCAGTTGTGTAACATTGTAAAAACAGGTCACTAGCAGATCTGATTAATATCTAACAAATCACATGAATGTATCTGTATCTTTTAGTCTCGGATATAAAACTTCCAAAATGTAAAACTGGGTGAAAGCAGTTCTGATTGATATCTAACAGATCACATTATGAATGTACCTGTCTTTTCTAGTCTCAGATATAAAACTTCCAAATTGTAAAACTGGGTGAAAGCAGTTCTGATTGATATCTAACAGATTACATTATGAATGTATCGGAATCTTTTAGTCTCGGATATAAAACTTCCAAATTGTAAAACTGGGTGAAAGCAGTTCTGATTGATATCTAACAGATCACATTATGAATGTATCTATATCTTTTAGTCTCGGATATATATAACTACCCAAAATGTAAAACTGGGTGAAAGCAGTTCTGATTGATATCTAACAGATTACATTATGAATGTATCGGAATCTTTTAGTCTCGGATATAAAACTTCCAAATTGTAAAACTGGGTGAA
Organism: Serripes groenlandicus; assembly: GCA_031761405.1. NCBI lineage: Eukaryota > Metazoa > Mollusca > Bivalvia > Cardiida > Cardiidae > Serripes > Serripes groenlandicus. The sequence goes on from JASEVX010000005.1 coordinate 36,827,530, forward strand.
AGCAGTTCTGATTGATATCTAACAGATCACATTATGAATGTATCTATATCTTTTAGTCTCGGATATATATAACTACCCAAAATGTAAAACTGGGTGAAAGCAGTTCTGATTGATATCTAACAGATCACATTATGAATGTATCGTATCTTTTAGTCTCGGATGTAAAACTGGTTGAAAGCAGTTCTGATTGTCTACAAATATTCAGACAGATCGTTCATGTTAATCTAAAATGTAAAACTTTAAAGACGTAAAACTGGGTGAAAGCAGTTCTGAACTATATCTAACAAATTACAAAATGAATGTATCTGTATCTTTTAGTCTCGGATATAAAACTTCCAAAACGTTAATCTAAAACGTATCATATTTATTCAGTTTATACCTTCAACTTCAACTTTCAGAACAGGTTGATTACCGATAGCTCGGTTTGTAATAATGCAGCCTGTCGATCCAGGGGTTAGAAGTCCGAATCCCGGCTTGGCCATTCAATCTATTCTACAGTTGAATAAAGTTATTGCGACTAACAGCATTCGTCATCTACCAATGGACTAATAGTCTTTGTGGAAAGGTATAGCCAGTTGTCTGGGAAGAATGTTATAGGGAGTAGATGGGTAGGTGAACTGGTTCTGAAACATCTCTAAAGTACTGGTGAAATGGAGTCAATCTCCATTCTGTAAATAGACCTACAGATGACAAATCTGTTAAATTAACTCTGTATAATTGTATTGATTCGTTTACATATATATAAATCTACGAACCCTTTCCCACGTACAACAAAATCTGCAGCAGACGGATTTCCCTTCATACTTGCATAAAACATGGAAAATCTCTATAAATGAAAGTATGAGTATGTAGTATAGTTGAAAACATTGTGGCAAAAGGAGAATTTGTTCATTATGAGCATTTTCTTCTTTTGTTACAATGAATTCAAGCGTCGTCTGCTTCATAGACATCAGCATGCGTCTGTATGTGGTACAGGACTCGATATGAAATTCTCTGAAAAGTCTACTCTCACTACGGGAGTATTTGTAATAGTTGGACAAGGGAAATTTGGATACAGAGATAAAAACGTTGTGGCAAAGAGAGAACTTGATCATTATGAGCAATTTCTTCTTTTGTTACAATGATATATGCATCAGAATGCGTCTCGATATGAAATTCTTTGAAAAGTCTACTCTCAGTACCTCTGGGGAGTAATTGTAATAGCTGGACAAGGGAAATGTTTGATACAGAGTTAAAATGTGTGGGAAAAGGAGGAAGTGTTCATTATGTGAATTGTTTCCTCGTTCGTACAATGTTTGTCCTAGTTGTCAACTGCAGAAGTGTCATCTTTAACAAGGAAGGGGTTTAATGTTACTTATTTCACTTCAGAGAATTTTAATGTTGTTGTGTTCAGCTTTTTCACTACATGTATGTTTGCGCTAACTACCAAGGATATTATATGTGTGAAACATGGTCACTTCACCCTTTCCCTGATAATTGCATGTGGTTTTTTATATGAAAAATTTCCCGGAATGATAAATTTTAGATCAATCATCTGAGTGTACAATATGAAATTGTTAAAGGCATCTACTCTCAACACATCTGGGGAGTAATTAAGATAATTTAAAAAAAATGGAAGTATACTTTTGCTACAGCTTTGGTTAATATCATTGTTGGGAAAGGTGGAATATTTTTTTGAAACACAGTCACTTCACCCTTTTCCTGCTTTACTTATTATGCCCCCCTTCGAAGAAACCAGGTTATATTGCTTTGCACATGTCGGTCTGTCTGTCCGTCGGTAGACCAAAGCTTGTCTGAGTGATAACTCAACAATGCCTGGACCTATGGTCCTCAAACATGACATGGAGGTTGGGGGTGACTAGAAAATGAACCCTATTGATTTTGAGGTCATCAGGTTATAGGTCAAGGTCACTGTCATGGTCACAATGACCTTGAATTTGAAAAACTTGTCCAAGTGATAACTCAACAATGCCTGGACCTATGGTCCTCAAATTTGTCTTGGAGGTTGAGGGGTGATTAGTACATGAACCTTTTGATTTTGAGGTCATCAGGTCAAGGTCAAGTTTACTGTCAAGGTCACAGTGACATTGAACCTGGAAAGCTTGTCCGAGTGATAACTCAACATTGCCTGCACCCATGGTTTTTATCCCCCGCTTTTTCAAAGAAAAAAAGGGGGGTTATTAATTTCGGTCTGTCTGTCTGTCTGTCTGTCTGTCTGTCTGTCTGTCACACTTCATTTCCGTGCAATAACTGCCACAAATGTGATAAACTTGGTAACAAGGTTAAATGCCTTAAGGGCTAGGCCAAGTTCGATCGTCAAATGTCATTTGTTGCTGTTTCCGTGCAATAATTGCCACAAATGTGAACAGTTTTTTTTTCAAACTTGGTAACAAGGTTAAATGCCGTAAGGGCTAGGCCAAGTTCGATCGTCACTTTCGGTGGACTTTATTTGGTGGAGTAATGGCCCCTTATTTAACAAAAAATGTCGTTTGTTGCTGTTTCCGTGCAATAACTGCCACAAATGTGAACCTTTTTTTTTCAAACTTGGTAACACGGTTAAATGCCTTCAGGGCTAGGCCAAGTGCGATCGTCACTTTCGGTGGAGTTATGGGCCCTTAATTAACAAAAAATGTTGTTTGTTGCTGTTTCCGTGCAATAACTACCACAAATGTGAACCGGTTTTTTTTCAAACTTGGTAACTAGGTTAAATGCCTTAAGGGCTAGGCCAAGTTCGATCGTCACTTTCGGTGAAGTTATGGCCCCTTAATTAACAAAAAATGTCGTTTGTTGCTGTTTCCGTGCAATAACTGCCACAAATGTGAACCTTTTTTTTCAAACTTAGTAACAAGGTTAAATGCATTAACAGCTAGGCCAAGTTCGATCGTCACTACAATATTTTCTGCAAGCGGGGGATATAAATTTCATGAATTTGCTTGTTAAACTTGACATCGAGGCTGGGGGTGACTAGTAGATGACCTCCAATAGCTTTTGAGGTCATCGGGTTAAAGGTCAAGGTCACAGTGACCTTGAATGTGAAAAGCTTGCCCAAGTGATAACTCAACAATGCCTGGACCTATGGTTCTCAAACTTGACTTTGAGGTTGGGGTGACAAGTACATGAACCCTATTGATAAAAGGGTCAAAGGTCTTTGTAGGTTTTATCTAGTTGCAAATCTCATTATTTTGAATTACTGGTTTTTTTTAGCTCGATTTAGCATGTTTATTCGAAGAAAAGGGAAGGCTATTGTATTTGCGTCGGCATTGCAGTTTTGTTTACAGTTTTGCATGCAAGGCCTTTTCTCAAAACTACAGATGCTATTGCTTGAAACTTCTCACATTTATTGGACTTCGTCTCATGTCCTTGCACGACAAGTCCCATACTCTACATCAGATTTTGACTGAAGTCTGTCCCTTTTTTGACATGGAAATACCTTTTCTCACAAACCACAGATGCTATTGCTTTGAAATTTCACACACTTGAGCGACATTAGCGAGCTTGCAGGACACGTCCAATAAGTTTACATCAGATTTTGACTGAAATATACCTCTTTTTGCTTAAAGTTTTGCTTGCAATACCTTTTCTCACAAATGCTATTGCTTCACAAACTAATGGATGTCAGCACATGACCTTGCAGGACAAGTCAAATAATTCAACATCAGATTTTTACTGAATGATTCTCCTTTAGGGACATAGAAATAATATCACCTGATAAGGAAATGAACGGAAGTAACCAATGACTTGGAGGCATGCACGTTTGTAGACATTCACAGTCAAAATAAAACAATCGCCCATTATGGCAATATTTAAAACTATCAAGCAACTATCTCATTAATCACTGTTTACTATAGTATACAATGGCCACTCGTCGAGCATGCTGTCTTATGGACAGCTCATGTTGTTCTAACTGTATACATCATAGAACGGAAACTTAATGTTAATTGCAATTAACACTAACTTCATACACCATGGAATGGTAAGTTAGTGTTAATTGCAAAGTATTTGGAAACACTTATTTTATGCACTATAGCATATATATTTTCTGACCGTTCTGTCAATTACAAAAGATGCTTATTTGCAAATAGTGTATAGAAACACAAATTGTATAACATAGTATGAACATTTTCTGTTAATTACAATTATAGTGTATTGCAACAAAATAAACTGCTTTGAAACCGAAAGGAAACTGCTAAAAGGAAAAAACAACTGCATGTATGTCCGAGTGGTATCGGGTTAAAAAGGTCAAAAACCTAAAAGGAACATGTGTCAAAAAGGTCAAAAAGCTAAAAGGAACGTGTCAAAAAGGTCAACTATCACATTACAAGATTATATTAAAGTTGTATAAAAAAGATGTATTTTTAGCTCACCTGTGCACGAAGTGCTCAGGGTGAGTTATTGTGATCGCCCTATGTCCGTCGTCCGTCGTCCGTCAGCATTTTCTCCTCTGTAACCGGTGGGTCAACTGGGATGAAACTTCAAAGAAAGCATCCTCGCAATGTCCTAACCAGAATTCCTTAAAATTTTTGGGATCCATGCAGAATTCTGGTTTCCATGGCAACGAAATGAAAAAAACTTCAAAATTCTTAAAAATCTTCTCCTCCCAAAGTGTCTGGCCGATTTTCAAATTATTTTGTAGAAATGATCCTTGGGTGACCCTCTATCAGATTCCTTCAAGCCATGTTGATTGGTCGAAAAACATGGCCCCCAGGGGGGGGGGGGGGGGGGGGGGGGCTATTTTGCCAATATGGCTATAGTGCAAACTTAAAAAATCTTCTCCTCCAAAAGTGTCAGGCCGATTTTCAAATAATTTTGTAGAAATGTTCCTTGGGTGACCCTCTATCAGATTCCTTCAAGCCATGTTGATTGGTCGAAAAACATGGCCGCCAGGGGGGGCGGGGCTATTTTGCCTTATTAGGCTATAGTGCAAACTTAAAAAATCTTCTCCTCCAAAAGTGTCAGGCCGATTTTCAAATAATTCTGTAGAAATGTTCCTTGGGTGATCCTCTATCAGATTCCTTCAAGCCATGTTGATTGGTCAAAAAGCATGGCCGCCAGGGGGCGGGGCTATTTTGCCTTTTATGGCTATAGTGAAAACTTAAAAAATCTTCTTCTCCATAAGTGTCGGGCCGATTTTCAAATAATTTTCTAGAAATGTTCCTTGGGTGACCCTCTATCAGATTCCTTCAAGCCATGTTGATTGGTCGAAAAACATGGCAGCCAGGGGGCGGGGCTTTTTTGCCTTATATGGCCAAAGTGAAAACTTAAAAAATCTTCTCCTCCGAAAGTGTCAGGCTGATTTTTAAATAATTTTGTAGAAATGTTCCTAGGGTGACCCTTTATCAGATTCCTTCAAGCCAAGTTGATTGGTCGGAAACTATGGCTGCCAGGGGGCGGGGCTTATATAGCTAAAGGGAAAAAAAAAAACAGGTGAGCGATTCCAGGGCCATCATGGCCCTCTTGTTTTTAATATTTATAAATTTGGGGGGGAAAAGCCCACTTTTACAATTTCGCTTTTTGCCACATTTTTTTAAAATTTTCCTCTTTAATAAAATTATAGAGATTATTATGTCGTCTGCTGAATTTGTTAGTTGTATTAAACTCGAAAACGATTGTAATCAAATACACATATTTATGGCTGTATCTTAACATTACCTACCCATTTAAAGTCGATTATTTCATAATTATAGTTAGAAAAATTAGAATAAATTAAAATGAATACTGGTTTTACAAAGTGGGCTTTTTTGACCTGTTCCTTTTAGATTGTTGGCCTTTTTGGTAATTGGTCTGTTAAAATTTGGTCCTTTCTGATCCTGATTCTGTCCGATAGACGGACTGGTGTGTTTCTTTTACTATCTTTATACAGAATTAACTATTTGACAAGCATATATATGTATCATAAACTCCCAGACCTGTGCTCTATGAAAGCAAAGCACTTGGTATGTGTGATCAGTGTAGATCAAGATCAACCTGCATCTCCATGCATTTTAATCATCACGCATCCAATGGTCAGAAACTTGTCAACTTGTCTAAACATTTGCTGTTTGTTTTATACAATATGATATGTTCATGTTCATGTTTAAAATTTGGTGTGATTTGTATATCTAGATCTTTCTTGTAATGTACATTTGTGAAAACAGGTCTGATACTGTGTGAATATATGTAAACTTGTCACAAAGTGCAAGGTGAGCTATTGTGATCACATTTGTCCGGCGACAGCCATCGTGCTTTGTCAACAATTGCCCTTGTTAACACTGTACAGGCTACATTTTGCATCTGATCTTCAGGAAAGTTTATCAGAACATTCATCTCAATTAAATCTTGGACACGTTCGAAACTGGGCCATATGAGGTCAAAAACTAGGTCACTACGTCAAATTGAAGGGAAATCTTGTTAACACTCTGGAGGCCACATTTTCAACTTGAGCATGTTGAAACTTTATCAAAATGTTTGTCTTGATGATATGTAAGTCAAGTTTGAATATAGGTTATGTCGGTCAAAAAGTAGGTCACTTGGTCAAATTTAAGGAAAATCTTGTATGCAGAGGCGTCATAAAGCGTCTATATGTGAGAAAGGTTCAAGAATATCTTATTTTTCAACTGTATATGTATTGGTAATGAATTCAGTTAAAAACATTGTGACTAAAAGAGAATTTCCTCCTTTTTCCACTATCATTTCAAAAGTTGTCCGCTGCAGATGCATCAGAAAACATCTATATGTGGAAAAGAGGTTCAATGATATGTTATTGTGCAACTGTATATGTATTGTTATTGAGAACATCTGAAAACAAATGTGACAAAAGTCTGCATGTGAAAGTCTAGTGATTGAATAAAGTTGCAAACATTGTGTCAAAAGGAGAAATTGCTCATAATGGCGTTGGCATACGCGTTGCCAGCTTAGTCAAACCTTTGCGTGCAAGGCCTTTTCTCAGACACTGTGTATGCTGTTGCTTTGAAACTTCACACACTTATTCAGGGTTATTATACGACCCTGTATGTCAAGTCCCATAACCCTGGAATGGATTTTGACTGAATTGTGCCCCTTTTTGGACTTACAATTTTGGTCAAACCTTTGTGTGCAAGGCCTTTTCTCAGACACTGTGTATGCTGTTGCTTTGAAACTTCACACACTTATTCAGGGTTATTATACGACCCTGTAGGTCAAGTCCCATAACCCTGGAATGGATTTTGACTGAATTGTGCCCCTGTTTGGTCAAACCTTGGCGTGCAAGACCGGGAATTTTGGGTTATAGTTAGGCATTCAAGGCCTTTTCTCAGAAACTATATAATTTATGCTGTTGATATTAAACGGTTTTCTTTCTTTTGTACACTCAATTTCAACTGAATTATTCCACTTTTGGATTTTGGACTTTTTTTGTCCGGCGTCCGTCCGTCCGTCCGTAAACAATTTCTTGTTAACACGATACAGTCTTCACTTTTGATTGTATCTCAACTAAACTTATACATTAGTTAGATATCCATAAGAGCTCGGTTCCTTTCGAAGTCCAGCCAGATCCACCTATGCATGACTGGATTATGGCCCTTGAAATGGTCAAAATTGCTATAAAAGAGCTTGTTAACACGATACAGTCTTCACTTTTGATTGTATCTCAACCAAACTTATACAGTAGTTAGATATCTATGAGAGCTCGGTTCCTTTCGAAAACCAGCCAGATCCGCTATGCATGACTGGATTATGGCCCTTGAAATGGTCAAAATTGCTAGAAAAGAGCTTGTTAACACGATAGTCTTTACTTTTGATTGTATCTCAACCAAACTTATACAGTAGTTAGATATCCATGAGAGCTTAGTTCCTTTCGAAAACCAGCCAGATCCGCCCATGCAAGACTGGATTATGGCCCTTGAAATTGTCCAAATTGCTATAATTGAGCATGTGAACACAATAGAGGCTCCATTTACTATCTAATCTTTACCAAACTTAGATAGTAGTTAAATATTGATGAGAGCTTGGTTCCTTTTGAAAATCAGCCAGATCCGCCTATGCAAGACTGGATTATGGCCCATGAAATTGTAAAAATTGCTATAATACAGCTTGTGAACACAAAAGAGCCTCCATTTACTATCCGATCTTCACCATACATGCTCTGGATTGAAAATGATCAAAGAACCATACCAGTAGAGCATAGGCCCTCATGGGCCTCTTGTTTATGTATTGTTATTGAAAACATCTGGAAAAAATGTGTCAAATGTCTGAAAGTGAAAGTTTAGATATCGAATAAAGTTGCAAACATTGTGTCAAAATGAGAAATTGCTCATAATGATCAATTTCTCCTTTTTCCACTATATTTTCAAAAATCGTCTGCTGCAGGGGCATCAGAAATGATCTTAAGTATATGTTGTAAAGGTTTTGCAACTGTATATGTATTGTTATTGAAAGTCTAGTTTTTGAATAGAGTAAAAAACATTGTGACAAAAGGAGAATTTCTCCTTTTTTCAATATTTTCAAGTCTTCTGCTACAGAGGCGTCAGAAAATGTCTATATGTGGGAAAGGGTCAAGACAATTATATTTTGCAACTGTATATGAATTGTTATTGAAAACATCTGGAAAAAAATGTGACAAATGTCTGCAAGTGAAATTTTAGATATCTAATAAAGTTGAAAACATTGTGACAAATGGGGAAAATGCTCATAATGAGCAATTTCTTCTGTTGTCGTTTTATTTATTTACTATAAGTCATCGGCTGCAGAGGCATCATAAAGCGGCTGTGTGTTAAGAAAGGTTAAGAATATCTTAACAGTGTTACTTTATATGTATTGTTATTCATAGGCAACCAATCAACTATAAACAAAAAAAGAAGAAAACAAATTTAAAAAAAAAAATGATTAAAGGAAGATACAGTTACCTATGTTGTTTATTAAAACCAAAGTGTTTTTCAGGTAATCTTATTGTTCTAAATGCCTGTAAATTTGATATTTATTGTCCATAGTAAAATTGTTGGTATTTTCTTAATAAGGGGAGGTAATAAATGTAATATTTCTCAGAAATAAGTATGGTAAGGTATACATGTTTTTATTTATTTATTTAATATATATAATAATCTACAACTGCAGCAAAAAAGAAAAAAAAAAACCCGCACCAGTATTTTTTCCATAGACAAATATGTTTGAATTTTGCCCATATTTCGGACATTGCAGCCCATATAAAAACTATGACTTTCATCATGTTATTTTATATAAATGTAAAATTATAAATTTGTCTTGTATTAATATTGTCTATTACATATATCTGAACAAAGAATTATGACTTTTTGTTGTTGATTTAATGTTACTTTGCACAATTAATGATGACAGACATTAAATTTCTTTTTTAGTCAAAACCCCCAATCAATGCGTTCTTAAAATAGACATATCACAAAAACGGCCATGGCGACCCATACTTTTAAAAGTATTTTTTTGTTTCTTATAGTACATGTGCGATTTTTTTTTAAAAATTCTCCGCACTAGAGCTTATTCCAGGATATGTAGTTAACACTAGAAGCCGACATTTTTGCTACAGCAGCTTGAACTTTAGTCAGAATGTTTATCTGAATGATATTTAGGCCAAGTTTGAATATCGGTCATGCCAGGTCAAAAACTAGGTCACGAGGCCAAATTGTAGGAAAATCTTGTTTACACTCTGGAGGCCGTCTTGATGATATGTAGGCAAGTTCGAACATGGGTCATAATAGGTCATAAAATAGGTCACTAGGTCAAATTGAAGGAAATTCTTGTTAAAACTTAGAAGGCCGCAATTTTTTATTCAGCAGTTTGAAAATTTAATTAGAATGTTTGTCTTAATGAGATCTAGGTCAAGTTTGAATATGGGCCATATTAGTTCAGAAACTAGGTCACTAGGCCAAATTGAAGGGAAATTTGGTTAACACTGTAGAAGCCACATTTTGTCTTCAGCAGCTTCAAATTTGGTCAGAATGTTTATATTAATAATATCTAGGCCAAGCTTGAATAGGGGTTATGTCCGGTCAAAAAGTAGGTCACTAGGCCAAATTGATGTGGTAAATATTGTTAACACTCTTGATGCTCAGTTTTAACTTGATCATGTTGAAACTTTATCAGAATGTTTGTCTTGATGATATGTTCGCCAAGTTCGAATATTGGTCATGTTTGTTCAAAAACTAGGTCACTAGGCCAAATTGAAGGAAATTTTGTAATATATTGTCTGCAGTATAAAACCGATACCTATGCCGTCCGAATTTTACTCTATATTCTATAGCGTCCGCAGTTTCATATCAGGTAAACAAAATATAGATCAATTGGACAGATGAAGGAAAATCTTGTTAACACACTGGAGGTTGCATTTTGAATCATTGTCGTAATAATTGTCTTGATGTGTTTGGCATTAGAAATCACATAACATAATTCAGGTGAGCGAATTAGGACCATCATGGCCCTCTTGGTTTTGTTTCTATACAATTTGATATGTTCATGTTTGTTATGACTAAGACTTGTATATGTAGATCTTTATTATAATGAACATTTGTATAGACAGTACTGAGATTGTGTGGATACATACACTATTTATAAACCGTTTTAGTTGGACAGTGAATGATCTAACGAGTCTGTGGCTGTACAGTCTGATCAGATTCTTTACTTTATACTAGGGATGGCAGCGATTAATCGGTTACCCGGTTAACCGTATGTTTTTCGATTAATCGGTTAGTAGTAATTCAAGTAACCGAGTACTCGGAAAAATAGATAAAATATATACACAGTTTTATTTCAACTTGTGCTCTTTTCAATTTGTCACACGTATCTGACCAGAAGTTAATTATTCACACCTCGAACGGGAATGTTTACATAACTGAAAACGGCCACACTCGATTGTATTGTTGACCGTTTGTTAAAAAAAGCTTTGATGTTTAATACAAAGCTAAAAATATATAATACGAAAACAAACTTAAATGGTTTTTTTCGCTTATAGGTAAATGAGATTTTTTTTTTTTTTTCAATAACCCATGAATCTTTCTGAAATGAAACTAGAAAATCCATGGCGGCCGCCATTTTGGATATGTATAAAAAGCAGACGTAAAACACAAATCGAAAATTATTGTCGGCTTTTTAATCATTTTTTTTAAATCGGTTTATTTGGGTATGTATAAAATGAGCAGAAAAACACGGATAGAAAATTATTGTCGCCTTTTTAATCATATTTTTTTTTTAATCGATATTTAATATCATTAAAGTGCTGTGTTATGTGGGAATTAACATTTGTACGAAAATTTAAAAATAAATGGAAATCTGTAAGAAATATGTTTCCCCGTTCGTCAAAAAAAACGACAGCATTAGCCTTCTACGCCCGAAACTAAATTTTGACTGTATCGTAGCCAAAGAAGGACGTGACGTCATTTCCGTTACACTTCATCTTGGCGTAACGTCAATGGAGCGACGTCGTTTCCCGCAAACAATTGGTATCAACATGAAAGACCCCAAATTCCTATACATGAGCTATTGACTCACTCATTCAAAGTATAATTATTTATCAAACATTGTGGCAAAAGGATAACTTTCTCATAAGGAGCAATTGTTCTTGTGGCGAAAATCTTTTCTAAATCGTCTGTTGCATAGGCCTCAGAAACCGTCTCTAATAGGGAAAGGGTTTAGCAGAAATGTGACCCCCTTACATAATTTGTTCCAGTCATATTGACTGGTTGAAAAAGGCAGTCGCCAGGTGGCATCAGAAAAGGGCTGATCTATTTGCTTCTTTACCATAATGCAGGTGATCGATTAAGTATCATATTGGCCCTCATGTTTTAACCTCGTTCATTATAAATGTATTCCTCGATTTTCTGAAAGTCTTTACTTTATTATTTTCTGTTCAAATAATAGACAACAGCAATACGAATTCCAAATATGTTTTGATAATGCAAGAAACATGACATTAACATTATTATTGTCTAGTCAAATACTTATAAATCCTTTTTTATGGCCAAAGTATGCTCTTTAATTTTTGTTTATAATTATCTTGCGTTTTTTCGTAAATAGGTAGCACCTATAGATATATTAAGGACGTATTACTGTTATGGAATGAATTTGATAAATCCGAATTGTTGTATTTGTAAATTATTTACCAATCGCATTAGAAGATTTAAAGAGTAATTTTCTAACACATTTCCACCTGAGTTGGTATTTAAAAATATGCAGCTATGCATCTCTTTCTTTCAACATATTATAAATCATATAACGGTCACTTCGTTAAAAAAAACGATTATTTTCTCAACTATAAATTTAAAAAAGTTGGTTGACACGAACGAAAACGTTCCGATAACAGCGTTCTAGTCTGATTGATTTATATATGACCAGGGAATGCGAGTTAAAAGAACAACAACAATAACAAAACTCGGATGTAGTGTCTATGAATCTATACGGTTAACCGAGTAACCAGTTACTAAAGTATACCGTTGCCATCCCTACTTTATACATTTGTAACAAATTCCTTGATCGCCCGAAACAGCTCATATATAGAAATTATTAGGAAAACGGGTTAATTATTGTTGGGAAAGTAGCACTTATAGTCGATGTTTTATGTTTAAGTTCCCACAATGTTTTCAACATTCATCTGCTTGATGGATGGAAGTATGTACTTTAATCCGTTAATGATCTATGCATTATGTATATATTCAAGAATAAATCACAGTTTATCTGACTCATGTTTTGTCATTAATCACCAAACCTTTAATTTCTATTGAACGTCAGATCAGTTACATAGAATTATTATCACACGCTTATTGCATGGCTCGGTGGGGGTAACGAGTATGTGTCCGTGGATACGCAATATCTAGTTGTATCAGTACATATTGTTAGTCGTTCGGGAGGCTCGTGCATTTCCACTGGGTATATATGGGTATTGCCACGTTGTTCGAGGCTTGAGCGTTAGAGTTGTGCAGTCAGGTATGGAGGAAAGCTTAAGAAACACATGTAGTCTGGACATGATAGTCTCACCCTTGAAGATAGATTTACTGATATAAAATAGGATGTTACAGATAGAGGATATCCTGATTATGTTATATAACGGTGACTATAAAGAACGACATTGTCGACGATTTCTTTGTATGATACTAGTAATGATGGTGGTGATGATGATTAAAATGCCTTGCTCGTTACGGCGATGTTACTTCGTTGTAAGATGATGACCAGTATGAAGATGGGCATATTGAAGGACATAAGGATGGGCATTAGGAAGGTGATACTGATGATAATGGTGTTTGCGCATGTTGTTCGGTGTTGTATAGTGAGGATGTGATGTGTATGTTAATGAGTACGATGGCGACGTTGATGATATTATGATGACGGCGATCATAGTTATACACTTCTTATCATGACAGTGATATGATAATATTATGTAATGATATAGCAATAACATGATCGTTGTTCAAGGATATAATTTCGGCTTGATATTCTATGATGGAGATAAGATAGGGGAATTGACTTACAATGTGCAAATTAGCGGCGGCGCGGTGTGACTTGCAATGGCGCTGTATTGGTATTGCCTTGCAATAGCGGTGTGCGGGAGTTGCATAGCACTAGCGCCGTGCGGTGATTGCATTGCAATGAGACTGTGTGTGCGAGTTGCCTTGCAATGGCGCTGTGTGCAAGTTGCCTTGCAATGGCGCTGTGTGCGAGATGCCTTTCAATGGCACTGTGTGCGAGTTGTCTTGCAATTGCGCTGTGTGCGAGTTGCCTTGCAATGGAGCTGTGTGCGAGTTGCCTCTCAAAAGCGCTGTGTGCCAGTTGTCTTGCAATAGCGCTGTGTGCGAGTTGTCTTGCAATAGCGCTGTGTGCGAGTTGTCTTGCAATAGCGTTCGGTAGGTCAATTCGAGGGATGTGACGCTTTTTAGCTCGCCTATTCGAAGAAATAGGGAAGCTTATGTATTCACCCCGGCGTCCGCGTTAGCGTACGCGTTGCCAGCTTGGTCAAACATATGCGTGCAAGGCTTTTTCTAAGAAACTCTGTACGTTGTTGCTTTGAAACTTCACTCACTTATTCAGGGTCATTAGGTGACCTTGTATGTCAAATCCCATAACTCTGGAAAGGATTTTGACTGAATTGTGCCCCTTATTGGACTTAGAATTTTGGCCAAACCTTTGCGTGCAAGGCATTTTCTCAGACACTGTATGCTGTTGCTTATCGTATATAAATAAATTTACAGATTTAAAAGGCCCAAAAGGGCCTGTATGGACTTCGTTAACATTTGCATGCAAGTATTGAAAAGGTGTTCTATCTTGCAATAGGTGATACTGTGTGACTTTACCTAATGCTATAACTGTTTTGATGTAGGCCCTGATAGACGATGGCCCTAATAGGCGAGCTATATTGTCCTCCGACAACTCTTGTTGTCTTTATGTTATTGGTATGATGATGGGCATTACGTAAGCAATAATGATGCGCATACTGATTGACATGGTATATACGCACGATGTTCGGTATAACAATGATTGTTGATATAGCGATGGGCATGGCGACGGATACCATTATGGGTATGTTGATTATTGCGATGGCGATGTTTATGATATGATGATGACGACGATGATATCGATATATTTCTTAATATATGATATGGCGGGGATATGATAATAATATATAATGATATAACATTACATGATTGATATTCAATGATATATTTTACGTTTGATATAATAGGACATGATGATGATGATGGAATTGTCTTACTATGACAATGTGTGCGAATTGACTTGCAATGACGATATGCGCAAATTGAATCTCAGTGATGCTGTGTGCAAATTAGACTTGCAATGACGCTATGTGCTGATTACCTTGCGGTGTCGCTGTGTGCAATTTTCGTTTGCGCTGACGCTGTGTGCGACTCGCCTTGCGGTGGCGCTGTATGCGAGTTGCCTTGTGCGAGTCGCCTTGCGGTGGCACCGTGTTCGAGTTGCCCTGCAGTGACGCCGTGTGCGAATTGCTTTTTACATAAAAAACATATGTAAATCGATGCGATTAACATATCTTCTTTTAGTTGTAATACTTGTATGTAGAGGATGTCATGACTATGAGAATATAATGATGCTATTGATGATTTCTTGGTATAGTAATAATTATGATGGTGATGGTGATTTGGAATGCCATACTGGTTATGGCGATGTTACTTCGTTATGATTATATCGGGTATGATAACTAGTACGGCGATGTTCATTACATGTTATATGGCGCATATTGCAATCGGTATGATGATGGACATGACGATAGACACGATGGTGCCGATGGACATAAGGACGGGCACAACGATGACCATAGTGAAAGCGATAATGATGGGTACACTGGAGGGCATGGTCTTTGCGCATGATGTTTCGGTATAATGATGATGATCATAGTGATGGACTTGGTGATGGATATGATGATGGGTTTGTTGATGAATATGATGACGAAGGTGATGGCAATTGTATACTTTGATATATGATATTAAGGTGGGGTGAGTACAAAACTAAGACCTAAGACCTGGTACAAAACTAAGACCCTGTTTTCATTTGAAATTTTACCAGGGTCTTAGTTTTGTACTAGGTCTTAGGTCTTAGGTCTTTGTTTTGTACCTTTGCCCAGGAAGACGTACACAACTAAGACCCTGGTAGATGTTTTCATTTGACTTTCTTTTCATAATATCTTTGCTCTGGCATGCATGATATAATTACAAAAGAGTTTGTGTTGGGGTGGGGGATCCGATGCCTAAATTCGGATGGATCAAATGTGTCCTATCTTGAGATAGCGAAGAACTGAACCAAAAACACGTACAAGTACGTGCTAGGCAGTGAAAGAGTTAACAATTCTTCTGGTATTGTAAGTTTACCAGGGTCTTAGTTTTGTACTAGGTCTTAGGTCTTTGTTTTGTACCTTTGCCCAGGAAGACGTACAAAACTAAGACCTAAGACCTAAGACCTGGTACAAAACTAAGACCCTGGTAGATGTTTTCACTTGACTTTCTTTTCATAATATCATTCTCTGGCAAGCATGATATAATTACAAAAGAGTTTGTGTTGGGGTGGGGGATCCGATGCCTAAATTCGGATGGATCAAATGTGTCCTATCTTGAGATAGCGAAGAACTGAACCAAAAACACGTACCAGTACATGCTAGGCAGTGAAAGAGTTAACAATTCTTCTGGTATTGTAAGTTTACCAGGGTCTTAGTTTTGTACTAGGTCTTAGGTCTTTGTTTTGTACCTTTGCCCAGGAAGACGTACAAAACTAAGACCTAAGACCTAAGACCTGGTACAAAACTAAGACCCTGGTAGATGTTTTCACTTGACTTTCTTTTCATAATATCATTCTCTGGCATGCATAATATAATTTCAAAAGAGTTTGTGGTGGACCAAATGTGTCCTATCTTGAGATAGCTCAAGGATTGTAGGTTGGTGGTTCACACTAGGCGGGTTCAAACCAACGTCCTTATGACACTTTGGACAAGTATGCTGCCGGTCAGGTACACGTTTGATATAGAGAAAAAAACGCCATCATTATTTTGTATCTTATCGATTTTTCTGGTAAGGGGGTCTGATGCCTAACTTCGGAGATGGACTGTTGAAATGTGACGATGTCACTCTACTTTAGAAAGAGCGATATGTCTATAGGCCAGCCCAATAATGATCCGTCTTTACTTCACATCCTCCCACCGCAGGACTTTTTAGCTCACTCGAATATATAGCTCACACAAAGCCCTGCTGAAATTGGGCTACTCAGGCGAGTCATGGCTCATAAAAATAATTAAAGATTATTGAAATTTTATTTCCTTTATGAAGAATCATGCTGATAAAATTCAGTAGATTCTGAGCACATAACTGACTTGAAAGTGCAAAACTTCAAAACCTTTTAGGTCAAACCACAGAATTCACTATTCAAGGGGTGGAGCAGGTATGATGAGACAGCCACACCTGATTCACTTGTCAACCAACTTCAGCAGGACTTTGTGTGAGCGCATGTGGAGTAGCGAGGTAAAAGGTCCTGCTGTGGGAGGATGTTACTTCAAGTCAATTGAGTTACACTAAGGTAATTACATATCGTCAGTGGTGGATGCAGCATGTTTAATCATAATGGGAGGGACAAGCCAGACCTGAATGTTTCCCAAAATATACAGTAAAATGTACGCATATTAAAGGTAGTGAAATCAGCTGAAGCGTTCCATAACCATCCGTGGTTGTTGGACCCTTTACTCCGTGAAGGTAAACTCACCGTCTAAATAAATTGTGCCTGAGGTGCATGGACATCATGTTCAAATAATGTTGTCACCTGTGGCCAAGGTAAAGATGTTAAATGTCGTTTCACTTTTCCCATATCATTGCCAAGCATTCTGGTGTTCAGACTTTGCAATGTTATGTCTTTACTTTAATGAATATGTGTTTGCCTATTCATATCATTGAACATATACAAGAGATTATTTCTTTCAATATCATGTTGTTCTTGTTTGTGTTTCGATTTTCGTCTCGGTATAATGGCTAAAAATGAATGTACAGCTCTTTGGCGACATAATGTAAAAATCGATAGCATTTCTTTAAAATTGTGGAAGGGCCCAATTAGACTAACGTACAAGTACATATGCCGTAGGCCTACATATCATTCCTTCTGAACTTTACTGTTTAATGACAACGTGAACATATAGGCCTCATTCTAAAACAAATTGGCACAAATTAATAGTACCTCAGATAACGTATTCCTGATGCATGCGCATTAATAGTACCTCAGATAACATATTAATGATACATGTGCATTAATAATACCTCAGATAACGTATTTCTGATACATGCATATTAATAGTACCTCAGATAACGTATTCCTGATACATGCGCATTAATAGTACCTCAGATAACGTATTCCTGATACATGCATATTAATAATACCTCAGATAACGTATTCCTGATACTTGCGTATTAATAGTACCTCAGATAATATATTCCTGATACATGCGCATTAATAGTACCTCAGATAACGTATTTCTGATATATGCGCATAAATAGCACCTCAGATAACGTATTTCTGATACATGCGCATTAATAGTACCTCAGATAACGTATTACTGATACATACGCACTAATAGTACCTCAGATAGCGTATTCCTGATACATGCGCATTAATAGTACCTCAAATAACTTATTCCTGATACATGCGCATTAATAGTACCTTAGACAACGTATTCCTGATACATGTGTATTAATAGTACCTCAGATAACGTATCCCTGATACATGCGCATTAGTAGTACCTCAGATAACGTATTCCTGGTACATGCTTATTAATTGTACCTCAGATAACGTATTCCTGATACATGTGTATTAATAGTACCTCAGATAACGTATTCCTGATACATGCGCATTAATAGTACCTCAGATAACGTATTCCTGGTACATGCTTATTAATTGTACCTCAGATAACGTAATCCTGATACATGCGTATTAATACTACCTCAGATAACGTATTCCTGATACATGCATATCAATAGTACCTCAGATAACGTATTCCTGATACATGTGCATTAGTAGTACCTCAGATAACGTATTCCTGATACATGCGCATTAATAGTACCTCAGATAACGTATTTCTGATACATGCACATTAATAGTACCTCAGATAACGTATTCCTGATACATGCATATTAATAGTACCTCAGCTAACGTATTCCTGATACATGCTTATTAATAGTACCTCAGATAACGTATTCTTGATACAAGCGCATTAGTAGTACCTCAGATAACGATTCCTGATACATCTGCATTAATAGTACATCAGATAACGTATTCCTGATACATGCGCATTAGTAGTACCTCAGTTAACGTATTCCTGATGCATGCTTATTAATAGTACCTCAAGTAACGTATTATTGATACATGCGCATTAGTAGTACCTCAGATAACGTATTCCTGATACATGCACATTAGTAGTACCTCAGATAACGATATCTGATACATCTGCATTTATAGTACCTCAGATAACGTATTCCTGATACATGCGCATTAGTAGTACCTCAGATAACGTATTAATGGTACATGCGCATTAAGAGTACTTCAGATAACGTATTCCTGAACATGCGCATTAATAGTACCTCAGATAACGTATTCCTGATACATGCGCATTAATAGTACCTCACATAACGTATTCCTGATACATGCTTATTAATAGTACCTCAGAAAACATATTCTTGATACATGCATAGTAATAGTACCTCAGATAACGTATTCCTGATACATGCACATTAGTAGTACCTCAGATAACGATTCCTGATACATCTGCATTAATAGTACCTCAGATAACGTATTCCTGATACATGCTTATTAATAGTACCTCAGATAACGTATTATTGATACAAGCGCATTAGTAGTACCTCAGATAACGATTCCTGATACATCTGCATTAATAGTACCTCAGATTACGTCTTCCTGATACATGCGCATTAATAGTACCTCAGCTAACGTATTAATGGTACATGCGCATTAAGAGTACTTCAGATAACGTATTCCTGAACATGCGCATTAATAGTACCTCAGATAACGTAGTAATGATACATGCGCATTAATAGTACCTCAGATAACGTATTCCTGATACGTGCTTATTAATAGTACCTCAGATAACGTATTCTTGATACATGCGCATTAGTTGTACCTCAGATAACGTATTCCTGATACATGCGCATTAGTAGTACCTCAGATAACACATTACTGATACATGCGCATTAGTAGTACCTCAGATAACGATTCCTGATACATCTGCATTTATAGTACCTCAGATAACGTATTCCTGATACATGCGCATTTATAGTACCTCAGATAACGTATTAATGATACATGCGCATTAAGAGTACTTCAGATAACTTATTCCAGAACATGCGCATTAGTAGTACCTCAGATAACGTATTACTGATACATACGCACTAATAGTACCTCAGATAGCGTATTCCTGATACATGCGCATTAATAGTACCTCAAATAACTTATTCCTGATACATGCGCATTAATAGTACCTTAGACAACGTATTCCTGATACATGTGTATTAATAGTACCTCAGATAACGTATCCCTGATACATGCGCATTAGTAGTACCTCAGATAACGTATTCCTGGTACATGCTTATTAATTGTACCTCAGATAACGTATTCCTGATACATGTGTATTAATAGTACCTCAGATAACGTATTCCTGATACATGCGCATTAATAGTACCTCAGATAACGTATTCCTGGTACATGCTTATTAATTGTACCTCAGATAACGTATTCCTGATACATGCGTATTAATACTACCTCAGATAACGTATTCCTGATACATGCATATCAATAGTACCTCAGATAACGTATTCCTGATACATGTGCATTAGTAGTACCTCAGATAACGTATTCCTGATACATGCGCATTAATAGTACCTCAGATAACGTATTTCTGAGACATGCACATTAATAGTACCTCAGATAACGTATTCCTGATACATGCATATTAATAGTACCTCAGCTAACGTATTCCTGATACATGCTTATTAATAGTACCTCAGATAACGTATTCTTGATACAAGCGCATTAGTAGTACCTCAGATAACGATTCCTGATACATCTGCATTAATAGTACATCAGATAACGTATTCCTGATACATGCGCATTAGTAGTACCTCAGTTAACGTATTCCTGATACATGCTTATTAATAGTACCTCAAGTAACGTATTCTTGATACATGCGCATTAGTAGTACCTCAGATAACGTATTCCTGATACATGCACATTAGTAGTACCTCAGATAACGATATCTGATACATCTGCATTTATAGTACCTCAGATAACGTATTCCTGATACATGTGCATTAGTAGTACCTCAGATAACGTATCAATGGTACATGCGCATTAATAGTACCTCAGATAACGTATTCCTGATACGTGCTTATTAATAGTACCTCAGATAACGTATTCTTGATACATGCGCATTAGTTGTACCTCAGATAACGTATTCCTGATACATGCGCATTAGTAGTACCTCAGATAACACATTACTGATACATGCGCATTAGTAGTACCTCAGATAACGATTCCTGATACATCTGCATTTATAGTACCTCAGATAACGTATTCCTGATACATGCGCATTTATAGTACCTTAGATAACGTATTAATGATACATGCGCATTAAGAGTACTTCAGATAACTTATTCCAGAACATGCGCATTAGTAGTACCTCAGATAACGTATTCCTGATACATGCGCATTAGTAGTACCTCAGATAACGTATTCCTGATACATGCTTATTAATAGTACCTTAGATAACGTATTCCTGATACATGTGCATTAGTAGTACCTCAGATAACGTATTCCTGATACATGCGCATTAATAGTACCTCAGATAACGTATTCCTGATACATGCGCATTAATAGTACCTTAGATAACGTATTCCTGATACATGTGCATTAGTAGTACCTCAGATAACGTATTCCTGATACATGCGCATTAATAGTACCTCAGATAACGTGTTCCTGATACATGCGTATTAATCGTACCTCAGATAACATAGTCCTGATACATGCGCATTAGTAGTACCTCAGATAACGTATTCCTGATACATGCACATTAATAGTACCTCAGATAACGTATTCCTGATACATGCACATTAATAGTACCTCAGATAACGTATTCCTGATACATACGCATTAATAATAATGCCATCCGAGCAACACTTATCGCCAAGGAAAGAAGCTTCTACAACCTGGTTTCTTTTTTAAATATTTGGTGTGAGTCGATGAGGGATCAATACCTTGTCTCTTGTTCTCGAGGCGGTTGTTCTAATCACTACAACATCGAGCTACACCACCGAGCTGATTTCAAACAAAAGATGAGCGAAATGGCTTAACATTGAGGTTCAATTTTGCGGAGAAAGGAGCAGTTATAATACATGTTTTGTTTCTATTTCTGAAATGTTTGCACCTCCTTGATGATTGTCTAAATGCTATGTGTACTATGTATATATAAAAGAATAAATCACAGTTTCTAAAACACATGTTTAAAGATAATTTCCTCCTTTTGAATCGGGGTCAGAAATGAGCAAAACCTAAAAGGTCGAAAACCAAAAAGGACTGGGTTAAAAAGGATCACTTAGTAGAACCTGTATTCAATTTTATATTAAAGTATTGTTTTTTCTATTTAATTATATTAAAATGTAAACCAATGTACAGTTATTTTATGCTTATTTAATTGGTCTGTCTAACCTTTTCTCTGATAATGCCGACTTCAAATGAAACATCTCCAAGATACATTGGTGACTAAAGGAGAAACTACATGTGAATTATATATAATATTTTATGTAATGTAAAACATATTATATATAACCATATGTGTGTGTATTTGTCTTGACTTGTTTTAGAATTTCATCAAGAGATTTTGTCTGTTATATTATATATTTGAGTAGAATTAGCATGTATAGGAAATGTGAAAGAATAAGATAATTTTTCGGGGATTATATATATTTTCTTTATTAAATTGTCTAATTAGTTCAACAAACTAATATTAACCCTTATCCCGCTGAATTCATAAAAATGCACGAATAACGAACGGTGTAGACCAAGATTAGATGTGCAGGCTGATCTTCGTGAAACATTACAAGTTGACCTACCTGTACACCAAGATTAGATATGTAGGCTGATCTTCGTGAAACATTACAAGTTGACCTACCTGTAGACCAAGATTAGATGTGCATGCTGATCTTCGTGAAACATTACAAGTTGACCTACCTGTATACTAAGATTAGATGTGCATGCTGATCTTCGTGAAACATTACAAGTTGACCTACCTGTACACCAAGATTAGACGTGCAGGCTGATCTTCGTGAAACATTACAAGTTGACTTACCTGTAGACCAAGATTAGATATACAGGCTGATCTTCGTGAAACATTACAAGTTGACTTACCTGTAGACCAAGATAAGATGTGCAGGCTGATCTTCGTGAAATATTACAAGTTGACTTACCTGTAGACAAAGATTAGATGTGCAGGCTGATCTTCATGAAACATTACAAGTTGACCTACCTGTAGACCAAGATTAGATGTGCACGCTGATCTTCGTGAAACATTACAAGTTGACCTACATGTACACCAATATTAGATATACAGGCTGATCTTCATGAAACATTACAAGTTGACTTACCTGTAGACCAAGATTAGATATACAGGCTGATCTTCTTGAAACATTACAAGTTGACCTACCTGTAGACAAAGATTAGATGGGCAGGCTGATCTTCGTGAAACATTACAAGTTGACTTAACTGTACACCAAGATTAGACGTGCAGGCTGATCTTCGTGAAACATTACAAGTTGACCTACCTGTACACCAATATTAGATATACAGGCTGATCTTCATGAAACATTACAAGTTGACTTACCTGTACACCAAGATTAGATGTGCAGGCTGATCTTCGTGAAACATTACAAGTTGACCTACATGTACACCAAGATTAGATGTGCAGGCTTATCTTCATGAAACATTACAAGTTAACTTACCTGTACACCAAGATTAGATATACAGGCTGATCTTCGTGAAACATTACAAGTTGACCTACCTGTACACCAAGATTAGATGTGCAGGCTGATCTTCATGAAACATTACAAGTAGACTTACCTGTACACCAATATTAGATATACAGGCTGATCTTCATGAAACATTACAAGTTGACTTACCTGAAGACCAAGATTAGATGTGCAGGCTGATCTTCATGAAACATTACAAGTTGACTTACCTGTAGACCAAGATTAGATGTGCAGTCTGATCTTCATGAAACATTACAAGTTGACCTACCTGTACACCGAGATTAGATATACAGGCTGATCTTCATGAAACATTACAAGTTGACTTACCTGTAGACCAAGATTAGATATACAGGCTGATCTTCATGAAACATTACAAGTTGACTTACCTGTAGACCAAGATTAGATATACAGGCTGATCTTCTTGAAACATTACAAGTTGACCTACCTGTAGACCAATTTTGGATGTGCAGGCTGATCTTCATGAAACATTACAAGTTGACTTACATGTATACCAATATTAGATATACAGGCTGATCTTCATGAAACATTACAAGTTGACTTACCTGTATACCAATATTAGATATACAGGCTGATCTTCATGAAACATTACAAGTTGACTTACCTGTATACCAATATTAGATATACAGGCTGATCTTCATGAAACATTACAAGTTGACTTATCTGTACACCAAGATAAGATGTGCAGGCTGATCTTCGTGAAACATTACAAGTTGACCTAACTGTAGACCAATATTAGATATACACGCTGATCTTCGTGAAACATTACAAGTTGACTTACCTGTACACCAAGATTAGATGTGCAGGCTGATCTTCATGAAACATTACAAGTTGACTTACCTGTATACCAATATTAAATATACAGGCTGATCTTCGAGAAATATTACAAGTTGACTTACCTGTACACCAAGATTAGATGTGCAGGCTGATCTTCGTAAAACATTACAAGTTGACTTAACTGTACACCAAGATTAGATATACAGGCTGATCTTCATGAAACATTACAAGTTGACCTACCTGTACACCAAGATTAGTTGTGCAGGCTGATCTTCGTGAAACATTACAAGTTGACCTACCTGTAGACTTCATAAAACGTGCTAAGGTATCATTCTGTGATTTGCGACCAATGAAGACCGAGATCAGTTTACACCTCCGTGAAGATTTTCAGGATCTTTCCTACCCGTCATTCGGTCACCCAAGTAGCCTAAGTCGATGTTCGTGTGGCTCGTGCTAAAAGGTGTTGTAACGCTGGTTTGGAAACTAGACTACAATTTTCTACGGTAATAATAACATTGATAAGGTGTATGTACTGTTTTGTGTTGTTACACTATTATTGTTATTATGAGTTATATAGATATCTTGAAATATGTTGAATTGCAGTGCGCAAGATCCATAACTCCTTTTGGTCATTGTTTGTTTTTCAGATATCTATCTTTGCTGTAGTGTTTGTCCATATATTTCTGTATCAACTTTGAGCACTTTGAACACATAAAACATGTAGCTTGTGGCTTGTTTATCCAGATATATATATTTACTAATACTTAAAATTATTTACATCTTGGAAGAAATAAATATGGTCAAAGGGAGATAACCAGTACTTTATTTGTTGTTATTCACATCAGTGGTTTCCCTTTATATATCTTTTCTGTAACCTTGCATTTCCGGGTGAAATTTGCAATTGCATCGTTTATAATTTATATCATTTTCGGTCGGGAAACCACTACACATCTAAAGAGGCTCAAACATTGCTTAGTATTTCCAGAAGTGCAGAGTAAAAGTATAAGACAAAAAACTTCAGCACACTTGTGTACAACGGCTGCCGAGGAGTAATTGATGCAATTTACTAATAGTCGATGACATACCAGTGTAGGTGCGTGCGAGCTGTTACTTCTGCATGCATTCAGAAATCTTCTTTTTAAAATAACTTGGCTCAAAATTTCACCATGGTGCAAAGCCAAGGAGTTTAGCTTGGTGGTTTGAATCAAGGGTCTAATTTGTGTGGAATAGAAGCTTTGCATAGCTGGTTGAATGATGTCTTTAAAAAAAAAAATTACATTCGGGAGACTTGATGCGCTTGCAAGAACAAGCATATTCGTTTGATGGGCAATGTCAGTCTTCAAGGTCAAAGCTATATTTTCAAAACGAGTTATAAAGGGCTTATTTTGGGTATAACTTCTACCCGACAATTTGTATGGACTGATAATATTGACTGGTCTTTTAAGCGGGCTCCATATATTTTCATGACCAATGCATTTTTCTAGTTTCTCAATTTCTTATTTTGTTGGCTTGACATTTAGTCATTCATCTCCAGTCAAAAGTCACCTCTTGAGTAATGTTGACCCAGGTGTTAGTTATGTATATGCATACCTGAAACCATCCTCGGTGCCGCGGCTATTTTATAAAATATATTTCATGAATAGCCTGAGTACCGAGGATGACCTGAAACTTGATATGGTTACAACACACTCAGAATACGGAAGTACCTTCTGGTCAGTCAGCAACAATAAAATAGTCAATATTCTCATCACAGAAATAAAAGACCTCCCATATACCACCGGCTAGTCTTGTTGTCCCTCATAGAGCAGAGATCAGTAACCAGAGTTAGTTCCCTTTTACCCCAAAAGAACTACATTAACTCGCCGACTTGTTGTGTCTCCCGGCGGGCAATGACCAATTTCCTGCCATTGAGATGCGCATTAATAATTTCAACTCTGAATCGTCAAGCCCTCGTCACACTGAACTTGGAAAATGAAGACTGAAAACAGTTGGTATTGATCAGTCCAACAGTGGTAACAGTCATTATTTCATTTGCATGGGCAGTCATATTTGTGTTTTTTTACTTTAATTAGACTTTTAACTTAACAAAACCGTGTGACGAAATAGATTACATAATCGGGTGTGACGTACTATTAGATATTAAATCTCAAAGTGGTTTTTGTGGCGATTGGTTTGACAATCGCCTCAATGCTAACAGAAACAACAACAACGAAAAATATTTACATAGTCGGTTTTGAACAATCGGTTGATATTTTTTTTCCTTACTGCAAACTAATTTACTCACATCCGTTATAGTAACATCATTGATGCAGAGACGTGATTAATAATAATTATGTCAGTGCTACTTTCGTACCGGATTGTTACTAATATTTAAGTTTATCGAGACATTATCTACATAAAGTTAAAATATGTAAATATTATCTTCGGCATGATTGGGCAGATAATAAATATCATTGCGCGTTCTATCTGCCTTGCAAAATAACTCGACACACGATGTCAGTGTGTACACACGTTATGTATACACGTCTGCACGTTCTAGAGTCAATTAGCAATCAATGCTGAAAGTGTAGCCTAATGTAGTTTGGAGATCGAGCATTATAATATATGCCTATATTTTTATAAATTGAACAGTTTGTTAAATAGTGAAGTTGTGCTTTTTGAGCATGTTGCACTCACATTATTCGAAGCACTTTAACAACCTCAGAGACATATAAATACACTGTTTTGATATATCTCTGACAACCCTCAATCATGCAATTGATTGATTGATTGGGGTTTAACGCCGTTTTTAACAATTTCTCAGTTATATCACGGCGGCCAGTTCACCTACTCATGCATTTCCTGGTTTTCTCACACCAGTACTCCACACAACAATCTTTCCAAGCAACTGGCTGCTTTTCCACATAGACTTAGCCCATTGGTGGAAGAAGAATGACGCATGTCGCAATGACTATTGTCAATCGTCGGAAAGAAAGTTGGCCGAGCCGGGATTCGAACTCACAACCCCTGGATTGACAGCCCGCGTCGCTACCGACTGAGCTACCGGGGCTCGGCCTCAATCATGCAATGTGAAGGGCCTACATTGAACAGACCTGTTTAATATCGGACATCATTGAAACAAACACCAAACTAATAGATACTGTTTTCTCTCCTTTCTTGATAATTTAGACATTTCTAAAGTGTAAAAAATATTTTATCTTAATATGGCCTAGAGACCTGGGGATGAACATGTGATTACCCGAACAATTTAGATTACAAATAGCCATTCTAATGAGCTAAAACGGTAGTCTATCGAATACCAACTAGATTTTTCATAACTTTGGAATGGCCTAATTTTGAACACACCATGACCAATTTCAGAATGTAACTAAAAAATCACCAAGACAACATTCTGGCAAACTAACATTATTCTACTGTCAAAAGATGCAGGGTCGATACATTCTCAAATTTACCACCAGAGTCATCGCAAGCCCTACACCGATATACTGCTTGTTACTTTGCAGGATTTTCCATACGATCGCCACTACAGTGCCATTGGCGCTTTGATTTTTTACGCTGACGACACAGAAAAGGAATCGTGAATTACGTCAGTCGTAGGGATTAGAATGTTCTCATTTCCGACTGAACCCGGTTTAAGTGAGTAATCGGACTGAGAACCTTTAACGTTGTGGACTATAACAAAATATAGTCAACTTTGTGAAAGTCATTTTGAATAATATCAGTCGAACATGTGTCCTCTTTGGCCTCAATTGTTAGTTCACATCAGAAGCAATTATTTGTTGGACACATTTGAACTTCAAATAAAGTCGATGTAAGTTATATATGGACTGCTTTTACAAAACGGAGCCCTGTCACATCTGGTAAAAGGGACCAATTAACTTTGAAAAGCTCAATTGCAAATATTTGCTATCATGTTTTAATGCAAAACATCTTTGTACATGCTGTTTCCAAAATGACAACCTCTCTTTCTCTCTTGTTGAAAAACAACAAACTTGAACAAACTTACATAGGTTATGTGTTATTTCTGACACAATTGCTATGCCACTCACTCGCAGCTATCAATATATCCTGCATCATGGGCTTGGTCTTAAAGAGTCTGTCCGTCCTAAATCATCAGTCAAAGTCAACACATGCTTGTCCGTTCTCGGTCATCAGTCATATTAAACATATGTCTGCATTGCTACGCCTCCTGGGTCCAAGTAAAATCATATGTATTCTTTACATATGAAGTTGTTCTCCAAAAACTGGGTAACAGCATTTGCTGGGCCTAGCAACTGACCATAGAGAAACAAAAGTTTTATAATTTTCATGAACTTTCTTATGCTAATCCCCATAGAATATCTGATCTCCCGACATAATTGTATTCCGATATGTTCGACCAGTGGACGCCAGGCACGAGAAATGTGTAACGTGCAGTGGAGACTACAAAGAGACATGACTGGTTTGCACATTGTGAGTTAAATATACGACGTAGGAAAACGTCATAGCCGACGTAGGAAAACGTCATAGCCGACGCTCCTCGCATGCCCGCTATTGATTGGTTGTTATTCTATGTATCTTCATTGTTTTCAAGAAAGTTGCCTGTTACAGATGCCTAAAATACGTATGAATGTCGGAAAGTTTTAACCCCTGAGTACTCAGTGAGACGATTCCTTTGAGTACGATGGGTTATTGTTGGCTTAGGATTTCATCCAATGATAAGAGGTGTTACGGAAATAAGACCTCTTTACTCCTCAATATATAGGTATCTGCTTATTTCAACCCATACCATAAAGTTGAGAAAACCAACATTATGGACTCAGCGTAATGTATCGATCCAGATCTGCCTGCACAGTCCGTCCAGTCCAATCAGGATGGGTGGGTTAACTTATTACTTTTATAACACTAGCGATGACATTATTTTGAAATGATAAATTGTATTTCCCATATACGACTAATCTGCAGCAGACGACGTTGATTCTAGCCGACACATTCCGTCTCAGGGGGATAGAGCTATAGAGTAATGATTCCTGAAACAGAAAATCCACAGGAGTAAAGTGTCTGACCGGGTTATTGTTAGCCTGCGCGGCATGCTTAGGCTGATCCGGTCGATACTTTCCATAGAGTCCATACTATTTGTTTTCTTTTGGAACGGCTCAAATCTATAATGTGTGCTGTATTGTTGAAAGAGTTTGCTTCATTCGCGTTCTTGACATAATGAGAAACTATCACGTAGAGAGGTAATTCTGTCCCGCATTCAAACGTGTTTTGACGCCTCTGCAACATACTACAAAATAGTGTCAAAGGAAGAGAGCAATTACTCCTTTTGTTACAATGTTTTCATCTATGTTCAATAATTATACCTTCAATAAGATTGCCATAGTTTTTGTCTAGATATGTTCAAGGTCGTCTGCTGCAGAATTGTTGTATGCGGGAAAGGGTTAAAGATATATGTCCTGCTATATCTAAAGACAATGCCTCTTTGTTTCATACATCCCGGCTGCTATATAGGGCTCAAGTTTAACCCTTTCCCACATATAGACGCCTCTATAGCAGACGACTTTTGGAAACAGTGTGACAAAAGGAGAAATTGCTCAAAACGAGCAATTTCTCCTTTTGCCACAATGTTTTCAACCTTTTTTCAGTAATCATACCTTCATTTTAAAAGAGTGTTCCTTTAACCACTTAGAAGCTTTTAAAGTCGTCTGCTGCAGATGTGTTGTATATGGGAAAGGGTTAAAGAAAGTTGTGTTTCATTATTATACCTATCTAAATACAGTGGAGATGATGATTTACATGATGATAAACGACCGTCAATGTGTGCCATTGAGAGGTTAGAAACCCAGTTCATTGCTGGTTATGTATAGTTTGGACTAATATTGAGTGAAGCTCAGCACCTTTGTCAACGATATTTCTGTTATATCACGATGGCTAGTTCACATAACACGTGTTTACTGGCATTCTCACAACTGTATACCCCACACAAGACTTGTTACATTCCCACATATACCTGTTTGCCTATTGGTGAAAGACGAATGACTTTAGTCACAAGCAATGACATGTATCAGTCCACGGAAAGAATGAATGGCCGAGGAGTTGTGCTACAACTTACGACCCATGGATTGAAAGCCCTTGTTGCGACCGACTGAGCTATCGCTGCCCGACATACTACACAACATTTGACTAGCACTGTTATAAGGCGAGCATAATGTTTTACGAACGCTTGTGGGATTACGGAAAAGTCTAGTAACAACTTTTGAGTAGTCATTGATTAAGTCATTGATATATACTAGGTATAGAATGAGTGTAGTGGAACAGAATTATTCTATTCTGTTCTACGGAACAAATGTCTATACGGCTATTAGGACACAATGTGTTGTAAAATTCAGCGATTTGTGGACAAAGAAATCGGTGAGAACGATTTCGCTGAAATTAGCCACACTGATAGACCACAATGCGATCTAGGTCTGGGCGGTTTCGTCATATCTGGGAAAAATCTAGTTTTAGATATTTTTAAGGTTAAAACCCGAAAAATCGACATTTTGACTACATATTTCTGTAGATCTCGTACCAGCAAATAACGGAATCAGCTAGAGACCTGAAATTTAAACTGAAACTTGTCAAAGATCCAGTGCAAACAACGGTGTTTTTAAATTTCTCATACATTTAGTTTTGATAGTTGGAGAATGCTTTTAATAGGGGCTCTTGAATCAAATATTTTCACGTGACCAAATACTTGGAAAGTGACGTCACGTTCAGCACTTCAGCGATATGACGTCATAACGTTACAGTGGTGCAGAGGTAGAGCATCGGCCTCTCGTATCAAAGGTCCCTGGTTCGAGTCCCGTGATGAGCGGGTCCTTTTGAGATGTTTCCACACAAAACGGCACGAGTACTGGTTAAGTCTCCAGGAAGCAGACATAGAGTGTGATTAATTTAAGCTTAAAGCTTGTTTCGCAATCGATGTAAAATAAATAAGTTTAAACTAAACTTTGGCGCCAAATCCCGATAATAATGTTCTATTTATCTTTTAGACTTACGGAGATAATTTTGGTGTTGCAAAATACTAGTTTCATCAATTGTTACGTTTTGGATTATGTTAGAATCGAAATAATATATTCAGCATTGTGTGTGGTCGGTTGGTAGTTCGGGTGCAATTCTGCTCCTCTCCACTCATTCTATCCCGCGAAACCCTTAAGGTGTCGCCTTTCTAGTATAGAATGAGTGTAGTGGAACAGAATTATTCTATTCTGTTCTACGGAACAAATGTCTATACGGCTATTGGGACACAATGTGTTGTAAAATTCAGCGATTTGAGGACAAAGAAATCGGTGAGAACGATTTCGCTGAAATTAGCCACACTGATAGACCACAATGCGATCTAGGTCTGGGCGGTTTCGTTATATCTGGGAAAAATCTAGTTTTATATATTTTTAAGGTTAAAACCCGAAAAATCGACATTTTGACTACATATTTCTGTAGATCTCGTACCAGCAAATAACGGAATCAGCTAGAGACCTGAAATTTAAACTGAAACTTGTCAAAGATCCAGTGCAAACAACGGTGTTTTTAAATTTCTCATACATTAAGTTTTGATAGTTGGAGAATGCTTTTAATAGGGGCTCTTGAATCAAATATTTTCACGTGACCAAATACTTGGAAAGTGACGTCACGTTCAGCACTTCAGCGGTATGACGTCATAACGTTATCGCTTTGGCGCCAAAACCAATAGTATGGTGTGTTTATCTTTTAGACTTGCGGAAATAATTTTGGTGTTGACAAAAAACCTTGAGTGTCATCAATTGTTACGTTTTGAATCATGTAAGAATTGAAATTACATATTCATAACATATATATTGAGTATTGCGTGTGGCCAGTTGGTAGTTCGGTATAATTCTGCTCCTCTTCACTCATTCTATCCCGCGAAACCCTTAAGGTGTCACCTATCTAGTATAGAATGAGTGTAGTGGAACAGAATTATTCTATTCTGTTCTACGGAACAAATGTCTATACGGCTATTGGGACACAATGTGTTGTAAAATTCAGCGATTTGAGGACAAAGAAATCGGTGAGAACGATTTCGCTGAAATTAGCCACACTGATAGACCACAATGAGATCTAGGTCTGGGCGGTTTCGTTATATCTGGGAAAAATCTAGTTTTAGATATTTTTAAGGTTAAAACCCGAAAAATCGACATTTTGACTACATATTTCTGTAGATCTCGTACCAGCAAATAACGGAATCAGCTAGAGACCTGAAATTTGAACTGAAACTTGTCAAAGATCCAGTGCAAACAACGGTGTTTTTAAATTTCTCATACATTTAGTTTTGATAGTTGGAGAATGCTTTTAATAGGGGCTCTTGAATCAAATATTTTCACGTGACCAAATACTTGGAAAGTGACGTCACGTTCAGCACTTCAGCGGTATGACGTCATAACGTTATCGCTTTGGCGCCAAAAGCAATAGTATGGTGTGTTTATCTTTTAGACTTGCGGAAATAATTTTGGTGTTGCCAAAAAACCTTGAGTGTCATCAATTGTTACGTTTTGAATCATGTAAGAATTGAAATTACATATTCATAACATATATATTTAGTATTGCGTGTGGCCAGTTGGTAGTTCGGTATAATTCTGCTCCTCTTCACTCATTCTATCCCGCGAAACCCTTAAGGTGTCGCCTATCTAGTATAGAATGAGTGTAGTGGAACAGAATTATTCTATTCTGTTCTACGGAACAAATGTCTATACGGCTATTGGGACACAATGTGTTGTAAAATTCAGCGATTTGAGGACAAAGAAATCGGTGAGAACGATTTCGCTGAAATTCCCCACACTTATAGAACTCAATGTGATCTAGGTCTGGGCGGTTTCGTTATATCTGGGAAAAATCTAGTTTCAGAGATTTTTAAGGTTAAAACCCGAAAAATCGACATTTTGACTACATATTTCTGTAGATCTCGCACTAGCAAAAAACGGATTCAGCTAGAGACCTGAAATACATACTGAAACTTGTCCAATATCCAGTACAAACAACGGTGTTTTTAGATTTCTCATACATTTAGTTTTGATAGTTGGAGAATGCTTTTAATAGGGGCTCTTGAATCAAATATTTTCACGTGACCAAATACTTGGAAAGTGACGTCACGTTAGCACTTCAGCGGTATGACGTCATAACGTTATCGCTTTGGCGCCAAAACCAATAGTATGGTGTGTTTATCTTTTAGACTTGCGGAAATAATTTTGGTGTTGCCAAAAAACCTTGAGTGTCATCAATTATTGTTACGTTTTGAATCATGTAAGAATTGAAATTACATATTCATAACATATATATTTAGTATTGCGTGTGGCCAGTTGGTAGTTCGGTATAATTCTGCTTCTCTTCACTCATTCTATCCCGCGAAACCCTTAAGGTGTCGCCTATCTAGTATAGAATGAGTGTAGTGGAACAGAATTATTCTATTCTGTTCTACGGAACAAATGTCTATACGGCTATTGGGACACAATGTGTTGTAAAATTCAGCGATTTGAGGACAAAGAAATCGGTCCAAATGTCTATACGGCTATTGGGACACAATGTGTTGTAAAATTCAGCGATCTGGGGACAAAGAAATCGGTGAGAACGATTTCGCTGAAATTAGCCACACTTATAGAACTCAATGCGATCTAGGTCTGGGCGTGTTCGTTATATCTGGGAAAAATCTAGTTTCAGAGATTTTTAAGGTTAAAACCCGAAAAATCGACATTTTGACTACATATTTCTGTAGATCTCGCACTAGCAAAAAACGGAATCAGCTAGAGACCTGAAATTCATACTGAAACTTGTCCGAGATCCGGTGCAAACAACGGTGTTTTTAGATTTCTCATACATTCAGTTTGGATTCTTGGAGAAAGCTTTCAATAGGGGTTCTTGATTTTAAAAAAATCTGTGGGCGTGACTAGGAAAGTGACGTCACGTCAGCGGTTGACGTCATAACGTTACAGTGGTGCAGAGGTAGAGCGTCGGCCTCTCGTATCAAAGGTCCCTGGTTCGAGTCCCGTGATGAGCGGGTCCTTTTGAGATTTTTCAACACAAAACGGCACGAGTACTGGTTAAGTCTCCAGGAAGCAGACATCGAGTGTGATTAATTTAAGCTTAAAGCTTGTTTCGCAATCGATGTAAAATAAATAAGTTTAAACTAAACTTTGGCGCCAAATCCCGATAATAATGTTCTATTTATCTTTTAGACTTACGGAGATAATGTTGGTGTTGCAAAATACTAGTTTCATCAATTGTTACGTTTTGGATCATGTTAGAATCGAAATAATATATTCAGCATTGTGTGTGGTCGGTTGGTAGTTCGGATGCAATTCTGCTCCTCTCCACTCATTCTATCCCGCGAAACCCTTAAGGTGTCGCCTTTCTAGTATAGAATGAGTGTAGTGGAACAGAATTATTCTATTCTGTTCTACGGAACAAATGTCTATACGGCTATTGGGACACAATGTGTTGTAAAATTCAGCGATTTGAGGACAAAGAAATCGGTGAGAACGATTTCGCTGAAATTAGCCACACTGATAGACCACAATGCGATCTAGGTCTGGGCGGTTTCGTTATATCTGGGAAAAATCTAGTTTTATATATTTTTAAGGTTAAAACCCGAAAAATCGACATTTTGACTACATATTTCTGTAGATCCCGTACCAGCAAATAACGGAATCAGCTAGAGACCTGAAATTTAAACTGAAACTTGTCCGAGATCCGGTGCAAACAACGGTGTTTTTAGATTTCTCATACATTCAGTTTGGATTCTTGGAGAAAGCTTTCAATAGGGGTTCTTGATTTTAAAAAAAATCTGTGGGCGTGACTAGGAAAGTGACGTCACGTCAGCGGTTGACGTCATAACGTTACAGTGGTGCAGAGGTAGAGCGTCGGCCTCTCGTATCAAAGGTCCCTGGTTCGAGTCCCGTGATGAGCGGGTCCTTTTGAGATTTTTCAACACAAAACGGAACGAGTACTGGTTAAATCTCCAGGAAGCAGACATCGAGTGTGATTAATTTAAGCTTAAAGCTTGTTTCGCAATCGATGTAAAATAAATAAGTTTAAACTAAACTTTGGCGCCAAATCACGATAATAATGTTCTATTTATCTTTTAGACTTACGGAGATAATTTTGGTGTTGCAAAATACTAGTTTCATCAATTGTTACGTTTTCGATCATGTTAGAATCGAAATAATATATTCAGCATTGTGTGTGGTCGGTTGGTAGTTCGGATGCAATTCTGCTCCTCTCCACTCATTCTATCCCGCGAAACCCTTAAGGTGTCGCCTTTCTAGTATAGAATGAGTGTAGTGGAACAGAATTATTCTATTCTGTTCTATGGAACAAATGTCTATACGGCTATTGGGACACAATGTGTTGTAAAATTCAGCGATCTGGGGACAAAGAAATCGGTGAGAACGATTTCGCTGAAATTAGCCACACTTATAGAACTCAATGCGATCTAGGTCTGGGCGTGTTCGTCATATCTGGGAAAAATCTAGTTTCAGAGATTTTTAAGGTTAAAACCCGAAAAATCGACATTTTGACTACATATTTCTGTAGATCTCGCACTAGCAAAAAACGGAATCAGCTAGAGACCTGAAATTCATACTGAAACTTGTCCGAGATCCGGTGCAAACAACGGTGTCTTTAGATTTCTCATACATTCAGTTTGGATTCTTGGAGAAAGCTTTCAATAGGGTTTCTTGATTTTAAAAAAATCTGTGGGCGTGACTAGGTAAATGACGTCACGTCAGCGGTTGACGTCATAACGTTACAGTGGTGCAGAGGTAGAGCGTCGGCCTCTCGTATCAAAGGTCCCTGGTTCGAGTCCCGTGATGAGCGGGTCCTTTTGAGATTTTTCAACACAAAACGGAACGAGTACTGGTTAAATCTCCAGGAAGCAGACATCGAGTGTGATTAATTTAAGCTTAAAGCTTGTTTCGCAATCGATGTAAAATAAATAAGTTTAAACTAAACTTTGGCGCCAAATCACGATAATAATGTTCTATTTATCTTTTAGACTTACGGAGATAATTTTGGTGTTGCAAAATACTAGTTTCATCAATTGTTACGTTTTCGATCATGTTAGAATCGAAATAATATATTCAGCATTGTGTGTGGTCGGTTGGTAGTTCGGATGCAATTCTGCTCCTCTCCACTCATTCTATCCCGCGAAACCCTTAAGGTGTCGCCTTTCTAGTATAGAATGAGTGTAGTGGAACAGAATTATTCTATTCTGTTCTATGGAACAAATGTCTATACGGCTATTGGGACACAATGTGTTGTAAAATTCAGCGATCTGGGGACAAAGAAATCGGTGAGAACGATTTCGCTGAAATTAGCCACACTTATAGAACTCAAAGCGATCTAGGTCTGGGCGTGTTCGTCATATCTGGGAAAAATCTAGTTTCAGAGATTTTTAAGGTTAAAACCCGAAAAATCGACATTTTGACTACATATTTCTGTAGATCTCGCACTAGCAAAAAACGGAATCAGCTAGAGACCTGAAATTCATACTGAAACTTGTCCGAGATCCAGTGCAAACAACGGTGTTTTTAAATTTCTCATACATTTAGTTTTGATAGTTGGAGAATGCTTTTAATAGGGGCTCTTGAATCAAATATTTTCACGTGACCAAATACTTGGAAAGTGACGTCACGTTCAGCACTTCAGCGGTATGACGTCATAACGTTACAGTGGTGCAGAGGTAGAGCGTCGGCCTCTCGTATCAAAGGTCCCTGGTTCGAGTCCCGTGATGAGCGGGTCCTTTTGAGATTTTTCCACACAAAACGGCACGAGTACTGGTTAAGTCTCCAGGAAGCAGACATCGAGTGTGATTAATTTAAGCTTAAAGCTTGTTTCGCAATCGATGTAAAATAAATAAGTTTAAACTAAACTTTGGCGCCAAATCCCGATAATAATGTTCTATTTATCTTTTAGACTTACGGAGATAATTTCGGTGTTGCAAAATACTAGTTTCATCAATTGTTACGTTTTGGATCATGTTAGAATCGAAATAATATATTCAGCATTGTGTGTGGTCGGTT
The DNA here is from genome assembly GCA_031761405.1 of Serripes groenlandicus. Taxonomy (NCBI): domain Eukaryota; kingdom Metazoa; phylum Mollusca; class Bivalvia; order Cardiida; family Cardiidae; genus Serripes; species Serripes groenlandicus. Next base: position 36,864,878 of record JASEVX010000005.1, read on the forward strand.
GGTAGTTCGGATGCAATTCTGCTCCTCTCCACTCATTCTATCCCGCGAAACCCTTAAGGTGTCGCCTTTCTAGTATAGAATGAGTGTAGTGGAACAGAATTATTCTATTCTGTTCTATGGAACAAATGTCTATACGGCTATTGGGACACAATGTGTTGTAAAATTCAGCGATTTGTGGACAAAGAAATCGGTGAGAACGATTTCGCTGAAATTAGCCACACTGATAGACCACAATGCGATCTAGGTCTGGGCGGTTTCGTTATATCTGGGAAAAATCTAGTTTCAGAGATTTTTAAGGTTAAAACCCGAAAAATCGACATTTTGACTACATATTTCTGTAGATCTCGCACCAGCAAATAACGGAATCAGCTAGAGACCTGAAATTCATACTGAAACTTGTCCAATATCCAGTACAAACAACGGTGTTTTTAAATTTCTCATACATTTAGTTTTGATAGTTGGAGAATGCTTTTAATAGGGGCTCTTGAATCAAATATTTTCACGTGACCAAATACTTGGAAAGTGACGTCACGTCAGCACTTCAGCGGTATGACGTCATAACGTTATCGCTTTGGCGCCAAAATCAATAGTATGGTGTGTTTATCTTTTAGACTTGCGGAAATAATTTTGGTGTTGCCAAAAAACCTTGAGTGTCATCAATTGTTACGTTTTGAATCATGTAAGAATTGAAATTACATATTCATAACATATATATTTAGTATTGCGTGTGGCCAGTTGGTAGTTCGGTATAATTCTGCTCCTCTTCACTCATTCTATCCCGCGAAACCCTTAAGGTGTCGCCTATCTAGTATAGAATGAGTGTAGTGGAACAGAATTATTCTATTCTGTTCTACGGAACAAATGTCTATACGGCTATTGGGACACAATGTGTTGTAAAATTCAGCGATTTGTGGACAAAGAAATCGGTGAGAACGATTTCGCTGAAATTAGCCACACTGATAGACCACAATGCGATCTAGGTCTGGGCGGTTTCGTTATATCTGGGGAAAATCTAGTTTTAGATATTTTTAAGGTTAAAACCCGAAAAATCGACATTTTGACTACATATTTCTGTAGATCTCGTACCAGCAAATAACGGAATCAGCTAGAGACCTGAAATTTAAACTGAAACTTGTCAAAGATCCAATGCAAACAACGGTGTTTTTAAATTTCTCATACATTTAGTTTTGATAGTTGGAGAATGCTTTTAATAGGGGCTCTTGAATCAAATATTTTCACGTGACCAAATACTTGGAAAGTGACGTCACGTCAGCGGTTGACGTCATAACGTTACAGTGGTGCAGAGGTAGAGCGTCGGCCTCTCGTATCAAAGGTCCCTGGTTCGAGTCCCGTGATGAGCGGGTCCTTTTGAGATTTTTCATCACAAAACGGCACGAGTACTGGTTAAGTCTCCAGGAAGCAGACATCGAGTTTGATTAATTTAAGCTTAAAGCTTGTTTCGCAATCGATGTAAAATAAATAAGTTTAAACTAAACTTTGGCGCCAAATCCCGATAATAATGTTCTATTTATCTTTTAGACTAACGGAGATAATTTTGGTGTTGCAAAATACTAGTTTCATCAATTGTTACGTTTTGGATCATGTTAGAATCGAAATAATATATTCAGCATTGTGTGTGGTCGGTTGGTAGTTCGGATGCAATTCTGCTCCTCTCCACTCATTCTATCCCGCGAAACCCTTAAGGTGTCGCCTTTCTAGTACAATATATCTGCAACAGACAACTTTGAAAACATCCATAAATATAGAATGAGTGTAGTGGAACAGAATTATTCTATTCTGTTCTACGGAACAAATGTCTATACGGCTATTGGGACACAATGTGTTGTAAAATTCAGCGATTTGAGGACAAAGAAATCGGTGAGAACGATTTCGCTGAAATTAGCCACACTGATAGACCACAATGCGATCTAGGTCTGGGCGGTTTCGTTATATCTGGGAAAAATCTAGTTTTAGATATTTTTAAGGTTAAAACCCGAAAAATCGACATTTTGACTACATATTTCTGTAGATCTCGCACCAGCAAATAACGGAATCAGCTAGAGACCTGAAATTTAAACTGAAACTTGTCAAAGATCCAGTGCAAACAACGGTGTTTTTAAGTTTCTCATACATTTAGTTTTGATAGTTGGAGAATGCTTTTAATAGGGGCTCTTGAATCAAATATTTTCACGTGACCAAATACTTGGAAAGTGACGTCACGTTCAGCACTTCAGCGGTATGACTTCATAACGTTATCGCTTTGGCGCCAAAACCAATAGTATGGTGTGTTTATCTTTTAGACTTGCGGAAATAATTTTGGTGTTGCCAAAAAACCTTGAGTGTCATCAATTGTTACGTTTTGAATCATGTAAGAATTGAAATTACATATTCATAACATATATATTTAGTATTGCGTGTGGCCAGTTGGTAGTTCGGTATAATTCTGCTCCTCTTCACTCATTCTATCCCGCGAAACCCTTAAGGTGTCGCCTATCTAGTATAGAATGAGTGTAGTGGAACAGAATTATTTTATTCTGTTCTATGGAACAAATGTCTATACGGCTATTGGGACACAATGTGTTGTAAAATTCAGCGATCTGGGGACAAAGAAATCGGTGAGAACGATTTCGCTGAAATTAGCCACACTTATAGAACTCAATGCGATCTAGGTCTGGGCGTGTTCGTTATATCTGGGAAAAATCTAGTTTCAGATATTTTTAAGGTTAAAACCCGAAAAATCGACATTTTGACTACATATTTCTGTAGATCTCGTACCAGCAAATAACGGAATCAGCTAGAGACCTGAAATTTAAACTGAAACTTGTCAAAGATCCAGTGCAAACAACGGTGTTTTTAAATTTCTCATACATTTAGTTTTGATAGTTGGAGAATGCTTTTAATAGGGGCTCTTGAATCAAATATTTTCAAGTGACCAAATACTTGGAAAGTGACGTCACGTCAGCACTTCAGCGGTATGACGTCATAACGTTATCGCTTTGGCGCCAAAATCAATAGTATGGTGTGTTTATCTTTTAGACTTGCGGAAATAATTTTGGTGTTGCCAAAAAACCTTGAGTGTCATCAATTGTTACGTTTTGAATCATGTAAGAATTGAAATTACATATTCATAACATATATATTTAGTATTGCGTGTGGCCAGTTGGTAGTTCGGTATAATTCTGCTCCTCTTCACTCATTCTATCCCGCGAAACCCTTAAGGTGTCGCCTATCTAGTATAGAATGAGTGTAGTGGAACAGAATTATTCTATTCTGTTCTACGGAACAAATGTCTATACGGCTATTGGGACACAATGTGTTGTAAAATTCAGCGATTTGTGGACAAAGAAATCGGTGAGAACGATTTCGCTGAAATTAGCCACACTGATAGACCACAATGCGATCTAGGTCTGGGCGGTTTCGTTATATCTGGGGAAAATCTAGTTTTAGATATTTTTAAGGTTAAAACCCGAAAAATCGACATTTTGACTACATATTTCTGTAGATCTCGTACCAGCAAATAACGGAATCAGCTAGAGACCTGAAATTTAAACTGAAACTTGTCAAAGATCCAATGCAAACAACGGTGTTTTTAAATTTCTCATACATTTAGTTTTGATAGTTGGAGAATGCTTTTAATAGGGGCTCTTGAATCAAATATTTTCACGTGACCAAATACTTGGAAAGTGACGTCACGTCAGCGGTTGACGTCATAACGTTACAGTGGTGCAGAGGTAGAGCGTCGGCCTCTCGTATCAAAGGTCCCTGGTTCGAGTCCCGTGATGAGCGGGTCCTTTTGAGATTTTTCATCACAAAACGGCACGAGTACTGGTTAAGTCTCCAGGAAGCAGACATCGAGTTTGATTAATTTAAGCTTAAAGCTTGTTTCGCAATCGATGTAAAATAAATAAGTTTAAATTAAACTTTGGCGCCAAATCCCGATAATAATGTTCTATTTATCTTTTAGACTAACGGAGATAATTTTGGTGTTGCAAAATACTAGTTTCATCAATTGTTACGTTTTGGATCATGTTAGAATCGAAATAATATATTCAGCATTGTGTGTGGTCGGTTGGTAGTTCGGATGCAATTCTGCTCCTCTCCACTCATTCTATCCCGCGAAACCCTTAAGGTGTCGCCTTTCTAGTACAATATATCTGCAACAGACAACTTTGAAAACATCCATAAATATAGAATGAGTGTAGTGGAACAGAATTATTTTATTCTGTTCTATGGAACAAATGTCTATACGGCTATTGGGACACAATGTGTTGTAAAATTCAGCGATCTGGGGACAAAGAAATCGGTGAGAACGATTTCGCTGAAATTAGCCACACTTATAGAACTCAATGCGATCTAGGTCTGGGCGTGTTCGTTATATCTGGGAAAAATCTAGTTTCAGATATTTTTAAGGTTAAAACCCGAAAAATCGACATTTTGACTACATATTTCTGTAGATCTCGTACCAGCAAATAACGGAATCAGCTAGAGACCTGAAATTTAAACTGAAACTTGTCAAAGATCCAGTGCAAACAACGGTGTTTTTAAATTTCTCATACATTTAGTTTTGATAGTTGGAGAATACTTTTAATAGGGGCTCTTGAATCAAATATTTTCACGTGACCAAATACTTGGAAAGTGACGTCACGTTCAGCACTTCAGCGGTATGACGTCATAACGTTATCGCTTTGGCGCCAAAACCAATAGTATGGTGTGTTTATCTTTTAGACTTGCGGAAATAATTTTGGTGTTGCCAAAAAACCTTGAGTGTCATCAATTGTTACGTTTTGAATCATGTAAGAATTGAAATTACATATTCATAACATATATATAGAATGAGTGTAGTGGAACAGAATTATTCTATTCTGTTCTACGGAACAAATGTCTATACGGCTATTGGGACACAATGTGTTGTAAAATTCAGCGATTTGAGGACAAAGAAATCGGTGAGAACGATTTCGCTGAAATTAGCCACACTGATAGACCACAATGCGATCTAGGTCTGGGCGGTTTCGTTATATCTGGGAAAAATCTAGTTTTAGATATTTTTAAGGTTAAACCCCGAAAAATCGACATTTTGACTACTTATTTCTGTAGATCTCGTACAAGCAAATAACGGAATCAGCTAGAGACCTGAAATTTAAACTGAAACTTGTCAAAGATCCAGTGCAAACAACGGTGTTTTTAAATTTCTCATACATTTAGTTTTGATAGTTGGAGAATGCTTTTAATAGGGGCTCTTGAATCAAATATTTTCACGTGACCAAATACTTGGAAAGTGACGTCACGTTCAGCACTTCAGCGGTATGACGTCATAACGTTACAGTGGTGCAGAGGTAGAGCGTCGGCCTCTCGTATCAAAGGTCCCTGGTTCGAGTCCCGTGATGAGCGGGTCCTTTTGAGATTTTTCCACACAAAACGGCACGAGTACTGGTTAAGTCTCCAGGAAGCAGACATCGAGTGTGATTAATTTAAGCTTAAAGCTTGTTTCGCAATCGATGTAAAATAAATAAGTTTTAACTAAACTTTGGCGCCAAATCCCGATAATAATGTTCTATTTATCTTTTAGACTTATGGAGATAATTTTGGTGTTGCAAAATACTAGTTTCATCAATTGTTACGTTTTGGATCATGTTAGAATCGAAATAATATATTCAGCATTGTGTGTGGTCGGTTGGTAGTTCGGATGCAATTCTGCTCCTCTCCACTCATTCTATCCCGCGAAACCCTTAAGGTGTCGCCTTTCTAGTATAGAATGAGTGTAGTGGAACAGAATTATTCTATTCTGTTCTACGGAACAAATGTCTATACGGCTATTGGGACACAATGTGTTGTAAAATTCAGCGATTTGAGGACAAAGAAATCGGTGAGAACGATTTCGCTGAAATTAGCCACACTGATAGACCACAATGCGATCTAGGTCTGGGCGGTTTCGTTATATCTGGGAAAAATCTAGTTTCAGATATTTTTAAGGTTAAAACCCGAAAAATCGACATTTTGACTACATATTTCTGTAGATCTCGTACCAGCAAATAACGGAATCAGCTAGAGACCTGAAATTTAAACTGAAACTTGTCAAAGATCCAGTGCAAACAACGGTGTTTTTAAATTTCTCATACATTTAGTTTTGATAGTTGGAGAATGCTTTTAATAGGGGCTCTTGAATCAAATATTTTCACGTGACCAAATACTTGGAAAGTGACGTCACGTTCAGCACTTCAGCGGTATGACGTCATAACGTTACAGTGGTGCAGAGGTAGAGCGTCGGCCTCTCGCATCAAAGGTCCCTGGTTCGAGTCCCGTGATGAGCGGGTCCTTTTGAGATTTTTCCACACAAAACGGCACGAGTACTGGTTAAGTCTCCAGGAAGCAGACATCGAGTGTGAGTAATCTAAGCTTAAAGCTTGTTTCGCAATCGATGTAAAATAAATAAGTTTAAACTAAACTTGGGCGCCAAATCCCGATAATAATGTTCTATTTATCTTTTAGACTTACGGAGATAATTTTGGTGTTGCAAAATACTAGTTTCATCAATTGTTACGTTTTGGATCATGTTAGAATCGAAATAATATATTCAGCATTGTGTGTGGTCGGTTGGTAGTTCGGATGCAATTCTGCTCCTCTCCACTCATTCTATCCCGCGAAACCCTTAAGGTGTCGCATTTCTAGTATTTAGTATTGCGTGTGGCCAGTTGGTAGTTCGGTATAATTCTGCTCCTCTTCACTCATTCTATCCCGCGAAACCCTTAAGGTGTCGCCTATCTAGTATAGAATGAGTGTAGTGGAACAGAATTATTCTATTCTGTTCTACGGAACAAATGTCTATACGGCTATTGGGACACAATGTGTTGTAAAATTCAGCGATTTGTGGACAAAGAAATCGGTGAGAACGATTTCGCTGAAATTAGCCACACTGATAGACCACAATGCGATCTAGGTCTGGGCGGTTTCGTTATATCTGGGAAAAATCTAGTTTCAGAGATTTTTAAGGTTAAAACCCGAAAAATCGACATTTTGACTACATATTTCTGTAGATCTCGCACCAGCAAAAAACGGATTCAGCTAGAGACCTGAAATTCATATTGAAACTTGTCCAATATCCAGTACAAACAACGGTGTTTTTAGATTTCTCATACATTTAGTTTTGATTGTTGGAGAATGCTTTTAATAGGGGCTCTTGAATCAAATATTTTCACGTGACCAAATACTTGGAAAGTGACGTCACGTCAGCACTTCAGCGGTATGACGTCATAACGTTATCGCTTTGGCGCCAAAACCAATAGTATGGTGTGTTTATCTTTTAGACTTGCGGAAATAATTTTGGTGTTGCCAAAAAACCTTGAGTGTCATCAATTGTTACGTTTTGAATCATGTAAGAATTGAAATTACATATTCATAACATATATATTTAGTATTGCGTGTGGCCAGTTGGTAGTTCGGTATAATTCTGCTCCTCTTCACTCATTCTATCCCGCGAAACCCTTAAGGTGTCGCCTATCTAGTACAAACATCAAACAGCATAGAATGAAATATTTATTACACAGATAACAATGATAGTATTGATAGTAAATGAGTTTAAATGTAGTTAACAATAAAACGTCGGAATATTTACGAATATCTTACAGATTTTTAAACAAACCATTACCACAGTTTTTTTAACAACGGAAAGAGTTTCTTTTAAGCAAGTTTAGCCACATTGTCCCTATTTCTGATATTGTTTGTCAAAACTATGGTGGTATACGTCTGCCACTACATAACCACTTAATTATCACGTAATATAACTAGTTAGTCACTTAATTATAACGATAAATATCTGATTAACGCGTTCATTTTTATGTTAACAGATACTTATGTCAATACAAAACAGTCTATGTTACTGTCCACTACTGCCAACAGATACCTACATAATGCCATTTGTTATATATATTAAGTGATTAACGTGTCATATAACTAGTTAATCAGATACGTATCGTAATATGTATGTGGTTAACTAGTTAGTCAGATAAGTATCGTGATAATTATGTGGTTGCCTCAATGTTTTCAACTCTATTACATAATTTAACTCTTATTTATGGATATATTTCAAGTTTTTGCCAATATGTTTTCAAAGTCGTCTGCTGCAGAATTGTCGTATGTGGAAGGGTTAAATAGTGCGACAGTTGTTTCACCCGGAATTTTCATTTGCAAACAAACAAAATATTACACACATGTAGAAGAAAGCGCATTATATCTTCATTGCAATAAATCAAGGTCATCTGTGCTATTTTTAGAATAGTACGTTGTGTCTTTTTAATAATAAAGTGTATAAAATTACCAGGAAGGACGTTTAGTTGCCAGAAAGACTTCTATTGCACCTGAACATCTATATAAAATTACCATGAAGGACGTTTAGTTGCCAGAAAGACTTCTATTGCATCTGAACATCTATATAAAATTGCAGCGACATGTTAATTGATACAGGTCATGGTGAACCAATCTTATCACGTGATGGTAAGAGTTTAAATTCAATCTAACTATTATGTTTGGTCGTTCGGTAACGTGATACGTTTGATATAGATATGTGTTTATGTCTATCAACCCTTTCTTCCGAGCAGATACATTTCGATGCACCATGCATCTTCAGCAGACGACTTTTAAAAACAGAACAGCAAAATGAGAAAGTTTTCACCTGTTGCCACAATGTATACAACCCTATTGTATAATTAAAGTTTCATTGTAGACGGTTAAGCCTAAATGCTTTCAAAGACACCTCCAACTTAAAACAAAGGTAAGCCTTCGATTCCTACCCGTCTGATCAGAGTCGTTTCCGTTTGCTTTGATGGAGCTTTTGTTTTTACTTATAATGGCTATTTTGATTAGAGCAGAGGTATATTTTAAAAGAGACCGTGACGCGATTATTGGTCTGAAAATTAAATATGCTATAATGTTCTTAGACTAGAAGTTAGTATATTTGCAAATAGTTATGTTTAAATTCGAAAATATATCCGTATACTGTGATGTCGTTTATGGTTTATGTGTTACCAGGTAGGCTTAGTTAACTTTATATGCACGTTATCAGCTCTAAAGACTTGAATCATTCATACACATACTACTCAGTTAGAACTAAAAGTTTATACATCAAGGAACATTTTTGTTGTGACTCCTAAAACGTGAGACAATCCCTTTAACCCTTTCCTACAAATAGACGCTTTCTGGCACCTCGGCATAGTACGACATTTGAAAACATTGTAGGGATTCAATTCTGTTCAATAACTAACTATACTTTATATTTATAGGGAGTTTGTTTACTTTTACGTAGACGTTTTCAAAGTGGTCTGTTGTAGATTTATTTGTATGCGGGAAAGAGCTAATTGTAATTGTTCTACTTTATTTAACATGACACAATTATTTTTAATTGTGAACTATGTAACTTCTCAGCAAAATAATCAGCTGTACATACATATCGAGCCTTTGTCGTCTACAGGGACATAACGATTCGTAATGACCTATGCTAACCATTTCCGTTGACACAGCAGGCGTTTATCTTATTACAACAATACACTGGTATTCACTTCTATGTAATCATTCAGCCACGGCGTATTCATAATAAGTGTAAGCAAAGATCTGATTGCACATGGGAATTTATACTATCTGATCCAAATGTACATTATTGTAAGAACTTTCTAGACACTTCAAATGACTAAATAGCGACCAGAACATATCCAGATCAAAATAAAGAATTATTCGCAAATTTTATATGAGCCGTTCCACGAGAAAACCAACATTATGGACTCTGCGAAATGTATCGACCCAGATCAGCGCAGGTTAATCCGGGCCGACACTTTCCGTCTCAGGGGGATAGACGTATAGTGTAATGATTCCTGAAATAGAAAATCCACAGGAGGCGAAAAAAGTATATCTTGGTTAGCCTGCGCGGCATGCTTAGGCTGATCCGGGTCGATACTTAACGTAGAGTCCACAATGTTGGTTATATCGTGGAACGGCTCATATGGTTTATTTCGTTTGGATGGGCACTGTACTATTAGAAGTAAGCTGTTGGCGTGACTGATGTCGAACAATCTTCCTTGTCATTTGACTTGTCCATTGTGATACCAGGACTGTCCGATACCTGAACACCAATACTCACAACGTTCGGTTTACCCTTTATGAAGCCGAAATCAAACTCTTTATCAAGCGGCATGTGAATATCAGGTGCTTGAACTCCGACCTCTTTCATGATGATTACTTTAGGCTTGAATGAGAGCTTGATAGAAGCTCTCGAAATCACTGTCGGTGAAACAAGTGTAACGGGTTCGTCACTTTTCGAATTCTCTGTTTCACAATCTTGAAGAAGAATATTGCTCTTATCTGCTACCGTGATGTCCAAATTAACTGGTCTGTCCGTCTTAGCCACGTCGTCATGGTCTTTTACCAGCTGCTCTAATTGAACATAAGCGTCAATTTCACTGTCCGGCTGTATTTTGTTTTCTTGACTTTGAATTTGTTTTAACTCAGCTTTAAATGATACGTCCGAATAAATATCATTTGAGTAAGCAGCTGTACTGTTTTGTTGACCATTATCTGTATTTTTGATTTCAGCTTCATGTACATCTTCTCCAGCCTCAAGATACGTTGTTTCATATGAATCTGGTGCTGGTTTACATTCAAGAGCAGATACAGTTTCATTTGTTATACTTTCTTCAACGGGTACCAGACTGTCTTGAGCGATATCTTCTGCCTCTTTATCTACTGTTTCCGTTTGCTGTGTGGTATCCGACACATCTTTATCATCAGATTGAATGACATTGACAGACTCCTTTTGTTTTTCACCAAAAGTTTCTTCAGTTTTATCAGATTTAACAATTTGCGCATACTCATCATCCCCAGCATAAATATACTTCGATGGTAATGTGTTTTCTTGCGCTTTCTCAAAAACTGTATTGACTAATTCGTCTTTCGTAATATTGACGTAAACCCCTCCGCCGCTACTATCGTCTATAAGATTGGGCGTTTCCGCGTTCAGCTCTTGTAATCCTTTCTGTGTAGAGCCAATAATTTCACCAGGTACTTTCGCTGATTTAGAACCAGATGGGTCCAATGACACTTGTACATCGTCCTCATCTGAAAATAAATGTGAAAACAAACTTTTACCCCAGTGTAGGTAACGCCGGTGATCGTTGTAGATAAATCTATATTGATTGTGAATAGGCGAATAGGTGCGAATATGTCCATCACATTCAGATACTTATTACCCATTTCTTCTATCAAAGTCAAATATGGAGACTTATGAGATAACACTAGGTTGAAACTGATAATCCAGACAGTTTTATCAGGAAAGGTTATTCCTTTTGATTTAGAACGTTGATCAATATAGAGTCGTGTTGCTGCGTAGGAATGGTATTGACACCGCCCTGAAGGAAAACTTCTATGAAACTTCTATAAAAATAAGATAAAAGCCACTGATATTTAAAAATATTATGTTAGCGGAGGTAAAAAAATCATGTTGAACTATAACTCTTTTTACATTTAACTTTACCGCCGTATAGGTGTAGTGGTAGAGCGTCCGCGTGCGGGAGATCGCAGGTTCGATCCCCGACCGGATCATACAAAGTGGTAATAATGGCTTTCCCCATGACACTCTGAATTGTTTGGTGAGCATTACGACTCGCTGGTGTCAGGTTAAATGGACCAATACTACTGGTACAAATGCCCCTCATGAAACGCCGTGATATAACTGAAAATCTGTTAAAAGTGGCGTAAAACACCATACAAACAACAAACAAACATTTTACTGTATAGATATGAGCGGACGTTTTACCTTGAGATAGATCTGATACTGCCACACCTTCAAACGCGTCTGTGTCTGTGTAGTTAATCTCATCCTCCACAATACCTGCAATAGATACATAGAAGTTAGTGAATAGATCGTTTTGCTTCAATGATAGGTAATTCGTATAGATATTGGAGTCGCACGATGTGATAAGGAGATTAATTGCACGTGCGATTACTGACGGTCCAGACGAGCTCGTGCGTACGAATAGTTTCGCCATCACGTTCCTAAAATATATAACACTGTATTGACTCTTAAACAGTAGACGGATGTTTGGATATGTTCAACATAGCTGGTACCAATGATCTGTCGCCTTCAATCCGGGTAAGAATGAATTATGTCTACGTGTTTGAAGCCGGTTTGAACAGAGTAAACCCTAATACATAAAATAACAATATACATACGTCGTTAATGTAAACAAGAGGGCCATGATGACCCTGGATCGCTCACATGAGTTATGCCAACCACATAGCCAATCAAAATAACTCATTTTGTGGTCAGGTAAGCTATACTAAAGTGTTAACAAGCTTTTCCTTCTATTTGGCATAGTGACCTAGTTCTTGACCGGACTAGAGTCGTGTTTAAACCTAGCCTCGATACAATCAAAACACCCATTCTAACAAAGTTTCAACATGCTCAAATTCAAAATGCGGCATTCAGAGTGTTTACAAGATTGTTATTCAATTTGGTCTAGTGGCATAGCTTTTGACCCGACATGACCCATATTCAAACTTGAACTAGATATCATCAAGACAACATTCTGAAAAAGTTTCAAGCTGCTAAGGTAAACAAAAATGCAGTCTCTAGATTGTTAACAAGATTTCCTTCAATGTTGGCCTAGTGACCTAGTTTATAACCCGGACATGACCTGTATGTAAATTTAGTCTAGATATCACCAATAATTTATTCTAACAAAGTTTCAACATGCTTAAGACAATATTTCAGCATCGAGAGTGCTTACAATATTTTTCCTTCAAGTTATCATTGTGACCTAGTTTCGAACTTGGCCTGGATATCATCAAGGCAAAGATTTCAACCTACTGGAGCAATAAATGCGGTCTCTAGTGTGTTCACATGATTTTCCTTCAATTTGGCCTAGTGACCTAGATCATGGCCGGACTTGATCTACATTTGAACTAAGCATAGATATCATCAAATACTTGTTCTGACAACGTTTCAACATGCTCCAGTTAAAATAAGGCCCCAATAGTGTTAGCAAGATTCAACTTGACATAGCGACCTATTTGTTGACAGCACATGTTCCATTTTCTAACTTGGCTAATATGTAATGAAGATGTATGATCTGATAAATTAGGCTTACGTAAATGTTGTTTAAAGTCGAGTATAGCAGGATAAGGGTTAACCTGGTGTGGTAAATCTATTGGCCTCTTAAAGTTTAGAGCTAAACGATCCAAAACTAAATATATTGGATAAAAAGATGGGTAAGTCTGTGCAAATTTAATATAAGTGCAAGAAATATATTTAAAAATGTTGCAGAAAACGAGAAAATTCTCGCTATATATACGCAATACATTGACTCGGCATGTAAATGTGTATAGATAGTCTGTTGAATATGTATATCCGAGGACAGTGTAGCCGTATCCTTGTATAGTAGTCGGTGTTGACGTTCATGCTAAATATCAATAATAGTAACATTGAAAAGAATTATTTTAATGGATGTAACAATGAAAAGATAATGGGAAAAGGGAGAAATTGCTCACTTTGAGCAACTGTTCCTTTATCCATAATGTTTTTAAGAACATTTCCTCTGCACATGTGTCAGAAATGGTGTGTACCAGACAAAGCGTTAACCCTTTCCCACATACAACACATTTGCAGCAGACGACTTTAAAATAATCCTCAATATAGAAAATCTTTATAAATGATAGTATGATTAGTGAATTGAGTTGAAATCATTGTGGCAAAATGAAGAAATTGATCATGGTGAGCAATTTCTCCTTTTGCCACATGATTTCAAAAGTCGTCCGCTGCAGAGGCGTCAGGAAGCGTCTATATGTGGGAAAGTGTTAACCGTGTATATACATAGATAAAGATGAGAAAGAACATGATGTTATGTGCCAGGAAGCGTATACATGTGGGAAAGTGTTAACCGTATATATGCATAGATAAAGATGAGAGAGAACATGATGTTATGTGTTAGGAAGCGTCTATATGTGGAAAAGTGTTAACCGTGTATATGCATAGATAAAGATGAGAGAGAACATGATGTTATGCGTCGGGAACCGTCTATATGTGGGAAAGCGTTAACCGTGTATATGCATAGATAAAGATAAGAGAGAACATGATGTTATGTGTCAGGAAGCGTCTATAAGTGGGAAAGCGTTAACCGTGTATATGCATAGATAAAGATGAGAGAGAACATGATGTTATGTGTTAGGAAGCGTCTATATGTGGGAAAGCGTTAACCGTGTATATGCATAGATAAAGATGAGAGAGAACATGATGTTATGTGTTAGGAAGCGTCTATATGTGGGAAAGCGTTAACCGTGTATATGCATAGATAAAGATGAGAGAGAACATGATGTTATGTGTCAGGAAGCGTCTACATGTGGGAAAGCGTTAACCGTGTATATGCATAGATAAAGATGAGAGAGAACATGATGTTATGTGTTAGGAAGCGTCTACATGTGGGAAAGTGTTAACCGTGTATATGCATAGATAAAGATGAGAGAGAACATGATGTTATGTGTCAGGAAGCGTCTATATGTGTGAAAGTGTTAACCGTGTATATGCATAGATAAAGATGAGAAAGAACATGATGCTATGTGTCAGGAAGCGTCTATATGTGGGAAAGCGTTAACCGTGTATATGCATAGATAACGATGAGAGAGAACATGATGTTATGTGTCAGGAAGCGTCTATATGTGGGAAAGCGTTAACCGTGTATATGCATAGATAAAGATGAGAGAGAACATGATGTTATGTGTCAGGAAGCGTCTATATTTGGGAAAGTGTTAACCGTGTATATGCATAGATAAAGATAAGAGAGAACATGATGTTATGTGTTAGGAAGCGTCTATAAGTGGGAAAGGTTTAACCGTGTATATGCATAGATAAAGATGAGAGAGAAAATGATGTTATGTGTCAGGAAGCGTCTATATGAGGGAAAGTGTTAACCGTGTAGATGAGAAAGAACATGATGTTTTGTGTCAGGAAGCGTCTATATGTGGGAAAGCGGTAACCGTGTATATGCATAGATAAAGATGAGAGAGAACATGATGTTATGTGTTAGGAAGCGTCTATATTTGGGAAAGCGTTAACCGTGTATATGCATAGATAAAGATGAGAGAGAACATGATGTTATGTGTCAGGAAGCGTCTATATGTGGGAAAGCTTTAACCGTGTATATGCATAGATAAAGATGAGAAAGAACATGATGTTATGTGTCAGGAAGCGTCTATATGTGGGAAAGCTTTAACCGTGTATATGCATAGATAAAGATGAGAAAGAACATGATGTTATGTGTCAGGAAGCGTCTATATGTGGGAAAGCGTTAACCGTGTATATGCATAGATAAAGATGAGAGAGATCATGATGTTATGTGTCAGGAAGCGTCTATATGTGGGAAAGCGTTAACCGTGTATATGCATAGATAAAGATGAGAGAGAACATGATGTTATGTGTCAGGAAGCGTCTACATGTGGGAAAGTGTTAACCGTGTATATGCATAGATAAAGATGAGAAAGAACATGATGTTATGTGTCAGGAAGCGTCTATATGTGGGAAAGCGTTGGCCGTGTATATGCATAGATAAAGATGAGAAAGAACATGATGTTATGTGTCAGGAAGCGTCTATATGTGGGAAAGTGTTAACCGTGTATATGCATAGATAAAGATGAGAAAGAACATGATGTTATGTGTCAGGAAACGTCTATATCTGGGAAAGTGTTAACCGTGGATATGCATAGATAAATATGAGAGAGAACATGATGTTATGTGTCAGGAAGCGTCTATATGTGGGAAAGCGTTAACCGTGTATATGCATAGATAAAGATGAGAAAGAACATGATGTTATGTGTCAGGAAGCGTCTATATGTGGGAAAGCGTTAACCGTGTATATGCATAGATAAAGATGAGAGAGAACATGATGTTATGTGTTAGGAAGCGTCTATATGTGGGAAAGCTTAAACCGTATATATGCATAGATAAAGATGAGAGAGAACATGATGTTATGTGTCAGGAAACGTCTATATGTTGGAAAGCGTTAACCGTGTATATGCATAGATAAAGATGAGAGAGAACATGATGTTATGTGTCCGGAAACGTCTATATGTGGGAAAGCGTTAACCGTGTATATGCATAGATAAAGATGAGAGAGAACATGATGTTATTTGTCAGGAAGCGTCTATATGTGGGAAAGCGTTAACCGTGTATATGCAGAGATAAAGATGAGAGAGAACATGATGTTATGTGTCAGGAAGCGTCTATATACTATATGTGGGAAAGTGTTAACCGTGTATATGCATAGATAAAGATGAGAAAGAACATGATGTTATGTGTCAGGAAGCGTCTATATGTGGGAAAGTGTTAACCGTGTATATGCATAGATAAAGGTGAGAGAGAACATGATGTTATGTGTCAGGAAGCGTCTATAAGTGGGAAAGGTTTAACCGTGTATATGCATAGATAAAGATGAGAGAGAACATGATGTTATGTGTCAGGAAGCGTCTATAAGTGGGAAAGATTTAACCGTGTATATGCATAGATAAAGATGAGAGAGAACATGATGTTATGTGTCAGGAAGCGTCTATATGAGGGAAACTGTTAACCGTGTAGATGAAAAAGAACATGATGTTATGTGTCATGAAGCGTCTATATGTGGGAAAGCGTTAACCGTGTATATGCATAGATACAGATGAGAAAGAACATGATGTTATGTGTCAGGAAGCGTCGATATGTGGGAAAGCGTTAACCGTGTATATGCAGAGATAAAGATGAGAGAGAACATGATGTTATGTGTCAGGAAGCGTCTATATACTATATGTGGGAAAGTGTTAACCGTGTATATGCATAGATAAAGATGATAAAGAACATGATGTTATGTGTCAGGAAGCGTCTATATGTGGGAAAGTGTTAACCGTGTATATGCATAGATAAAGATGAAAGAGAACATAATGTTATGTGTCAGGAAGCGTCTATATGTGGGAAAGTGTTAACCGTGTATATGCATAGATAAAGATGAGAAAGAACATGATGTTATGTGTCAGGAACCGTCTATATCTGGGAAAGTGTTAACCGTGTATATGCATAGATAAAGATGAGAGAGAACATGATGTTATGTGTCAGGAAGCGTCTATATGTGGGAAAGCGTTAACCGTGTATATGCATAGATAAAGATGAGAAAGAACATGATGTTATGTGTCAGGAAGCGTCTATATGTGGGAAAGCGTTAACCGTTTATATTCATAGATAAAGATGAGAGAGAACATGATGTTATGTGTTAGGAAGCGTCTATATGTGGGAAAGCTTTAACCGTATATATGCATAGATAAAGATGAGAGAGAACATGATGTTATGTGTCAGGAAACGTCTATATGTGGGAAAGCTTTAACCGTGTATATGCATAGATAAAGATGAGAGAGAACATGATGTTATGTGTCAGGAAACGTCTATATGTGGGAAAGCGTTAACCGTGTATATGCATAGATAAAGACGAGAGAGAACATGATGTTATGTGTCAGGAAGCGTCTATATGTGGGAAAGCGTTAACCGTGTATATGCAGAGATAAAGATGAGAGAGAACATGATGTTATGTGTCAGGAAGCGTCTATATACTATATGTGGGAAAGTGTTAACCGTGTATATGCATAGATAAAGATGAGAAAGAACATGATGTTATGTGTCAGGAAGCGTCTATATGTGGGAAAGTGTTAACCGTGTATATGCATAGATAAAGGTGAGAGAGAACATGATGTTATGTGTCAGGAAGCGTCTATAAGTGGGAAAGGTTTAACCGTGTATATGCATAGATAAAGATGAGAGAAAACATGATGTTATGTGTCAGGAAGCGTCTATAAGTGGGAAAGGTTTAACCGTGTATATGCATAGATAAAGATGAGAGAGAACATGATGTTATGTGTCAGGAAGCGTCTATATGAGGGAAACTGTTAACCGTGTAGATGAGAAAGAACATGATGTTATGTGTCAGGAAGCGTCTATATGTGAGAAAGCGTTAACCGTGTATATGCATAGATAAAGATGAGAAAGAACATGATGTTATGTGTCAGGAAGCGTCTATATGTGGGAAAGCGTTAACCGTGTATATGCAGAGATAAAGATGAGAGAGAACATGATGTTATGTGTCAGGAAGCGTCTATATACTATATGTGGGAAAGTGTTAACCGTGTATATGCATAGATAAAGATGATAAGAACATGATGTTATGTGTCAGGAAGCGTCTATATGTGGGAAAGTGTTAACCGTGTATATGCATAGATAAAGATGAAAGAGAACATGATGTTATGTGTCAGGAAGCATCTATAAGTGGGAAAGGTTTAACCATGTATATGCATAGATAAAGATGAGAGAGAACATGATGTTATGTGTCAGGAAGCGTCTATATGAGGGAAAGTGTTAACCGTGTAGATGAGAAAGAACATGATGTTATGTGTCAGGAAGCGTCTATATGTGGAAAAGCGTTAACCGTGTATATGCATAGATAAAGATGAGAAAGAACATGATGTTATGTGTCAGGAAGCGTCTATATGTGGGAAAGCATTGACCGTGTATATGCATAGATGAAGATAAGAAAGAACATGATGTTATGTGTCAGGAAGCGTCTACATGTGGGAAAGCGTTAATGGTGTATATGCATAGATAAAGATGAGAAAGAACATGATGTTATGTGTCAGGAAGCGTCTATATGTGGGAAAGCGTTGACCGTGTATATGCATAGATAAAGATGAGAAAGAACATGATGTTATGTGTCAGGAAGCGTCTATATGTGGGAAAGTGTTAACCGTGTATATGCATAGATAAAGATGAGAAAGAACATGATGTTATGTGTCAGGAACCGTCTATATCTGGCAAAGTGTTAACCGTGTATATGCATAGATAAAGATGAGAGAGAACATGATGTTATGTGTCAGGAAGCGTCTATATGTGGTAAAGCGTTAACCGTGTATATACATAGATAAAGATGAGAAAGAACATGATGTTATGTGTCAGGAAACGTCTATATTCGGGAAAGCGTTAACCGTGTATATGCATAGATAAAGATGAGAGAGAACATGATGTTATGTGCCAGGAAGCGTATACATGTGGGAAAGCGTTAACCGTGTATATGCATAGGTAAAGATGAGAGAGAACATGATGTTATGTGTCAGGAAGCGTCTATATGTGGGAAAGCTTTTTCCGTGTATATGCAGAGATAAAGATGAGAGAGAACATGATGTTATGTGTCAGGAAGCGTCTATATGTGGGAAAGCATTAACCTTGTATATGCATAGATAAAGATGAGAAAGAACATGATGTTATGCATTATTCACATCTATTTATAATATCATTATACGAATACATTATCATATGCGCCCGCCCCTTTCTGACAAAAACCGACATCAGGCGTTTTCCGACTAGCAGCGATCCAGATACGTGTGGACCTCCTCGCAGCATGACCAGGATCTCCCCTGTTCGCATCACGTATATACGCATGTTGAAAAAAATCTAACCCGCGATAACTCTAATATGGGAACATTCGAATATATCGTTTAACTCAAGCCTTTTCTTGGAACAGGTCAGTCGTTTGAAAACAGTGTAGCAGCATACGGGCCATCACACCTGCACATGTGCTGGGTTTTTCATATGCATTTAACATCGGCTTGCTTTTCATAATAAACTCTACAGTACAAATGTTTTATGATGCTGAAATTACACAAACGAATATAGCCTACATTCCGTATAGACAAACACATTTCGTCGTGGCGCGCGGGACCTGACGCCGGGCATGCTGGGTTCGATCATGGTGATGTTCCCTTTAGCATACCATATTGCTTAGTTTACTACCAGTAAGTTTGTTTGTATGCCGCTTTCAAAAATATTGCAGTTACAACACGGTGTAAGTTACCAGTACGACACGGCGTAGGTTACCAGTACAACACGGCGTAAGTTACCAGTACAACACGGCGTAAGTTACCAGTACAACACGGTGTAAGTTACCTGTACAACACGGCGTAAGTTACCAGTACAACACGGCGTAAGATACCAGTACAACACGGTGTAAGTTACCAGTACGACACGGCGTAAGTTACCAGTACAACACGGTGTAAGTTACCAGTACAACACGGCGTAAGTTACCAGTACAACACGGCGTAAGTTACCAGTACAACACGGTGTAAGTTACCAGTTACAACATGGTGTAAGTTACCAGTACGACACGGTGTACGTTACCAGTACGACACGGCGTAAGTTAATGTACGACACGGCGTAAGTTGCCAGTACAACACGGCGTAAGTTATCAGTACAACACGGCGTAAGTTACCAGTACAACACGGCGTAAGTTACCAGTACAACACGGCTTAAGTTACCAGTACGACACGGCGTAAGTTACCAGTACAACACGGCTTAAGTTACCAGTATAACACGGCGTAAGTTACCGGTACAACACGGTGTAAGTTACCAGTACGACACGGCGTAAGTTACCAGTACAACACGGTGTAAGTTACCAGTTACAACATGGTGTAAGTTACCAGTACGACACGGTGTACGTTACCAGTACGACACGGCGTAAGTTAATGTACGACACGGCGTAAGTTGCCAGTACAACACGGCGTAAGTTACCAGTACAGCACGGCGTAAGTTACCAGTACGACACGGTGTAAGTTACCAGTACAACACGGCGTAAGTTACCAGTACAACACGGCGTAAGTTACCAGTACGACACGGTGTCAGTAACCTGTACAACTGGTCCATTTATACTGACACCAGCAAATCTGTCGTAATGCTAACCTCACACTCATGAACACCAAGCATAGAAAGCTATTGGTTAGTTACATGTACACATGAACCCTGCCACGGTGCCGATATGGCATAACATCTGATCCATGGGCACATGCACCGGCAGGATATTTTGAATGAAAATATCGATGTAAACTTTAAAACGTGAGAAAGGGGGAAATTGGTCTTTTCCCGTTATTATTTCACAATTAGTGTGCTGTTCGACCTCCTGTATCAGACAAATAATGAATTTCAAGTTCAATATATGAGCGGTCCCGCGAGAAAACCAACAGTGTGGACTATGCGTAAAGTATCGACCCGGATCAGCCTAAGCAGGCCGCGCATGCTAACCCGGAGAGACACTGTTCGCTTCCTGTGGATTTTCTGTTTCAGGACTCATTACTCTATACCTCTATCCCCCGGAGACGGAATGTGTCGGCCCGGGTTAGCCTGCGCGGACTGCGCAGCTCATAATATTATGTACCATACATTATTCTCATTACGAACCACGTCACACAAAACCCGACATTATGGCCTCAAGGCCTCACCAAGACCAAGATCAATCTGCGCATCCGTGCACTCTAATCGGGATCATTTGAGCGTGTCCTTTCGAAAATGTACAAGTTGACCTCGTGAAGTTTAATCAAGAATTTACCTTTCAAATATTACTATTAACAGAAGTTTTTCTGTCAACTTGTAAAGAATCTGATAAGATTGAGTAGATGTACAGGCCGATCTGAACATACCGCTTTAAAATGTTATATTCCACCAAATAGTAAACCTTTCCCACTTACAGACGCATCCTAATGAACAATGTATGTCAAAAGTTGGTTGAAACTGTCTGTTTCTAATTGCCAAATAATGCCAAACAAAATAAGTCTGCATGCAATTTGTTAGTTGATCTGGATCTACACTGGTTGCAAATGCCCTTTTGTTGTTTATTGTAGAGCAGGGTTCAATATTCCCATTTAATCAATATTAACTAGTGTTGGGAACGAATCATCGAATATAGGCCGAATATTCAAATTCAAATTATGAAAACAAATTTTTCTCTTTTTTTACGATTTTTTTTTAAATATATAAATAATATTAAACTTTAATTTAGCAATGAAAAATGTATTAATGTCTTACAGAAATCGCGAGTTGGAGCTTATCAAGATAAAGAGTGTGAATGTGTCATAGCTAGGTAATGTTTTTACAACGTATGTCAAACCTTTAATAACACCATCTGTAAACTCCGGACTCATTTTCAGTTGCGCTGGACTGTTACTTAAACAAACTCTGATGATTAGACTGACAACTTATATTGTGGACTGTATTTTTTCTAAATTATTTTCCACTTTTATATTTAGAGAAAGATGCGGATTTGTTTTGCCCTGAAGTCGCGAACATTTTCTGCTGCAAAAATTCTTTATAAACGTGTCAAATCTACCAATTTGAAGCCAATGCATATCATTCACAAATTAATTGTAAAGTAAAAACAAAGTAAGCACAAGAAGAAAACTTAAAACTTTATTATTTTATAATCTAACAAAGATACATCATACACAAGTCATTTCACGAAATACCTTACGAAGAGAAACCTATCAAAAGTCGTCTATCGTAAGTGAACAGCTAGTTCTGTAACTACGGAAAATAAAACCTTATTTCGGATACCGATTTTGGATTCGGCTAACAAATAGTCGAATATATTCAAATAAGTAAAACGAATATTCTAATATTGTTTTCAGTATTCGTTCCCATCCCTAATATTAACATTTGCTGTCATAGACTTCAAAAGTAACAATGACTGAAGATAAAGACATTTGTCACATTTAGGGAATCACCTTATTTATAGATTTTATCACTGAAAACTACGCAAGTTTTCATGGAGTTAGCTTTGTATTAAGAATAAATGACTTCATCACTGCATTTAACCCTTGCCCACATTTAGATGATTTCTGACGCCTCTGCAGCAGATGAGTTTTAAATTTATTCTAATGATGAACAATTTCTCCTTTTGCCTCAATGTTGTGCGAAAGGATTAAAATTTATGCAAAAAGGTTTTTTGTTTTTATTAGCTCACCAGAGCACACAAAGTGCTCAAGGTGAGTTTTTGTGATCGCCTTTTGTCCGTCGTCCGTCGTCACCATTTAACACTCTAAAGGCATCATTATGCATCCAATATTCATGAAAGTTTAGCAGAACATATATCTCGATCAAATCTAGACCAAGTTCGAAACCGGGTCATGTCGGGTCAAAAACTAGGTCACTAGGCCAAATTTAATGAACATCTTGTGAACACTCTGGAAGCCACATGGCGTGGGCATGTTGAAACTTTGTCAGAATGTTTGTCTTAGTGATATCTAGGCCAAGTTCGAATATAGGTTATGTTGAGTAAAGAACTAGGTCACTAGGCCAAATTTAAGGAAAATTTTGTTAACACGCTTGAAGCCGCATTTTAAACTTGAGCATGTTGAAACTTTTTCAGAAAGTTTTTCCTCATGATTTTTAGGCCAAGTTCAAAAATAGGTCATGTCCTGTCAAAAACAAGGTCACTATGCCAATTTTAAGGAAAATCTTGTGAACACTCTGGAAGCGTGGGCATGTTGTAACTTTGTTAGAATGTTTGTCTTAGTGATATCTAGGCCAAGTTCAAATATGGGTCGGGTCAGGTCAACAACTAGGCCACTAGGCCACATTGTAGAACAATCTAGTTAACACTACTAGATCGCATTTTTGACTTTTTGTGAGAAAGTTTGTCTTGATGATATTGCCATTGGCGCTGAAAGAGTTAAGTCTTAAATAGCCCATTCTCAGGTGAGCAATTCCAGGGCCTCATGGCCCTCTTGTTTGTATGTAGATCTAGATCTTAGTTCTGTTATCAGAAGATATTATGTTGCTAGAAAACCCACTCTAGCAACTTGCTATCAGGGAAGGTATGGATCAACCTGCGCATCAGTGCAGCTTTATAAGAATCTGCACTGTTGGCAAATAAGCTACTTAAGGTATCAAGATACTGGACAAACAAATTGGATCAGACAGTAATGATAAGCAAGTAGATCTGTATTTACCTTATTATCAATATGCAATGTTGGTTTTCTTGGAACACAAACAATATATGTTTTTTTAATTTTTATCTTTCTTTTGATTTTCTTTGGCATTACCCTTTCCCACTTGCAGATACGATTTGACCCATAGCCAGCAGAGCAAATAACTTTTGAAAACATAGTGGCAAAGGGAGAAATAGTTAAAAATGATCAGTTTCTCCTTTGCCTAGATGTTTTCAGCTCTATTCTATGATTATGCTCTCATTAATGGAGATTTTCCGCATATTTACCAAAATATTTTCTAAGATGTCTGAGGGAGATTTGATGTGTGTGGGAAAGGGTCAATTGATTAATGTATTGATTATTTTTTGTATTAATGTATTAAAGAGGTCCAGATAAGTTACGAACGATATCTCTCTTATCATCTAACCAAGCCCTATACTAAGTGTACTTAAAAGAATGGTCTTATTACCGTATGTAGAGCTCTGTGTAGCTTAATTAACCCTTTCCCACATGTAGACACTTTCTGAACCCTTTGTAGCAGGCGGCTTTTGAAAACATCTTGACTAAAGGAGAAATTGCTCATAACAAGCAACTACTTCGGATTTGCTTTATGTGGGAAAGGGTTAAATGTTTTTGAACAAAACATTGCTTTTATCTCCCCATACCGATCTACATCAAATCATTGAAATTTTGAAAACATTGTGACAAAATGAGGAATTGTTCATCATGAGCAATCTCTGGTTAAGATAGGACAATGATGCATTGTCATTGTTTAGTGGTTAGAATGTCTGCCTGTCTAGAGAAGGAGACAAGTGTTCAATCTCCTGTGAGGCTATACACAATACTTTAAAATTATAGTAAGTGCTGCCCTTCTTGATGCTCAGGTTTGGGTAGATAGCAATGACTGATGTACCATGTAAGGATAGATGTACTGGTGGTACTGAACATTGTCACAGGGAAACTCTGTGAATCTATTGTATATAAAGATTCTTCCTTCCTTTACTTTAGATGTTATCAGGTTTGGGTAGATAGCAATGACTGATGTACCATGTTCGAATAGATGTACTGCTGGTACTGAACATTGTCTCAGGGAAACTCTGTGAGTCTATTGAATATAAAGATTCTTCCTTCCTTTACTTTAGATGTTTATCAGGGTTGGGGAGATAGCAATGACTGATGTACCATGTAAGGATAGATGTACTGGTGGTACTGAACATTGTCTCAGGGAAACTCTGTGAATCTATTGAATATAAAGATTCTTCCTTCCTTTACTTTAGATGTTATCAGGGTTGGGGAGATAGCAATGACTGATGTACCATGTAAGGATAGATGTACTGGTGGTACTGAACATTGTCTCAGGGAAACTCTGTGAATCTATTGAATATAAAGATTCTTCCTTCCTTTACTTTAGATGTTATCAGGGTTGGGGAGATAGCAATGACTGATGTACCATATAAGGATAGATGTACTGGTGGTACTGAACATTGTCTCAGGGAAACTCTGTGAATCTATTGAATATAAAGATTCTTCCTTCCTTTACTTTAGATGTTTATCAGGGTTGGGGAGATAGCAATGACTGATGTACCATGTAAGGATAGATTTACTGGTGGTACTGCACATTGTCTCGGGGAAACTCTGTGAATCTATTGAATATAAAGATTCTTCCTTCCTTTACTTTAGATGTTACCTGTATCAGTTTGAAAAAGTGTAAATTAATCGTTTCAGACATACAGCAAATCTATAGCAGATGATTTTGAAACCATCAAATGGAAAGTATAGAAAACCTCTTCAAATGAAAGTAGACTTGTTGTTTTATTAGTGTTGAAAATAGTGTGGCGAAAGGAGAAATGGTTCTGAATGAGCCATTTCTCCTTGTGACACAATGTTTTCTAAAGTCATTTTCTACAGATACGTCAAATGCATTGGGGAAAGGATTAAATTATCATATTAGAATAACAACCCTCGTCATACCTTGTATGCATCGAGTATGTGATTGATCATCCTCCCCTCCTCCAGATCATCCAGGCCGGTTGCGAATACTGTCGCCGTTAGGCGCGCACTCATTACAACCATCTGGGATATCTGGAGGGCAACATCAGTCACAGATAGTGGAAATGAGACGCCCTTGCTTAAAAAGTAGGTTTTACTGCATCCTTCGTCTATGCGGACCCTACATCTTCCGCCTGCCGTCTCGGCTAGTTATCCCTCAACGGGCGGTAATGACGTATGTTAATAACGATACGGGGGTTTGAATTCCCTGGACGCCGTCTCGTCTTTTTGTCTCCCATCATGCTAATTACTGGGCATTCTAGGTCCACACCTCCAACTGAGCCTTTATTTGCGTGCAGCCATCACATGGTAATCCTTCTAATTTTGTATTGATTGGGGGTTTTCAACATTAATTCAGTTATATCACGGCGACAGTTCACTTATTCATGCTGCCGTTGTAAACAAACTAGTACTAGGCTAGAAATGATGCCTTGCTTAATGGCATTCAACCATGATTCGTGTCGCGACTGAGGATCGTCTGCATTGCTTTGCTTCCCGGATGAAAGCACTAATATTCTTTCCATGTGAACTGGTTTTCATAAACTGGGTACCAGCATCAGACCATAGGGAATGGTCTTAAACACCAAGGACAAAACTTGATTTCACAACAACAACCACAAGCAGAGGCGGGTGAATGCGACGAGACAATTACTTAACCGCTATAGTCGGTAAGGTGGTTAATGCTTGAACCATCCATGTAGTGACCATAGACAAGACATGGATCTGAAACTAAAACACATTCCCGCCAATGGAAGAGTCCATTTCTCCAAAACCGAAAAATACTACGAAGGTGCTTGGATTTAAATAAGACGACGACTTTGTCTACACATTTTTCCTGTGGTAAAGTCTACTTTGAAGGGACTCAAAAATTTGACATTTGTCAAGGATTTTCTTATGCCAATCCCCGTAGAAAATCTGATCTTCCGATATGTACGACCAGTGGGTCGCCATGCAATAGAAATGTGTAACGTCTAGAGGAGACTACATTGAGACATGACTGGTTTGCATATTGTGAGTTAAAAATACGACGTATGACAACGTCATGTTGTGATAGACGACGCTCCTTGCCTTTCCGCTAGTGACAGGTTGTTGTTTATGTATCTTCATTGTTTTCAAAAGTTGCCTGTTGCAGATGCCTAAAATGCGTATATATGTGGTAGAGTGTTAACCCCAATGCTATGGATACTAGTTAGACGATTATTAGTACCACTGGGGTTATTGTTAGCTAATTGGGATTTCATTCAATGATAACAGCGGTGTTGCGGAAAGAATACCTCTTTACCTCTCAATATCCAGGTCTCTGCTTATTTCACCCCAAACCATAAAGTTGACACACTGACATGTCCATGGACAAGACCCATTTAATCCTGCAGGGGTGGCGAAATATGATTTTGACTTACTTGTCCGTTTTTTCAAAATGCTATTTTGTACTTGTCCGTATGATATTTATATAGTAAATCCCTACAGAATTTCACTTGTCCGTAAGATATTTATATAGTAAATCCTTACAACATTTCACTTGTCCGTACAGATTCCTCAGCTGAGTTTAATCAAAGCGCTGAAGGCACTGAATTTGTTTGGGTACATAAAACTGTTCAAACATTTGCATTTGCATAGATGTGTGATTTATAAACTGCATTGTTTATAAATATTACAACTTCGGGTAAAAGAATAAATGACGCATCCGTTAAAATTAAATGCCATTTTAGTTGTCTATAAAAAATAAATCATGAGACATACATGTGAATATTATATTTAATTTCCAAGTTTCAAAAGACATGTAAAAACAAGATGTGTTTGTGAAACACTGATTCCCCCGATTGGTAACATCTAGGTCAAAGGTCAAGGTCGCCAGGTGAAAAATGTTGGTACTGATAGAAAGGTCATGTCACAAGGAATACACATGTGAAATATGGTAGCCGTACCTGTTATGGTTCAAAAGAAGTGGTCAAGGTTAAAGTATTTTTTCGAGAATGGCAACATCTAGGTCAAAGGTCAAGGTCGCAAGGTAAAAGATGTTGGTACTGACAGAAAGTTCATGTCACAAGGTATACACATGTGAAATATGGTAGCCGTACATGTTATGGTTCAAAAGTAGTGGTCAAGGTTAAAGTTTTTATCGAGAATGGCAACATTTAGGTCAAAGGTCAAGGTGAAAAAAAATTATACTGACAGAAAGGTCATGTCACAAGGTATACACAAGTGAAATATGGTAGCCGTACCTGTTATGGTTCAAAAGTAA
This sequence comes from Serripes groenlandicus, assembly GCA_031761405.1. Taxonomy (NCBI): domain Eukaryota; kingdom Metazoa; phylum Mollusca; class Bivalvia; order Cardiida; family Cardiidae; genus Serripes; species Serripes groenlandicus. Next base: position 36,892,959 of record JASEVX010000005.1, read on the forward strand.
TGGCCAAGGTTAAAGTCTTTTTTCTAGAATGGCAACAACAAGATCAAAGGTCAAATTCGCAAGGTCAAAAATGTTGGTACTGACAGAAAGGTCATGTCACAAGAAATACTCATGTGAATTATGGTAGCCTTACCTGTTATGGTTCAAAAGTAATGGCCAATGTTAAAGTTGTTTTCGAGAATGGCAACATCTAGGTCAAAGGTCAAGGTCGCAAGGTCAAAAATGTTGGTAGTGACAGAAAGGTCATGTCACAAGAAATACACATGTGAAATATGGTAGCCGTACCTGTTATGGTTCAAAAGTAGTGGTCAAGGTTAAAGTTTTTTTCGTGCAGACAGACAGTCAGACAGACAGACGTGCAGACAGACGTGCAGACAGGCCAAAAAACTAGATGCCCACCGAATCGGTGATTCCGGGGGCAAAAAAATGGATAACCATATAACCATTATGGCCCCGACTCACTCATTTAAGTATTTACCAATTTGTGTTACAAAAAAAATCACAATTGACCAAGGGTTTTCTAAAATCTTACTCAAAAGCTTCCTGCTTAACAAGAGATTTTTCAAGTTTTCACTATAGCCATATAAGGCCAAATAGCCCTGCCCCCTGGTGGCCATGTTTTTCGACCAATCAACATGGCTTGGAGGAATCTGATAGATGGTCTCCCAATGAACATTTCTACAAAAAGAATTGAAAGTTGGCCAAACACTTTCGGAGGAGAAGATTTTTCAAGTTTTTACTATAGCCATATTAGGCAAAAAAGCCCCGCCCGCTGGCGGCCATGTTTTTCGACCAATCAACTTGGCTGGAAGGAATCTGATAGAGGGTCACCCTAGGAACATTTCTACAACATTATTTGAAAATCGGCTTGACACTTTTGGAGGAGAAGATTTTTATGAGTTTACACTATAGCCATATAAGGCAAAAAAGCCCCGCTCCCTGGCGGCCAAGGAACACTTCTTTAAAATAATTTGAAAATCTGCCAATCAGTTTGGTAGAAGAAAAGGAGATCACAATAACTAACTTTCAGCACTTCGTGCTCAGGTGAGCTAAAAAAAAGAAACATCTATCCAAATGAAAGAGTAATTGAAATCATGTAGAAAATATTGTGGAAAAAGGCAGTACTAATATTTATATGAGCACTTTAAAAGAAACATGCTTCAGACTTCAGAGGCTTTTAAATTCATTTGCATTATAAAAGGATTAAATGCTCCAGAGAAAACCAAGAAAAATACCTTTGCCGTCCGCATTTTACTCTACAGTATACACCTAAGCTGGCCGCTGTTTCCTTTAAAGGGTGTTTAAGCTTACCAAATTAATTAAGGATGCGTGACCATTCACTGTTAATTACCATTGTGTACGAGTGTCATTCCAAACAAATTATAAATGTAACCCCTTTTCCCAATAAACCTATCATATACATTTATGTATTTGTAACTTGCCGCGATGTGTCGATACCGTCATGGTACAATGTGATATATGCACAGTTGGTTTCACAAATCTTGTGTTAATGCACCGGTGGATATGTTGACAACAGATGCGGAACTTTAATTGTAACTTTTGTTAATTATTTGGCTATTATAAGGATAAGATATGTGATTAAATTGGCAACATTTAAGTTTTTTACGTATAACAGCCTTCAAATACAAATTTGGTTTATACGACGGTAAAGAAAGGTTATGGGAATTAAGAAATTGTTTAAATAAGCAAATTCTCCTTTTCCCACAATGTTTTCAATATATGTTGCTTTTTACTGTTTACACAGCAAGAAAAAAACATTTAACTTATTTGTTATAGATTAGTATTATTGTTGTATATATATATAATTACTAGAAACAGTGTTGTATATATATATATACTTATTGTTTATTTGTTATTTAAATTGTTCTGCCCCTTCCAAGTACCCTACAGAATAGAATGTTGCATTGATCATTTGCCTCGTAGTATGGCACATGGAAAAACTATTGAAAGTTACAAAGTAGAAAATGAAGATGCCAAACAATAACTAGAACCCATGACCCTTCAATCGATTCTAAAGGAGAGGATATAATTGAAGCAAAACCTATGGCTAGTTACTAGCAACCTATTCTATTCTTGCAATGTTTTCAAATTTCGTCCGCTGCAGATGCGTCAAAAGACATTTACTTGTCGGAAAATCAATCCATCAATTCTCGTTATTAATATCTATAGATATGATATAAAGAGGAAAGTCGTTAACATACTTTACAAAGAGATTCCATTTCAGCATGATCTCGATTTTTGGTTTAATCTATATCACTGATAAAAGCAATCAAACACATTATATATTTAAAAAGAAAACCCCGGATATGATCATATGTTAACAAATTATACACATTTGCCCATCTTTAATTAAACATTTTTTACAACAAATCATAGCGTCCGCAGATTTGCTCTATATTCTATAGCGTCCGCATTTTCCCTCTATATTGCATTTGTCCGCATTTTCCCTCTATAATGTATTTGTCCGCAGATCGCGTCCGCACTTTAGACCCTCCCCCCATACCGTCGTATTTATAAATAGAATTCGACGATCACGATTTCTCTGCAAATGTGTTACTCTCATTTTAAATGCATTTTATGACGCACATAGTTGCTTTTTAATTATTTATACTATATTTATATGGCCGACAAGGCACAAAGAAAATATTTTCAATTCTGTTTTTATCTACATTTTCAATGCGTGATTGAAAATTCAAATACCGTATCTGGAGCTTAAATCGGAAATAGTTTTCCCTGTAGCAGTTCACTCATTGAGATTTATAAATCTCTCCGCGTTCATGTTTTAAAATACACTGTTTCATTTTATTTCCAAATTCTCTTTGAATATAAGAACCACATAAGAAAACAAAGACGATATAAATATATCATTATTTCAAATATCGTGATACATTTGAAATGTAAGAGCAAGTATTGAGTACTACTTTCACGCGTATGAAATTCATGGACTTTTCCATAAGACGAACGGCTTCAGAATTGCAGTAACTAAATTTGTTTGTTCCAAACAAATAAAAATGAATAATTCCTGAATGATGTAGTTACAAATAACAGGTATTCTGCGTCAACTTCCGTCTATATGTGGAAAATGCATGAATACGTTTATCTAATAATAAATTATTGCTATGAGATGTGCTGTATTTTCCTCAGCTGAGTTTAAGAATGAATAATTCCTGAATGATGTAGTTACAAATAACAGGTATTCTGCGTCAACTTCCGTCTATATGTAGAAAAAGGCATGAATACGTTTATTTTATAATAAATTATTGCTATGAGGTGTGCTATATGACGTAGTTACAAATAATAGGTATTCTGCTTCAACTTCCGTCTATATGTTGAAAAGGTATGAATACGTGTATCTAATAATAAATTATTGCTATGAGGTGTGCTGTATGATGTAGTTACAAATAAGAGGTATTCTGCTTTAACTTCTGTCTATATGTTGAAAAGGTATGAATTCGTGTATCTAATAATAAATTATTGCTATGAGGTGTGCTGTATGATGTAGTTACAAATAAGAGGTATTCTGCTTCAACTTCTGTCTATATGTTGAAAAGGTATGAATTCGTGTATCTAATAATAACTTATTCTTATGAGATGTGCTGTATGATGTAGTTACAAATAAGAGGTATTCTGCTTCAACTTCTGTCTATATGTTGAAAAGGGATGAATACGTGTATCTAATAATAAATTATTGCTATGAGGTGTGCTGTATGATGTAGTTACAAATAACAGGTATTCTGCTTCAACTTCTGTCTATATGTTGAAAAGGTATGAATACGTGTATCTGATAATAAATTATTGCTATGAGGTGTGCTGTATGATGTAGTTACAAATAACAGGTATTCTGCTTCAACTTCTGTCTATATGTTGAAAAGGTATGAATACGTGTATCTAATAATAAATTATTGCTATGAGGTGTGCTGTATGATGTAGTTACAAATAACAGGTATTCTGCTTCAACTTCTGTCTATATGTTGAAAAGGTATGAATACGTGTATCTAATAATAAATTATTGCTATGAGGTGTGCTGTATAATGTAGTTACAAATAAGAGGTATTCTGCTTCAACTTCTGTCTATATGTTGAAAAGGGATGAATACGTGTATCTAATAATAAATTATTGCTATGAGGTGTGCTGTATGATGTAGTTACAAATAACAGGTATTCTGCTTCAACTTCTGTCTATATGTTGAAAAGGTATGAATACGTGTATCTAATAATAAATTATTGCTATGAGGTGTGCTGTATGATGTAGTTACAAATAAGAGGTATTCTGCTTCAACTTCTGTCTATATGTTGAAAAGGGATGAATACGTGTATCTAATAATAAATTATTGCTATGAGGTGTGCTGTATGATGTAGTTACAAATAACAGGTATTCTGCTTCAACTTCTGTCTATATGTTGAAAAGGTATGAATACGTGTATCTGATAATAAATTATTGCTATGAGGTGTGCTGTATGATGTAGTTACAAATAACAGGTATTCTGCTTCAACTTCTGTCTATATGTTGAAAAGGTATGAATACGTGTATCTAATAATAAATTATTGCTATGAGGTGTGCTGTATGATGTAGTTACAAATAACAGGTATTCTGCTTCAACTTCTGTCTATATGTTGAAAAGGTATGAATACGTGTATCTAATAATAAATTATTGCTATGAGGTGTGCTGTATAATGTAGTTACAAATAAGAGGTATTCTGCTTCAACTTCTGTCTATATGTTGAAAAGGTATGAATACGTGTATCTAATAATAAATTATTGCTATGAGGTGTGCTGTATGATGTAGTTACAAATAACAGGTATTCTGCTTCAACTTCTGTCTATATGTTGAAAAGGTATGAATACGTGTATCTAATAATAAATTATTGCTATGAGGTGTGCTGTATGATGTAGTTACAAATAAGAGGTATTCTGCTTCAACTTCTGTCTATATGTTGAAAAGGTATGAATACGTGTATCTAATAATAAATTATTGCTATGAGGTGTGCTGTATGATGTAGTTACAAATAAGAGGTATTCTGCTTCAACTTCTGTCTATATGTTGAAAAGGTATGAATACGTGTATCTAATAATAAATTATTGCTATGAGGTGTGCTGTATGATGTAGTTACAAATAACAGGTATTCTGCGTCAACTTCCGTCTATATGTGGAAAAGGCATGAATACGTTTATCTAATAATAAATTATTGCTATGAGGTGTGCTGTATGATGTAGTTACAAATAACAGGTATTCTGCTTCAACTTCTGTCTATATGTTGAAAAGGTATGAATACGTGTATCTGATAATAAATTATTGCTATGAGGTGTGCTGTATGATGTAGTTACAAATAACAGGTATTCTGCTTCAACTTCTGTCTATATGTTGAAAAGGTATGAATACGTGTATCTAATAATAAATTATTGCTATGAGGTGTGCTGTATAATGTAGTTACAAATAAGAGGTATTCTGCTTCAACTTCTGTCTATATGTTGAAAAGGTATGAATACGTGTATCTAATAATAAATTATTGCTATGAGGTGTGCTGTATGATGTAGTTACAAATAAGAGGTATTCTGCTTCAACTTCTGTCTATATGTTGAAAAGGTATGAATACGTGTATCTAATAATAAATTATTGCTATGAGGAGTGCTGTATGATGTAGTTACAAATAAGAGGTATTCTGCTTCAACTTCTGTCTATATGTTGAAAAGGTATGAATACGTGTATCTAATAATAAATTATTGCTATGAGGTGTGCTGTATGATGTAGTTACAAATAAGAGGTATTCTGCTTCAACTTCTGTCTATATGTTGAAAAGGTATGAATACGTGTATCTAATAATAAATTATTGCTATGAGGTGTGCTGTATGATGTAGTTACAAATAACAGGTATTCTGCGTCAACTTCCGTCTATATGTGGAAAAGGCATGAATACGTTTATCTATTAATAAATTATTGCTATGAGGAGTGCTGTATGATGTAGTTACAAATAAGAGGTATTCTGCTTCAACTTCTGTCTATATGTTGAAAAGGTATGAATGCGTTTATCTAATAATAAATTATTGCTATGAGGTGTGCTGTATGATGTAGTTACAAATAACAGGTATTCTGCGTCAACTTCCGTCTATATGTGGAAAAGGCATGAATACGTTTATCTAATAATAAATTATTGCTATGAGGTGTGCTGTATTGTTAAAAGAGCATGAATACGTTTATCTAATAATAAATTATTGCTATGAGGTGTGCTGTATTGTTGAAAGAGCATGAATACGTTTATCTAATAATAAATTATTGCTATGAGGTGTGCTGTATTGTTGAAAGAGCTTACTTCACATTCGAAACATAATGGGAAACCATCACGTAGAGAGTTGATTTAATCCAGTCACACATACAAAAGCTTTTCGACGCCTCTGCAACAGACGACTTTTGACAACAAAGTGGCCAAAGAAGAAATTGATCATAATGAGTTATTACTCCTTTAACCACACTGTTTTCAACTCTGTTCAATAATTATACTTTCAATAAGAGTTTCATAGTTTTTGTCTAGATATGTTCAATGTCGTCTGCTGCAGAATTGTTGTATGTGGGAACGGGTTAAAGATTTGGGTCCTGGTACATCCAAAGGCAATGCCCCTTTGTGTCATACATTTCGGCTGCTGTATATGGCTCAAGTGTAATCCTTTCCCACATATAGACGCCTCTGTAGCAGACGACTTTTGGAAACAGTGTGACAAAAGGAGAACTTGCTCAAAACGAAACTCTTTTCATTGAAGATTCTTAACGGTATGTATACACCAAGAAGAATGTATACTCCAATTGGCTGAATCGACTACCAGGATTCATAGCTAAATAACGTAGCAGAACAAATATGAAAAAGTATATAGTTCCTCACAACGAATGAATTCCCGCAGACATACTTACAGTAGTTATATATATGCATGTCTCTGATAATTGTAATACACTACCAAAAGAAGTTAGTAAATAGGCAAAGAACGTCAATAGTTTTTACTAAAATTAAGCTTGCTCAACAGTACGATTGAAGAAACAGCGTGTTGAAATTCGGATCTGATTTCTATGGATTACAAGCCGAAAAAACAGGGGGAAGTGAAGACAGATCAGAGAGAACAATTGCTTATATATAGATATCAATAGAAGGTAAACTGTATGAAAACGAATATACATACAAGCTAGCTAGGTTCACGAGTTCTAAATTGTATTTGGAGGAAGGTTTGTTGCATGCATTGAGTTATCAACAATTGTCAACGATATATTTTGAAAACGCAATGCATATATATACTAGTCGCGGATTCTGACACTATTTTTTATGATAACATTTAAAGAAGTGACAATCAGGGATAATACAAGGAAATGTCTTTTTTGTGTATTTTCAAGCACATATCTAAGCTCTGTCGATAAATGAACGGAATTATTAATGTGTCAACCAGGTAAGTACGCTTATTAAAACCCACATTGTGTTATTAGCACAGAGGTTTCTCTCGAATTTTTTTTTTTTCGAGAGAAACCCCTGTGGTTATTAGCGACTCGATCAGAACAATATTTATCAGAAAATTTAATATATAAAATCATGTCAATTACTTTATTTGCACAAAAGAAGAACATTTCTGATAACAATCACAAATGTTGATCTAAATAGATAGATACCGTGGTTTCCGGTATTTATCATTGAAGGTCAGATGGAGGAATTTCATTTTCCATAGGCAAATATTATAACGTTTTGGGCTATGTCTCTTTCCCAATAATCCAAATAACCCAGAAACCTATATTCAATTAAAGTTTATTAAAACACATGCAACTTTAGAAAAATAATTATTGTCTAATGGGAGACCGCTCTCGCTTCCATTTGACCAATAATGTGTGTTTTGATTGGTATCCTGCTTTCAATACAAAATTGAAGTTTTAGTGAGAGAGTACCAGTAACAGTCTATCTTGAAATTTCCACCAGGAAGTAAAAGCGGACCACCATCCACAATGAGACACGGCTATTTCATTTTATTATCTGTTATATTGCAGGTATATGTCGTTGTTTTAGTATGTAACCTTTTGTTAGTGGATAAAGAGAGATCAATTGAAACATTTCGATGATGAATGTGTTTTTATACGACGTTCAGTTTACAAAATATTTCGAAACCGAAAGTTGAGGGTTGGATGTCGAATATTATCCTCACATTCCAACATGTTGACAAAAGAGAAACGACTTTTTAGCTCGACTTTTCGAAGAAAAGGCTAGCTATACTGCTAGCCTCGGCGTCGGCGTTGGTTAAGGTTTTTGTACAGTCAAGTTACCCATCACGTGACTGTCTGATATCAGGGGGGTCATCTGAAGCAAAAATTTTAGCTGTCAAAACTTCTGCTGTTATTTGTACAAGTTATGTTTTATCTAACTGCAGATTTGTATTGATATATTTCCGATTTAATCACTAGCATCTTCGGGAATGGCTAAATTGTTGAAAATAAAATTTTGAGAAAACCCATCAGACTTAGTCCAGGTTTCTGTACTAGGAATGTGATTTTTTATTTTGACTGTTCGCATCCTAGTTACAATCAGAGACATATAAACACAGAGATAAGCGACATGCGACTGCAAATGCCTTACGAAGAACAAAATCCTTCAAACGGCGAGCGGGTCAAGCCACGTGATCATTACAGTGGATTCTGAAAATGACCGCGATATTTATTTTGTTGTGAAAGGAAGCGAGCGGTGGAAAATTGTTTTTACACATCTAGGAAACTAAATAAGGTAAATTGTTTGATAATAATTAATGTTTTTGATATTTATTAATTCATATTTATAGGAGAAGTAGTCCTATGTGGAAAACTTGTTTTAAAAAATATCTTGTTTGCAAATATTGTGAAGCCAAGTGCTCCGTATTGTGACAGCTATTTGTTTATGTATATTCACAGCAATATAAATAATATTTTCATACCTTCCGATTCCTATTTCAGGTCTGATATAGGAAACTTTTGATGGTTGATTTTGTTAATCATTGTTAATCATTTATTTGGAAGTTCTATAGAATTGTATGTGAAAGTGAAAGTACAGATTATACTAATTTTGGAATAGTGTGATACCACCGTCTACCACTAGAATGAGCAAAAAGACATGTTGATAAATTTCATTTTTCAAATATTCTGTGTCAATTTAAAACATTTCGTCTTGTCGGGAAGACTTAAATCTTTCAACGGTGTGCAACTTTTGATCAAATTGATAATGCTAACCATAGGTGTTTACTGTTATGACTAAGATTTCTTTGATTTTACTTATCAAATGCCCTGTTCGTTAGAGCGCCTCCTTCTTTTTTAAATTGGTCAAAATGAGTGATTTCAATTGTTTTTTGTCAATTCGAATTATTCCATCTTGTCAGGAAGACTTATATCTTTGAAACGGTGTACAATTTTTTAAAATTGATAATTCGAAACGTAGGTGTTATTACTAAGATTTCTCTGATTGTACTTATCAAATGCACTGTTTTTGAGAGCCCCTCCTTTTTTAAATTGGTCAAAATGAGTGATTTCAATTGTTTCTTGCCAATTTGAATTAATCCGTCTTGTCAGGAAGACTTATATCTTTAAAACGGTGTACAATTTTTTTAAATTGATAATGCGAAACATAGGCGTTATGGCTAAGATTTCTCTGATTTTACTTATCAAAGGCACTGTTTTTGAGAACGCCTCTTTTTTTGAAATTGGTCAAAATGAGTAATTTCAATTGTTTCTTGTCAATTTGAATTAATCCGTTTTGTCAGGAAGACTTATATCTTTGAAACGGTTTACATATTTTTCAAATTTATAATGGGGAACATAGGTTTTATGACTAAGATTCAAATGCTCTGTTTTTTAACAGCGCCTCCTTTTTTAAATTTAAATTTTGTGAGCGACATTTTTGTTTTGATGTGAAAAGACATGTTAATAGATTAGTGGAATAGAAATAGTTTCAGCTCTTCTATGACAATATTATTCCTAAGATATATATAACTTATAGATAAGTGTCCTGGTTTGGTGAATTACATAAATCAGTGATTTACTTATAATGCATTCTTCTTTTTAATGTTAAATGTTTTGTCTCCAGAGTAGCTAAAACATGAAAAATCTCTGTAAATAAAAGTATAATAATATAAAATTGAACAAATTGTGGTTAAAGGACAAATTGTTCATTATAATATGATACGGTTTAATTGATACAACTTGTTACCAGATGGTAACCAGGTGTCAGGTGGTGACATACCAACGATAGTACCAGATGTGATTTGACATGTACACAATAACACCAGTATCTTTCAATTAAATTTCAGTTCAAAGTTTACTGCTTTTGATGTTAACTTTCAACTGTTTTTTAAAAACCCTTTACACTTAACCACATCTAATTGACAATTGATGTAACCCTTTCTTACCAAAACGGTAAAGCGCATAAATCAAAATGTCTTCTTTTTTCGTTTCCCATAATCTGCAGCAAACGACTTTTAAAAACAAGCATTATATCTTTTTGCAACAAAGTTTTCAAATGATTTCAGTAATTGAACTTTCATGTATTGAGGTTTTCTTAATGTGTTCAAAGCCATCTGCTGCAATTTTTTTGCAACTGGGAAAGGGATAAGAAAGGGTTAAGACAGTATTGCACAATTCGAACACATATTATTAGTGGCAGATGACTTTAAAATATTTAATATTTAATTGTAAATTATATTTTCAGACTAAGACTAGAGCCCCCAAAAAGAGAAGAATCGTGATTTGTCTCCCCCGAAAACTATTTTGGAAATAAAAGATCTCTATAATCTCTATAGAAACATGGAAAACATCAAATTTACTCAATTACGTCACAGAGCTGTTGAATGTGTTGTTATTGATAAAAAATTACCATCGAGAAATTAAAAAAATGATATAAGCTTTATGAATTTATCCCAAACAATTTGCAAACTACGTTTTTTAAGTTGGTCTTGTATCCGATATTGTTCATTGTTTGAATATATATTAAAAAAATATATATTCATAATCCAGTTGTTGGGACATTCATTAAATGGATTAACTTGTATTATATTGTTATATAAAGCAGAATTTCTTGCAATGTTGTCAGAGTGATCAATGGAAATAAATTGATATGTAACACCAGTTATTTTCATTATTATCCCAAGAGAAAAAGTCTCCTTGTTTGTACTTTGCCATCATTTACAATCTTTTGTATGTTTATCCGAGAAGAGTTATACTCCAAATGAGAGGTAATTAAAATTCCACAGATGGAAGAAATGTATTGATGACTAATTTGCTAATTAGGTAATAACTGTGAAACATTTTTCACAAGCAATTGGCCCTTTTATAATGGAAAGATGTGAAAACATTTACTCTCTGTCAACTTCTAATTAACAAATTTATCTCAAACAATTAAACAAAGAATAGGGGTAGTTGGCCACAATCATGTAAATATGTGAAAACACATACTCTCTGTCTGTCATCTTCTAATTATCCTGCCCCACAATCAACGAATCTGCAGCAGACGACTTTAAAAATATCTATAAACGATAGTATGATTATTGAAATTAGTGTTGCAAAAGGAGAAATTGTTAATTATGAGTAATACCTCCTTGTGCCCAAATTATTTCAAAAGGCGTATGTAAGTGGGAAATTATGTCAAACCGGAAATGTTATTAAAGAAATAGGGCCTTTGAATTGACATAAAAGACATCGACATGTACACCATACATATTGGTCATTCATTTATTAAAACAAAACCTCGATGATGATTGCAAAATCGTTGTACTGCCGAGTACATGATGGTACTAAAAAACAGAACAGTAGAAGGGTAACATCCCATTTCATCTAATCCCATTTCGTCTACAGTTTTTTTAATAAGCGTGTAATCAACTTATTTAGGGACTGTCTGTCTCATAAATCTAAGTGTAGACGAAATGGCACCGGGTTGTAGACGAACTAGGATAAAGTGTACAAAGTGTAGACAAAATTGGACTAGACGAAATCGGCATAAACCAGTAGAAGCTGTGTTTATATGTCTCTGCGGTCCCTGAACATAACGTTGACCAGTAGATGTTTACAAGTAATGGTGTATTTGTTCTCGTATTCCATTATTAAACTACCAAAGATAAGTAAATAAATATTGACGGGACAACAGACATATAACTAGTATTTTTTGTGGGACAAATAAGACTTCGCCTGGAATTCAGGGTATTAATTGTATACAACCTACGAAGTAAAACAAGTATTCCGAGTGAATAATCGGGGTCGTCAGACGCTTTTCATTTTCTATAAAGCGCTTGCAATACACGGATCATATTACGCAATATTATCGATTTATTTGGCTATACCCGTTCACTAAATCGGGATTTCGCTTGAATCTCCATTGTCGCTTATCTCTGTGTTTATATGTCTCTGTTACAATGCAATATGTAACGGCGATATATTGAGACTACCCTCAGACTCAGTCATGGAAACAAAGTGGCGATCCGCTAATGGTAACTTACCTAGCTATTCTATTATCGCTTTAGTCGGGGTCTTTAAATAGTACTATTTGAAAGACCCTGCTTCAGTGTAAACATGCAAAGACAAATGAGAATGATTGGTTACATTTCAATAGGTGTATCGGGGGCTTGGCGTGAAACGGTTGTAACTAAAATTTGTATTTTTTTACCAAGGTTAATCACCTCGCCATAAAGTCTTTATAAGCGTTGAATAACTTTTCTTGGTAAAAAATGGAAATTTAGGTGCCATTGCTCGTTCTGAGCAATGGCACCTAAATTTGCATTATTTACAAAGGGGTCAAAATTGCCCTTAAACCAGGGTTTTCAAACTAGGTCTTTAGTTAAAACTGTTTCACGCCAAGCCCTCGGTATGTATTTGTCTTTCATAAAATGTCAAAATAAATAACCAACATAATTAAGATCGGTAGCTGTTGCCGCGAAAAACACATATTCTCTTCAAAACAAGGTAGAAATAACTGGGTCACGTAAACACTTGCATCAGACGTTCAGATGATACGATTGAATTTGAAGTCCGACAAGCATCATTTTTATTGTGTATTTAAATAATACCATAAAGTACTTACCTGCCAATTTATACACGATAATTTTGTCTAATAAATAAGTAAGCGTGTCTTGAACATTAAAGTGATCCGCAACTGGTTATGATCCGCTAAGGGTTACTTGACTGTACCAATTCCCTTTTTTGTCAAAACCATTACAGATATTGCTTTGAAACTTACAACACTTATTCACCATCATTACGTCCATCAACAGACAAGAGTATCTAACCCTGTCAAGGTTTTTGTAAGAATTATGGCCCTTTTTCGACTTCAAATTTCGGTCAAGTTTTTTGTACCATTTTACTTTTCTTCAAAACCATTATAGATATTGCTTTGAAAATTAAAACACTTATTCACCTTCAATCATTACTCCTATCAACAGACAAGAGTACATAACTCTGTCAATATTTTTGTAAGAATTATTGCTCTTTTTTTACTTAAAATTTCTGTTAAGTTTTTTGTACCAATTTACTTTTTTTCAAAACCATTACAGATATTGCTTTGATACTTACAACACTTTTTCACCATCATTACCTCCAGCAACAGACAATAATACATAACTCTGTCAAGGTTTTTGTAAGAATTATGGCCATTTTTCGCCTTAGAATTTTGGTCAAGTTTTTCGTATCACCCCACTTTTTTTCAAAACCATTAGTGATTTAGCTTATACACTTACAATACTTATTTATCATCATTACCTCCATCAACAGACAAGGGTACATAACTCTGTCAAGTCTTGTTTAAGATTTTTGGCCCTTTTACGATTTATTATTTTATAAATCTTTTTCAACAATCTTTTTACCATCATTACCTCCACAAACAGCCAAGAGTGCATAATTCAGTAAAGGTCTTTGTAAGAATTATGACTCTTTTTGACATATATAAAGTATTTTGCTTATAACGAGCACAGCTCGTTTCTTGCGAAGCAAGAAACGTGCTTTGCACGTTTAGAGGTATTACCTTAATTATAGGAAATTTCCTATAATCAGTATGGAAAAAATTTGGGTGCAAAATTTTACTAAGACCCGGTTCGTAAAATCACAATGAAATTACATAGAGCAAAGCAGAGAACCAGGACCGACATTTTTCCACATCCGGTGACGTCATATTCAGCCGGTACCCGAGATAACTAGAACAACTGTGCTGTTTACATTAAAGGCTGACAACCATAACGTAATCGGCTGCGAGTTTCTTTGCGTCAGGTAAGAATTTTTATCGCTCTCGTTTCCCATTGAATATCATAAATTTTATTTTGGCGTTGGTATAAAATCAAGCTGTAGTGTGAATCTGAGAATCAGCGATGGGTTGTATTCATTGACCTTTTTTCTGTCGATTGACTATTTTGGTTTCACTGTCTGACTAAGATGCTCTTAAGGTAACGAGGTCAACGAGATCTCAGAACGAGACCTTGCCTATGTGCCTAATGATAAAATCGAGCGATATTTTGTCACCTTTGTAAGGCTTCTGTGCATAAACAAGGTTAAATTCTTGATTAAATATAAAAAATGATCTTTTCAAAATCAATTTAACCCATTTTTACTTTTCCGTTCATTGAATTTTGTTGAATAATTCGACCTTCAAGTGACCTGGTAAGGACTATTTTCTCTCTTTTTTGACGTTCGCCATTTTGATCACATTATCGGTCATGTGCCGAAATTGTGAATTTCGTCACTGTTTCTTGTGTTGATGTATAATACGTCAGTGGGAGCGTGTGCAAAAATGGATTCCACAACTTCATCTGATGTAAATCATGAGTAAGTCTCGGGTTTCGCAGTATATTTAAAGAATTTTGAATGTGACATATGTTTGACAGTGTGCATCCTAAAGCCCGGCCCTCCCATATAAATCCCTTAATATCTGTTAGTTAATTCCGTGCTTATTGAAGGCATTAAATGAGATTTTAAAGTTCAAATGTGCTGCGCATTCTTGCGCGAACCGCTCAAATTATGCGTATCAATGACGGCCATTTTGTTCCGAGTTACCTTTCCTTGATTATTGCCTCCCCTCCCGCAAGTGGCTTCGTTTCGGATAGATGTTTGTTTCGGTTAAAAAACTTCATGGTTGAATAATGTTGAATTAATTAATGGTGGATTTGCATGTTTAATGCATTCTACACTGTTTCACCAGGAAAGCTTCGTATAGATCTATTGATATTTTTTTTTCAAGTTTTTAGATCTATTGATATTTTTTTTTCAAGTTTTTAGCTCACCTAAAGGTGAACTATTGGGATCACATTTTGTCCGGCGTCCGTCCGTCGTGCGTCGTCAACATTTACCCTTGTTAACACTCTAGAGGCTACATTTTGCATTCAATCACCATGACAGTTTGTCAGAACATTCGGCTCCATGAAAGGTCGGACAAGTTCGAAACTGGGTCATGTCCGGTCAAAAACTAGGTCACTAGGTCGAATTTAAGGAAAATCTTGTTTACACTCTGGAAGCCACATTTTTTGCTTGAGCATGTTGAAACTTTGTCAGAATGTTTGCCTTAGTGATATCTAGGTCAAGTTCGAAACTGGGTCATGTCCGGTAAAAAACTAGGTCACTAGGTCAAATTTAAGGCAAATCTTGTTAACACTCTGGAAGCCACATTCTTTGCTTGAGCATGTTGAAACTTTGTCAGAATGTTTGCCTTAGTGATATCTAGGTCAAGTTCGAAACTGGGTCATGTCCGGTCAAAAACTAGGTCACTAGGTCAAATTTAAGGGAAATCTTGTTAACACTCTGGAAGCCACATTCTTTGATTGAGCATGTTGAAACTTTGTCAGAATGTTTGCCTTAGTGATATCTAGGTCAAGTTCGAAACTGGGTCATGTCTGGTCAAAAACTAGGTCAAATTTAAGGCAAATCTTGTTAACACTCTGGAAGCCACATTCTTTGCTTGAGCATGTTGAAACTTTGTCAGAATGTTTGCCTTAGTGATATCTAGGTCAAGTTCGAAACTGGGTCATGTCCGGTCAAAAACTAGGTCACTAGGTCAAATTTAAGGGAAATCTTGTTAACACTCTGGAAGCCACATTCTTTGCTTGAGCATGTTGAAACTTTGTCAGAATGTTTGCCTTAGTGATATCTAGGACAAGTTTGAAACTGGGTCATGTCTGGTCAAAAACTAGGTCACTAGGTTAAATTTAAGACAAATCTTGTTAACACTCTGGAAGCCACATTCTTTGCTTGAGCATGTTGAAACTGTCAGAATGTTTGCCTTAGTGATATCTAGGTCAAGTTCGAAACTGGGTCATGTCTGGTCAAAAACTAGGTCACTAGGTCAAATTTAAGGGAAATCTTGTTAACACTCTGGAAGCCACATTCTTTGCTTGAGCATGTTGAAACTTTGTCAGAATGTTTGCCTTAGTGATATCTAGGTCAAGTTCGAAACTGGGTCATGTCTGGTCAAAAACTAGGTCACTAGGTTAAATTTAAGGCAAATCTTGTTAACACTCTGGAAGCCACATTCTTTGCTTGAGCATGTTGAAACTGTCAGAATGTTTGCCTTAGTGATATCTAGGTCAAGTTCGAAACTGGGTCATGTCTGGTCAAAAACTAGGTCACTAGGTCAAATTTAAGGCAAATCTTGTTTACACTCTGGAAGCCACATTTTTTGCTTGAGCATGTTGAAACTTTGTAAGAATGTTTGTCTTAGTGATATCTAGGTCAAGTTCGAAACTGGGTCATGTCCGGTCAAAAACTAGGTCACTTGTTAACACTCCGGAAGCTATACTTTTGGATTGAGCATGTTGAAACTTTGTCAGAATGTTTGTCTTAGTGATATCTAGGTCAAGTTTGAAACTGGGTCATATCCGATTAAAAGCAAGGTCACTAGGTCAAATTTAAGGAAATTCTTGATAACACTCTGGAAGCCACATATTTGGCTGTAGCATGTTGAAACTTTGTCAGAATGTTTGTCTTAGGGATAATTTCAACAATACCATTTTTGTTTTTTTATGAATAACGAACAATGCAAATCATTAATCAAGATCATTGTGTGCAGTTGTCAAAAAGGCAGATACATTAATGTAACATTTGCCATTACCAAGGGTATTTATAACAGACTGACACAGTGGTTGTTTCATTTATTCATTATCAGCCCTGCTTTGCAGTTGTTTTTATTATAATAATATTTATCTGTCAACTCATTTCGTTGTATTTTCAGTGAAATAAAGTATTGTGCATGTGGTGGCGTAGACGGTCATTCCTGGGCACCTACATCACAGTGTATTCCAACGCAATCAGACTCAGAATCGGTTGATTCGGACGAACAGCTTTTACAGGATTTGTCGTCCCCACTTGATGCAAGTTGGGAGTCTTGGGGGACAGAAATGCTACCCCCTTCTTTGGTAGCTAAATACAAGGTAACCGTACGTCAAAGTCTGTTTTTTCATGAAAATTTGTAATAAAATCTCTGAGAAATTTGTAATAAAATCTCTGAGACCAATTACTTGAATAAGGTATATCATATTCTCAGTTGGCAAGAGCTGCAATACTATAAAGTAAGCCCTGAAGAGCTTTTGAACCGATTCTAATAATAATATAGAATTATGTTTATGACGACTGATTGTTTAATTGACTTGCTTTGAAAAATCTACATGTACATTAGTTTTCTGAGAGGAAGACACGCCTTTTTAACGGCACTTACTATGCCATGGAAGAAGCTAATCTGTATAATCCTGCATGACAGTCTTATTAAAACTTTTGATTTTTATTCTACTAATCTTTTACTACACATGTTTCGATGTCGTATTGATTAAATAAAATACTGTCCGGTAAGAATTCAAAGGTATATAGCATAGGATATTTACACAACTTTTTAATAAGGTCAGCATATATGAATCTTGTTATTTTACATCTGCAGGATACAGATTCAGACCTTGACAGCCTTGAGTTATCACCATTCTCCCAGCGACAGCCTGGCAGTGGCAACAGAGAAAACCAACAGCAGGTATCAATTACTGTAACTGTTTCTTTGTATACAATTTTCAGTGTCCCCTAGCAATGCAAAAAGCAACAGACGTGATATATAACTGCATCTCGTACATCTTCATGACCCTCACTGATGGAGGGTCATTGGTTTGAATCCTGCAACCGACTAGGATTCTTTGTGATGAATTCGACAGTTTCTTAAAGCCTGTGTTCTAGTACTGGCCTTTCCCAGGAACGATAGTAAGTTGAAGTGCCCATGTGATATAATTTTTAAATGTTGAAAAACAAACAAATCGTGATCAGACATGCCACTTAAAAAAGATTTTATTTTACATCTGCAGGATACAGATTCAGACCTTGACAGCCTTGAGTTATCACCATTCTCCCAGCGACAGCCTGGCAGTGGCAACAGAGAAAACCAACAGCAGGTATCAATTACTGTAACTGTTTCTTTGTATACAATTTTCAGTGTCCCCTAGCAATGCAAAAAGCAACAGACGTGATATATAACTGCATCTCGTACATCTTCATGACCCTCACTGATGGAAGGTCATTGGTTTGAATCCTGCAACCGACTAGGATTCTTTGTGATGAATTCGACAGTTTCTTAAAGCCTGTGTTCTAGTACTGGCCTTTCCCAGGAACGATAGTAAGGTGAAGTTCCCGTGTGATATAATTTTAAAATGTTGAAAAACAAACAAATCGTGATCTGAAGGAAGTTATATAAAACACACTTTAAAGTAACAATGCATATGACACATATACTTATTAACTACAAAGACATTTAAAGTAGACATGCCACTTAAAAAAGATTACATTTATCTGCAAACTAGATCAGTAGTATCAATCGGTGACGCAGCTGTCTTAATTTATAGGTAGCATAGTACCTACCCTTTTGGAACAGAAAACAAGGATATTTTTAGATGGGGCACAATGTACACATTTTCGAGATTCCATGATTATGTTTTATCAGGTTGAACAGACAGTCTCAGACTCGGAGTGTGCTAGCTGTGTGGTTCTCAGGCAGGAAGTAGAACACCTTAAAATTGAAAATCAGATTCTCAAGGACAAATTGAAATATTTTGAGAGCAAGGTAATCTAATCTATGTGCAAATATACTAAAAAGTAAAAGATGACATACAATAACATTACAGCTTCTAAGTCCTTAAATAAGAAAATGTTTGTTTTATAGGGTATAACCTTGACCCTATCGAGGTAACTTGTCCCCATATTTGTTTAAGGTTTGAAAGTATAATATTTGTGAGCTGAACAATTGTGTGGCAATAAATCCGAGTTAATATATCCAGCAAATTTTAGTATAACTGTGAATGAATATCTTTTTATAAATCTTAAAATTTAGACTGCATACATACCCTACCAAGCAAATTTGTCCATTTTACCCTAAACAAACAATTCTTTTTTTTTGGACTTCCATAACCTGCTACATAATATCACAATATCATAATTATACATTAACTATGGTGTTGGTTACAGCTTTGCTAGATAGCTATATTCTATCTTCATCACTGTATATAGTGCTTTCAGATGTACTCATTACCTTTGCCAACATGAGTGAAAATGTGCTAAAATATTTTATCTAAACTGCTTTATAGACAAGTAATTTTTAGCTCGACTATTCAACGAATAGGTAGAGCTATTGCACTCGCCCTTGTTGGCGTCCCAATCAAGTTCAGTTTTTGTATGTAAGCTGGTATCTCAACAACAGGTTCCATAACTCTGATGCATATTTACAAAATTATGCCCCTTTTTCAACTTAGAAATTTATTCAATTGACAAGGCTTTCGAAAAGTCGAGATAAAACTTGTGCTTAAAGACCAGCAGCAAACAAAGATCACTAGTACAAAAGCTGTCTGCAAAGACCATCATTTAATTACCATCAGACCATTATCATTGATATTTAACTTGTTAAGAGATACCACCTGTCAACAAAGACCTTTATATATATTGTAAGTATCAGACACTTTCACTCATGTTCAAGGCCAGAGAAAAATATATGTGGTTCTTGTGAAGTCTAAATGCAAAAAGTTAAATTAACCTGACAATATTTACATTTGGAAGATGTAAGACGTTACATAGAAAGAACGCATCAATTAATGATGGCTCAAATACCTAAACATTCTTTTTGGAGTGAAGAGTCACTGTAATAATTTTTATTCTGCAAGTTTAGAGTCAGAAGACAAACTGCAATGAACCACACATGTTTTTCATCTTGTCCTAATCTAACAATTGAATGCATTAGTCAGCATGCTTAGTGTGTTAAATTTCTTTGTAGCCATCCTCATCGCCTGTATTTAAGAAGAGGCGGCCAAGACATGACGGCCAATATAACTAACACTGAACTTCTAGAAAGAGTAAAAAAGGGAAATAAATCTGAATGTGTCATTTGGTTCATGTCACAAGATACTAGAACTAAGAAGCCAATAAATAATCAGTCTTACTTAAATGTAGTTAATTCATGTGTGAAGAAATTTACTTCATTAAATAAAAGTAAAACCCGGCCAGAGGGTAAATTGAAGCTGGATAATTTCTTGAAAGAAAATGTCAAATTTCCAGAAATTTCATTGCATCTCAAGAAACCCAAAGAGAAAGATGTTTCTTGTGATTGTTCATTCAAGGAGGTTTCATTTGATTTAGCTAATGAAGTGCATGATGTAAGAAATGAAAACCAAAAGCTTGCGAAAGAATGTGAAATACTTGGTACTGTTAATACTGAACTTAAAAAATCTAGAATACACAGAAGCACTGTTAAAGCATTGAAAGACAATTTGAAACACAATAAGAAGGTGATTAAATCTGTACAGTCTTCATTACAACATAAAAGGTCAACTTTAAGGAGAATTCGACTTCAAAACTCCCGCCTCATTGCAAGAAATAATACATTACAGCAACGCATTAAAGTTCTTGAAACAGACTGTGCAAATCTAAATAATTCAATAGCCAGGAAAAATGAACTTGTTGAGCAGTTTGAAGATAGGACAAGTACGGCTGAAACACAAGTTAGGGAGCTACAAGAGCATGCAGACTGGTTGGCAGATATTGTAGAAGAAGGAAATAATGTTACTTTTTATGATTCAATTAACAATAAGTACTCTTTTGAACTTCGGCAGGTAGTTTATCAGTTACTGAGTTTAAATGTCAGTGCTCAAAATATAAGCAGTGTGATACAGTCAGTATTGAGCTTGGTTGGAAAAACTGTAGATAAATTGCCATCTAAAGGAACTATTTTGAACTGTAATATCGAAAGACTGGTATTATCACAAAAACAGTTAAATGAACAACTACCAGATAAGCAGAATTTAACTTTATATACAGACGAAACTTCAAAGTTTGGAACGAAATATTCGGGGTATCATGCTTCAGATGAAACAGGCAAAATGTATGTACTGGGTATGCGGGAACTTGTGACTAAATCTGGGCAGGACACATTAAGTGCTTTTCAGGAAATTTTAGATGATATTGATCAACAAAGTGTTGAAGCTGATCTTGCATCCAAGAAAATTTTGATGAACATAACAGCAACAATGAGTGACCGTGCTAGTACAGAGAAAAGATTTAATAAGTTATTACAAGAATTGAGACAAACTGTTCTTCCAGACTTATATGTAAATTGGGAGCAGCTTTCACATGAAAATCAGGTAACTGCCAGTACATTACTCAACTTTTTCTGTGGCCTTCATAGTCTTGTACATTTTGCTGAATCTGGAAATAAGAGTATGATAGAGGTAGAAAATGGTTTTTTCGATGGTAAAGGTCCGATAAGAGATCCTTCATTTAGTAAGTCTTCTGAATCTGGAACATTGAGATTAGTTAGAACGACGTCAAAAGCCCTTGCTAGGGGGGCAGATGAGAAGTGTGGAAAGTTCAGGGACTTTAATTCGTATGTGAAAGATTTTTTAAAGGAAAATCAGCTTAACAGCTTGCCACTTGAACCGTTTCGTGGTAACCGTTTTAACATTTTGTTTGAAAGTGCTGTTGCAGTGTTCTTCTTGCATCGTAAGATCCAAGGATTTCTTGTATCGAACCAAACGAACAATCTTTTAAAGTCAGTTTTACACGACATTCAAATTTCAGAGTACTTGGCAGGTGCGAAAGCGTTAGGTTTGATAAGTCGGTTAGTCACTGGACCCTTATGGTGTTTAATAGAGGACAAGACTATACATATTTTAGAGATGAATAAGCACTATCTGCAGCTGGTGAATTTCCTGAAAGATTCAGTTCAGAATTTAGACTTATTCATGAAAGGACAATTGATGGCTTTTGGGGATGCAACCAGAATCCGGAAAGACACTATGTTCAAAGTTATAACTTCTGATTGGGAACATGATGCAAAAGTAATGACTTATCTGCAAGTGATGCTTCCAGCATTAAGTGAGCTGTCTGTGAAAATATTTGTAGACCATTTACCAGATGGAAAGTGGGATAACGTAACTGACCAATTGAAATTGAAGACTGCAAGTGTACAAAAGCACAACAAATTTGCTGAGTCTGTATTCGGTTTTCTAGACCAGCTATTAAGGAAAAAACCCAATGTATCTGTTATTTCATCTGAAGCCTATATAATGTTCACTGCTAATAAAACTCAGGAATGGCTGAAAAATAAAGATGAAGCAAGCAGGAAGGAACTGATTGACTATGCATGTAAAAGTGTGGTAAAGGTGAGGAAGAATTTCAAACAGAGAAAGCAACAGATTGAGCAAAGGCAGAGAGAACTGTTAGCACAGAGCATTGAAAGAGCTGAGCAGGAAGAGGCGAGACGTGTAGCAAAACTTGAAAAGTTTACTGATAAAATACTTTTCTACGGACTTTGGCAGAGTGAGGATTCAGTGGACGATAATTTATGTATTATAAATAGTAAAACCGAGAAAATAGAGTCGTTGAAAGCTCAGCTTAATTTTAGGCGCTATGTTTTAGCTCAGAAACCAAAGAAAACGGACGAATATAAAGATATTTATAGCTTCTCAAAATTGGTCAATGGGCAGCGAAAGCCTTTATCGGTGGAAGAACTGGTGATACAGGTGAAGAGGTTAGTTCGCCATGCCTACAGTGTTGAACCTAAGTCGGCTGACAACAACAACAACAACATGCCTTTACTGAAAGGGAAGGCCATTGAACACAAGTTTATGGTTGATGGAGAAGAATCATGGTACAATGGCACTGTAATTTCACAGGTGATGGTGATGGTAAAATAAATTCAATAATCATAAATATTGAAGATAGCTTTTTTTCGGAAATTAAGTTAAACAGAGGTGTATTCATACCTAACTCAAGCAAACTGAGTTTTACATTAACATTAACATGATCTGAACACTTTGTTTGCAGAAATAGTAGTTGCATGGATTGAATAAGTACTAATTTTAATAGCATTCTTTCATTTCTTTACTAAACATTGAAAGTTGACTGTAAAAGTCTTTTGTAATACATGTTGTTGTTGTAGTCATGTTTGTATTTCTTGTAGCACTAATATCAGTATAGCACTGTCAATATATCTATGCTAACTATATCATGCTTATACTATTATAGACTAGCTTTTTAACATTTGATAATGATGACTTAATTAATGCACAAAGATTTCTTTGCAAAGTGATATATTCTTCATCTTAAAATATCTTTTTTGGAATATGGATTTTTCAGATTTTAGGATTTTAAATTGCATTGTGTAAATGCCTTATTAAAATATGAAAAGCATAAAGTAAAGGTATACATGTCCTAAATAAATTGAAACTAATGGCATTTATTTAAAAGCCCCACATGTATAAGCAGAAAGATTAATATAACCATCTTATGTATATCTTTACTAATTTCAGGTCCCAGGATTTCCTGACTGGTATAATGTTTTTTATGCGAATGACACTGCAATTTACAGCTACAAGCTACTGAATGACTACCAGGAAGGAAATCTGAAGATTGTGGTGAACTGAATAAGGTGAATCTACAGATATATGTAACAAATAAACCTGAAAACAGTGTTAAAACTGTGATAGCATCTGATGTACTATTATGCGAATATATGGTCATTTTTGGTATCAGTTGACCGCTTACCCCTTAGGTGTTCAATGTGTAATATCTTCTGAACGAAAAGGAAAATCTGAATGAAATAAAGTGCATAATGCTACTCTTAAATAGACCTTTCCAATGGTATATAACACTTTGTACTTTTTTGTGATTCAAAAAATGACCTGACCTCATTACTTAAGGGTAAATTTGTTTCACCCTCAATGCTACGCAGACTTCGCTGAAGTCGTATGTCTTTCTGACAAAAACTCCTTCGGACTGTCAAAGATCAATGCAATAATTGGCTGAACATAGCGGTTACACGAAACACCCTGTGACCCAAATCAGAGACATGTATATTTATGTTTCTACCCAAGTACACCAACACAGAGTTGAATCATAGGGACGTGCTCCTGTATGTCTAAATGTATGCATAGGGTAATTTTCTGTTCTTGATCACACCGGAGCACCTGGTTAAAATTTCGGAATCGCTACCGCCATTATACCCCATTCAGAATTCATGCGACCACTAAAACCGCACATTTAGAAGAAGAAAAAGTAAATCTATTTTTAGAAGTGTTCTTGGAAGACCTCAAGGGCAGATTGTTGACACAATTTATGACGCAATATCTTACGTTTCTGCTGCATGACATCCACTCCAATTATTTAGTGGTGAAACACATTGCAATGTGGACGGAATATTTCTGAATAATGACTATTTAGTTAAAACTAACATCTTTTCAGACTAAGCGAACCCAAGATGAAACGTCCCCAGTGAATTCAAGAGCCGAAACGGATTTATATGGGCATGACTTTTCCTGTGTGCTCTTAACAAAATTAAAAAAACCTGTTTTTACAAGTAAAAAAGGATGTGCGAATTATCGAAATTGAATCTTAACAAGGCACATTGCAGGTCAGGATCACTGCGATGCTCTAAAGGAACCCACCCTGCGGCAAAACATGATTCATGTAAGTAACATTGCACATTGTCACTAATTTGACCTTTTATCATATATAAATGGCCGAGCTCAGGTAGCGAAGCGGGCTGTCAATCAAGGGGTTGTGAGTTTGAATCCCAGCTCGACCAACATTAATTCTGACGTTTGACAAAAGTCATTGTGACCTGCGTCATTCGTCTTTCACCAATGGTCTGTTTAACAGTCTAAGTGGAAAAGCAGCCTGTTGTGCGGTGTACTGGAGTTGGAAAACCAGAAAATGCATGAGTAAGTGAACTGGTCGCCGTGATATGACTGAAAACTTGTTGAAAACGGCCTTAATGGCTCCTTTTTTCCGAACATAAGTGGGGAGTTGGCCCCTTTAAAAAAAAACACATAAATATTGGCCTACCACATGTCATATGCGGTGCATAGAAAATCTCCCAAATATTTACTGAATTCGAAGCAGTGAAGACTGGGATTTTCTGCACAAATGGCGTAAGAACTGGTTGTATCTCAAGGACATGGAGTGTGATTAAAATAAGATTTATCCTTCATTCTCCTACATTCGGCCCTTGCGCTCGTTTCGTGACGTAAAGAAATCTCGGAATTTTTCCACGTGACGCTAATAGCAACGTCCGACTTCTAGTCAACTTTTTCCGTGAAGAAGAAATCTGTTGTAATACGAAAGATTATCCCGATAAAATGCGTAAAAAGCAGGTAAACACATAGATTAATACCTTTTATAACAGTTATTTTCCCGTTTCCAGGTTTTTTTATATCAAATTAAAAGTATTTGTTCGATTTTTCGAGCGACATTTTTTGTCTGCATAACTCGTCAATGTCATGGAAGCGCTTTTCAAAATTTACATGTTACTACCGTGGTTATTTCCCTTTAAAAATACAGTGACATTCTGTTTATCTGTTCCACTCGTTTGATCCAATTAATTTTCAATTAACGTCAAATCGCTTCACCTGGCGAATTGCACAAAGTGAAAATAACGCTTTGTTCCTCATGGGCACAGACAGGGTGTACATTTTCTTTACACACTTTTAGGTTGTGGTTAATAATGTTTATGATTCTTTGTTCTTTTTTTTTTTGTATTTGTTTACCTTTGCTGTGTATAATTGTATTAAATCACTGCTTTTTTAAACATGAATGTTTGTCCAAGCAACATTGCCTCTATATTTGCACACTTTCTTAGCAGGTGCTAGTATTTTAGGTCTCACACTTATACAATTTCGTAGCCGATTGTGTTCTTACATTCCTTGTCAAGTATTTAATTTCTCTTTCAGATAACTCCTTCAAAACAGACTGGGAAATACCGGTCGTATTCTTCAGATTCTTTGATGAAGGCTTATGCACTGGTAAAAAGAAATGGATTCCCTGTAAAAAAAGCCGCAAGAATGTTTGGTGTGCCTCAGCAAACACTAAGAGACCGGGTTTTGGGCAAAATCGATCCCGTTCATTTTGGAAATGATACTTTATTTAGTAGAGAGGAAGAACATAAATTGGTGGAGCATTTGCAAGCAAGGGCAGTGCTCGGGTATGGCTTGACAAATGTATATACACAGAGGTTGGCAGGAGAAATGGCCTTTGAACTAGGCAAAAAACATCAAAATCTGCCTATGAGTAACAAGTGGCTGTATTCTTTTTTGAAGAGATGGAACACTCAAATAGCTAGCTTAAAACCTCGCCAACTTGAAAGTGCTCGAGCGAAAAATGCAACACCAGAGGTAATCCACACATATTTCAATAACTTACAAAAAGTTATGGAAGAAAACGAATTGTTTCAAAAACCACAACATATTTATAACATTGATGAAACTGGTATACAGCCAGAACATAAACCATCTAATATCATTGCAGATCCAAACTTTAAGACTCAAGCCATTACATCGCCAAGATCTAATACAACAACTGTGATTGGCTGCGTCAATGCGATGGGAAATACACTTCCGCCCTTTTTTGTTTTTAAAGGAAAGAGGTGGAACTCAGATCTAATGAAAGGGGCATGTACCGGGGCTAGTGGCAGAATGTCAGATACCGGTTGGTCCAATAGTGAAGTTTTCAAGTTTTATCTGGAGCACCACTTTCTTCCTTTTGCGAGACCATCATCTACCAGTAAACAGCCCATACTGCTAATTTACGATGGTCACGCATCACACAAAACTCCAGAAACAATTAAATGGGCTAGAGAACAAGGCATTGTTTTATTTGTACTGCCTGCTCACACTTCACATCTATTACAGCCCCTTGATGTGACCATATTCGGACCATTCAAGAGATTCTATTATAGTGAATGTGCACAGTATATGTATACACACATGGGGCAACATATCACTAGATATGAAATATGTGCCCTAGCATGTAGAGCATATTTGAAGGCTTTAACTCCAATGAACATTCAAGCTGGCTTCCGCAAGACAGGCATTTTTCCACTAGATGCGAATTTGATTACCCCTGAGCAGCTCTTGCCATGTGAAAGTTATAGAGAGAAAGACCCAATAGGAAAGGCTAAGGCTATGAAAGTAGGCCCAGAAGCAGTAGAACGGTTTCTCAATCAAAAAGAAGAATGTATTAAGAAAAAGGTAGAGGAGGAAAAGAAAAGTCCGTGTACTTGTAAAAGTAAAAAGAGGTGTATTTCAGATAAACCGAATGCAAGCGGCAAAGCCATAACGGATGATGAGTATTTTAATACCATAATCAATTATCTTGACCAGCAAAAAAACCCATCAAAATCGACTCAGAAGAAAGTAACACCCAAACAAAAAGGAAAAGAAAAACACTTTAAACAAAGCAGTCCAAAACCATCCACAAGTGGTCTCCAAAAAAATATGAGCGTACCCGGAATCCCTGTCGACACAGATAGTTCACTGTCAAGTGAAGAAGAGGATGACGATAAATGCTGTGTTTGCGGGAAATTTTCACCAACAAGAGTCGGTGATAGCATCAAGCTTATAGGATGGGGCAAGTGTGATTCTTGTGACCACTGGGTGCACCTTGGGTTTTGTACGGAGGAGCGTGTGATAAGGAGACATAGTATATTCCTGTGTCCTCATTGCAGACACAATTAAATCCAAATTTATGTCACACTCAAATCAAATGTAAATATTTTCAAATTTTACCTGTCATAGTAAGAATATTCCAGTTTAAACTCCACTTGTTTACAGTATCTAATGACACATATTTTCCAGGGATTTTTTTTTAATGTTAGATTTTTTTTTTAATAGTTAAAATTTTCACGTTAAAAAAACTCCACTTCTTTAAATTTAAACAGTTTTAATAAATGACACATGTTTTCCAGAGATTTTTTTTAATGTGATTAAGATGAGAAGGAACGCTGAACATTGTGAAATTAAGGGTGGAACATACGACATGATATGGACTGTAGAATTCGGCAATATTAAATTAGGTCACGAAATGAGGAGAAAGCGTCTGGACGTTCATGACCCTTATACTCGCGATAAACAGGTATTGATTTGAGACTTATTTTCAAAATATTTACTAATTTTGTTTGTTTTACCAGTTTATGTTGATGTTTATCTTAAATTGAATAATTGTTTTACCACTCGCTTCTACCTATCGAGACGCGCATGCGCGAAAATTGAGGTTAAGGGTCACGAAAACAGGACATAACAGGATAAGCTAAAATAGATAAGTTTAAAGTAATTGGTTTAAATGAATAATCCAGATAAGGCTGCACAGAGGTACAACCTGATCTAAATCAAAACTTGAACATTATTCTCAGAGCCCAAAGCTTGGCTTTCTGACACAACTAATATACATGTTTATTCTCATAGATCTGTTTTTTAATTAATTTATCATCTTATTTTATTAAAAGTCATTCTTATTTGCAGTTATTGTCATGTATTAAAACAGCAGTCAATGATTATTGATATTAGCATCAAGTTTTATTTTAAAACACAGAATGGATACAGGATTAAGAACATCCCATATAATCATGGAATAACAGTTCTTATGGCGATTACTGGAGAGGAAATTCATATCTATATAGGCAGATAGTGATATACCCTTTGGTCATTGGTACCTGTCAATACAATGAAAAATGCATGCATCTTTGACTGTGGGGTAATATTCTTTCCTGCATACACATCAAAACAGTAAATGGATTGAGAGCAACCTGTACAATCATGGAATCACAGCTGTTATGTCGAAAATGGGAGAGGAAGTTCATATATAATAGGCAGTTAGTGATATACCCTTTGGTCATTCGTGCCTGTCAAAACAATGAAAATTGCATGCATCTTTAACTGTGGGATAATATAACTTCCTGCATCAACATTAAACAAGGGAATAGATTGAGAGCAACGCATACAATGATGGATTTACAGCTGTTTTGAGGATGACTGGAGAAGAAATTCAGCTGATTACATATAATACTAATGGATTAATACAAGGTAATGTTTATGAACAGATAAGTATATATCAAATTCAAATAAGGTCCTGTTCTTTGATTGCACAGTTTGTGTTTTTCATGATCACAGTTTGTCTGATGTCCTTCGTTCACACGCCATCATCAATTGCCTTGTGAACACTCTACAGGCAACATTTTACAACATCCAATATGAATGCAAGTTTAGCAGTAGTTCATCTCCAACAAATCTTGGCCCTGTGAGGTGAAAATTTAGGTCACAATGTCAATTTGATGGAAAATATATATTGTAAACACTCTGGAGGCCTTATTTAACTTGGTCATATGAGGTCAAAAACTGGGTCATAAGTTCAAATTGAAGGAAAATCTTGTTAACACTGGAGGCTGCATATTTATCTTTAGCATGTTGAAATTTTGTAAGAATTATGGTCTTGATGTCATTTTGGAGAAAGGCTAAGTTCAATTTTTGGGTCATATCCGGTCAAAACTAGGTCACTTCACCAATCTGAAGGAAAATCTTGTTTACAGTCTAGAAACCACACTTTTACTTCAGCAGCTTGAAACTTTGTCAGAATGTTTGTCTTGACAATACATAGGCCTAGTAAAAAAAAAAGGGTCATGGTTGGTCAAAAATTAGGTCACAAGAGCAAATTGAAGGCACATTTTGTAAACAATCAGACATTTTTAATGCTGCATTTTTAATTTTAGCATGTTGACATTTTGTCATAATTGGTGTTATGGTCAAATCTAGGCTAAATTCAATTAAAGATCATGTTGGATAAAAAAACAACAAGGTCACTAGGAAACATTTGAGAACAATCGTGTAAACACTCTTGATCTCAATGTTTGCTTCAGTATTTTGAAACTTTGTCAGAATGTTTGTCCTGAGGATAGCTAGGCCAAGTTCAAATATGTGTCATTTCGGATCAAACATAAGGTTATTAGGCCATATTTAAGGAAAATGTTGTTAACACTCTGAAAGCTTTTCATTTAATGTTAACATGTTGAAACTTTGACAGATGGTTGTTTTGAACATTACTATAAACCTGTCTGAAACTATGTCACTTGTAAGGCCAAATTGAAGGATATCTTGTTAAGACTATTAATATGTTTGACTTTACTGTATTATATATGTGATTGCTTATGTGATGAAGTGAATGTTTAAATGTTTGATGATTTGACTTTGCACCAAAAGATAAAGTAGGGATAGTGTACAATAACGGTCCCAGTTCCGACAGCTTGTAACATATTCCTTAATCATGGTAGTCATATACCTACAGCTTAGACCCATTATAGGCGCTGTGCTCGTGACGAGGCTTTGCCTTTTTCATATTAAATAATATGATAAAGTACTTGGTTATGTTTTCTCAATCGCCCGAAAAGTTTTGTTTTATTGGCAAGCACAAAAACGTCGAGCGCACTGTCCTCTGACAGCTCTTGTTCTATTGCCACCGACGTATGTTGGTGTCAGAAAATAAGCCCATGAAGAGATAAGAACCAAGAGTGGTGAAATGAAAGTTGTTGGAAATTTCTCATGGGTTCGTGCATTTTTCAACCACATATTCATCGAACAAGGTCACTCAGTATTCAGTATTTCATATGTTTATATCTTGCTGCCTTCTAGCCCTGTACTATAAACATATGTTGTAGGGATTTACAGGATTGTTTAAAGTAGTTGCACATTTTTAAACAAATGAAGTAATGTGATAAAAAAAAAACCAGCATCAAAAGTAGACATGATATACATTTTATAGCATATGACAATATGAGCAATTTCTACTTTTGCCACAATGTTTTCAACTTAAATGATAAAACTTTCTATATTTTAGGTATTTTCAACATATTTACCAAATTATTTTCAAAGTTTTTTGCTACATATTTGTACTAAAACTTGGAATTGAGCCATGATAGCTCAATCAGTAATGATTTATGGAGAGAGCCATCGATCCAGAGGTAGTTAGTCTGAATCTCAGCTAGGCCATTAAATATTTCCCATGATTGACTAAAGTCTTTTGTGTCTTAGTTTCTTTAATGTTCCACCCATTGCTTAATAGTGTATGTGGGATGGTAG
Organism: Serripes groenlandicus; assembly: GCA_031761405.1. NCBI lineage: Eukaryota > Metazoa > Mollusca > Bivalvia > Cardiida > Cardiidae > Serripes > Serripes groenlandicus. The sequence continues at coordinate 36,924,336 of JASEVX010000005.1, forward strand.
CCAGTTGCCTGGGAAGAATATTGTCTGGTGTACGGATGCAAAAAAGGTGAACTGACCATCGTGATATAACTAAAATTAAAGTTAAATAGGTTAAATTCAATCGAAAAGGTTTATAAATATTAATTTTTTATACAAGAAAACATTTACTGCATTTAATATGATGTTCAAGATATCATAAGGTAAATCCTACAAGTGTCACAGTGATAAAAAAAGGTACTCTTTATTGGTGGAAGAATTTTTTTCTGTGTAACCATAAACTATTTCAACTGTGCTTTACAAAAACAAACCGTAGGACATTTGCAACCATCTGCCTTTTTAGATCACCTGAGCCAAAGATGTCCATTTGAATCACTCTGTCTGTCTTCTGTTGTTAACTTTTAGCTGCAAACAACATCAGATTATCTTACTTAACAACTTTCTTTCAAAATTGTTAAAAAAATAAATCTATATGCACATGTAGAACGTTGTTGCGGCATCAGAAAGGGAAAAGTTCATAAACTTTAATATTCTTTTCCTCTGAATCCTTTGGTCTTATCCCAAGATAATTAAGATTGACCATCTCCAAATATTGATCAAGCCATATTGAAAGATTAAAAACATGGTGACCAGGCCACATCAGAAAAAGAAAATGACATAACTTCATTTCCGTTCTTATAAAAATGCTTGTTTAATTTTAAGATAATTTTGTAGAAATGTTCCTTTGGTGAACCTCTACCTTAATTGTTCAAACCATATTAATTTATTGAAAACAATGCCAACAGAAAAGGGGTAAAATGAAGTTTTAGATTCAAACATCTTCTCCTAAACAACTGACTTGCACTGAACCATTTTCAACTAAATTTTACAGGAGTGTTGCTATAGACTGGCGGATCTCTTTCAAACTTGTTCAACAATTTAAATACCAAAACTTTAAACTTTGAATCTGCCTTGATAACAGAGTTAACATCACTGATAACCCTTTTCTCTGGTGCCAATGAATTTTAAACATTTTGGAAATAGGAGAAATTGATCAATAGCTTTTTTACGAGGAGAGTTTGCAGCTAAAGCTCCAGGAAATACATACTGGTATGTATATATGTTTTTCAGGCTTTTGAATGGGGCCCAATATCAACTCCAAAATCCTCCAAAAAGGCCTGAACCATAAAAGATCCAGATCAACATTATGTGTGCACTTTGATCTGGATTTGCACTTTGTACCAACTAGTCAGAGAACGTTTTTTTTTATTTTTATATGAAGCATTTGGATTAGACTATGGTACATTGGTACTCATGGATGACTTTGTCTACGCTTTTAGCTCACATGATCACAAAGTGTAGGCTGAGCTTTTGTGATCAATCACCATCCGGCATCTGTCGTCCGTCTGTCTACAATTCTTTTTAAACAACATCTCTGAAACCACCTGGCCAATTTTCATGAAATTTCAAAGAAATGTTTCTTGGGTGGTCTTTTTCCAAAAATGTCAAAGAATTTAATTCTATGAAGAACTTTAGCTGCTGCTGCATCAAGAGCAAAATTTCTCTTTTAAAATATTTTTGTCCAAAAGTACTGACCTGATTGTAAAATCTTCTTGTCCATAAGTACTGACCTGATTGTAAAATCTTCTTGTCCAAAAGTTCTGACCTGATTGTAAAATCTTCTTGTCCAAAAGTTCTGACCTGATTGTAAAATCTTCGTGTCCGAAAGTACTGACCTGATTCAACATTGTTCTTATAAGATTTTTAGGGTAAAACATTTAAAAATATTCTTGTCCAAAAGTACTGACCTGCTTTAACTTTGTATTTATAAGTATTATAGGGTAAAACCTTTAAAAAAATATTGTCCAAAAGTGCTGCTCCGATATGTCGATAATTTGGCACAAATTGTTCTTGGATGACAGTTTATTGTGATTGTACAAATTATTCTGATCTGTTGAAAATCATACATTATGGCAAAAGGAAAAATTGCTCATTATGATCAATATCTTTTTTTACTACAATGTTTTCAAAAGACATTTGCTGGAAAACATTGTGCATTTGGATATTTTTGTAAGGGTTAAGAAATGTTTTTCATTCATTTCAGACTTGGACTGTATAACTGGTGTTATAATATATAACGTGCAAAATGGAGGAAGGGGAGAGCGATGAAGAAAAGAAAAAGCCGGAATATTTCTACAAACTGATATGTCTGGTGGTTGACTTGGGAACGGAGGTGCTTCTGAAACTGTTTTTAAAAGGCATACCACAAGGCCAGACAGTTGAAGCATTTTTAAAAAGTAAGGCAAATGTATTGAATATTCTAAAGAAAAGGGTCTTTTACGACATCCAACTAGGAATACTAAATGCAGCATCACTAGATGTGTCCTGCTTTGACATATCTTTGTTGTATATTCTTATTTCTAACCTTACTAATATACAGTCACCCAATGCAGGATGGTTTAATACATGTCCAATACCGTCTGATAAATCAGCAGGAGCTCGGCTTGTCAATCTGAGAAGAGTCAGAAATGAAGCCATTGCTCATAGGTCGAAAGGCAAAATGAAGAAATCTGTCTTTGAAAAGTACTGGAATGATACCAAAGACATCCTTATAGAACTTGCTGGTGAGGTCAGTCAAGCAGAAAAAGATTCTGTTAAAAAGAAGATTGACGGAATTAAGATGAAACAACTTGTTGGTGACAAGGGTTACAAACTAGAGACTTTACTTCTATGGGCAAGACAAGATCAGAATTGTGAGATACTATCCAGTATTGAAGAGTTAAACAAAAAGGTAAAGGAGAATTCATCTTAATACATACTTTGATATTATTTCCAGTTTCAAAGAGTTAAACTATAAGGTATGGGTGAATTTTCTGATGTCTGTCTGTCTCTCACACTTTGCATTACAATGCATCCGTGGTGTAGTGGTTAGATCTAAAGCAAGAGATCGAGGTTCGATCCCCTGCTGAGTCATATCAAAAACTTTATGAATGGCCTCCGTCGGTTGCGCTCAGTGTTGCAGGGATAGCATGAAGACTGATGCATTGGTATCAGTATAAATAATAACGTAATACTAGTATATAACCAACTCCCTGATAACTGAAATACTCTTAAAAAGCTGCATTAAATGCCATTCGAGCAAACAAGCAAATATTCACTTAAACCTCTGAAAACCTAGTGATCAGACGAATGCTACAATACAAGGAACCTAACGCTACAATATTTCTATTTTGTAGTTATCTCCCTTTTTAATTTAAGCTCACCTTTGCATGAAGTGCTCAAGGTGAGCTATTATAATCACTTTTTGACTTTCGTCTGACGTTAGTCCATCAGTCTGTCGTAAACACTTTCCTTGTGTAAATTCTCGTTTACATTATAGATGCCACATTTTTTACTTTTGCAGGTTAAACCTTTGTCAGATGTCGCAGTTTGACTCTAGATTGATAAATTTTCGTCAGAATAATTGTCTTGTTGATATCTAGGCTAACTTAATATTTTACCTAATATAGACACTTTCTGACGCCTCTGCAGCAGATGGCTTTTTGAAAACAGTGACAAAAGAAAAAATTGCTCAAAACGAGCAAGTTCTCCTTTTGCTCCAGTGATTTCCACTTTTAGTCATAGGTTGGTTATCCATTCAATTATAGAGATTTTCCAATTTTTTGGCAAAATATGTTCAAAGTCGTCTGCTGCAGAATTGTCGTATGAGGGAAACGGTTAATATTTTTGGATAATTCAGTTCAAAATCTAGGACACAATACCAAATTTAAGAAAAATGTTGCCAACACTCAAGAGGTCGCATTCTTTACTTTAACATGTTGAAATTTTATCAAAATGTTGTTTGTGATGATATATGAATAAATCAGTATAAATATATGGGACATGTCTAGTCAAAAATTAGATCACTAGGCCAAATTTCAGTAAAATGATGTGCACAATCTACAGGACACACTTTTACTTGAAGTTGAAAATATGCCAGAATGTTTGTCTTGTTGATATCTAGGTTAAGTATAACTATAGGTCATGTCTGGTAACAAATAATGAAAATCTTTTGGACACTGTAGAAGCAATATTTTTAGCTCAACTGTCCTCGAAGTGCTCAAGGTGAGCTATTGTGGTCACTTTTTGTCCTTCAGCCATCCGTCACCATTAATTGCCTTGTTTACACTCTACAGGCAACATTTTACATCCAATCTTCATGACACTTTATCAGAAGATATATCTCTATCGAAACTGGGTCATGTTAGGTCACAAAGTTAAATTGAAAGAAAATCTTGTTTATATTCTAGACTTCATGTTTTGCTCCAGCAGCTTGAAACTGTGTCAGATTGTTTGTCTTGATAATAAGATACAAAAAACTAGGTCACAAGATCAAATTGAAGAGAAATCTTGTTAACATTCTGGAAGCCGCACTTTTATCTTTAGCATGTTGAAACTTTGTCAGAATAACTGTCTTGATGATATCATTTTTTGCTTCAACAGCTTGACACTTTGTCAGATTGTTTGCATTGATGATATCTAGGCCAAGTCTGAAACTTGGGCATGTGAGGTCAATAACTTGGTCACAAGATCAAATTGATGGAAGTTCATCGAGATAAACAGTTCAGAATAATTGTCTTGATGATTAAAAGACCAAGTTCAAATATGGGTCATGTCGGGTCAAAATCTAGGTCACTAGATTAAATTGAAAGGAAAATCTTGTTAACACTCTGAATGCCAGATTTTTAATTTGAGCATGTTGAAACTTTGTCAGGAGGTTTGTCTTGATTATATCTAGTCGAAGTTTTAAAATATGTCATGTCCGGTCAAACGCTAGGTCACTAGACTAAATTGAAAGGAAAATCTTGTTAACACTTGTTAATTTGAGCATGTTGAAACTTTGTCAGATTGTTTGTCTTGATTATATCTAGACGAAGTGTGAATATAGGTCATGTCCGGTCAAACAAGGCCAAATTTGAAAACAATCTTGTTTACACTAAACATTAACTCCCAATTACAATTTCATTCAGAGCCATTGTACTCAAGTGAGAATTACAGGGCCATCATGGCCCTCCTGTTATCTCCCTTTTAGATCACACGATCACAAAATACTCTCAGTGATTTGAGCGCCCTGTGACTGTTGTCACACATCCGTCTTTTAAGTTATTTCTTTAAAAAACATCTCAGGTCAAAAACCGTCATACTTCATTGCAACATTTCTGTGTGTTCCTCTTTGAAAGTGATTAAAATATATTCTGGCTGCTGTTTGCATCAGAAAGGGGAAACTATGAAAAATCATTGTCGAACTTCCTCTCTTCTCTGAAACTGCTGGTCTGATTTCAATAACAAATAGCAGAAATGTTCATAAGAAGACCCACTACAAAAATTGCTAGATTCTTTTTTATTTAGTTGATAAATTGTATGACAACTGCATGGATGGCATATAAAAGGCTGATATTTAAAATCTCTTCTGCTCTGAAAGTTCTTGTCTGATTTCCAAATGATTTGTCAGAAATTTTATTTTGTATAAATGTCATTGAATTGATTAGAATATTTTGATGTCCTGTAAATATTGATCACTTCTTAAAGTAACACATTCTCCAGTGATTAATTTAGGGCATCGTGGCCATTTTGTTTTTACTTTCACAGATTGACCAACAAGGCAGTCTTTTAGGAGACATAGGACCAATACAATCATCCTTACAAACGTTTGAAGCCCAGATAAACGCTAAGGTAAATGTTTTGATATAAAAAGAAGGAAAACCATACCGAAAAACAACACTTATTCAAATTGAATGAGAGTTTAACTGTTTCTCCATTGATATTTTTTACATCTTAAGTCAAAGCATTATATTCCAACTCAAAGGTTATTTTTATCAGGGTTTATGTACAAATGATTATCTTATTGACTTTTAAGCTCACTTTTCGTGCTCAAGGTGAGCTATTGTGTTCGCCCTATGTCTGGTGTCCATCAACTTTAAATTCTTCTCACAAACTGGTTGGCCGATTTTCAAATAATTTTGTAGAAATGTTCCTTGGGTAATCTTCTATCAGATTCATTGAAGCCCTGTTGATTCATCTAAAAACATGGCCACCAGAGGGCAGGGCTGTTTTGCCTTATACCTATAGTGAAAACTTTAAAAATCTTCTTCTCCAAAAGTCTCTGCCCGATTTCCAAATAGTTTTGTAGAAATGTTCCTTAGGTGACCTGTTAACTGATTTCTTCAAGCCATGTTGATTGGTCGAAAAATATGCACTTTTATAGAAATTCATAAAAGAAATAAGTAAAATAACAATTGTTTTTCCTTATAAACCTTTATGAGGTGATGTTTGATTCTAATTAAACTGTAGTATGAGAAAGCCTTCATATTTTAATTATTTAAATAAAATAGTTCATTGAAGCACAAATACACAATAAGTGTGTTTATCTAGTTTTAAAGCATTATACAATTATGCTGTTTAAGGGATATAGATGATTGCAGGTATGTTACAGATCATACTGCATAGGTACATACTGATCAGGATCTTCACTATTATGAAATAAGAGAATAATTAGGTTAGCACTCAATAAACAACTACTTGACCGCCTTGATGGTGTTGTGGTTGTGGCACCTCTGGTGCGGGAGGTCACAGGTTTGATCCCTTGCTGGATCAAAGTACATTAAACAATATAGTACTGGCTGCTTTTCCTGGCACTGAGGGTTGCAAGGTTAGCATTACGACTGACGGGCTGATGTCAGGAACTTTTGTCCATAAACAGCATTTATATTACTTTTAAAGGCATTAGATAAACATACTTATTGTGTATACATTGTATACGCCTCATTGAACTGAGTGTGTTTTTATAACAGTTATGTACATTTGATCTCACCACGGTTTGTATATGACACCCAGACTTTAAATAGGTCTAATATAGTTGTGTTTACGATTCTAACCGACATAATGCAGTAACCAGTGGGTCAATTGGGATGAACCTTCACAGAAAACATCCTCTCAATGACCTCACCAGAATTCCTTCAATTTGTTGGGATCCATGCAGAATTCTGGTTTCTATGGCAATGAAATGATTTTCTTTTTAAATTCTTCTTCTCCCAAATTGGTTAGCAGATTTTCAAATAATTTTGTAGAAATGTTCATTGGAGAAATGTATGATTCGTGAGTGTGTGCTCTTGTGTTTAATCCCAAACCAATTCAGCTTTTAATCTTTTGAAAAATCGAATTAAACTTTTTTTACATGAATTTCTTTCCTCTGGATAGAAATGCCACTTAAAATCTTTAAAATCTTTAAAATATCTTCTGCTCTGAAAGTGCTTGTCTGATTTCAAAATGATTTGTCAGAAATTTTATTCAGTATTTATTGAATTGATAAGAATATTTTAATGTCCTGTATGCATTGATCTTGTCTCAAAGTACACATTCTCCAGCGAGTAATTTAGGGTATCATGGCCATCTTGTTTTTAGCTCACATGAGCACGAAGTGCTAAAGGTGAGTTATTGTGATTGACTCTTGTCCGTCGTGCGTCAACATCTTCTCCTCAGTAACCAGTGGGTCAATTTGGATGAAACTTCACAGAAATCATCCTCTCATTGACCTCACCAGAATATTTTGGCATCCATGCAGAATACTGGTTTCCATGGGCAGCGAAATGATTTTTTTAAAAATTCTTCTTCTCCCAAACTGGTTGGCAGATTTTCAAATAATTTTGTAGAAATGTTCATTTGATGACCCTCTATCAGATTCCTTCAAGCCATGTTGATTGGTTGAAAAACATGGCCGCCAGGGGGCGGAGCTATTTTGCGTTATATGGCTATAGTGGAAACTTAAAAAATCTTCTCCTCCGAAAGTGTCAGACCTGAAGTGTAAGTTGAGCTATTGTGATCACATTTTGTCCGTCTTGCGTCGTTAACATTTGTCCTTGTTAATATTCAACAGGCTATGTAGAAGCCACATTTTTTGCTTCAGCAGTTTGAAAATTTAGTCAGAATGTTGAGGTGTATGATATCTAGGCCAAGTTCGAATAAGGGTCATGCCGGATCAAAAACTAGGTCACTAGGCCAAAATTGAAATCAATCTTGATAACACTCTAGTTTTACATATATTGATTATGAACTCCCAATTACAATTTCATGCAGAGCCAATGTACTAAAGTGAGAGTTACAGGGCCATCATGGCCCTCCTGTTATCTCCCTTTTAGCTCACACGATCACAAAAGACTCTCGGTGATTTGAGCGCCCTATGACTGTTGTCACACATCGTTCTTAAGAAATTTCTTTAAAAAGCATCCCGGGTCATACTTCATTGAAACATTCCTGTTTGTTCCTCTTTTAAAGTGATTTAAAGTACACATTCTCCAGTGATTAATTTAGGGCCTCATGGCCATCTTGTTCTTTCTTTCACAGATTGACCAACAAGGCAGTCTTTTAGGAGACATAGGACCAATAAAATCATCCTTACAAACGTTTGAAGCACAGATAAACTCCAAGGTAAATGATTTTGATTCAAAACTTAAAAATAACATGGCACAAATGTTCCTTGAGGGACCTTCTACCAAAATTGTTCAAATTATTCGGATCCGATAAAAAACATGGCCTCTCGGGGAGCGGGGCTTTTTAGCTCACCTATGCACAAAGTACAAGGTGAGCTTTTTGTGATCGCTCACCGTCCGTCGTCGTCGTCGTCGTCCGTCCGTTCACATTTTCCTACAAACAACTTCTCCTCCTTAACCAAATAACCAAATTCAAAATAATTTTACAGGAATGATCCTTGGATGGATCTCTTTCAAACTTGTTCAAAGAATTCTATTCCATGCAGAACTTTGGCTGCAACGGCAACAAAAAAGGGGAAATTAACCAAAACTAAAAAAAAAATCTTCTCTTAAAGTAGAAAGCCCATGCCTTTGATATTTGGTATGTAGCATCACCTAGTGAACCTCTACCAAGATTGTTCAAATATTTCCGATCCGTTGAAAAACATGGCCGCCATGGGGCGGAGCTTATTTTCCTTATGTGCATTGTTAAAAACTTTAAAAATCTTCTTGTCCAAAAGTACTGGCCTGATTTGAAAATTATTTTGCACAAATGTTCTTTGGGGCACCCTTTACCAAGATGGTCCAAATATTTCCAATCCGTTGAAAAACATGGCCACCAGGGGCGGAGCTTGTTTTCCTTATATGTGCATTGTTAAAACTTTAAAAATCTTCTTGTCCAAAAGTACAGTCCCGATTTGAAAACTATTTTGCACAAATGTTCCTTGGGGCACCGTTTACCAAGATTGCTCAAATATTTCTGATCCGTTGAAAAACATGGCCGCCAGGGGGCGGAGCTTATTTTCCTTATACACTGGAGTTTCAGTATATCGCGATATTCGGGGTCCAAGGCCTAGCATCGCGTTGGAATCCGATCGCGAATCACCATTAGAAATTCAAGCAATCAAGTAATATGCCTCAGCATGCCAAATACCAACACACGTCAACTGCATGCAATGGCGATGAAAAATGTCTCAAAATCTAATATATTTTAGCAGTCCAGAATATGGTGTCTATATGTGTATATACATGTCATCACATTTTGTCCGTCTTTCGTCGTCAACATTTGTCCTTGTTAATATTCAACAGGCTACATTTTCATGCGATCTTCATGTAGAAGCCACATTTTTTGCTTCAGCAGTTTGAAAATTTAGTCAGAATGTTGAGCTGAATGCTATCTAGGCCAAGTTCGAATATGGGTCATGCCGGATCAAAAACTAGGTCACTACGCCAAAATTGAAGTGAGAGTTACACGGCCATCATGGCCCTCCTGTTATCTCCCTTTTAGCTCACACGATCACAAAAGACTCAGTGATTTGATCGCCCTATGACTGTTGTCACACATCCGTCTTTTTAAAAGCATCTCGGGTCAAACTTCATTGAAACATTCCTATTTGTTCCTCTTTTAAAGTGATTTAAAGTACACATTCTCCAGTGATTAATTTAGGGCCTCATGGCCATCTTGTTTTTTCTTTCACAGATTGACCAACAAGGCAGTCTTTTAGGAGACATAGGACCAATAAAATCATCCTTACAAACGTTTGAAGCACAGATAAACTCCAAGGTAAATTTTGATATAAAAAGAAGGAAAACCACACCGAAAAACAACACTTATTCAAATTGAATGAGAGTTTAACTGTTTTTCCATTGATACTTTTTACATCTTCATTCAAAGCATTATAGTCCAATTCAAAGGTTGTTTTTATCAGTGTTTATGTACACATGATTATCTTATTGACTTTTAAGCTCACTTTTCGTGCTCAAGGCGAGTTATTGTGATCGCCCTATGTCTGGTGTCCATCAACTTTAAATTCTTCTCACAAACTGGTTTGCCGATTTTCAAATAATTTTGTAGAAATGTTCCTTGTTCCATGGCCACCAGAGGGCAGGGCTGTTTTGCCTTATAGCTATAGTGAAAACTTTAAAAATCTTCTTCTCCAAAAGTCTGTCCGATTTCCAAATAGTTTTGTAAAAATGTTCCTAGGGTGACCTGTTAAATGATTTCTTCAAGTCATGTTGATTGGTCGAAAAATATGCACTTTTATAGAAATTCATAAAAGAAATAAGTAAAATAACAATTGTTTTCCCTTATAAGCCTTTATGAGGTGTTGTTTGATTCTAATTAAACTGTAGTATGAGAAAGCCTTCATATTTAATTATTCAAATAAAATAGTTTTTCCCTGCTCGGTAGGTACCGATTAAGGAATTGCGAGAAATAACGGGAACAAATCAGATGTTCTCGATTTTCTTAATCGGATACAGTCGTGAGATTACGTGATATAAACCACAACTAAATTTTACATATTTAAAGGTTGGTGTCCAATACAAACATTGGGGGGATAAAATGTACACAAGTCAACTGTTATAAAAATAACTCAGTTTACAGATACACAATAAGTGTGTTTATCTAGTGTTAAAGCATTATACAATTATGCTGTTTATGTGATATAGATGATTTCATGTATGTCACAGAAAACTAACATTCTCTTATTTCCTAATTGTGACGAATTTTGCTTGCGATCTTCATGTAGAAACCGCATATTATGCTTCAGCAGTTTGAAATCTAGTCAGAATGTTGAGCTGAATGATATCTAAGCCAAGTTCGAATATGGGTCATGCCGGGTCAAAAACTAGGTCACTAGGCCAAATTTGAAAACAATCTTGTTAACACTCTAGTTTTACATATTGTTTATGAACTCCCAATTACAGTTTTATTCAGAGCCATTGTACTAAAGTGAGAGTTATAGGGCCAACATGGCCAAAAATTGGTGGATTCTTCTTTATTTAGTTGATTAATATGACAACTGTATGGCATATAAAATGCTTAAATTTTAAATCTTTAAAATATCTTCTGCTCTGAAATGATTTGTCAGAAATTTTATTTAGTATTTATTGAATTGATTAGAATATTTTAATGTCCTGTAAATATTGATTTCGTCTTAAATTACACAATCTCAAGTAAGTAATTCAGGGCACCATGGCCATCTTGTTTTTTCCTTCACAGATTGACCAACAAGGCTGTTTTTTAGGAGACATAGGACCAATAAAATCATCCTTACAAACGTTTGAAGCCCAGATAACTGCTAAGGTAAATGCTTTTGATATAAAAAGAAGGAAAACCACACAGAAAAACAACATTTTATCGTAAGGAATGAGAGTTTTTCAATTGATATATTTTACATCTTCAGTCAAAGCATTATATTCAAACTCAAAGGTTGTTTCTATTAGGGTTTATTTACACTATCTTATATTGCCTTTAAGCTCACTTGAGCATGAAGTGCTCAAGGTGAGTTATTGAGAACGCCCTATGTCCGGCGTCATGCAACATCTGCTCCTCAATAACCAGTGTATCAATTGGGATAAGCTCTACAGCAAGCATCCTCTCAATGTACTCTGCATTATTCCTTAAAATGTTTTGCATCCATACAGAATTCTTGTTTCGATTACAACCAAATGAAAAAACTTTAAAATTCTCGAAAACTGGTTGGCCGATTTTCGAATAATTTTGTAGAAATGTTCCTTGGGTGACCCTCTTATCAGATTCCTTCAAGCAATGTTGATTGGTTAAAAAACATGGCCACCAGTGAAATCTTTTAAAATCTTCTACTCCAAGAGTATCTGGCAAATTTCCAAATAATGTTGTAGAAATGTTCCTTGGACAACCCTCTATCAGATTCCTCCAAGCCTTGTTGATTCGTCTCATATTGACAACTTTAAACATCATCTTCTCCAAAAAATATCTTGCCAATTTCCAAATAACTTTGCTGAACTGTTACTTTGGTGACCCTCTACAAGATTGCTGGTTGCTAAAAAGAAGTTATTGTGGTAGGCATCCCAATCCCATTGCATAACTCGGGTCAGCGATCCAGGGCCATCATGGCCCTTTGTTTAGGATAAACAGTTATACAGTTTCGGGTATTATGTGATATAGCAGAAAAACAAATCCCTAATATTCTGATAAATATGTTTTTTATGCATTTTTTTAATAAAAATTATATAAGACAGAATAGTATGACAGATGCTTTTTACACGGTAAATGGGTCGTATAAGGGGAACACCTGCAGCTGTTAAGGTCGGATGTCAACATATTGCCAACTTTCTAAATCAAAGAGTTTTCATCCAATTTTTACCAAACTTATTTAACATGTATGTTGGCATAATGTCTGAGCCAGGTTTAATAAGCAGCCAAATCGCTAAAGGCTATTTTGGATTATGGCCCTTGAAGTAACTAAAATTGGCCAAATTAGCTTTGTCTGCTCTTTAAGTCACAGTTAATATCCGATCTTCACCAAACCTGGTAAACATGTTTGTTGGCATAATGCCTGGGTCAAGTCAAATAACCAACCAAATGCTTAACCCTTTCCCTCATATAGACGCTTTCTGACGCCTCTGTAGCAGACAGCTTTTTGAAAACATAGTAACAAAAGAAGAAATTGCTCAAAACAAGCAATTTCTCCTTTTGCCACAATGTTTCCCACTTTTAGTCACAGGTTATCCATTTAATTATAGAGATTTTCTATGTATTGACAAAATATATTCAAAGTTGTCTGCTGCAGATTTCTTGTATGTGGGAAAGGGTTAAGGCACTTTTGGTTTAGAGCTCTTCAATTGTCCAAAATTGGCTAAATAGTTTGACTTCAACAATTCTTATCCAATCATTGTCAAACTTGCTGTGAAGGATTATTGGCATAAAATCTCGGTTGCGATGAGTTATGACCTACAGACGGAGATATTTAATGACAGTTTGGCACTCTTGTTTTGTTATGCAATGCTGTGAAGTTGCAGGAAACATTGGGGAAACAAACCATAGTACAGTGCGATGCCATAGCTGTAATATTTGATGAGATGAAAAAAAAAACAGCATTTCAATAGCGTGACATTTAAGTGACGGACAAGAGATTGAGAGACTGATATTTCTCAATATATGTAATCCTCCCTTGTTGGGTTGACAAATCACTTGCAAACAGCTGGGGCCGGTTGTTCAAAACTAGGATAACTTTATCCCGAGGTTAAACCCCGGTTAAAGTTATCCAATTTGGATAAAAAACGGATAGTGGTTGTTGAAAAATTTGGATAACTTTTATCCAGTTTTTATCCCAATAAATTGTGGATAACTTTAACCCTGGTCCGTAGGGTGGTTAAATAGTTAACCACGGGATAAATATGGCCGCATTCTTAATAATTAGAAATCGCCAAAATCGCCAAACAGATATTAATGTTAATATTTCCCACACACAACAAATATGCAGCAGATGGCTTTGAAAACATCTAGGCAAATACATGGAAATTATCTTGAAATTAAATTATAATGCATGGAAGAAATTGAAACATTGTTGCAAAAGGGGAGAAGCTCATTTAGTGCAATTTCTCTTTTTGTCACAATGTTTTCTACAGTCGTCTGCTAAAAGGCGTGATAAAGGGTTAACTATTTTCCTGGTACAGATAATCTAAAATGTATTTGCAGCAGATGTCTTTTCGAGTTTTAAAAACATGGTGGAAAATGGAAATATTACTCAATAAGGAGTAAAATCCCATTTTCAAAATATGTTTTCAAGTCTGGCTGAAAGGATAATCTCAAGTTTTCCAATTGAATATATTTGTTATAAATATATTTTAAAACAGACAACACAAAGAATATCATATGAGGTAAATGGTGAATTCAACCATGTAAATACTTGAAAGAAAATATTTAACATTTTAATTTCATCCAATCCTTTAACCCTTTTCTCATATACAAACAATTCTGCAGCAGATGACTTAAAAAGAATCTAGGCATAGGCATGGAAAATATCGAAACTTGAAGGTATAATTTCTGGAATAAATTGACAGCACTGTCACTAGTCTTCATACTCTCCTTCTTCTTCTCGGCATAGTCTAGCTTCGCATTCTTCTTGAGAGAGCGCCACTTCTCTTTAATATCGACCACAGTCCGGCTGTGCAGACCGGCGGAGTTCACCTTCTTCGCTATGTCTTCCCAGCATATCTGCACCTTTCTTTTTGACAAACAATCGCTAAATTTGCCCTCCAACAATAGCCGATTCGTGATCGCTTCTTCCTGTATAATCAGTACTTCACTTGGCGTGTAATTTGCAGATCTCCTTTTTCCCACTTTGGTGCCGACAGACGAGATGCTGCAGGAATCCATTGTTTTTGTTTAAAATATTGCATTATGGGATTGGGATAAGGTTTATCCAGAGTGAATAAGTTTATCCAATCTGGATAGTTATCCACTTGGATAACTTTTTTTGAACAACTCGGTTAACTACGTTGGATAACTAACCAACTTGGATAGCTTTAACCCATGGGATAAGATTTATCCAGGGTTAAAGTTATCCTAGTTTTGAACAACCGGCCCTTGAGATGTCTGAAAGTAGACAATTTTCCCCTGAATATGAGCGTAATTCTCAGTGGAACAGAAGCAGAAGACTTCATACTAGTATGGATTCTTCAAGGGCAAACTCAACTCAGACTATACTGTTTGATTGTGATAACACTTCCACATTTTAAGTTTTTATGCAACATTTTGCCTTATCTGATATCAAACAAATGATACACAAGCTCATCCTAAGATTCAGATACCTGTATAGACAATTGTGACTGGAAATACTTCAACCAACTTCTCCACATTTTAACCGATAGCGGTCAACACTCCAGGACAGCCATATAATCACTCGTCCATTTTCCCATTCATTTATATCCTTTAAATGGTTTTGCATAGAATAAATGGAACATTATTTGATTTGGGATGTTTTGTGTTTTTTATCATAACTTGAATTTGTTACCATTTTATGATTTACATGTTTCACTGGCTTTTTGTGCTCATGGAATTAGAATTAAATGTTATTTCAATCAATGAGAAAGCATGTCATCACACTAAAACTATTTTTTATCTCTCCTGAGCCATAGACCGGTCTTTTGTCTGTCGTCTGTCAACATTTAATTCAAACGACATCTCCTAAACCTCTTTGCCAATTTGATAAAGCTTTACAAGGATGTTGCCTGGGTGATCCTCTTCAAAAGCTGTTCAAAGAATTTAATTCCATGCGGAACTCTGGGGGCGGAGCTTGTTTTCCTTATATGTGTAAAGTTAAAACTTGGAATATCTTCTTTGCCAAAAGTACTTGCCTGTCTTTAAAATAATTTTGGCACAGGTGTTCCTTGGGTGACCCTCTTTTAATATTGTTCCGCTTTACCTTTTTAGCTCACCTGTCACGTAGTGACAAGGTGAGCTTTTGTGATCGCCCTTCGTCCGTTGTCCGTCCACAATTTCTTGTAAACACGATAAAGTCTTCATTTATAATCCGATGTTTACCAAACTTATTCAGTAGCTAGACATCCTGAGAGCTCGGTTCCTCTCGAAAACCAGCCAGATCCATTCATGCATGACTGGACTATGGCCCTTTAAAATTGGCAAAATTGCTATAATTGACCTTGTGGAAAAGATAAAGTCATCATTTATTATCAGATGATTACCAAACCTTTGCAGTAGCTAAATATAAATGAGAGCTTGGTACCTTTTGAAAACCAGCCATAACCTTCCATGCATGACTGAATTATGGCCCTTTAAAATTTGCAAAATTGTTATAATTGACTTTGTGAACACGATAAAAACTTCATTTATTTGTCACATGTCCTTTACATTGATTTTTTAAATAATTTTGTAAAAATGCTTCTTGGCTGACCCTTTTTTAGAATCCTTCAAGCCATGTTGATGCGTCAAAAAACATGGCCTCTAGGGGGCGCGGCTGTTTTGCTTTATAGGACTAAAGTGAAAGCTTGAAAAATCTTCTCCCAAAGTGTCTGGCAGATTTTTAAATAGTTTTGTAAAAATGTTCCTTGGACGACCCTCTGAGATTCCTTCCAGTCATGTTATTGGTAAAAAATCATGGCCGCCAGGTAGCAGGGCTGTTTTGCCTTATATGACTAAAGTGTGAGAAAAAAATAATCAGGTGAGCGATCCAGGGCCCTCTTGTATATATATATGATGTAAACTTAAAAAATCTTCTTGTCAAAATGTCCTGGACCGATTTGAAAATAATTTGGCACAATTCGGTGACCCTCTACTAATATTGTTCAAAGTATTCTGATCCATTGAAAAACATGGCCTCCGGGGGTCGCGGCTTGTTTTCCCTACATGTTTAAATGGTGAAAACTTAAAAAGAAATCTTGTCCAAAAGTACTGGCCGGATTTGAAAATAATTTGTCACAGATGTTCCTTGGGTGACCCTCTTTTAGGATTGCTCGAATTATTCTGATCAGTTGAAAAACATGCTTGTTTTCCTTATATGTGTATACATAATGAACAGTTAAAAAATCTTCTTGTCCAAAAGTCCTGGACCGATTTGAAAATGATTAGGCATAGATGTTCTTTGGGTAAGCCTCTACCAAGATTGTTCAAATTATTCCGATCCGTTGAAAAACATGGCTGCCAGGGGATGGGGCTTGCTTTCCTAGTATGAATATATATTGAAAACTTGAAAAAACTTCTTTTTAAAAGTAAAGGCCTGATTTTGAAATAACTTGACAAAAATGTTCCTTGGGTGACCATTTACCAAATTATATTAAATCAGGTTAGTGAATCAGGGCCATCTTGGCCCTCTTGTTTTTATTAATTGCCTCCGTATAATAAATAGATTCTTGCATGAACTAATTATTATTATGGTATTAAAACTATATTGCTAATTATGCATACTAACACAACTAGATGGCCAACAGGGAAGAATCCAATCAATTGTGCCTCAGTATAATCTAATTTTGATCTTTGCTGGTTGCAAAGTATATAAGGTTGGTTTTACAGTGGCCTGGCTAGCTTGAAAATAATGTTCATTGATTATTTTATCTGTGTATTCTGGTTCAACAGAATGATCAACAAAGCATAGTCCTAGAAGAAATAAAAACACATATTTAGACATTAGAAGACCAGATGAAGGCACTTACAGACCAAAACAGACAAAATCCAGGGACATCTTCAGGAACCCAGGTATGTGTTTATGAATGTAATATTTCAATTGTTTTTTATACGCCCGTTTTGAAACGCGTATTTTGTGACATTTGGCGCTCTTGTTAAGAGTTATTTTGATCGCCTTTTGTACAGCGTGCGCCGTGTGTCAACATCTACTCAGTAACAAGTAGGTCAATTGGGATGAAACTTCACAAATATTGGCTTTAGGGAAAACTTTAAAAATCTTTTCCTCCCAAATTATTCAGCTGATTTTCAAATGTTCCATGGGTGATATTCTACGAGATACCTTCAAGCCATGGTGATTGGTTTAAAAACATGGCCACCAGGGGGCGGGGGTTGTCTGGAGACTTAATTTCTGCCTTATATGGCAGTGGAGCGATACTGACCCTCTTGTGCCTCTTGTATAAGCTTACGTGACCACAACATGAGTTAATGTGGTTGACTGTGTGGTTGGCATGACAAATCACATTACATAACATAAGTCAGTTGAACGATCCGGGGCCATCATGGCCCTTTTGTTTGAATTATAAGTCACTTGCTGAACAAAAGGTATCCAGAGAAAAAATATTTGAAAAGTGAAAGAATGCATTTGGAAAAGATGACATTGTGGGAAAAGGAGAACTTGCTATGTTTGTGCAATATCTGCTTTTTTGTCGAATTGCAATGCAAAATATGACCTATGGATTGATGCTATCTGACCATCTGGTGTAACATTTTGTTAACCGTGTTTCTGAGGTACTTAACTTCATATTTAGTTTCAATTTTATTAAGTGTCCTTCACTTTGACTTAAACTAGGTCGCCGTGGCCTTTATTTTCCACTTGAATGACTGATAAAACTTTGCATTAGGCCCATTTCTCTTGTAATAAACCTAGGAAAGACAGATGTTCTCAAAGAATATTTACCATACTCATGATCTGATGTTTTGACAAGTCTCCTACTACCATGGCGTCAATTACCATCTCTACCAGGGAACTGGTTTCAGAATTCTTCTACTATGGACTTTTTACCTCACCTAAGCACGAAGTGAGCTTTTGTGATCACTCACACACCAGCTTCGTCGTCTTTATGTCCGTCTGTTAACAATTTCTTACAAATGACTTCTCCTACTAAACCAAGGGACTGATTTCAAAATAACTTCACAGGAATGTTCCCTAGATGGTCTTCTTTTAAAGTTGTTCAATTAATTTAATTTAAAGTAGCAGGGTTTTCAAAATTAATTGATTGCCGATCAAAATCATCTTTAAAATCACTTTTTGATCTAGGTCATGTCCGGTCAAGCACTAGGTCACTAGGCCAAATTTTAGAACAATCTTGTTAACACTCTTGTTTTACATATTGTTTATGAACACCCAATTACAGTTTCATTCACAGCCAATGGAATCAAGAGAGAGTTACAGGGCCATCATGGCCCTCCTGTTATCTCCCTTTTAGCTCACATGATCACAAAATACTCTCAGTTATTTGAGCTCCCTATGACTGTTGTCATACATTTGTCTTAAGGTAGAGCATCTGTAACAGTCAATATTTCAAATGTGACTGAACTTTTTTTCTAGTTATCCTTAACCCTTTAGGGAAATATTGGGGAAGTATTAAAAGATTTTACCGTCTAGAATAAAAATTATTGAAATTTGAAGTGTCCAATGTCCCAGACTTTGATAAGGCATTGAGAAAGCAAAATTGTAACAACTTCTTAAGTCAATTAAATAGTTTTAATAATCTTACATATTAACTATATCATTAACTAAGACCATTTTTACATCAAAATAACAATGCTGATTTAAAAAATACCAATGAGAATTACATATCTCAAAAATAAAAATAGAAACAATCTACAAATATAACCCTACCCCCTCTTTGAGTTTTATACTTTTTTCAGAAAATATTGTTAATTGTCATGTTTAAAATTGTTCTAGTACTATAACTATATTATTAAACCACCTATGTTATATACCAATATTTTTAATAATGTTAGATGAGCAAAATACACAAAAATAAAAAACTTTTACCGTCTCGTTTGCTTTTAATAAGGTTTTATGTAAGACAGGTTGGAAAATAAAATGACGCAAAATTTAGTCAAAAAGAGACTTTTCAACATTTATAACCGTCAGTAATAATAATAATAGCTTTAATGTGGATGACATTTTGGCAAATGTTTAAAGTAAAACAATTTTACTTGATATAATTATACATATTATACTTAAATATATTGAATTTTATCAAATGATTGAAAATGATTGATATCATTACCCCACTCACCTAAACAAAAATTGCAATATATTTAAGTTACAAAATGTATTATTCTAGCAACATTCTTAAACAATGAATATCTTAAACTTGTTAATACTTGAAGGAAAAGACTATATTGTTTAAATAATTAAAATATGAAACTATATATAACGAATTTATTTTTGGCTCAGAAAAAAAGTTCAGTCACATTTGAAATATTGACTGTTACAGATGCTCTACCTTAAGTCATTTCTTCAAAAAACATCTCAGGTCATACTTCATTAAAACGTTCCTGTGTGTTCCTCTTTGAAAGTGATTTAAATATACTCTGGTTACTGTTTGCATCATAAATGGGAAAATATGAAAATTTATTGTAGAACTTCCTCTTTTCTCTGAAACTGCTGGTCTGATTTCAAAATGAATAAGCAGAAATGTTCATAAGCAGACCCACTTGTCTGATTTCAAATTGATTTGTCAGAAATTTTATTTAGTATTTATTGAATTGATTAGAATATTTTAATGTCCTTTAACTATTGATCTCTTCTTAAAGTACACATTTTCCAGTGAGTTATTCAGGGCATCCTGGCCATCTTGTTTTTTCTTTCACAGATTGACCAACAAGGCAGTTCTTTAGGAGACATAGGACCAATAAAATCATCTTTACAAGTGTTAGAAGCCCAGCTAAATGCTAAGGTAAATGATTTTGATATAAAAAGAAGGAAAACCACACAGAAATCAACATTTTAATCTATTTAAATGAGAGTATTTCCATTGATATTTTTTACAAATGATTATCTTATTGAAACAAAGTGCTCAAGGTGAGTTATTGTGATCGCCCTATAGCCGGCGTTATGCAACATCTTCTCCTCATGAACCAGTGGATCAGTAGGGATGAAACTTCACAGCAAGCATCCTCTCAATGTACTCTCCATAATGCCTTCAATTTTTGTTGTTTCCATGCAAAATTCTTGTTTCGATGGCAACCAAATGAAAATACTTTAAAATTCTTCTCACAAACTGGTTGGCCGATTTCAAATAATTTGGTAGAAATGTTCGTTGGGTGACCCTCTATCAGATTCCTTCAAGCCATGTTAATTGGCAGCTTTGCCTTATTATGTTATATTAAAAACTTTAAAAATCCTCTTCTCCAAAAATATCTGGCCAATTTCCAAATAATTTTGCTGAAATGAAAGATTACTTCTGGGCATGTTGGTTGGTAAAAAAAGAAGTTATTGTTGTAGGCATCCCAATCACATTGCATAATTCATGTGAGCGATCCAGGGCTATCATGGCCCTTTTGTTCATATAGCAGAAAAACAAATACCTAATATTCTGATAAATATACTTTTTTTTTGCATTTTTAGCTCCACTGGCTGAAAGCCAGTCGAGCTTATGTCATGGCAAATTGTCCGTAGTGCATGCGTGCTTCCGTGTTTGAGTGCGTCAGCGTTTTGGGTGACTCTCTTTCAGATTCCACCAAGCCATGTTGATTGGTATTAAAATATTTCTGCCAAACCACCCAAAGCAATTTTGGATTATGGCATTTGAAGTATCTAAAATTGAGAGCTATTGAATTGTCCACAAATGGCCAAGTAGTCAGTTCTTTGATTATTGGCATAAAACCTCGGTTGTGATGAGTTATGCCCCACGGACGGAGATATTTAATGACAGTTGGCACTCTTGTTATGTTATGTAATGCTGTGAAACAAATCATAGTACAGTGTGATGTCATAGCTGTAATATTTCATGAGGTGAGATAAAACACAATTTGAAAAGCTATGTTCTTTAAATAACGTGACACTTAAGTGTCACGTAACAGTGGAGCACAATATATTGAGAGACTGATCCCTCTCAATATATGCAACCATCCCTTGTTGGATGGACAAATCACTTGCAAACAAGTAGACAATTTCCCCATTGAATCTGAGCGTAATTCTCCAACCAACTTCTCCACATTTTAACCGATGGGGTCAACACTCCAGGACAGCCAGACAATCACTTGGCCATTTCCCCTTTCATTTATATTCTTTAAATGCTTTTGCATTGAATAAATGGAACATAATTTGATTTGGGAAGTATTTAGGTTTTTAGCTCACCTGTGCACGAAGTGCTCAAGGTGAGCTATTGTGATCACATTTTGTCCGGCATCTGTCCATCATCTGTTGTACATCGTCAACAATTGCCTTGTTAACACTCTACAGGCTACATTTTGCATGCAATCTTCATGAAAGTTTATCAGAACATTCATTCCATCAAATCTTGGACAAGTTTGAAAATGGGCCATATGAGGTCAAAAACTAGGTCAATAGGTCAAATTGAAGGCAAATCTTGTTAACACTGTAGGCCACGTTTTCAATATGAGCATGTTAAAACTTATTCAGAATGTTTGTCTTGATGATATGTAAGTCATGTTCAAATATGGGTCATGTCGGGTCAACAAATAGGTCACTAGGTCAAATTGAAGAAAATCTTGAAAAGAAAGTACGAATATTGGTCATGTCTGTTTAAAAACTAGGTCACTAGGCCAAATTGAAGAAAGATCTTGTAAATTTGGTCAGAATGTTTATTTTATTGATATCAGGTCCAAGTTTGAAAAAAAAGGTCACTAGGATAAATGAAGGAAAATCTTGTTAACTCTAGAGGTTGCATTTGAATCTTTGTCAGAATAATTGTCTTGGTGTGTTTTGCATTAAAAATCACATTGCATAATTCAGGTGAGCGATCTAGGGCCACCATGACCCTCTTGTTATCATAACTTGACAATTAACAGGTTTCACTGGCTATTTGTGCTCATAGAATAAGAATTAAAAATTATTTCACACTAAAACTATTTTTTAGCTCACCTGACCCAGAGGCTCAGTGTGAGTTATTGTGACCGGTCTTTGTCTGTCAACATTTAATTCAAACGACATCTCCTCCTAAACCGCTTGGCCAATTTGATAACACTTTACAGGGATGTTCCCTGGGTGAACCTTTTTCAAAGTTGTTACCCTTTCCCTCATACGACAATTCTGCAGCAGACGACATTGAACATATTTTGTCAAAAAATAGAAAATCTCTATAATTAAATGGATAAGCTATTACTAAAAGAGGTTAACATTGTGGCAAAAGGAAAAAATGCTCGTTTTGAGAAATTTCTTCTATTGTCACTATGTTTTCAAAAAGCCATCTGCTGCAGAGGCGGCAAAAAGCGTCTATATGAGGGAAAGGGTGTAAACAAAAAAATTAAATACGGATTCTGGAAATTATCCCGATCCGTTGAAAAACATAGCCGCCAGGGGGCAGAGCTTGTTTTCCTTATATGTTTCAAGTTAAAACTTGAAAAATCTTCTTGTCCAAAAATATTTGCCTGTCTTAAACATAATTTGTTGGGTGACCGTCTTTTAATATTGTTCCGCCATACCTTTTATGTATAAATGGTGAAAACTTAAAGACTCTTCTTGTCCAGAAGTCCTGGTCCGATTTGAAAATAATTTGGCACAAATGTTTCTTTGGTGACCCTCTACCAAGATTGTTCAAAGTATCCTGATCCATTGAAAAACATGGCCTCCGGGAGTCAGGGCTTATTTTCCCTATATGTAAAAATGGTGAAAACTTTAAAAATATTCTTGTCCAAAATTTACTGGCCTGATTTTAAAATAATTTGGCACAGATGTTCCTTGGGTAATTCTCTTTCAGGATTGTTCAAAGTATTCTGATCCATTGAAAAACAAGGCCTCCGGGAGTCAGGGCTTATTTTCCCTATATGTATAAATGGTGAAAACTTCTTGTTTAAAATGTACTGGCCCGATTTCAAAATAATTTAGCACAGATGTTCTTTTGGTGATTCTCTTTCAGGATTGTTATAATTATTTTGATCCGTTGAAAAATCATAGCCAATAGGGGACGGAGCTTGTTTTCCTTATATGTGTATAGTGAACATTTAAAAAAATCTTCTTGTCCAAAAGTCCTTGACCGATTTGAGAAAAATTTGGCACAGATGTTCCTTGGGTAACCCTTAACCAAGATTGTTCAAATTATTCCAATCCGTGGAAAAAACATGGCGATGGGGTTTGATTTCCTTGTATGAATATATATTGAAAACTTTAAACAACTTCTCTTCAAAAGTATAGGCCTGATTTTGAAATAACTTGACAAGAGTGTTCCCTGGGTGACCAATTAACAAATTATAATACAATCAGATTAGTGATCTAGGGCCATCATTGCCCTTTTGTTTTTATTAATTGCCTCTGTATAATAAATAGATTCTTGCATGAACTTATTATGGTACTATATTGCTAATTATGCATACTAACAAAACTAGACGGCAAAAAGGAAGGATCCCAATCAAATTGTGCCTCAGTACAATCTAATTTTGATCTTCGCTGGTTGCAAAGTATATAAGGTTAGTTTTACAAAGGGCTGGCTATTAACTTGATAATAATGTTCATTGATTTTTTTATCTGTGTATTCTGTTTCAACAGAATGATCAACAAAGCATAATCATGGAAGATATACAAAAACATATTCAGACAATAGAAGACCAGCTGAAGGCACTTAGAGACCAACACTCCCTTGTTTTTATTATTTTCTTTTAATGAAATCTGTATTATGTAAATATAATGGACACTAATGAAGTCTGTTTCATGTATTATCTAAATATTATGCACAACTATTTTGCATATGTGTTAAGAAATTGAAAGGTTCTTTACACGACAATGAAATATGGCAATGGATCAGCGGAAGTTTTCCTTTACACGACAATGAAATAACAAATAAAACAAATAATATATCTACAAATTTATGTTACTATTTTGCAGGTATGATCACTAGTTAAAGGTAGTTCTATCAGACAATGCCTATTATCACTTGACAAAGCCCTTATGGGGCATCATTCTGTTCCACAGATTCCTTGTTTCAATTGTTTTAAGCTCACCTGAGCACGACGTGCTCTAGCTGAGTTATTGTGTTTGCCCTATGTGTGTTGTGTGTCCGTCAACATCTTCTGGAAGTCTGGTTTCCATGGCAACCAAACGAATAAACTTTAAAATTCTTCTTCTCCAAAACTGGTTGGGCGATTTTCAAATGTAGAAACTGTCCTCGGGTGACCTTCTATCAGATTCCTTCAAGCCATGTTGATTGGTCCAAAAACATGGCTGCCAGGGGGCGGCGCTTTTTTGCCTTATATGGCTATAGTGGAAACTTAAAAAATCTTCTCATCCAAAAGTATAAGGCCGATTTTCAAATAATTTTGTAGAAATGTTCCTTGGGTAACTCTCTATCAGATTCCTTCAAGCCATGTTTTTGCCGAGCCCCGGTAGCTCAGTCGGTAGCGACGCGGGCTGTCAAGCCAGGGGTTGTGAGTTCGAATCCCAGCTCGGCCAACTTTCTTTCCGAGGATTGACAAAAGTCAATGCGACATGCGTCATTCCTCTTCCACCAATGGGCTAAGTCTATGTGGAAAATCAGCCAGTTGCTTGGGAAGATTGTTGTGTGGAGTACTGGTGTGAGAAAACCAGGAAATGCATGAGTAGGTGAACTGGCCGCCGTGATATAACTGAGAAATTGTTAAAAACGGCGTTAAACCCCAATCAATCAATCAATCAATTGAAGCCATGTTGATTGGTCAAAAAGCATGGCCGCCAGGGGGCGGGGCTTTTTTACCCTTATATGGTTATAGTGAAAACCTATAAATCTTCTCCTCAGAAGTGTCTGGCTAATTTTAAATAATTTGTTGCCTTATATGGCTATAGTTGAAACTTAAAAAATCTTCTTCTCAAAAAGTGTTATGCCGATTTTCAAATAATTTTGTAGAAATGTACCTTGGCAGACCTTCTATCAGATTCCTTCAAGCCATGTTGTTGGTAAAAAAAAACATGACCAGAAGCGGGCTGGGCTGTTTTGCCTAAACAACAAATCTTCAGGTGAGCGATTCCAGTGCCATCATGGTCCTCCTGTTTGAATTATAAGTCACTTGCTGAAAAAAAGGTATCAAGAGAAAATATATTTGAAAAGTGAAAGAATACATTTGGAAAAGATGACATTGTGGGAAAAGTAGAACTTGCTATGTTTGTGAAATATCTGGGTTTTTTTTGTCGAATTGCAAAGCAAAATATGACCTATGAATTGGCGCTATATGTCCGTCAGGTGTAATATTTTGTTAACCGTGTTTCTGAGGTATTTTAAACTTCACATTTAGTTTCACTTTTATTAAGTGTCCTTCATCTTGACTTAAACTAGGTCACTGTGGCCTATGTTTCAAACTTGAATGACTGATAAAACTTTGCAGAAAGGCCCATTTCTCTTTTTATAAACCTAGGAAAGACAGATTTTCTCAAAGAATATTGACCATACCTATGTTCTGATGTTTTGACAAGTCTCCTGCTACCAAGGCGTTAATTACCATCTGCATCAGGGAAATGGTTTACAAATTCTTCTACTATGGACTTTTCTGAATTATTTTGAAAAATGTACCTGTAAATGTTTTTGCAATTAAAAAAGACAATTTGTTTTTGGTGAGATATAGTTTTTATAATAAATTATATTAACCCTTTCCAACACATAACAAATTGGTAGCAGATGACTTTAGAAACATCAAGTCAGAAATATGGAAAATCATTTTAATGTAAGTATTGTTTTTGAAAATAGTTTAAAACATTTTGTCAAAGGAAGAAATTGCTCATTATTAGCAATTTCTAACTTTGCATTGATGTTCTGAACCCTTTCCCTCATACGACAATTCTGCAGCAGACGACTATGAACATATTTTGTCAATAAATAGATTATCTCTATAATTGAATGGATAACCTATGACTATAAGTGGTAAACATTGTGGCAAAGGGAGAAATTGCCATTTTTGAGCAATTTCTTCTTGTGTCACTATGTGTCCAAGAAGCTGTCTACTGCAAAGGCGTCAGAAAGCGTCTATATGTCAGAGGGAAAGAGTTAAATGTGGTCTGCTGCATATGGGTCAAAATGAGTCCACAACTTGGATAGGTTAAATAACCAACACGATATCTCACTGAAAGCCAAATAAATGTACTGGAAGTATCCTCAATATATGATCAATCAAATCAGCATGATTTGCATAACACTATAACAACTTTAATCTATTAGAAACACTTACCCTTTCCCACTAACAGACGTATTTGGAAGCATTTAGTTTCATGACTAATGACAGTTCGATACCCATGTTCATTGTTTTCAAACTTAACATGCTGCATGTTTCTTCAGCATAAACAATAACTTTCAGTGTAATTTAAATAAAAAATAACTCGACGCAGATTAAATACAAACCATATGTTTCATTCAAAGTAGTCAGCTGTATATGTGTTGTTCGTGGAAAAGGGAGAGGCTGGTAATGTTTGAGTACTGTGTAATCCTATCAATTCACCCCTGCAGGAAGCGTTCTTTCATAGTGGACTTTTTAGATCACCTAGAGCCAAAGGCTCAAGGTGAGCTATTCTGATCATTCTGTGTCCGTCGTCCGTCGTTAACTTTTAGCTTTAAACATCATCTCCTTCTAAACCACATGACCAATTTCAACCAAACTTCACAGGAATGCTTCTTTGGTAGTCCTTTTCCAAAATTGTTCAAAGATTTAAATTCCATTGAATACTTTGGTTGCTGTGGCATCAGAAAGGGGGCAAAATGTCCAAACTTTAAACATCTTCTCCTCTGTAAGATCTTCTTGTAAGATTCCAATATAATTTGATAGAAATGTTCCTTGGGTGACCCTCTACAAAAGTTGTTCAAGCCATACTGATTGGTTGAAAAACATGCCGTCAGGCGTTATCAGAAAAGGGGGAAAATGAAAACAATTGAAAATTCCCTTTTAAATGAAAGTGCTTTTCTGATTTTAAGAAACATTGAATAAGAATCTTACTTCAGTGATCCTCTACCTAATTTGTTCAAGCCGTATTGATTGGTTACACAACCATAGCAACCAGATGTCATCACAAAAGGGGTAAATTGAACTTTTAGCTTCAAATGACAACTCCTACAATTCCACTGGACCAATTTCAACCAAACTTCATAGGAATGTTCCTTTGGTGGTCGTTTTTCAGAAGTGTTTAAATATTTAAATTCCATTGAGAACTTTGGTTACTTCTCCTCTGAATCTGCTTGTAAGATTCCAATATAATTTGGTAGAAATGTTCCTTGGGTGACCCTCTACAAAAGTTGTTCAAGTCGTACTGATTGGTTGAAAAACATGGCAGTTAGGCGGCATCAGAAAAGGCGCAAAATGACAAAACTTTATAATGTCATCCTTATTAAAGTTCTAGTTAGATTTCAAGATATAAATGGCCGTTACATATAAGCTATTTCTTTAACAGTGTCCACTTTTGCAGTTTCATTTGCACTCCTTGATCAAATTTTCCCAGTTAAATATTTGCTACAAATTTACTATCAATCAGGTGATCGATTTAGGGCCATCTTGGCCCTCTTGTTTTAATTGCATATCAAAATGTGCCTTAAATATTTTGCAATTGAGAGCGAAACTTTTCACAATAATACAGATTATGGCCCTAGCTATAATCTCATTTATTTTGGGGCTGACAAACCTTTTTGGGTTGGGAGATGTTTTTAAATCTGGTTTTTGGAGTTTTGGGAATCGTTTTCTTCCTGGTTAAATCATCTGCCTGTTATGATCAAGTCTAGACTACAAAGCGCTTGCATTTACTATTGAATTTGATTAAGCGTCTAATCAACGTTTCGCACGCTTCAAAGTTTGAGAATATTCGGAACACTCGGCCTTTTTTCAATCAGCTTCGAGGAACCATGCACAAAATAAATTTCGAAAAACGATCGGCGATAATTTTGGAAAGAATATGCTGCGGGAGAAAAGAAAAACACAGACGGATAATCCGTGTGGAAGGTAACAGAAGAAAAAATGGCGGGGTCGTTGTGATCAATTGAATTGACGAGTCTGTTTGTCTTGCATCATTGACGCTCTCGTCACAGGTCTCCATCACGAAATAAGAAACTTTAGGGATCCCACCTCTGCATACCTAAAAGAAGCCATTCTTTCATTCTTTGTGCCATTTTGCAAATTATGAAGGATACCACAACTGCCTCTTGCTCCCTTTAGCCAAATTACACTAGTCATTGCCTACTGTTCTGGGATTGGATATTCCCCGACTTGTGCTTTAGCCGTAATGCTTGCCTGCTTGCCGTATCTTGGACTTTGCTTAAAGATGGTCCAAATGCAAATGGTTACTTATTTTCACACTTTTAATTTAGTGGTGTACTAACAAAAGCTATATGCTCATTATGTTGACCTACTCCTTACACCCGTCTTAACATAATGCTTCAGCTTGGTTCACAAGCTGCACCTTTCCTTAGTTACATATATCTGGCTCATAGGTGACTCACTGATTGCCAGAGTGGAAGGACAAGCTAAATTAAGCAGGTCACACGGCCTGGGTTTGTATGATTAAAAGGTGCCATGGCTTGGTGCCAGTGGTATTTACTGAAGACAACTGCTTCCCAAGTTACAGTTTACCATGACCGTTACCAACGGTCAGTCATGATCGTAGCTCTCCTAGGTGATAATGATCTTGTCGGTACTGCACGATTAAAAAATTATGAAGTACATGAAAGTAGACTTCTATTATATTGCTTCTGTGTACCCCTGTTTTTATTGTTGGGTGAGAAATCTAGCCGACCCTCGGTAGCTCAGTTGATAGCGACGCTGGCTGTCAATCCAGGGGCTTTGAGTTCGAGCCCTGGCTCAGCCAACATTCTTTTCGATGTTTGACAGAGGTCACTGTGACATGCGTCGTTCGTCTTTCACCAGTGGACTAGCAGTCTATGTGGAAAAGCAGCCAGTTGCTTGGAAAAGTATGTTGTATGGAGTACTGGGGGAGAAAACCAGGAAACTTAACATATGAGTAGGTCAGCTGGCCGCATATGACTATAAACTATGACTGAATATTGTTGATAACGGCGTTTAACTCAAATCAATTAATTGGTGAGAAATCATCATGGATTCCCTGGAGAGGCCTGGAATCTAATCAATGGAGCTTGGGGGGAAAAAAGAAATAACAAAATAATTACGGCTGGACATCAAATTGCAAGGAATTTATGGAATGGTTGATCTATTATATTGGAAATAAATACCAAATAAGTGGACTTGTGAGGCTGATAAATAGGCCGTTGAATTGGGGACAAATTTATATTAAATTTGCTGTGGCGGATTCTAGCGGCCAGTGAGTGGGCGGCATAGTGATCTAGCATATCTAATAGTCAGAATTCATTGTTATTTATACCTCCAACGTCGATCTCGAGGCTTGGACTCTGCATCAGTCAAGAACGGGGCCTCGGGTGTCACGGACGAGGATCTGGGAACTGTGAGGGGCTACTGTGCATGGCGTGTCAAGGATGTGGAACCTTGCTAGGCGGCTTCTCACAGGATTCCAACAATCCTAAGTTTAATTCATGGCTTTGTCTATGGCACGCACCATTGATAAATTATCTATAGGGGAGAGGGATGCCCAGAACAGGCAGTGGATGTCCTGTATTAGCGTGTCCCTCGCGGAACCCACTTTTAGGCCTGCACCATTGATACAATTATTTATAGGGGAGAGGGATGTCCGGGACAGGCAGAAGGCAGAGGATGTCCTGTATTAGTGCATCCCTCGCGGAACCCGCTTATAGACCTTTCATATGTTGTGGATAATTGGGAAGGTAGGCTGGATAAATTCTGATGAAGAGTGTGGACTGGAATGACAGCGGAAAAGGTCATGCTTTCATACAAAACTACTAGTTATACATATTTGGTGCGTGCGTCTGCATAACAGTCTAATGATCACTGTGCCGTCCTCCATGATGGCTGAATACCACTTGCGTCCAAATATCTCCACAAGTATAGTGTTAATAATGTGTGTTGTTATTATTTATTGTATGGGAATAAATGTGTTGTATTTGATGATTTTACTTTTATGTTGTCATTTTATTGTGGCGGCATCCTAAAATAATTCAGATTAGTGGGAACAGTCCATAGCAGTATTAAGGTGTCAATATTGCAATTCATCTAATAAAGTGTTTCCATTACATGTCAATGTGTGAATCTTTATTATGACTGCCTCAGGGTTACAGAAGTGTAGTGGTAGAGCGTCTGCCCTGGGTCAGGTTCAATCTTTGATTGGGTCATATTAAAGACTTTTGCCCTCAGGAGTGGGGGGTTAGCATAACAACTGACTCGGTGGTGTCAGATTCAATGGATCAGTAGAACTGGTAACTCACACAGGAAATGCCTGGATATAACTCGAAAGTTGAATACGGCGTAAAAAAAGAAACTTATTTATTATCATTTTTAGCTCGACTTTTGAAAAAACGAGAGCTATTGTCATGACCCTGGCGTCGTCGTCGGCGACGGCGGCGGCGGCGGCGGCGTGGTCGTCCGGTTAAGGTTTTTTGTTCAGCTCAGCATTTTTTCTGTTTTCTAACAAACTACTACTGTTAAAGTCACTAAACTTCATAAACATAATCATAATATGTTAAATAATAAAAGTATATAGCTGGAAATCTTTATTTGTTTCACTTAATACTTCAAAACGTAAGGTTAAGGTTTTTTGTTTAGCTCAGGTTTTTGACAATTTTTTACTCATGATTTTTCATATCTTAAAAACTTTTCTTTTTTTTTTGCTTGAAACTTCACAAACTTGCTGAGTGTCTTAAGTTGACCTTATATAACAAGTTTCATAACTCTGTAAATAGTATTGACAAAATTATCTCCCCATTTCGATTTAGAAAATCTACTTTGAAGGAAGAAAAATGGTGATAACTGAAACACAATTTAACCTATAGCTTTGAAACTTCCTAAACTTATTCAATGTCTTAACATAACTTGATACAACAAGTTCCATAACCCTGAACTTAATAGTGACCAAATTATCCCCCCTTTTGGACTTAGAAAATCTACACTGAAGGTGTTGTCATCCGGTTAAGGTTTTTTATTAGCTCGACTTTTGAAAAAAACAAGAGCTATTGTCATGACCCTGGCGTGGTCGGCGGCGGCGGTGGCGTGGTCGTCCGGTTAAGGTTGTTTGTTTAGCTCAATTTTTGTTTTCCCCTCTCTATTAGTCGAGCGTCTGTGCCGTACGCGGTGCTCTTGTTTTAAATTTATGTTTTTTTACCAGTCCTCTGTTCCTGAAATAATTTGGACGGCATGGAACTGGATTGTCAAGAAGTGGAAGTCTGGAGCTATACAAACTAGAAAATCACATGAAGACAAAGGAAATTTTGTACCTGACCAAGAAGATAGAGAATATGGCATCATTAAAGATAGTAAGCTATGATATTAGTTTTAAGTTTGCATATTTATCTAGGTGGAAATTTAAATGTCTAAAACATTAAAATAATTTTAACACATTCAGAGTATTGTCACCAAAACGACCGAATGCATTTATATACTGAATGTATCAAGCCTTCTTATCTCTCTAAATCAATCGGGGAAATAGTCATAGTGGTGATTTTAGTTTCATGTGAGATTTAGTTAAAGACAATGTCAGAGGCTGCTTTCTACCACCATTTAGTTAGCTTCAACAATATGTCTGTACATCTGACTGTCTCTCGGTATGTCCATCTGACTGTCTGTCCATCTAACTGTCTCTCGGTCTGTCAATCTGACTGGCTCTCCGTCTGTCCATCTGTCTGTCTCTCGGTCTGCCAATCTGACTGTCATCCATCTGACTATCTCTTGGTCTGTCCATCTGATTGTCTCTCCATCTGTCCATATGTCTATTCCGGTCTGTCAATCTGACTGTCTCTCCGTCTGTCCATCTGACCGTCTCTCGGTCTGTCCATCTCACTGTATCTTGGTCTGTCCATCTCACTGTATCTTGGTCTGTCCTTCTGAGTGTCTCTCGGTCTGTCCTTCTGAGTGTCTCTCGGTCTGTCCATCTGACTGTCTTTCGGTCTGTCCTTCTGAGTGTCTCTCGGTCTGTCCATCTGACTGTCTCTCGGTTGTTTATCTGACTGTGTCTCGGTCTGTTAATCTGACTGTGTCTCTGTATGTCCATATGACTGTCTCTCGGTCTGTCCATCTGACTATCTTTCGGTTTGTCTATCTCATGTTGTCCTTTATTCGAAGTAACTTACGGAGAGTGTAGATGATGAGTATCATTCGTAAATGTGTGTCTGTTCTGTTTCTTTTGTAACCAAAGCATGAATTCGAAGTTACTTGACATATCAATGAATTCATGCAAAACGATTGTAACCGCATATTGTAACAAGATGTAGTCACAACCGTTTTGCATGAAGCCCATGATATATATATTAACCACATTGAGATGATGTATTATAGGGCACATGATTCGGCCCACTCGGTTATACTAGAGGTTCAGATGTCATGTGTGTATACATCTTCTCCCCTTTTAACTATTAAAACAATGTAAGAATTTTCAAATGACTTGCAAAGTGTACTTACCATATTTAGATGATGAGCATAGTACATAATTGAGAAACTTGGTTAAAGATTTCAACAATTTATACTAGAGGTTCAGAGGGTAGTGTGATTATACATTGTGTCCCCTCTGTAACTATTGAAAGATTCACTTCAATGTTCAAACAGTCATACCTTGTTATCAGAAGAATGGAACAATATTAGGAACATAACTCTAGTCTAGTTACATTTGTACTGATCTCCCCTTTTAAGGTTTTTTATCCGTCCATGTTCTCACTTATAATTCGACTTTCCCAGGTTACACATGAACCGATGAAGGGATTTTTGAAATCATAAGACTTGTGTTGACAAATGTATGGGGATATGCAAATTGCATTTACACAGGATTCGACATGCTTGGTTCACAGTAGGGGTTAACTTTAACTTTGCAACTTTCCTTGTCCGGAGCATAACTTGAAACCTACTGGATGGAATTTAATAAAGCTTCATACGATGATACAACACAGTGAGAGAAAGTGCAGTGTACAGGAACCATAACTATTTTTAACCTTGTTACAGAGTTATTGCACTTTGTCCCATCAGAATAACTCAACTAATTATAACATTTATTGATTGCCATGTAAGCCTGTGCACTGCAATATGAACAAAACAAGAATAATCCACAACATTTTCATTTTTAGGTGGAGTTTCTAAATATTTCACTACCATTTATATCAGGGCAGCGTTCAGGAGTATTAATCGCATTCAGTGATAACTCTAGTTTTATTAGTCGGCTCCCTGTATTGCAGATATACTCTATCATCTGTGCGTCTGTATGCAATCATTGGTCATAGCCTTTCATCTGTTCAGCTGATTTGTTTTAAACATGCAACAATGCTACCTGCTGATCTCCCTTTGTCAATTTTTCAATATATTAAGTTTTTAGCTCACCTATGCACGAAGTGCAAGGTGAGCTATTGTGATCATATTTTGTCCGGCGTCCGTCCGGCGTCCGTCCGGCGTCCGTCCGGCGTCCGTCGTGCGTCGTTAACATTTGAGCTTGTTAACACTCTACAGGCTACATTTTGCATCCAATCTTCATGAAAGTTTATCAGAACATTCATCTCCATTAAATCTTGGACAAGTTTGAAACTGGGCCATATGAGGTCAAAAATTAGGTCAATAGTTCAAATTGAAGGGAAATCTCGTTAACACTCTGGAGGCCACATTTTCAACTTGAGCATGTTGAAACTTTATCAGAATGTTTGTCTTGATGATATGTAGGTCAAGTTCGAACATGGAGTCATGTCGGGTCAAAAAGTAGGTCACTAGGTCAAATTGAAGGAAAATCTTGTTATCACTCCAGAGGCCGTAAAATATCTAGGTCAAGTTCGAATATGGGTCATGCTGGGTCAAAAACTAGTTCACTAGGCCAAATTGAAGGGTAATCTTGTTAACACTCTAGTGGCCACAATTTCGACTTGAGCATGTTGAAACTTTATCAGAATGTTTGTCTTGATGATATGTAGGTCAAGTATAAATATGGGTCATATTGGGTCAGAAACTAGGCCAACAGTACATTGTATAATTAAGGTGAGCGATCCAGGGCCATCATGGCCCTCTTGTTTATGCTAATTTTCGAATGTATCAACTTTAAACTTGTGGAAGACAGTGGTGCAGAGGTAGAGCGTCGGCCTCTCACATCAAAGGTCCCTGGTTCGAGTCCCGTGATGAGCGGGTCCTGCCTTTGGGATTATTCCACATAATCGGCGCGAGTACTGGTTAAGTATCCAGGAAGCAAACATCGAGCGTGATTAATATAAGCTTAAAGCTTGTTTCGCAATCGATTTAAAATAAATAAGTTTAAACTAAACTTGGTGTGAATGTAGCTTAGGACTGTAGATAATTCTAGAATGCATGCTATAGGGATTATCCGACACATATTAAACAATTTCTGTATATCTCATCACTTAAACGACTGTGTCCATTGCAGCCAAACAGAAATGATCTTTTGGTGATCCTCTAAAAATTCTTAAAGTCATTAAATTAAATTCATAACTTTGGTTGATGTGTCATCAAAAAGAGGAGAAAATGAAAATTTTTATAAACTTCTTCTCCTCTGAAACTCTTGGTCTGATTTCAGGATAATTTTGCAGAATTGTTCCTTAAGTGTCACCCTACAAGACTTGTTCTAGCCATATTGATTAGTAGAAAAACATGACCTTCAAGCAGTATCAAAAAGGGGGGTAAAATGACAAGACTTAAAAAAGACTTTGGTTCTGAAAGTCCTTGACTGATTTTAAGATAAATTTCAGAAATTTTACTTGTGTGATTTGTTAAAAAACAAATTTGTTGCGGTTTCAGAAAAGGAACAATATGAAAACATTCAAAGTACTTATTTCAAGATAATTTTTGCAGACATGTTTAAAGATCCCTAGGAGACCAATCACAAAGCTTTTTCAAATTATTTTGATATGTTGATAAAACATCCAAGGCCAAATGGTCCTCTTGTTTAACACATCATTTTCAAGATTCTTCAGAACAGTCAGCTCCCCTCAAAATAGATTACTTAGCCAAATTTTTAGAAAGACCATTTGAGCAAAGAGATGCCACAGTTTTAGATACAAGTCAGGCTATTGTGATAACCTTGGCGTCGTCGTCAGTGTCGTCTGTGACGTTCAAAAACGTTTACATAACCTCATAACTCAAAAACCATTCAACATTTGAAAAAAAATCCAGATGAAGTCCGCGGAGCTCTTGTTCGTTAAATCATCATGAAAAGTCATAAGAACATTCATCTCAATCCTATCTAGTTCAAGCTTGAAACTGGGTCACATGAGTCAAAAACTAGGTCACTAGGTCGACAGATCACAATCTGTATGATCTCTGCCTGTAAGGCAGGGAACACATCACTTTGCCATCATCTGTCATTCAAACCTAGCATTAATTGGTCTTAAATTTCTCTGTGGCAGATTCAATTCAAAGTTGCAACATACATACGTTGTATTTAGAAGAAAGAACCATAATTCTAGCTTAACTATTTCCCTTTTTTTTAAGCTCACCTGAGCATGAAGTGCTCATTGTGAGCTATTGTGACCACATTTGTGTCCGGAGTCTGTTGTCAAAATTACCTTGTGAACACTCTACAGGCCACATTTGGCATCCAAATTTCTTGAAAGTGTATCAGAACATACATATCTATCAAATCCTGGCAAAATTAGAAACTGTGTCATGTGAGGTCAAAAACTAGGTCACAAGATCAAATTGAAGGAAACTCTTGTTAACACTCTCGATGCTAAATTTTTTACTTTAGCATGATGGAACTTATGTCAGAATAATTATCTTGATGATATCTAAGCTAAGTTTGAATATGGGACATGTTGGGGCAAACGCTATGTCATAAGGTCAAATTCAAGAAAAATATTGTTAAAACTCTAGAGCCTGCATTGTTCCTTTCAACATCTTGAAACTTTGTCAGAATAATTGTCTTAACGATATCTTTCCAAGTTCAAATACTGGTCATATTGTTTGAAAAACTAGGTCACTAGGTCAAATTGAAGGAAAATCTTGTTAACAGTCTGGAAGCCGTATCTTTAACTTGTGCATGTTGAAACTTTGGCAGAATTGGTGTTTCATCAAAAAAGCTTGTTAGTAATTGTTGTTGAAAATAATTATGCTTCTATGTGTTACAAATATAAAATAATGTTCTAATAAATGCAGTAAAGCATAAACAACACATACTGGATCTAAAAGTAGTTTTCACTTTGATTTCACAGAATTAAGGACAGAAATAATAGACCATTATAAAGTAACTGGATGTTGTACCACGGCTGTACCAGCTCTGATGGATGGAGAAGAAGTCAATATAGATGAGATGTTTGTAATGCCATCAATGAGGGTCAGGAAAAATATGGCAACTGGTACAAGAGGCGGTAGTGAGGTCACTAAATTAACCCGTCAAGAAACTGAAGATGTTACAACAGACAGTATGCAAACAATACATGAGCTTTTTGAGAAGGATGGAAAATCCTTTAGACGAATATGTATTTCTGGGGATGCCGGCCAAGGAGAGACGACTCTGTGTCAGAAGATAGTATCCACCTGGTGTAAAGTCCATGGAAATAATGAAAATATACCCAACACTGAACATCAGTTACTGAAATCATTCAATTTGTTATTCTATCTACCTCTGAGAAATAATAAACTATCAGATGTCATTGAAATGTTTAAAACTGAGATAGTGAGAGAGGCTTCGCATAATGCTATGAAGCAAGTTCTGGAAAAAGAATCTGAAAACTGTCTGATTATTCTTGATGGGCTGGATGAATGGTTGCCATCAGAAGACTGTAAGCTCAAAGTACCTTACATTGATCCAAGAGAAAAGTTTACTGTCCTGATAACATCAAGACCCTGGAAACTTGAGGTTCTGCGACCAAAGATGTATGAAATAGGACGAGAAGTTGAACTGAATGGGATAAGTAATGACACGCTTATAGAAGCTGTAGTGAATACCTTGAATAGCAAGTATGCCAAAAATAGAAATTGGAAATCTTTCAAGTATGCATCATATGGCGATTTCCCTTTGGATGAAACATATAGGAAGGTGGAACATCTGGTAGATGTCCCAATTATTTTAAACCAGATGGTTTGTATGTGGTATGATGATGAAGAATTTGGTAACACTCGTGTAGAAATCTACAGTAAAATGTTGGATTATCTGTTTAATGTGGCAGACAAACGTCATCAAGAGATGTTGGATTCAGCATGGATGAGACCACAAAGGTCAAATAATAAACAGTTAAACGATGTTTTCAAATGTTTTACATTTTGTGATATGTACAGTGAAATTGTATTCAAGCTCTCAGATTTAGCTTACCATACTCTGTTCAATGAAGAAAGGGAAAATTCTCTCGTTTTCCGTCATTCGGTCACTGAAATATACAAGTTGACAGAAAATGATGTGAAATTTTGTCTTTTTGTGGGAATACTCTCACAAACAAAACGTCTTACCCTTCTCAAATAAGTGTGTAAAATGCGCATTTAATGCGCATTAAATGCGTATTTAATCTGCATTAAACGCTGTGGTATTGGCACCGTATTTTAAGCGTATTTTTTCTTACCGAATGCATTAAAAGTGAATTA
This sequence comes from Serripes groenlandicus, assembly GCA_031761405.1. NCBI lineage: Eukaryota > Metazoa > Mollusca > Bivalvia > Cardiida > Cardiidae > Serripes > Serripes groenlandicus. The sequence continues at coordinate 36,962,493 of JASEVX010000005.1, forward strand.
AATTAACAAAAAATGAGCATTTTAAGTGTATTTTTCCTGCAAAAAAGCGTATTAATTCACTTGAGTGTATTTTAACTGTATTAAAAGCGCATTTATTTGGGGAAAAATACACTTAAAATGCACTCCAAGTGAATTAATTCACTTAAGCGTATTTTAAGTGTACTTTAACTGTGTTAAAAGCGATTTTTTTGAAGAAGAAAAATACACTTAAAACACACTTCAAGCGAATTAATTCACTTGAGCGTATTTTAAGTGTACTTTAACTGTGTTGAAAGTGATTTTTTTTAAGAAGAAAAATACGCTTTAAACACACTTCAAGCGAATTAATTCACTTACCGGTAAGCGTATTTTAAGTGTACTTTAACTGTGTTGAAAGTGAATTTTTTTAAGAAGAAAAATACGCTTTAAACGCACTTCAAGCGAATTAATTCACTTGTAGCGTATTTTAACTGCATCCTAAGCGCATTTTTTTTCATTTTAAGCCAGAAAAGTACACTTAAAATGCAGGAAAAATGCGCTTAAAATGCAGGAAAAATCGCTGAAATGCAGTAAAAATCACTAAAAAGGAAAAAGCCCAGTACTTTTTCTATACATCTGTCCATGCAAAACAGGGCATAAATAAAATAATGAAACAAATAGATATTTTATTTAAAATCTTATATCATACATATGAAAAAAGAGTCAACAATGCTTCATTTCATTATTACATTATTTATATATATCCCTGGAAAAACTTGTCAGCACATTTTTCATTGGCAGCTCTGTCACTCATGGTAAATGCTAATTTTTGAAGAGACTGCTACCAAACCAGTATCCCTTACATTCTTTTTGTTTAACTCAGAATTAACTTTTGCCAGTTCTTCAAAGTGCGCTTTGGTCACATCATTAATTTTTTAGCAGTCTCTGATGCCACTCTCTTAAAACCGAGGCTGACAATTTCACTGGTGTCCAGGGTGAGGGAATTAAGTGTCCAAAATCTTTTTTTTCTGCCGAGAGGTGCCGTCCCTGCTTAATCCCAAATATTCTGAAGTTTGGATTCTGTCTGCTATGTAGCTCTCATCAACAATATTTTAAACCGATGAAGAAGTTGAAAGATCAGATTTATGAATTTCACATTGGAAAAGGTGTTTCGCTACAAACTGTATGGCTGATGGGATCTTATCAACTGCTACCTCAATTTAAGTCCAAATAAATCAATAACACACAGCATAAGATCATTAGAAAAAAATATCTTTCAAATTTGACCTAATGGCATCATCATTCAATACTTCAATGTTTGAAATTATAACACCATCATCTTTCATTTTCGCGTCATTCTTGATGCATTCTTTTGGGATTGAACATCTTTACAGGACGGACTGGGTGTGATTCAGGGGTGATCATGTTGGCTGGATACCATTATAACCCATTCATCAAGTCATAAGTCTGAAATATGTACATGATTCATAAAATTATGAAAATAAATGTAAAAGTAAATGTGTCATTGATTTTCATTCCAAGAATTCAGTACAGGTTATACTTTATCTATAGCAACTATAGCCAATTAAGAATAAACCCATTGCAACATGTGACAGATCTGCATCAGTGACTTTGAAAACATTTTGGTCAAATTAAGGAAAATCTCTTCATTGAGGAGTGTTAAAATTGAATAAGGTTTGCAGACAACATCCCCCTTTGTCACAATGTTTTAAATAAAATCTGCTGCAGATGTTGCAGTAGGTTATTAAGTTTGAAGAAAGATCCTTTTTTTCCACAATGTCTTAAAAAATCGGTTGCAAATGTGTCTACAGGTGGGCAAGGTTATAATTTTATATCATGTCAAATGATTAAAAAATCTCTAATATAAGAGAAAATATAATTATTGAATAAGTTTTGAAAAAAGCCTCCTTTTCCACAATGTTTTCAAAAAATCAGTTCTGTGGTAGATATCTTTGCATGTGGGAAAGGGTTCATCTTATTAATTAATATAATGTCAAATCATTGAAAATACACATAATATTTATAATGTGTCACGTCCATCACGAAAATGTATGATGACAACAACATTGCTACATTTGCCTTATCCGAAAATGTGACTGTCCGAAATCAATTCCAGTTGGCAATTTCAAAATAAAAAATTTGGCTTCGTTTTAAATAATAACTAGCATCTAAATAAGTGTGCAATGCAATGACAAGTGTATATGTGTTTCATTTCCAAAACTGTTTAGAAACTCGCACGTAAGCGAACATTTTCACCAATGTTATTGTTTTCTTATTATGAAAATGTACGTAATCGTGACCCTTTGTTTAGGGTTTAACGAATTTAAGTATAATGTTTGAATAACAAATATTAATGGGTTTATTTCATAAAATCATATTAATTATCTGATTATTCATCAAAATATTAATCAAGACTGTGTATTTGCGCTGATTTCGGGGTTTCTAATGTGTTTTTTCTACATAGAGGTAATATTGACAAAATGGCGTCGTATATTGACCTCTGCGTTATGCTCGAAAAGCGTGACCTTTGAACTTTAAATTTGCATGCTATCGTTGTTTGTGGACGGATTTTGTTTATTCTTACATCAAATTAAAGTTATTGATTTAAAGTTTTCAAATGTATTGAATCGTAAATAAATACTTACCAGATGCGGAACGCCATGCTCTTAACTTTACGTGCCGATATTTTCATAAATAATCACGACTGGAAAATGATTAAAAAATCAACAGGAAGTTAAATATTTGACCTGATTGAATCACGTGATCTCATTAATATGCAAATCAATCATGTGATCGCATTTATTTTTAAACTGATGCGACTCTACAGGTGCATCGGAAAATACCTGTAAATCAAACTTCGAACTACGATTGTCAATTTATTCCAGAAAAGATTGTTATGATTCATGCATCAATAAAACCAGAATTCAATTTTCTTTATAAAGTATATTCTGGGCCTGAACACTTTCAACATTTAAAAAGATCAAAGTGCTACTTTGCATCCACGTCTGTTGGTTCGCAGGTCATAGAGGTGCTACAAAGAGGCAAGGATATTGGAATCGGACACATTACTCTCACCATGAACACTGATGGAGTTCCACTTTACAATTCCTCATCAGTTAGCCTGTGGCCAGTGTTTCTAGAAATTAATTAACTGCCCCGTTCAGAAAGGTCTCTGATTCAGAATATGATTATATGGGGACTCTGGCAGGGTTGTTTAAAACAATAAAACAAATATTTAATGGTGAATAAATCAAAGGTCATATAATTTATACGGTAGAATTTTAAAGAGAAAAAAAGGAAATTATGGCTTCTTTAACTTTAAAAAAAAAAATCTTTTGAGATAAGATTCGCTTCTTTACAAAAAGACACACTTAAAATGCACTTATTGATTAACACAAAAAAATAAAAATAAAAGATTCGCATCTTTATAAAAAGATACACTTATAATGCACTTATTGATTACAAAAAAAAAAAAAAAAAAAAAAAGATTCTCTTCTTTACAAAAAGATACGCTTAAAATGCACTTTGTTAAATTCAGAAAATGAAAAGATACGCTTTTTAACAAAAGATTCACTTTTAACGCACTCTTCTTCATAAAATATTCACTTCAGTGAAAAAGATTCGCTTATTGGCAAAATAATACACTTAAAATGCACTTCTATTCAGACAAAATACGGTTAAAATGCAGTTCAATTGAAAAAGACGCTCTTAAAATACACTTATGCAAAAAAAATGCGCTTAAAATGCACTTAATTTGGAAAAGATGCAGAAAAAAATCGCTTTTTACAACAAGCGCAGTAAAAATACGCTTTTTAATGCATTTTAAGCGCATTTTAAGCTCATTTTGGTAAAAAGTGTATTTTTTTTAGAGAAGGGTAGTAAAGCAAGTTCACTAACAAAGAGTATTTCTTTTCTACACAAGACTTTTCAAGAATGTTTAGCAGCCCTATATATTGCTTTTGGAGGAAGTGACGGAAGTTTTATTGTAATGTTACAAACATTGAAACATTTGGATGACGTATTTGAAATGTCGCAAGTGCTGATATTCTTGAGTGGTCTAAGGCCTGACCTGATAGGTGATATAAGTCGTCATATAGCACAGTTAACAGATAAGGATGAAAGGGTTCTGCAGTATAGAAGTTCTATTAGGTATGAACATGAATATATAATTGATAGACTTCAGGACCTTATCTATAACTGTATTGTTGAAGTACCCGAACCCAGTATGTTGGACAATAAGGTTGAGTTGCACGATTTTAAATTGTTTAAAATAAATGGCGGGATTAATTTTCATTATTTCAGGAAGATTACTCCCTGTGTGAATTTCGAGGGTATTAAGTCTTCTGATCAACTATTTGTTAAAAACATTAATAAGAGAACAAAACTGATTGAGCATGACCTAGTAAAACTGACGGCTTCCATTTGGTCACAAGAAGATATAGATATTGTGACCAGTACAGTAGAGAGCTGTTGTTCATCTTTAACTTGTCTTAGGGTTGAAGCTAACTACCAGAAAGGAAATCTTATGAATATGAATAATTTTCTCACAGCACTATCTAAAGTAAATCATTTAACTTGTGTTAAATTGATAAGTATGAATCTTAAACATTCAGATATAGAGTATCTAGGGAAAATACTCTCAGAGAGTACACAGTTGAAGGAAATCAGCCTTGGGTGTATTAGGTGTACAACATGTCAACAGGGACAATGTAATTATAGAATAAATCTGTCACATCTCAAACAGTTACAATATGTGAGAATGGGCACACTGGATTTGGATATTGTACTGAGTAATGAGGTTCCTGTAGAGCATTGTGAGATAAGGGATGTAAAGTGTGCTGTGTCCATTCTAGATAGATTGAAGTTCTCCACAAGTCTACAAGAGTTATATTTGATTGATGACATTCCACTGCATCACACCAATAGTATAACCAGTTGTACAACAACAGTAGAGGATAATGAGAGGGAGGTACAACCTACTCCATTATGTTTATCTAAGGTACTGACTGATGTTATACCAACATTAAAGAATTTGAGAATATTAACACTGTGGAATTTGAACTTTTAAACAAGACATACTGAGATTATCTCCAGAGATGACAAGTCTGGAAAATGTGACCATCTGTTTGTGTACAATGACATTACAGTGTTTACAGGGCTTTATTGACAGTCTGCCAAAGACACAATTCAGAGTATCGATGTCTTTAACTATCTATTCTAAAGAAGATGTGTCTACAGCAATAAAGTACGTCACAGACAGACACCAAGGATTAACATTAAAAAACGGAGAAGATAGATATCTTGATGTTGATTTTACCAACAGACCACCACACTAATTCAGTTCTCATCTATGGATAAACTGTACCTTACTGAGTTAATCTTATAATCTGATTGAAAACTGTAAAATAGCACATCTGACCATTTGCATTATGGATTTGATACAGGTGTTTTATGACTCATCAATTTCATTTAAAAAAAATTGTCAGAAATTGCTCCAAGTGTGTCTTTCTTTCTACAAATGTATTCAATTTGGACGAGTCTCATAATTACATTTTGTATAAGAGGTTAACATAGAGATATCACAATAATGAGCTTAACTATATCTCAGTGACTCAGTTAAGTAACATTGTAATAACAGGTTACTAGCAGTTCTGATTGATATCTAACAGATCACATTATGAATGTATCTGTATCTTTTAGCCTCGGATATAAAACTTCCAAAACGTAAAACTGGGTGAATGCAGTTCTTGAACGATATCTAACAGATCCCATTATGAATGTATCTGTATCTTTTAGTATTGGATATAAAACTTCCAAAATGTAAAACTGGGTGAAAGCAGTTCTGATTGATATCTAACAGATCACATTATGTATCTGTATCTTTTAGTCTCGGATATAAAACTTCCAAAATGTAAAACTGGGTGAAAGCAGTTCTGATTGTCTACAAATATTCAGACAGATCGTTCATGTTAATCTAAAATGTATCATATTTATTCAGTTTATATCTTCAACTTCAACTTTCAGAACAGGTCGATTAACGATAGCTCAGTTTGTAATGATGCAGCCTGTCGATCCAGGGGTTAGGAGTCCGAATCCCGGCTTGGCCATTCAATCTATTCTACGGTTGAATAAAGTTATTGCGACTAACAGCATTCGTCATCTACCAATGGACTAATAGTCTTTGTGGAAAGGTATAGCCAGTTGTCTGGGAAGAATGTTATAGGGAGTAGATGGGTAGGTGAACTGGTTCTGAAACATCTCTAAAGTACTGGTGAAATGGAGTCAATCTCCATTCTGTAAATAGACCTACAGATGACAAATCTGTTAAATTAACTCTGTATATTTGTATTGATTCGTTTACATATATATAAATCTACGAACCCTTTCCCACGTACAACAGAATCTGCAGCAGACGGATTTCACTTCATACTGGCACAACATATGGAAAATCTCTATAAATGAAAGTATGAGTATGTAGTATAGTTGAAAACATTGTGGCAAAAGGAGAATTTGTTCATTATGAGCATTTTCTTCTTTTGTTACAATGAATTCAAACGTCTTCTGCTTCATAGACATCAAAATGCGTCTGTATGTGGTAAAGGACACAATATGAAATTCTCTGAAAAGTCTACTCTCAGTACATCTGGGCAGTATTTGTAATAGCTGGAAAAGGGAAATTTTGATACAGAGTTGAATTGTGTGGGAAAAGGAGGAAGAGTTCATCATGTGCAGTGTTTCCTCGTTCGTACACTGTTTGTCCTAGTTGTCAACTGCAGAAGTGTCATCCTTAACAAGGAAGGGGTTTAATGTAACTTGATTCACTTCTGAGAATTTTAATGTTGTTGTGTTCAGCTTTTTCACTACATGTATGTTTGTGCTAACTACCAAGATATTATATGTGTGAAACACGGTCACTTCATCCTTTCTCTGATAATTGCATGTGGTTTTTTATATGAGAAATTTCCCGGAATGGTAGTTTTTTAAATCACCTGAGTGGACAATATGAAATTGTTAAAGGCATCTACTCTCAACACATCTGGGGAGTAATTTAGATAATTTAAAAAAAATGGAACTATACTTTTGCTAAAGAGTTGGTTGATATCAGTCTTGGGAAAGGAGGAATATATTTTTGAAACACAGCCACTCCACCCTTTTCCTGCTTTACTTGTTTGCATTTAGTTTTCAATACAATATCAATAAGATGAGAAATTTCCCAGAATGATATCAAATAATCAAAATTATACCTCCAATGTTCATACTTAAATATGTTTACCACATAAATAAAGCAATATGTTTACCACATAAATAAATTAATATGTTTACCACATAAATAAAGCATAACAAGTATAGGAACATTAATGACACATTTAGTAGGTTTCATCTAGTTGCAAACCGCATTATTTTGAAATACTGTATTTTTAAGCTCGACTATTTGAAGAATAAGGAGGGCTATTGTAGTCGCATTTGCGTCAGCGTTGCAGTTTTGTTTAACATTTTGCATGCAAGGCCTTTTTTTTCAAAACAAAGATGCTATTACTTTGAAACTTCACACATTTATTTGACTTCGTCACATGTCCTTGCACGACAAGTCCCATACTCTACATCAGATTTTGATTGAAATATGCCCCTTGTTGGACATGGAAATACCCTTTCTCATAAACCACAGATGCTATTGCATTGAAATTTCACACACTTGGGCGACATTAACGAGCTTGCAGGACACGTTCAATAAGTTTACATCAGATTTTGACTGAAACATACCCTTTTTTGGACTTAGAAAACTTGCTTAAAGTTTTGCTTGCAATGCCTTTTTAGCTCACCTGAGCTTTGCTCAAGGTGAGTTATTGTGATCGCATTTTGTCCGGCGTGCGTCGTGGTCGTCCGTCGTCCGTTGTCCATCGTGTGTCAACTTCTTCTCCTCAGTAACCAGTGGGTCAATTGGGATAAAACTTCACAGAAAGCATCCTCTGAATGACCTCACCAGATTTCCTTCAATTTGTTGGGATCCATGCATAATTCTGGTTTCCATGGCAACAAAATGAAACAAACTTCAAAATTCTTCTTCTCCCAAACTGGTTGGCAGATTTTCAAATAATTTTGTAGAAATGTTTCTTGGATGACCCTCTGTCAGATTCCTTCAAGCCATGTTGATTGGTCGAAAAACATGGCCGCCAGGGGGGCGGGGCTTTTTTGCCTTATATGGCTATAGTGGAAACTTAATATCTTCTCCTCCGAAAGTGTCAGGCCGATTTTCAAATAATTTTGTAGAAATGTTCCTTGGATGTCCCTCTATCAGATTCCTTTAAGCCATGTTGATTGGTCGAAAAACATGGCCGCCAGGGGGACGGGGCTATTTTGCCTTATATGGCTATAGTGAAAATTTAAAAAATCTTCTCCTCCGAAAGTGTAAGACCGATTTCCAAATAATTTTGTAGAAATGTTCCTTGGATGACCCTCTATCAGATTCCTTCAAGCCATGTTGATTGGTCGAAAAACATGGCCGTCAGGGGGGTGGGCTAATTTGCCTTATATGGCTATAGTGAAAACTTAAAAAATCGTCTTCTCCGAAAGTGTCAGGCCGATTTTCAAATAATTTTGAAGAAATGTTCCTTAAGTGACCCACTATCAGATTCCTTTAAGCCATGTTGATTGGTCGAAAAACATGGCCGCCAGTGGGCAATGCTATTTTGCATTATATGGCTATAGTGAAAACTTAAAAAATCTTCTCCTCCAAAAGTGTCAGGCCAATTTTCAAATAACTTTGTAGAAATGTTCCTAGGGTGACCCTCTATCAGATTCGTTCAATCAAAGTTGATTGGTTGGAAACTATGGCCGCCAGAAGGCGGGGCTTATAAAGCTAAAATGAAAAAAAAATCAGGTGAGCGATCCAGGGCCATCATGGCCCTCTTGTTTCATAAATACTATTGCTTCACAAGCTTATGGATGTCAGCACATGACCTTGCAGGACAAGTCTTAATGTTAATTGCAAAGTGGGGGAAACATTAACTTCATACACCATATAATGAAAAGTTAGTGTTAATTGCAAAGTATGTGGAAACGCTTATTTTATGCACTATAGCATATATACATGTAATTACAAAAGATGCTTATTAGTCTCCTAGCGGTCGAAGACCGGCTTGGGGATTATAGGTTGGTCGATTCCGTCTGTCCGTCTGTCTGTCTGTCTGTCTGTCCCACCTAACCTTGTCCAGCCCGCATCTTAACTACACATGATAGGATTTGAAAGAAACTAGGCACAAACATTTACCATGATGAGGCGGCGTGTCGCGCACAAAACCCAGGCCTATACCTCAAATGTCAAGGTCACACTTAGAGGTCAAAGGTCAAAATGAGTACTGTTTGATAGGATTCACTTGTCCGGCCCGCATCTCCACCATGCATCATAGGATTTCCAAGAAACTTGGCACAAATGTTCACTACGATGAGGTGGCGTGTCATACTCAAAACCAAGGCCTGTACCTCAAATTTCAAGGTCACACTAAGAGGTCAAAGGTCAAAATGAGTCCTATTTGATAGGACTGTACCTTGTCCGGCCCACATTTCAACCATGCATCATAGGATTTTAAAGAAAATTAGCACAAACGTTCACAATGATGAGGCGGCGTGTCGTGCGTAAGACCCAGGCCTGTACCTCAAATGTCAAGGTCACACTTAGAGGTCAAATGTCAAAATGAGTACTGTTTGATAGGACTGTACCTTGTCCGGCTCACATCTCAACCATGCATCATAGGATTCCCAAGTCAATTGGCACACAATCTCATGTCAAATGTCAAGGTCCCACATAGAGGTCAAAGGTCAAAATGAGTACTGTTTGATAGGACTGTACCTTGCCCAACCCGCATCTCAACCATGCATCATAAGATTTCCATGAAACTTAGCACAAACGTTCACTATGATGAGGCAGCGTGTCACTCTCAAGACCCAGGCCTGTACCTCAAATGTCAAGGTCACACTTGGAGTTCAAAATGAGTACTGTTTGATAGGACTGTACCTCAAATGTCAAGGTCACACTTAGAGGTCAAATGTCAACATGATAACTGTTTGATAGGACTACCTTGTCCGGCCCTCATCTCAACCATGCATCATAGGATTCCAAAGTTACTAGGCACACATGTTCACCATGATAAGGTGGCGTGTCGCGCACAATTCCCAGGCCTGTACCTCAAATGTAAAGGTCACTCTTAGAGGTAAAAAGACACAATGTGCTATCCTTGTCCGGTAGGGGACATTTGTATTGCTTGCAATACGACATTAACTTGTTTGCAAATAGTGTATAGAAAAACAAATACATGTATAGAACATAGTATGAACATTTTCTGTTAATTATAATTATAGTGTATTGCAAAATAATAAACTGGTTTGAAACCTAACTACATGTATGTCCGAGTGATATCGGGTCAAAAGGTAAAAAACCTGAAAGGAACGTGTCAAAAATGTCAATTTTCACAATTCAAGATTATGTTAGTCGTAGAAAAAGATGTATTTTTAGCTCACCAGAGCACAAAGTGCTCAAGGCGAGTTTTGTGATATCCCTTTGTCCGTCCTTCGTTGTCAACATTTGCTTGTTAACACTCTAGAGGCAACATTTTGCATCAAATCTTCATGAAAGTTTATCAGAACAAATATCTCCATCAAATCTAGGCCAAGTTCGAAACTGGGTCATGTGGGGTCACAAACTTGGTCACTAGATCAAATTAAATGAAAATCTTGTTAACACTCTGGAAGCCGCATTTGAGCATGTTGAAACTTTGCCAGAATGTTCGTCTTAGTGATATCTAAGCCAAGTTGGAATATAGGTCATATCGGGTCAAAACCTAGGTCACTACGCCAAATTGAAGGAAAATCTCACACTCTGGAAGCCGCATTTTAAACTTGAGCATGTTGAAACTTTGTCAGAAAGTTTATCTTGGTAATATCTAGGCCAAGGTTGAATATGGGTCATATCGGGTCAAAAACTTGGTCACTAGGCCAAATTGAAGGAAAATCTTGTTAACACTCCGGAAGCCACATTTTTTGCTTGAGCATGTTGAAAGTTTTTCAGAATATTTGTCTTGATGATATGTAGGCTTACTTCGAATATGCGTTTGGTCAGGTCAAAAACTAGGTCACTAGGCCATATTGTAGAAAAATCTTGTTAACACTATAGAGATCGCATGTTTTACTTGAGCAGCTTGAAATGTTGTCAGAAAGTTTGTCTTGATGATATTGCCATTGGCGCTGAATGAATTAAGTCTTAAATTGCCCATTCCTAGATGAGCGATCCGGGGCCTCATGGCCCTCTTGTTTTTAATATTTATCAATTTTGGGGGAAAGGGCACACTTTTACAATTTTGCTTTTTTGCCACATTTTTTTAAAATTTTCCTCTTTAATGAAATTATAGAGATTATTATGTCGTCTGCTGAATTTGTAAGTTGCAATAAACTCGAAAACGATTATAATCAAATACACATATCTATGGCTGTATCTTAATATTACCTACCATTCAAAGTTGATTCTTTCATAATTATAGTTATAAAAATTAGAAAAAAATGAATAATCGTTTTACAAAGTGGGCTTTTTTTACCTGTTCCTTTTAGGTTTTTGGCCTTTTGGTAATTGGTCTGTTAAGTTTTGGTCCTTTCTGACCCCGATTCAGTCCGAGTGACGAACAGATGTGTTTCTTTTACTATCTTCATACATAATTAACTATTTGACAAGCATATATACGTATCATAAACTCCCAGACCTGTGCTCTATAAAAGCAAAGCACTTGGTATGTGTGATCAGTGTAGATCAAGATCAACCTGCATCTCCACGCATTTTAATCATCACGCGTCCATTGGTCACAGAAAAGAAACTTCTAAGCATTGTGTATTCAGATCCAATTACAACAATGCACAGACATAAACTTGTCTACATGTTAACTTGTCTAAACCTTTGCTGTTTGTTTTATACAATATGATATGTTCATGTTAATGTTGTTGTGACTTGTATATCTAGATCTTTCTTGTAATGTACATTTGTGAAGACAGGGCTGATACTCTGTGAATACATGTTAACTTGTCTGAACCTTTATGTTTGTATTTATACAATTTGACATGTTCATGTTTGTTATGACTTGTATATGCAGATCTTTATTATAATGTACATGTGTATGGACAGTACTGAGACTGTTTGGATACATAAACTATTTCTAAACTGTTTTAGGTGGACATCGAAGGATCTAACGAGTCTGTGTGTCTGTACAGTCTGATCAGATTCTTCACTTTATACATTTGTAACAAATTCCCTGATCGCCCGAGACAGCTCATATATGAACGTTATTAGGAAAACGGGTTAATTAGTGTGGGGAAAGTAGCACTTATAGTCGACGTGTTTCAGTTCCCACAATGTTTTCAACATTCATCTGATTGATGGATGGAATTATGTACTTTAATCCATAAATAATCTTTGTATTATGTATATATTCAAGAATAAATCACAGCTTGTCATACTCATGTTTTGTCATTAATTATCAAACCTTTAATTTCTACTGAATGTCAGATCATTTACCTGTACTATCTTGATACAGTCTATCCCTGATACAGATGACATTTCATGCTTCTGCTATTGACAACTTTGGATTTGCAGGGAAAAGATTTATAATGAGAGGAGCTTTACGGTGCTATAAACAGGAGTTATGTTATATCAACGTTTTTTAAATCACCTGTGCACGAAGTACGGGGTGAGATGGTGTGATCACTCAACGTCCGGATTCGTCAAATGTCTGTTCACCTTTTCCTGCAAAAAAACCTCCTAAACCATGCATTCAAATTCAAAATTATTTCACATGAGTGTTCCTTGCGGCATCAGAAATGGGAGAAATGTCAATTTTTTTGGCTAAAGGTTTTGCCCGATTTGTTAAATTAGTTTGCACAAATGTTCCTTGGGTGACCAGTACCAAGAGTGTTCAAATTATTCCAATCCATTGAAAAACATGGCCGCCACAAGGTAGCGGAGCTTGTTTTCCTTATATGTATGTGTATAGTGAAAACTTTAAATTGTTCTTGTCCTAAAGTACTGTCCCAATTTAATATAATTTGACACAACTAATCATGCGCATTAATAGTACCTCAGATAACGTATTCCTGATAAATGCGCATTAATAGTACCTCATAACGTATTCCTGATGCATGCGTATTAATAGTACCTCACATAACGTATTCCTGATACATGCGTATTAATAGTACCTCAGATAACGTATTCCTGATAAATGCGCATTTATAGTACCGCAGATAACGTATTCCTGATACATGCGTATTAATAGTACCTCAGATAACGTATTCCTGATACATGCGCATTAATAGTACCTCAGATAACGTATTCCTGATACATGCGCATTAATAGTACCTCAGATAACGTATTCCTGATGCATGCGCATTAATAGTACCTCAGATAACGTATTCCTGATACATGTACATTAATAGTACCTCAGATAACGTTTTTTTGATACATGCGCATGTATATTACCTCAGATAACGTATTCTTGATACAAGCGCTTTAATTGTACCTCAGATAACGTATTCCTAATACATGCCCATTAATAGTACCTCAGATAACGTATTCCTGATACATGCGCATTAATAGTACCTCAGATAACGTATTCTTGATACATGCGCATTTATATTACCTCAGATAACGTATTCCTGATACATGCGCATTAATAGTACCTCAGATAACATATTCCTGGTACATACGCATTAGTAGTAATGCCATCCCCGCAACACTAAGTGCCAAGGAAAGAAGTTTCTACTATCTGTTTGTTTTTTTTTTAAATATTCGGTTGGAGTCGATGAGGGATCAAGGCCTTGTCTCTCGCTCTCGAAGCGTATGTTCTAACCACTACACCACCGAAGTGATTTCAAGGAAAAGATGAGCGAAATGGCGGACGTCCTAACCACTACACCACCGAACTGATTTCAAAGAAAAGATGAGCGAAATGGCGGATGTCCTAACCACTACACCACCGAACTGATTTCAAAGAAAAGATGAGCGAAATGGCTTTAAATGGAGGTTCAATTTTGCGTAGAAAGGAGCAGTTATAATACATGTTTGGTTTCTATTTCCGAAATGTTATCATCTCCTTAATGGGTTTTTGAGAATCAGGGTTTTCATATATAAATGCTGTGTGTACTATGTATATATAAAAGAATAAATCACAGTTTCTGAGACACATGTTTAAAGATAATTTCCTCCTTTTGAATCGGGGTCAGAAAGGAGCAAAACCTAAAAGGTATAACAACGAAAAAGGACCGGGTTAAAAAGGAACACTTTGTAGAATCCGTATTCAATTTCATTTTAAAGTATTGTTTTTTCTATTTAAAGAAAAAATCGATATACAATTTTAGGTTATATTAAAATGTAAACCAATATATAGTTAGTTTATGCTTATTTAATTGTTCTGTCTATCCCTTTCTCTGATAATGCCGACTTCAAATGACGCATCTTCAAGATACATTGGTGACTAAAGAAGAAACTACATTTGAATTATATATAATATTTTATGTAATATAAAACATAATATATATGGCCATATATGTGTGTATTGGACTTGACTCGTTTAAGAATTTCATCATATTATATATTTGAGTAGAATTTAGTATGTATAGGAAATGTGACTTGATAAAAGTAGATAAAAGAATCAGATAATGTTTCTGGGATTATATATATATATTTTTTTAATTTTCTAATTAGTTCAGCAAATTTATATTAACTCTTATCCCGCTGAATTCAAAAAATTCATGAATAGCGAACGTTGTAGACCAAGATTAGATTAGCATGCTGATCTTCGTGAAACATTACAAGTTGACCTACCTGTAGACTAAGATTAGATGTGTAGGCTGATCTGCGTGAAACATTTCAAGTTGACCTACCTGTAGACCAAGATAAGATGTGTAGGCTGATCTTCGTGAAACATTCATTACCAGTTGATCTACCTGTAGACCAAGATTAGATTAGCATGCTGATCTTCGTGAAACATTACAAGTTGACCTACCTGTATACTTCATAAAACGTGCCCCGGGAAGAAGGGATCATTCTGTGATTGGCGTGCAGCGAAGACCGAGATCAATTTGCACCTCCGTGAAAATTGTTCAGGATCTTTCCTACCCGCCATTCGGTCACCCAAGTAGCCTAGAGACGTCATGAGAACGGATTCTACCACACACTATTAGTCCTGTGATGCCATCTGATCGTAGGCGTGTGATTAATTTTAAACCCTCCCAAGGTCAATGTTCGTGTGGCTCGTGCTAAAAGGTGTTGTAACGCTGGTTTGGAAACTGGACTACAAGTTACTACGGTAACAATAACATTGATAAGATGTATGTTCTGTTTTTATGTTGTTACATTATTATTGTTTTATGTGTATGTACTGTTTTGTGTTGTTACATTATTATTGTTTTAGTTGTATGTACTGTTTTGTGTTGTTACATTATTATTGTTACTCTGATTTATATAGATATCTTGTACTATGTTGAATTGCTGTGCGCAAGATCCTTAACTCCTGTTGATCATTGTTTGTTTTTCAGATATCTCTCTTTGTTGTAGTGTTTGTCCTGATATTTCTGTATCAACTTTGAGCGCGTAGAACACATAAAACATGTAGCTTGTAGCTTATATATTTACTAATACTTGGAAGAAATAAATACGGTCAAAGGGAGATAACCAGTACTTTATATGTTGTTATTCACATTAGTTGCTTCCCTTTATATATCTTTTCTGTAACCTTGCCTTTCTGGGTGAAATTTGCAATTGCATCGTTTATAATTTATATCATTTTCGGTCGGGAGACCACCACACATCTTAAGAGGCTCAAACTTGCTTAGTATTTGCAGAAGTACAGAGTATAAGACCAAAAACTAATGCAAGAAAATGTTGACACTTTTGTACAACGGCTTCCTAGGAGCTACATGCAATTTACTATTAGTCGATGACAAACCAATGTAGGTGCGTGCGAGCTGTTACTTCTGCATGCATTCAGAATGTTTCTTTTTTTCAAATAACTTGGCTCAAATTTTCACCATGGTGCAAAGCCAAGACTTTTAGCTTGGTGATTTGGATCAAGGGTCTAATTTGTGTGAAACAGATAGCTGGTTGAATGATGTATGTCTGTTTTTACATTGGGGAAACTTGATGCGCTTGCAAGAACCAGCAGATTCGTTTGAAGGGCAAGGTCGGTCTTCAAGGTCAAAGCTGTATTTTCAAAACGAGTTATAAATGGCTTATTTTGGCTATAACTTCTACCTGACAAATTATGGACTGGTTAGTTCCCTTCTACCCCAAATGAACTGCATCATTAACGGTCTCTCGGCGGGCAATGACTAGTTCCCTGCCATTGAGATGCGCATTAATAATTTCATCTCTGAATCGTCAAGCCCTCGTCACACTGCACTTGGAAGATGAAGACTTAAAACAGTTGGCATTGTTCTGTCCAACAGTTGCAACAGTTGGCATTGTTCAGTCCAACAGTGAAAACAGTTGGCATTGTTCTGTCCAACAGTGGTAACAGTTGGCATTGTTCAGTCCAACAGTGGTAACAGTTGACATTGTTCTGTCCATCAGTGGTAACAGTCATTATTTCAATTGCGTGGGCAGTCATGTTTGTTTTTACTTTTATTAGGCTTTTAACTTAACATAACCGTGTGACGAAATAGATTAATTTGGTCACGTTACATAATCGGGTGTGACGTAATATTAGAACTACAATTTTACAGTGGTTTTACATTGACGACAAAGAATAGGAATCGTGAATTGTTTTAGTATATTGTTAATTAATACGAAATGGGTCGTTGCGTCGTGGAAATTTAGTGAAAAACGTCAGTCTAAGGGATTGGACTGTTCTCATTTCCGACTGAGTGAGAATTCGGACTGAGAACCTTTAAAGTTGTGGACTATTACAACATAAAATCAACTTTGTGAAAGTCATTTTGAATACTATCAGTCGAACGATTGTCCTCTTAACTCATTTTTATCCTCAGGTGAGTTTAAGAATGAATAAATCCTGAATGATGTAGTTACTAATAACAGGTATTTTTTTCCTGAATTCATTGTTTCGATCTATCATAGTACATATACATTGATCAAGAATATAGTCTCTCAATGTGTCAATGTATATAAAAGGGCAACCTATTGTTTAATGTGTGTTGTAAATGCGTTGATTCATCATCCCCATCATCCCTTGTTTGTTCATAAGTTTTGCAGTATGTTGGTTTCTTTGTTTGGTGTTTTACGCTGCTTTCAACAATTTTCCAGCTTTATCACGGCGTTTCATGTGTAGGGTACTAGTTTCACTGGTCCATTTATCCAGACACCAGCTAACCATAAGTGCCATGGAAAAAGCCATTACTACTATTTTAAAAGCTTTTGGTATGACCCGGCAAGGGATCGAACCAGGGATCTCCCGCACCCGAGGCAAACCACTACACCACCTGGGCGGTGCAGTATGGTGGGAATTCATCTCCTGTCACAAATAAAAGCGTGCATATATGTGCTAATAGTATTAAATGAAATTGAGCAAATTGTGTGAAGTCTTTATAAGTTAGTTGACCGATACTACATGCACAGTATAATCTTATTTACTTTCACTACTCATCACAAAGGTTTATGCCTGGCATAAAATAACGAAATACTTCGCTACATGCGTATACATACGAGCGTCTTCTGCTGCAGCGAAGTTTAGGTCTGACCGTTTCTCACTTACATCACAACTACACCAGACGACTTTGACATTATCTAGTTTCTGCTTTTGCCAAACTGTTTTCAAACGTCGTCTGCTGCAGAGGCGTAATAATTCGCCTACAAGCTAGAAAGCGTTAATTAGATAGGTATAAATCTCACTCTAGAGTGCGGACCAGCAGAGGCGACATAATGCGTCTACAAGCGAGAAAGCGTTAATTAGATAGGTATAAATCATACTCTAGAGTCCGGACCAGCAGAGGCGTCAGAATGCGTCTACAAGCAGGAAAGGGTAAATTGGATAGGCATCAATCTTACTCTAGAGTCCGGACCAGCAGAGGCGTCAGAATGCGTCTACAAGCGAGAAAGCGTTAATTAGATAGGTATAAATCTTACTCTAGAGTCCGGACCAGCAGAGGCGACAGAATGCGTCTACAAGCTAGAAAGCGTTAATTAGATAAGACATAAATCATACTCTAGAGTCTGGATCAGCAGAGGCGTCAAAATGCGTCTGATGTGTGATGTATTGGTGAAAAGGCTTGCTTGCTTCATTCGCGTTCTTGACATAAAGAGAAAACATCACTTAGAGAGGTTATTTAACCCTTTCCCACATACAAACGCTTTTCGACGCCTCTGCAACGACTTTTGACAACAAAGTGGTAAATGAAGAAATCGCTCATAAATGAGCAATTACTCCTTTTGTCACAATGTTTTCAACTCTGTTCAATAATTATACTGTCAATAAGTGTTTCATAGTTTTTGTCTAGATATGTTCAAGGTCGTCTGCTGCAGAATTTTTGTATGTGGGAACGGGTTAAAGATATGGGTCCTGGTACATCCAAAGGCAATGCCTCTTTGTGTCATACATTTCGGCTGCTGTATATGGCTCAAGTTTAATCAATTCCCACATATAGACGCCTCTGTAGCTCAAAACGAGCAATTTCTCCTTTTGCAGCAATGTTTTCACCTTTTTTTAAGTAATCATACCTTCATTTATAAAGAGTTTTCCTATTTCCACCTAGAAGTTTTCTAAGTCGTCTGCTGCAGATGTGTTGTATGTGGGAAAGGGTTAAAGAAAGTTGTGTTTCATTATTAGTCGCCGGGCAGAAGCCCGCGACTTCTATTTTTAATAGGTTTTCGGAAATCACATGGGAGGGGGGATTATTATTAGAAAGAAACACATTTAGATGTCTTGAACATATTACAATTGTGTTTGTTTAAAAACACTAAGTAATGACACATCTAAAATGAAATAAATATTCCGATGTTTTAGGTATTTTCAGTTTTTTTATTTTGACTCTCATTTATGTTTTGTTGTTTTATTTACGAAGACAAAACAGTCCCTATTAGCTAGACTGGTATACTTTATGTTTACACTATATACTACATGTACTCAAAAGGCGATAACTACAAACCTTTACGTCGCAGTCTAATTTGTTTACATACGCGCACCTGCTTGAAGCGTGACTCGCGAATACCAACTGCGTAGATCAATCTCCTTTGCAGAGAGCCGTCTCTTTACACTCACTTACAAATAGTAAATCGTAGGTGATTTAAAATGTTTATTTGGTTCGAAACAAATGAAGAAAAGAACAAACCGAGATAAAAACTAGTTTTAATAGAAAAATTACTTTGAACGAACACTCTCTGCCTATAAAGAGAGTTTCAAGAACGACACCTCTGCGAATAAGAAAGAATCGGGTCTTTCGTACAAAATTATTTCGTCTTTGACAATTTAAATGTGTCATTTAATTCCCTAAAGGCATATTGCTTCCGATCTGCATATTGGTATGGATCATTAACACAAGGGCGCTCATCATAATATAATTTTAAAACATGAGTAGTTTTGTTATTTTCATTATAAAAAAGGAAAGAAAGAATTAAAATAAATTAACATGTTGTAGGGCTCAGTTTATGTTCGAAATTAAGTTTAAATTATACAACAATTTCAATGAGATTTAACTGTTTAGTTGATATTATATTTCGAATGTGGTCTAATTTATAAATATTGGACTACATTTCAACATTTGTTAAAGTATGATATAATTAGGATGCCAAGCTAATATCATTTTGAGAAAAAGAGGAAACTCAGCGATTTAACCCTTAACTCATTGTTTTAAAAGTATATTGATGCAAAGGTGTTCACTGTTGACTTTAATAGAGGAAAGGTAAAATGATGTGCTATTGCATGCAAATCCTAAATTGTCTGTTTTGTGGTTTTATTGAAAAATGATAAAATTCAAATATTCTGACAAACATCTTGAAAAGTGTAATTCACAAATCTTATAATTATTCCTTAATGAAAGCACTGTATACATACTAAGACTAATGATTGGCAAGATTTCTCATTTCCATTACTGTTTATGATCAATAATTAGTTGGTTGTGTGTCTAGTCAACCTACTTTGGAATGGAGATTGATCATAAACAATGAAAGGCTTCAATTATCATTCACTTCGTTGACAAAACAATGCAAGTTATGATACATTTTCACTTGACCCCACCCCTGATGTTCGAATATGCCCCTCAGTTGATAACTGTTTATTCAACTACTATAATGTTAGTGTTATGCATAACTGCACTATGGATATCCGGCGACATTGATGCATTGCATCAACTTTCTCTTGTAATACCTTTATACACGGTTTGTTCCCGGAACGCCTACTCGATTTAATCTCTACCTGGTCAAAATTGAGGATTAGGGGGCCTTTTAAAGGGAAGTTATAAGTGATAGATTTATGTGGACTTAATTGATAAGATAATTGAACATGGTCAGATTTTTCTTTTATAAACAAAAAATATTATTTTGTATGTATTACGCTTCAATCTGAATTTAAACACTTCAAAACTTTTACAGTTGAAAAAAAAAAGTTATTTGGATGAAATATGATTGAAACGTATTGTTGAAAATGGGGCAATGCATGTTAAAAGCGAAGGCTACTTTCCCCACAACAATTTCAAGTGGTACACTTTCTAAAAAGGCAACAGGTTAGGGAGCTTATTCTGTTAGCATGAGTTTGATTTTCGTCTGCACTTGTGATCGGTTTTAAAACTATTTAAACTACATAAACAACTACACAAAATAATACAATTTAAACTATTTTTATTTGTTATCATATTAATCAACATAATATAGAAAATGAGTATTTGTAAACATTCTTGTGTATGCATAGCACAGATAAAACATATACATATATACAACAGCACATGATATACATTAGATAGATGCTATTTTCACACAGGTAAGCTCCCAACTAGATGAGTTGGGTTGCTGAAACCACATAAGTCATTAAATCAATCACTCCTGTTTGGTATCTCTCTTTGAGAACTATCAGGCGACGATCAATGTTCAGGTACCGTTGGGGGTGTGGTCTTGTAGTTCCACCTGCAGCTTTCTGATTTCTGTTGATATCGTTGCAGTTCTGAACGTCTTTAAACATCTGTATGGCCATGAATATATTAGGGTGGGCATGTTGGGTTTTTAGTTTACTGTTTTGTTTGTTTGGAGTTTAACGCCGCTTTCAACAGCTTTGGTCATATCACGGCGGTCAGTGCACCTACCCATGTTTTCCTGGCTTTCCCACACCAGTACTTACACAACATTCTTTCGAAGCCACTGACTACTTTCTTACATAGATCAGAGGTGAGAGGCAATGGAAAACATCGCCCGAAAGAATGTCGCCGCAACCGGGTATCGAACCCGTGACCTCCAGATGACGAGTCAGATACGCTACCAATTGAGCTACCCGGCCTGTGACATCCTTCAACATTAATAGCTATCACACTGTAAGAACATAAAGCTTTAATTTAAAGGGCAAATATTTTGTGTGTTTGAATGATATTTTGTTTGTGCTACATGTTAAAACCAAATTAAATACAAATTAATAATGGATTAAATTTAAGTTAATTATTAATTCATTAATAGAACTGTAAGAACGTAAAACATGATAATTATATTTACCAAATTTACTATTTAAATATTTAATACTTTTATCAAAAGTTTATAAAAAAGAGTTCCAAAGTCATCTACAAAATAAATCTATAATTTACCCTTTACAAGGCCTCCTAATTCCCCGATACACTTTAAGTCGAGTAGGCGTTCCGGGAATTATACACATCGTTGAGATGATGTTTTACATGATGATAGACGATCGTACGTGTGTGTGCCATTGAGAGGTTAATCAAAGCGCTGAAAGCGCTAATGGTATTGGGGCATATGTAAGTTGAAAACATATGGCATAGATCATATGGACAAACATTGTTGAAACAATGAAACAATGACCTTTAAACAAACCAAACCAAAAATGTTTGAAGCAACACATATTGCCTGCCAATAACATATACCTCATTTGTCAAAGTTTTACCCTTTTCTTGTATAAACAAAATATCGAAGAACAAAAGATTGACAAAAAAACCGAGCAGCTACCCTTAATTAAAATATTTCTAGTTCAGAAATCACTAAAGATCCACAATGTATATTGTAATCATGCTGATAAATGAAAGACAATCGAAAGCATGATAGAGTTATGTTTCTTTTGCACTGTACAATTGCAGCTCTGAGTTTCCTATACACCAAGTCTTAAATTGATATATTGGACATATATTGAGACAATAACCGAAGAAATGAAAAAATTGAGTTTACACCTAAAAACAGATTAGATTTGACGAAGTACAAAGCTTGGGGAAGCACTCATTAACGAAAAAGGGAATTTCACGGAACGCATGTGTTGCATATAATAAGTGAGAACATGGAAAAACAAAAATATACACACTCCAAACGCAGCATGCTAAATTTATGGTAATGGTGCACTGCACATCTGTAGGTCATAAGTTACCTACAAACCAAGTTTGAAATTGATACAATGAAAGTTAATTGAGACAATCGCTGAACTAAATAACGAAAAATGGAGATAACTGAAAAAACAGACCAGAGTTATGTACCTAGTACTTTGCCGTTCTCCTGATCACACGGGTATAATTGTGACCACTTTGAAATAAATCTGCCATACAGAAACAACGTGTTAACCAATACATGCAATCCATGACGGACGGACGAATGCACATTCAGGCAGACAGCCGGCCGGACGCCGGATTATACCTCCAAGCTTTACAGACAGAGACAACTCATAAAGTATTGATTACAGAAGACTGGTTCGATGCGTCAAAACACGTCAGCTTAGATTATGGTATTTGTAAAGTATTTGCAATTTAATTGTATTTCCGAAACGGGACCGGACCGTCAAGGTTAATTTTCAAAAACCTATTTAGACTACATTTCTAGTTTATTTGTCAACAGATACATCTAGGACTATATTACACGTTGATGAACGTTGAGTCTTCAATTAACGCAAATGCATTATACATTATAATTTTAGTCCCAAAATCGCTAGAAGCTTCTCAATTATAAAATAAATAATGACCTTGCGGTTATAACTCGGATGTATTGACAATTTCGGCCAAATTTCTTTTCGACGTTTGACAAAAGTCAATGCGACATGCGTCATTCGTCTTTCACCAATGGGCTAAGTCTATGTGGAAACGCAGCCAGTTGCTTGGGAAGATTGTTGTGAGGAGTACTGGTTTGAGAAAACCAGGAAATACATTTGTAGGTGAACTGGCCGCCGTGATATGACTGAAGAAATGTTAAAAACGGCATTAAACCCCAATCAATCAATGTTGAAATTAACTTTTCTATAATTTGTAGATTTAATTTTTATTTCCTAGTAGGGTCTACATACAGCGACACATGAGAATATTCAACACAAAACGCGACCTGTTTTACCAACAATTCCCCAGTAGCGGTGAGACCGTTTGTAACATTATTTCATGGCATGTATACACAGTAGGACCTCTCTCTTTGGACGAAATATGTTGTAACAAGTTTGTTTACAGTATTCCTTAACCTTGACCACATAGACTAAATATACAGCAAACAACATTGAACTAAGGCATAACTATTGACCTGAATTAATAAAAGTATGATTTTGAATAGTGATGAAAACATTGTGGAAAAAGACAAACTTGTTGATTATCATTCATCTGTTAAGGTTAGTCAAATGTGTCTAAAAGGGGCAAAGGTTAAAATAATAACTGTAGACAAATGTTTTCGTTATCTAGGTTATAGAAACACATTGATTCATGTTTCAAAGCATTGTTTGAAAAGGAGGAATTGCTCATTGTCAGCAATTGCTCCGTTTGCAAATATACTTTCAATATTTGTTTGTAACTAAGTAGCTATAACGGGAACGGTTCAACCCTTTCCCGCTTACAGTCGCTTGTTGACGCATGTGCAGCAGACGGCTGCAGAATTGTTTATCATGACCCATTTCCTCTTTTTTTCAATGAAAGTACAATAATTGAATAAAGTTGAAAACATGGTGACAAAAGGAGAAATTGCTCGTTTTGAGCAATTTCTTCTTTTGTCTCCACGTTTTAGAAAAGCAGTCTGTTGCACAGAGGCGTCGGACATCGTCTATATGAGGGGCTTAAAGATAACGATACTACCATTGAATAGTGTGTTTGTGCACGATAGAATGATCGGAGGGCGACATCACACTTTATTATTGTGAAAGAGTTTTAAAGTTGGGCGGTATGATTTAACAACTTGGGTATTTAATGTGAGTGGTTTTGTACAAGATTTTAATCACCAGAATTATTCAAATTTGGGGGAAATGTGAAAGCCTTTGGTTTCAGTGACCTTTTTTTAATATTTAAACTTATATAGATATATTAAGTGTTCTATATACGGAAGTGTGTCTGCCTTTCAATAACTGTTCCTCCGGATTATTGATCAAAAGGTATGTTTTATCTTCATATTAATATGAGTCGTCGTTAAGAAATGGAGTTTTTCTTGAAATATTAGAATAATAATTCTGTGATTAAATAAGAGTAATCTTTTCACTTTCCAGTACCATAAACATTTACATATTGATCGTTTATGCTTCATTTTAACTAGGTAGCCATACCCAGTAGGTCAAAATTTGTACATTTTCATGACTTTTAATTGATAGTTTTTCAACATTTACTGCCAAAATAGTTTTGAACTACTTCTTACTTACTTTGTTGTCACTATTTGCAGAAGTTTAAACATTTTAAAAGTTTGATCTCCATCTGGAGTTCAGCACCTTTAAAATCAAATGAGGACTTAGATAGAAATCAGCTCATGACTCCGTACTTCTTGAAAACCGTGAATGATAGACGAACAGTACACATATTAAACTGCTCGGATGCGCAGGTCGATCTGAATCACCACTGTTCGCAACTGATTCAATTTTGTAGAGAACAGCTCATCTATTCATTGTATGAGTACCAATTCCTGAAATCTGCATTTAATACCAAAACATGCAGCCTTTGTTATACATGTTGCATGCATTGAGTCAAAGACCTAATAACACTGTGTTATTAGGTCTTTGATTGAGTTATCAACAAGTGTCAACGATATATTTTTAAAACGCAATGCATATATATATATACTAGTCGCGGATTCTCAACACTATTCTTATGATAAAATTTAAAGTGACAATCAGGGAAAATACAAGGAAATGTCTTTTTTGTATTTTCAAGCACATAGCAGTGTCGATAAATGAACGGAATTATTTTAAAATGTGTCATCCAGGTAAGTACGCTAATTAAAACCCACATTGTGTTATTAGCGACTCGATCAGAACAATATTTATCAGAAAATTTAATATATAAAATCATGTCAATTACTTTATTTGCACAAAAGAAGAACATTTCTGTTAACGATCACAAATTTTGATATAAATAGATAGATACCGGTGGATTCCGGTATTTATCATTGAAGGTCAGATGGAAGTAATTCATTTTCCATGTTCGACCATCATAGCGTTTTGGGCTATGGTTCTTTTCAAACAATCCAAATAACCCAGAAACCTATATTCAAATAAAGTCTATTAAAAACACTTGCAATTTAGAAAAATAATTATTGTCCAATGGGAGACCACTCGCCGATCCGAATTGCTTCAAATCAAATTGTTTTGATTGGTATCCTGCTTTCAATAAGAAATTGAAATTTAGTGAGAGGGTACCAGTAACAGTCTATATTGGGATCCACCCACCTTATGGCGGATAGTCACCAACCCCACTGAGACACGGCTATTTCATCTTATTATCTGTTATATTGCAGGTAAGTGTAGTTGTTTTAGTATTTAACCTTTTGTTAGTGGATAAAGAGAGATCAAGTGAAACATTTCGATGATGAATGTGTTTTTATGTCAGTTTACAAAATATTTCAAAACCGAAAGTGGAGGGTTGGATGTCGAATAATAATATCCTCACTTTCCAACATGTTGACAAAGGAGAAACGACTCTCATGAAGAGATGAGAACCAAGAGTGGTGAAAGTTGTTGGAATTTCTCATGGATTCGTGCATTTTTCAACCACATATTCATTAAACAAGGTCACTCAGTATTTCATATGTTTATATCTTGTTTATAGCATACGACAATATGAGCAATTCCCCTTTTGCCATAATGTTTTTAACAATATTCAATTATAAAACTTTCCTTTTTTTTTTTTAGATATTTTCAGCATATTTGTCCAATTATTTTCAAAGTATTTGGCTACATACATGTACTAAAACTTGGAGTTGAGCCATGATAATGATTAATGATATCGGTCCAGGAGTAGTTAGTTTGAATTTCAGCTAGGCCATTAAATCTTTCCCATGATTGAGAAAAGTCTTTTGTGTCCAGTTGCGTTGGTCTTTCACCAATGGGCTTAATAGCAGTGTATTTTCTCACTTTTTTGTGACCAGGGCTAGGCCCCTTTCAATTGTGAAAATAGTGACATGAAAAATGTGATGAAAGGCAGATTTTGTGAAATGTAGGTCTACTTTTGAGAAAAAAAGTGTCTTGATTGTGAATGGGGCCCAATGTCGGCCCACATTTGGGTTAAGAAAAAACATTGAATAGTGTGTGTGGGATGGTAGCCAGTTGCCTGGGAAGAATATTGTCTGTTGTCCTGGCGAGAAAAAGATGAACTGACCAACGTGATAAAACTAAAATTAATGTTAGATAGGTTAAACTCAAAATAATCAATGTGTTAATGCGAAAAGGTTTATAAATATTAATTTTTTATACAGGAAAACCTTAACTGCATTTAATACGATGTTCAAGATATCTTAAGGTTAATCCTACATGTGTCACAGTGATAAAAAAGGGTCCTTACTTAGTTCGCTCAAAACAAAACAACAACACTACTCTATGTTGTGCGTACAGGGAGACGCGTGTATTGGCAGTCGACACACAAATATACATATATACAACATATTTTTGTAATAAAAGCATAATAGCAATGTAAAAGAAATACATGTATGTACCGGTACTCAGACATCAGTTACTGCGTATGGCCGACTCGCCCAGGAACAACCAGAGATAAAACTAATAGTAAAAACTCATGCCATGAAATGTTGAACCCCATTTGCGGTATTAATCCTTATTTAATAATGTATGAGTATACTCATATGTATTGAACTTTAAGTTCTCTCTATGAATAACTTATTAAACATAACTGAAATAAGATAAGTCTAATAACGATTTCCAAACAGAAATAAAAACATTATTCCCTTCCAAAATAATATATAACGTGTGATTTTATTTCCATTTCGAATATCTTACATGGGATATAACCAAAACATATCAAATTTTGAATTTTAAAGATGCGACTGCCTCTGTCGATTGTCTCGCTAGAAGTGAGTTCTCGAAACGCCCGAGCTATAAATAGCTATCGCACATACATCTCGTGCGTATACAAAAAACGGTTTTGTAGCTTCTCTCCGTGAGGACAAAGGTACTCAGCTATACGTTGTACCGTCGAGTACCAGCAAGTCCTTACTTAGTTCGCTCAAAACAAAACAACAACACTACTCTATGTTGTGCGTACAGGGAGACGCGTGAATAGACATACAAAGTTTAGGGGTGTTAACAAATTAAAATTTTATACTAATGTGTTTGTAAATAATATTTCTATAAACTAAAGGTTCAAAACCTTAGTTACAGACAATCTGTTCTCAATGCAATCCTTTATATAACCATCCTTAGCTATGTCAGTTTTCTGGCGATCATGCCTTTTCAAACACCTTTCAGATATAACTGAACTATTTGCTGCAGATGTAACCCCGCTTGCTCTCAGGGAATGGGTACCCAATTTTAAATCCGGTGCAACCAGTTTAAGTTTCTTAACTATAGTTTCTCTAGCTCTGGTATACCTTAATTGATTATTTTTATACTCTATTTTTTTAACAGAACCCCGGCTTAAATAAATAATCATCCGATGATGAAGAGATACCGGCTGCATTCATATATCTATATAACAATGATAAAGGACACGCTTCTGAAACACCTTTGCAAATGACAACTTCCGATCCGTCTCTGTAAATGTCTGTTTAACTTTTTCTTATCTTTATGACTACGTAATCTTCGTTGAAATGAACATCGTTACATCGTAATTCGGATACTTCGCCAATACGAAGAAAACCGGTGTATGCTAACATGGTCATACACAAATCTCTCAAGTCTAAAACGTTGGTACAATCAGTGTACATAAATTCTTCAACATATCAGAAGTTAAAATGTCTTTCTTTTGTACTGGTTTCGAATTGTTACACTTGGCATATTCTAATAAATGTTTCACAATGCTACTTTCAGTCGGATCAACAAGATCGTTAATGGTATGTGCCCACTTAATACCGTAATATGCTGACGTAATTACACTAACTGATTTCCCCTCGTCCAAAAGCGACGTGAAATACATGGCTACGCTTATTGGCAGCGCGGGCTTTGACACTAACAAATGCTGAAAACAGAATCTTTCAAACAAAACAAAACAGTTTTTGTACTTTTTGATCGTATTGTCTGTCCTTGATTGAAGAAGATATGAAGATATCCCGCCATTCTTTCCGCAACTGATGTTCGCGTATCGATCTGCACTCCTGCCTTATCTAACTTACATTTTAGGGTTTTCTTCAAACCAATACCAACATATCAAATGTCAATGGGTTTTTAGCAAAACAACCGTTATTTCCTAAACCTGAAGAAACAATGTTTGTTCGACCTAGATTTACAAAATCTTTCACTAATAGCTTGAATTCTCCGTTCTCATTAACTAGTTGTGGCCAAAATGGCGCACTCTTCCATTTTGGTACTATCAAAGTACTATTAGCCCTTTCTCTAAGAATCTTTCCAATGCATTTTGAAATAAATCTTGGGGGAGGAACCAGCCAATTTCTATCGTCACTCCACGATTGCTGAAAACAATCAACAGCCTCTGTTCCTGGTACCCACCATCTTGAATGAAACCTGATACATTTAGTATTCAAATGGGAAGCAAATCTATCAATCGAATGGGAACCCCATTTTCTATCTAAACTGTTATAAACAGTATTAGCGATTTTCCATTCATCGCAATCGTAACATCTACTAAGGTAATCTGCTTTGACGTTTTCGCGCCTTGGAATCCATTCAGGACAAAGCACAATGTTTTCTTTATCACATACAAAATTCAAGTTTACAGCAATATTTTGAATTGCAGAAACACGACTGCCATTAAGCAGAACTGAAATAACATTTGTACTGTCGCAATATACCTAGACCAAGGAATTTTGTAAAATGTTCGCATATGAACTAACGATGCGATATATTGATTCCGCTTCTCTCCAAGTCGAACTTTCGTTGTGCTCAGAAAATGACCATAAACCGACCATTTCAGAGTCGAACTCTAAGTCCGCTTCCGGGGACAACTTTACTTCCAAAGAATCCACATCCGGGAATCCTAAATCGTACTCGATATCACGAGTTTCGGTCACGTCCGGGACCAGGCAATTTGTCTCAAAATCTACTTCCGGGGATCTTTGCCTCACATTTATACCTGTATTAAGATATATTTTCTCGGGTATGTCATTCAATGTCTCGTAATCATTTATATCTAGAAATGGTAATTGCAAATTTTCCGTGAGGTTCACGCACCGACTTACATTAGGTATCTCCCCAGTGGGTAAATATTCTAGATAACCGCCATAACCTGTCCCACTGGCATCTGAAAATAGGCTATAATTGCATAATCGGCCTTCTTTAATGGGTTTTCCACGCTCATTTAGACAGACTAAATTTGTGTTCCAGAACTTTAGCTCAGTAACTACTTCAGGTGTAAGTCTTAATGGTGCGTTCCAGCTAGCTTTTGAATCAATACATTTGTACATATACCTAGTCATCAATCTGGTCTGTCCACAAAAAACACTTTGCATGGATACAATCTGACCGATTAAGTTTGCCAGATATTTAACATGAATCAGAAACATAGTTTTGGACTTGATCTCCTTCAAAATAATCTTTACTTTGCAATGAAGCCTTTCTATCGTTTCTTTGGCATAGATAGCCTGTTATTGTACATGTATGTCTAAATCATGACCTAACCATGTGACCCTCAGTATAGGTATCCAATGACACTTCTCATGAGCCAACAAAACCCAAATGCGAGTAATGTTTGCTTTGTAAACTCACTGGACCAAATAGCTTTTTCATAGCTAGCGTCTCCGCCTATCCCGTCATCTAAAAACATAATGACTTTATGACCTTTGCCCCTTAAAAACTTCACCTCAACCCTTAAAACGTTTTGTAAATATATGACCTGCCGTTTTTATACCGAACGGAAGAGAATTGAAAACGAAATACCTCGTGTTACCGTTGTATTTACAACTAAAGCCAAGAAAAGTTCTATGCTCCTGGTATATATCAAAGGGTTTACAACATAAGGAGGACTCGATTCGCCATTCAGGCGAACTATCGAGAACAAAGGCCCGTAGGAAAGATTCAAGAAAGACTAAAAATAGCTTACCTGAGGTAGTAATCAAGACACGTGATTTGAACCTTGAAGTAAAGGCGGGAAAATAAAACTAAAAGCCCGTGAATACAATAGATATTAAAATAGGAATTTTAAGTAGTTTGGACCCTAATTTAGTGACTGTTTATCCAGTAAGTAACGGCCTCGTTCTGATATTCATGAGTAATGAGCTACGTCATCTCTGTGGAGCCCTTTTGGAGTTATGCAGACGATAAAATTTGGATTAAACTTTAACTTCCCTCCTTCGTCGGTAAGTCTTGTTTAATCATTCTATTAAAATTACACTTTCTGGTACCATTTTTAAAGGTAACTTGTAACCGTTTTCAACAGTATCATGTACACTATCAGTGGCTTCTTTCCACTTCTGTAATTTAGCCTTTAGCCTGCCAACTGGTGATATAACTTTTAATTCATCTTTTTCCGCTTTTTCCAAACAGTGTACAACACTTGTTAAAGACCGACCGGCTTTATTCTGAATTATTGCCGAAGTATTGATACTGTATCTTATTTTGCGATGCATTTCCCTGACAATCAGGCGAGTCCCTCCAATGGCCTGGTTTACCACAATCAAAACAAAGCCCAGGTCTGCGGGTAGGCTGTGCAGGAGACGGCGTCGACGTCGTTGATACATTGTTAGCCCCTTTCCGATATGGCCAAGCCTTCGATGTCCGACCTTTCTTCGTCTTTTCCGCTTTCAACTTTTTGGAAGCTCTAGCCTCAGCCTTGTACATGCGTTTCTCATCATCGGAGTCACTGGCAAGAGGGTTGGCCTCATACTCGGTTACCACCCGCCATCCAAATTCTGAGGAATCGGCTAATCTGATTTATTTCTGCCTGTGCGCCACTAAACTCTTGGCTGAAATATAAAAAGATCTTTCACAAATACTGAATTTAAATCGTGTCACTAGTACCGACAACAATCAATAACCTCGGCCCTTTCATAAACACCTAAATAAGGTTATTTAACCTGAACAGCTGAATAAATAAACTACGCGGTAGGTACACTACCGTTAAACCATTAAGTTTAAGAAATTAAGCCAAAATAATGAATATCTTTTAAAAAAATGTACATTCTGCTATCCTTTGTCGACATTCAAATTGTTTGTCAACTTGCAGCAAATGGTCAAATTCTTCTAGAGCAACATTGACTTTCGAGTTGAATTTAAACTGCTCTTCATTAGATTTACGTTTAAACGAATGCCCACTTATTATGTTGCTAATCTGTGATAATTGATGACAATTAGAAGTCCCGCTTATCTTTTCAAAAACTTGCTGGCTATAATCTCCGATTTATGCGCCTGGAGTGACACTCTAAGTCTTTCGTCTATCAGTTGCTGAATACTGCCGCTTGAATTCGGATCATCTTCCATGATTTGTAATAAAAGATGCGACTGCCTCTGTCGATTGTCCCGCTAGAAGTGAGTTCTCGAAACGCCCAAACTATAAATAGCTATCGCACATACATCTTGTGCGTATACAAAAACCGGTTTTGTAGCTTCTCTCCGTGAGGACAAAGGTACTCAACTATACGTTGTACCGTCGAGTACCAGCAATACTCTTTAGTGGTGGAAGAAAGATTTTCTGCGTAACCATAAACTATTTCAACTGTGCTTTACAAAAACAAACCGTAGGACTTTTGCAACCATCTGCCTTTTTAGATCACCTGTGTCAAAGTTGTCCATTTGAATCACTCTGTCTGTCTTCTGTTGTTAACTTTTAGCTGCAAACAACATCTCTTACAAAACAACTTTCTTTCAAAATTGTTCCAAAAAAAATAATATATATATTATTAATATACACATACATGTAGAACGGCAAAATTCATAAACTTTAAAATTCTTTTCCTCTGAATCCTTTGGCCTTATCCCAAGATGATTAGGATTGACCATCTCCAAATATTGATCAAGCCATATTGGAAGATTAAAAAACATGGTGACACCAGGCCACACCAGAAAAAGAAAATGACATAACTTTCCGTTCTTATAAAAATAAGATGATTAAGTAGAAATGTTCCTTTGGTGAACCTCTACCTTAATTGTTCAAACCATATTAATTTATTGAAAACAAAGCCAACACAAAAGGGGTAAAATGAACTTTTAGCTTCAAACATTTTCTCCTAAACCACTGAATCCCACTGAACTATTTTCAACCAAATTTTACAGGAGTGTTTCTATAGATTGGAGGGTCTCTTTCAAACTTGTTCAAAAATTTAAATACCAAACCTTTTAACTCTGAATCGGCTTGTCTTATTCCAAGATAATTAAATAGAAATGGTTCTTCAGTGAACCTCCACCTAATTTGTTCAAACCATATTAATTTGTTGAAAACATAGCCATCAGGGGGGAAAAAAGGGGTAAAATGAACTTTTAGCTTCAAACAATTTCTCCTGAACCACTGAACCATTTTCAACCAATTTTCACAGGAGTGTTCCTATGGACTGATGGAGCTCTTTCAAACTTGTTCAAACATTTAAATACCCAAACTTTAAACTTCGAAGCTGCTTGTCTTATTCCAAGATAATTTAGTAGAAAGAGTCCTTGGGCGACCCTCTGCGAAAGTTGTTTAAACCATATTGATTGGTTGAAGAATGTATCAGGCAATGGCAGGGAACATCAGAAAAGGGGTAAATTGAACTTTTATCTTCAAATGACATCATTTTCCTTAACAACTAAGCCGATATTAACCAAACTTCACAGGAATGTTACTTTGGTACTCCACTTTCAAAAAATGTGAAGGTTCAATGCCTAATTACAATTGTCCATTACTCATCAGGTATTTAATTTATAGTGTCCACTCCTTGCAGTTTCAATCCTACGTAATCAAATTTTCTTTGATATTAGCAGTAACCTGGATATACCGGTATAACTTGCCCCTATGCCATCACTCAGGTGAAAGATTTAGGGCCATCTTGGCTGACTTGTTTAATTTTGTTTCAATGAGTCGCAAGTCATTTTGAAAAAGATAACTTGCTTGGTAAATTGCTAAATTAGGATATTGATTTATCCCTTTCCCACCTGCAGACGCATTATGACGCAATAGCAGAAGAAGTTTTTTGAAAACATTGTGGCTCAAGGTAAAATTGCTCATGATGAGAAATTGCTTGGGCCACAATGTTTTCAACTTCAGTTAACAATTAATGATTTTGTCATTTTGTCACTATGTTTTCAAAGTCGTCTGCAGCAGATTTGCTGTAAGTGGGAGAGGGTTAATCCCTTCCAACATATTACAAATCTGCAGCAGACTACTTAAAAAATAAAACACAAAAGCAAAAAAAGATTGAAACAATTTAAATGAAAGAGGATCATAATTGAATTAAATTGAAAACATTGTGGCAAAAGTTGTCTGCTGCAGAAGCGTCAGAATGCATTTGTATGAGGGGATGGGTTAAATAAAATAAAATAAATTTAGCAGAAAGAATATTGATAACAGGGTTAACATCACTAATAACACTTTTCTCTGGTGCCAATGAATTTTAAAACATTTTGGAAATAGGAGAAATTCATCAATAGCTTTTTTACCAGGAGAGTTTGCAGCTAAAGCTCAAGGAAATAATGCTCAGGTATGTATATATGTTTGTTCAGGCTTTGGAATGGGGCCCAATATCAACTCCAAAAAGGCCCGAACCATAACAGATCAGATCAACATTATTTGTGCACTTTGATCTGGATTTGCACTTTGTACCAACTAGTCAGTTTTATTAAATTTTGTATATGAAGCATTTGGATTAGACTATGGTACATTGATGACTTTGTCTACGTTTTTAGCTCACCTGAGCACAAAGTGCGGGCTGAGCTATTGTGATCAATCACCATCCGGCGTCTGTCATCCGTCTGTCCACAATTTCTTTTAAACAACATCTCTGAAACCACCGGGCCAATTTTCATGAAATTTCAAAGAAATGTCTCTTGGGTGGTCTTTTTTCAAAGTATTTCAAAGAATTTAATTATATCAGGGACACTATATTACAGGGATATGAAACGCGTGCGGTTACATCAGCCTTATCAGTAATATGTTCGCCTCGCTTCGTACAGGTGTCGGCCATTTTGTTTTACCCATTCCGGTAGATAACGGCATTAACTTGGGTAAGATAACGGTTACTTGCGCGTAAATACGACTGTTTTCGTTTATTCCCTCTCGCTTTCAGGTACCAGGGACACACAATATAGACTCCTTGCATTATTATTTCAGCTATATCAGCCACGATTCTCCGACATAAATCATCGAAATTCTTTAAAAAGTACCAAACGAAGTAAATAACCATTTGCCGTTTTAAGAATTTATGATTCATGAGCATTTTTTCCTTTTAAAAACATTTTTTGGCTTTTATTTTAATCATAATTACATTTACAATCTTATAAATAGATATATTTGCAAAATGTATTTTCGAGGATGATTTCGAATTTGTCTGCTGCAGAATTTAAGAATGTTGAGAAGGGTTATATGAGAAGACTTTAATTGCCAATTAGCCTAAGTCCCTACATGTATGCACAATAAAGGGGTTATAAAACCAATTAATTAGTGTGTTACCAACACACTTGTGAGAAGGCCGGAAATGACTGCATAATGTTACATAACATAAGTCACCCTGACTTCTGGTAACAGTGTGATATGGTAGACCTCTTTAGAATTGCATATATTTTATTGCTTGGGACAATTCAATCAAGAGATAATCCCATGTTTTCAATAACCAACTATTCCGTTATCAATCAAAATATTTTATAATTATCAGTTATTGTTTTTATTTCACAAATAAAAACTTTAAGATACAAACAGAAATGTATTACACTTTTGATTATCTGCTTCTCATATTTTGACCAAGTTACAATCATCTGGCATTATATATATACTTTTATCAGGGATTATTATACTGCTCAAAGTATGCAGTTGCTACATACTTTGAGTAATAGTAAATTCACTACTGCAGAGAGGATATATTTATTCCATAGAAGTCTATTAATTCCATTCTAACTTCCTGGAGCTGGGAACACACACAAACACTTCTTTGACATAAATTGAAGTGAAACTGAACTAAATAATCAAAGCACTAGTACAAAAACATTTCAATAACTCGATTTGAATACCGTTTTGCTTTCTGCAACGATGTGTAGTCTTCTCATTCATTATAAATAAAGCTAAATTATGGCTTCAATGCGGGCTTTTTGGTGTTAGCTACACTCGGCATGCTGAATTTACTATTTGGCGAGCATTACTCATGGCTTCATCTGTTCTTAGGCATCCTGCCAATTCATCCCATTCTGCTTTTATACAATATTTTGGCCGTTCTGAAATAAAATAAATGAACATTGAATATTTCATGGCAAACAACAGGTTTGTTAAAATAAGAATAATCACGATTGATCATTTAAGATTTATAATATTACATATTACAAAACATTTAAATGAGTTTATAACGGCAATACAGCCCACAGCACGATCTTACGTATAACCTTTTTACTTAATTTTGACCCTATTGACCACAATTTCGTTTAAATTCAACGCATTTTTTCTCCAACAATATAAGATTTTATAATGCATACAACATGTTTGTAAAACTAATTTAAACCAAGATTAATCATTTAATATTTATAATTTGACGTTTAAATGTATTTATAAAGGCAACATTGAACAGAAAATGATGTTTTGCATAGCCCCGATTCGTCATTTGGCAAATGGCCGTGATCTTTTTTAAAATTCATCGCATTTTTTCACAGATTTTCACAAACAATTCTAGATAATTCTCGGCAACCATCAGGTATAATCAAATGTTTAAAACAAATATTGATCATTCAACATTTATAAAATAACAGTTAAATGTGTTTATAACGGCAATATAGAACACAAAACGGTCCTATATATAGCCTGTATTCTTCGTTTTGACTTTTTTAACAACAATTTTGTAAAATTTCGTCGCATTTTTTGTCATTTTTTCTCCAACAATATTAGATTCTTCCTTGCATACAACATGTTTGTAACACTAATTTAAACCAAGATTGATCATTTAACATTTATAATCTGACGTTTAAATGTATTTATAAAGGCAACATTGAACAGAAAATGATGTTTTGCATAGCCCCGATTCGTCATTTGGCAAATGGCCGTGATCTTTTTTAAAATTCATCGCATTTTTTCACAGATTTTCACAAACAATTCTAGATAATTCTCGGCAACCATCAGGTATAACCAAATGATTAAAACAAAGATTGATCATTCAACATTTATAATATAACATTTAAATGTGTTTATAACAGCAATATAGAACACAAAACGGTCCTATGTTTAGCCTGTATTCTTCGTTTTGTCTTTTTTGACCACAATTTTGTGAAAAAAATCGACTTCAGAAACTAATTGCAATAAATGTTATTTTTTGTTTAAATACAAGCTCAAAATTAATGTAAATGTAAGAAATAAAGATCGAAATTATGTAATGTACTTACATTCTCGGTTATTCCTATTTAAACTAATGAATTTTAATAAAACAGCACATCGAAAAAGAATTCACGAAGTGGATAATGACCAGAGGGGCTAATATCCGCTTTTCTTATAGCGAGGCGAACATAACGGAAATTATCGATTCGTTTCATATCCCTGTAATATAGTGTCCCTGATTCTATGAAGAACTTGAGCTGCTACGTCATCAAGATCAAAATTTCTCTTTAAAAATATTCTTCTCAAAATGTACTGACCTGATTGTAAAATCTTCTTGTCCAAAAGTTCTGACCTGATTGTAAAATCTTCTTGTCCAAAAGTATTGACCTGATTATAAAATCTTCTTGTCCAAAAGTTCTGACTTGATTGTAAAATCTTCTTGTCCAAAAGTACTGACCTGATTGTAAAATCTTCTTGTCCAAAAGTACTGACCTGATTATATGAAACTGGCAATTGGAAAACAGTACCGTGTTGGCCCTATATCGCTCACAAGAATACAAATTTAAGATATGAAGAATCAAAGGAAAATTTGACAGCAGGTTTAGGCAGAAACATTTTGAAGTTTCTGCCTTATTATATTGAGATCTATGTCAATGTTAAATCAACTTCCACCAAGTAGTTTCTGTGTGTTTTACAAATTGCACCCACTCGAGCAAACTTGGTGGAGGTTCAGTCAAGGAAGATTTAAGAGAAATTATTTTTAAATCCGGCTGGGCCAGTAGTTTCTGATAAAAATAAATTAATAGTTTTTCTTTTTTGTCG
Organism: Serripes groenlandicus; assembly: GCA_031761405.1. Taxonomy (NCBI): domain Eukaryota; kingdom Metazoa; phylum Mollusca; class Bivalvia; order Cardiida; family Cardiidae; genus Serripes; species Serripes groenlandicus. The sequence continues at coordinate 37,000,230 of JASEVX010000005.1, forward strand.
CCATGGCAACACGTTGTGCACTGAATGGAATTAATTGAACAATTGTAAAAGTGGGGCCATGCAACTTGCAGCCAGTGTTCTTTTTAGGAGAGCTACGGACAGTGAGTGAGTCCAATAGATCATCTAGAGCCTTTGGCTCAGGTGATCTAAAACACTTAGGTTACAGGACAACCAAAACACTTAGGTTACAGGACAACCAAAACACTTTCTTGTTTAAGAATGACCACAGTTGTGGTCGAGTTTAGCGTAGTATTGGGTAAACAAGAACATATGTATGCAATTGGATCCAGCAACTAACATAATGAAAACATTAAAAGTTATACACTATTGCTTACAACTAGTTACAGAACACGGGGAATTAATGAAAAATAAGAAGTTTCATAAAGAGCAATATGCTGCACTCCATAAGCATTATGTTACTCCTACACATTGGAAGCATTAATTCATCATGTATTAGTTATGGATTGATTGTGTCCACTTTTACGGACAGAATGAATCCTTAGTAGACCATATTTATTAGCGTGCTGGTAACATATGTGTATATGGAGCACATGGATATGTAGCATTTGTGTGAAAAATGCCTCATTGTCAACTGGTCACCATAAACCATTATAATGCTTCGACAAATGACCTAGTTTGACCATATTGGACAGTTTTGAACAAGGCCCAAAGTACATGAGAAACACATAGTATGACAAAGTTTCATGCTGATTAAATATAAAATTAAAATTCTGCTCCAATGCAATTAACTTGACTGGTAATGATGTTGGCATAAAAAGGTTTAAATATAATTCTCTAATAAAACCATGGACTAGACTGGGAGAAAATGTTTGATCATGGCTATACTGAACATGAAATAAGAAGAAAATTATTGAGAACAATTAACAGCACATAGCGACCGAATAAATACAAGCACATGTGAGCACATACGAGTAAGCATATACTTGCAAAGAAACATAAAACATCATTTCAATAAGATAAAAAGAACCATGATTGCCAATAGCAACTGCTAGAACATACCCGACTGAGGGTCAAACCAAGGAACATTTGTGCTAAATTATATTGAAAGTATAGCACTGGACGAAAACCAGCCCCAACGCCACAGTTTTGTTTTTTGAGGATTTGCACTAGCTTGAGCAAACTTGTTAGATGAACAAAGAAGGAACATTTCGGCGAAATTTACAATGCACCAGTAGTTTCCAAAACGACACTTTGTATTTCTTTTTGCGATATTTGCCATAGCAACAAAGTTATGTATTGAATACAATCCAACTCTTGACATATATTTGAAAGGAGACCATCCAAGGAATAATAGCGATATATGGAAACAGCCCTGACAGCCATGTTTTAATGAATCCCAACAAATTAAGCAAACTGTGAAAATGTTTCAAATTGGGCAAGTTTCTGACAAAAACAGTTTCAAAGGTTTTCATTGTTTGTTGCCATGGCAGTATTTAGTGAATGGACATGTTTTGGAAAAACCAATATGGGGAACATGCAAGGAACATCATTGTTGTTTGCCAAAAGTTAACATAGGACAATGACAGATTGTCTTCCCAATATATCACATTGAGCCGCCATGTTCAGGTGATCTTAAAAAGGTGCATACATAAAAAAATATGCAAGCAATGCACCATGGAAACCGTATATATACTAGATCATGCACATATCATGCAACCATGACCACAAAAGAAAAGGGAAAACATTTGATTTGTTTTAAATTCCAATGTGTTTTTTCATTATCTAAACATAAAGCAATATCCCTGCGTAATTATAAATGAGATAATTAATAAACAAAAAATCAATATATCACAGAACAAATTATCTCTGCAGCTATCCCTCAGACTAGATCATCCAAAATGACAGGGCTACAGATAAGTAGCTTTTTTGGCTAAAAAACCCCAGAAGAATTGTCAATAAAGCAATTCTTTTTAAAATGATGAGCACTTAAAAGCATATACAAAGTAAATAAAGCAATTGTTTACATGTGTGTTGCTTAAATAATTTACATTGATTCATACACGATCCGAATGTAATAAAAAGTATCTATGGCTTGATGTGAATTTACTAAGCTTTGATGTACACTGTGCATACAGATTAAAGCAAAACTGAAGTTAAAAATTGTCTGGATGAATGGATTTTTTTTTGCTATTGGAACAAAACAGACACTTTCATTTACAACTATTACAGCACAGTGTTAATGGATGAATATTAAAAAATGCATTACTACGAGAAAGTGATATTAACCCTTTGCTCCATAATACTGCATTTCTCTGCAGCCAATGTAGGGCAGGTATTTGAAAACAGTGTAGGAAGAGTTCAGATTGCTCGTAATGAGCAATCTGAAATCTTCTGTAAATGTGAGCGTAATTCACACATTACTTATAAGTGGGGAATTGAAACTTTCAATTGGAAGAGTCCAAGAAAATGCTTATCGAGCAAAGAGTTAAACACTTTGCCCAACAACCATTTTCCTACACCTCCACATTTAAAGAATTAAGTGACATTAATTCATCACTTATCAGTTAAGGGTGAACTAGGCCACATTTTACCGTGTGGTGTGGAAAACAGTGCATGGAGAGATCATATGGCTCATTATGAGCATCCTGATCTCTGCCTTTCCCGTTTGGTTATGACTTTATGCTTTGGCTGTATGAAATGTGTATTTCTGGAACTAAGTGTTCAATATTAGACATGCGGAAAATGCACTATATGCACTATATGACTGACCGAAGACCAGATCTACCATTACTAGGCTTTGTGCAAGTGACCTTGTTTTGACACATATGACAAATACTTAACCCTTTGCTCCATAAGCATTTTCCTGGACTCATCCAAATTGAAAGCAGTAATTATCAGTAATAATTGAATAATGGTAAAATCAGGCATAATGATTTGTTCCATAATGGCAAATGACACCATTTAAACTGAATTGGACAATCTCCGTAAATACTGGAACATAGTCGTATTTTTCCGTTCCATTTCGCGAAGATGATAATAACCTTCCATATTTGACCTCCCGGTGCATTAACTTCTAAGCATTTGTCAAACTTATATTGGTGTTCTCACGCCTCAAGTGTTTCACTGATGTTCCAACAACATTGTAATGATCTTTTTGGGGTGATCTTAACCTTTTAAATGTAGTTTTGTTGAATCTATGATGAACTATTTTTATCGCGCAAACTCACCCTAAAATACGTTGTAGGGTGTGTTAACAGCAATTGGCAGGCTGCCAACTCCAAACAAATGGTATTACTACTATGGCCGGCATATGTGAACCAAACACTTTTAAGGTGCGAATAAGACTTATTTTGTCTAGGGACGAAGGCAAAATCTAGTTTGGTGGGTTAATTGGTTAGCATCTCCAAGAGACTTATTGGAAGACAGGGGTAGAGCGTCGGCCTCTCGTACCAAAGGTCCCGGGTTCGAAACGGTGCAAGTACTGGTCATTAGGAAGCTAACATAGAGCCTGGCTCCATACTAGTGACATAGGCTCCGTTAAATCGGTTCCAGCAGACAAAAGGGTAAATATTCTCCTAATAATCCTAATTTAGAACAAGAGGCGTTACACTGTGACAAGCTGTCCGAATGCTCTCCTCCTGTAACAGTGATCTGGACACCATTCATACAGTCGTTGGTAAAGCTCCACACTTATCGATTATTAAGCTATTAACTTGTAATATTGACAAGATATTCCACATCGCACCGTTATCATACACTACATACGGCATCTCATCCCGATTGTTGACCAAATTCATTCATCAAGAAGTTGAAATGTATAAATGGAAAGATAGCCAGTTGTTTGAATATTCATGCGAAAGAAAGCCGGAAAACACATTTGGAAACTGGTCGCCGTGAAATAGCACAAAAGAGCCTTTCTACGAGAAAATCAACAGTATGGACTCTGCGTAATGTATCGACCCAGATCAGTCTGCGCAGGCTAATCAAGGTCGACACATTCAGTGTCAGGTATAAAATAATAATTAATGAAACAGAAAATCCACAGGTGGCGAAAAGTGGCTGTCCGGGTTAGCCTGCGCGGCATGCTTAGGCTGATCCGGGTCGATACTTTATGCAGAGTCCACACTGTTGGGTTTTTCTAATTGAACGGCTCAAAACTGTTGAGAACAGCGTAGAGCTATTATAAATCTAAGCAGAATAGTTTAAAAATTATCAGCCCAGTTAACGTGTATTAATACAATTGAAATGTTGTCGAATTTGATTAAGATAGAAGAAGCAGGTTCCTTTATCAGATATTATCTTTAATAACTACTTCATAGAAAGCTAATAGGACCCTTCACATAGTAATATGTCTGGTATATTTAACTTTGTTTTATAGTTGAATATTGTATTGGTAAATTTGCCAAACTTATACCTTGTGATTAGAAGAATTGAACAATAAAGGAACATAACTCCAGTCTGCTTATCTTTGAAGATAACTCCCTTTTTCATTTTTTATTTTGGCTTATAATTTGTTTCTGTTCGGTACATATACTTCAAAGTTGGAACAATACAAGGAACAACGTTAGTCTGTTTATCTTAATTTGTTTTGTTCTACCAATTTCTCTATTTTCGGTTATTTCACAGTTTACATTTGGTGGTTTGACCTTCAAATTCCCCCCAAAGAGATAGAATGTTTTTCTTTTAAAGTGTGTTAGATAAGCTTAACATATTTGAGCCGTCCCATGAGAAAACCAACATTATAGACTCCGCTGAGGGTGTATACCAAAGCCTACGTATGGACGTTCATCGAACGCTGTCCGCGCAGGCTAATCCGGGCCGACGCTTTCCGTCTCAGGGGTATAGAGATATAGAGTAATGATTCGTGAAACAGAAAATCCACAGGAGGCGAAAAGTGTCTGTCCGGGTTAGCCTGCGCTACATGCTTAGGCTGATCCGGGTCCACAATGTTGTTTTTTCGTGGGACGGCTAATTTTATTCTGAAACCCCATCCGTCTGAGGGTGTATACCAAAGGTAGAGTATGGACGTTCATCGAACGCTGTTTTATTCTACCTTTGATTCAATTATATTTGGCTAGGATTTATTTCTGTACTCGACATGAGAATCACATTCTTCCTTCGTATTGTGAATGTACAACAACACAAAAACAAGATGAAACTGTCTTTCAACGGGAATAAATCTTCAAATGGAAAGATATAAAGAGTTTCGAAATTAGTCATTGGCTGAAATAAATACACGCTACAAATAGATAGCGAATTATCTGTTAACCCTTAGCTACATATACAAAATCTGAGGCAGTGGGGTTGAAGGCAATGTGCCAAGAGAAAACAATTATTCTTTTGCCAAAATGTTTAAAAAATCGTCTGCTGCTTATACTTCAGAACGCGTTTGTATGCGAGAAAGGGTTAACAACATACCTCAACCTTTTTAGACGAATTGATCATCACATAATTAATTATGAAAGACACACACTATGTTTCAGTTTGTGTAGTTTCTGATTCATTTGGATGCTTTCTGTAAAATTAGTTTAAGATGTTTGCAATCCTTTGAAAGAAATTGGTCAACAATAAAGGGGAGGTGTTTTTCTCTAGTCAAATCAAGATGTTTAAATATTGATGACATCATGGTAGTGGGTACATGAAACTCGGTGATGTGCTATAAGAGGCATTCGAATTACTGTACTGTATTGAATGTAGTTTATTCCTATTTTTTTCAAATGAAAATTGTAAATACTTTCTGAATAGCCAGCGAGACAGGTCATTTTAAACTTCTATCAATCAGAATCGTTAAATTAGGTTTTTAACTTTTTACGACTTCTCTTAAACCTTTCCCTCATACGACAATTCTGCAGCAGACGACTTTGAACATATTTTGTCAAAATATAAAAAATCTATAACTGAATGGATAACCTATGACGAAAAGTGGAAAAACATTGTGTCAAAAGGAGAAATTGCTCGTTTTGAGCAATTTCTTCTTTTGTTTTCAAAAAGCCGTCTGCTGCAGAGGCGTCAGAAAGCGTCTATATGAGATTGAGAAAGTATCATTTAATTTGTATTAATCACATTATAATTTTTGCACTAGATGATGGTATTAAACCATTGACAGCTTGAACCAAATCTTCGAAGCATGTGCAACTAGTAAAGAGCCACACCAGCCGGAGCTACCACGTCATCTGATCAGGAGCTACACTGTTAGCTGCTCAACTAATCATCTTGATATTCCTCGAAATGACTGTGGCTTCTTCCAAATGCAAAGCTGTATAAGTCTAGTTCACAATTTACAATATTGGCACGGTGTAAACGATTAAAAAATCCGCAGATTGTGCTTTGTGACACCTGTGCCACCAGTAGAGAGCCAGGCCAGCCAGCGCGTTTACAAGGCGTTATACTCAGAGCTATAGATAAGGGGCGTTTTGTGTGTTCTAAAATGCTTATTTGATCCTCGAACCCTATGTTGTGGGTACTCAAAAGAATCGTCTCAGTGAGACGATTTTTGTTTAGTACCTACAACATAGGGTTTGCTTTAAAAAATATGAAAGTAATTGTGGGAAAAAGAGGTGCATACCCCTCGTTATCTGGACTTCTGTGTATACTGTTTGTTTACTCACTCAACTTGTTGACAATGAAATGGTAAAGGAGTAAAACATCCGCATATTGTAGTTTGTGAAGCCTGTGCCTCCAGTATAGAGCCAGGCAAGTCGACGCGTCTGACAAGGCTCTATACCTTTTTTTTTTTTCGCTCAACTCAACAAAGAAATGATAAACGATTAAAACATCCGCAGATTATTTTGATTTCCTGCAATTGTTATCATCATAGTTCGTTTTGATACAACACTTTGATACCATTGAGATGTACACATACCTGAGATTAGACTGAACAAATCTTGAAACTTCATACAACATTTTGATATAACATTTCGATACACAATTCAATATTATGATACAATACAATATTTTGATTTTTAAACTTTGCTATCAAATATTTGTAGTAAAATGAGCCATACAAAATGTGGATTAAGATTGGACGATACGAATATGAAATATCATCTTGGTCTGCACTGTTCTCTGACACTAGTTAAATTCATGTTAAACATGAATACATTGTTAAAGCCGAATAGAGGTGAATAGATCTCGTGTCGTAAGGAGTTAATGATCATTTACTATTTTAATCAGACGGTGCCTTTTGGATGCGTTATCTCTTATCACTGTTTACCAATAACAGCATGAATTCGCTTCATTCCGATCAATTAGTTAATATTTTCTTCAGATTTTTAAGAATAGTAAATATTTCTTTATTTCCTCCATAAACTGAAGTTTTACAAAAGCACATGTGTATACAAGAAATTCACAATTCAATGGTAATGAGAATAATATTAACATTCATACACCCACATACACGCACGTACAACCATATTTTCGCACATAAACCTCACACATAATCAATAACTGTCAAAAATGAATATTATTTACATATAATACGTCCAATGGCTAATCCAACTACCAAAATAGTAATTGCAGCGGTTAAATAGAGATAAAACTCACATTAGCAGCTGCATACTTAAAGCGAAAGCGAAAATAAAGTTGAATAACCCATGGAACTTGTCAGTGCTATGAAGAGCACAATTCATATTTAATTACAAGTATAAAGTTTCCACGCAACCTTTTGTTTATTTACATATAATACGTCCCATGGCTAATCCAACTACCAAAATAGTAATTGCAGCGGTTAAATAGAGATTAAAGCTCACACTAGCCGCTGCATACTTAAAGCGAAAGCGAAAATATAGTTGAATAATTTATGGAACGTGTCAGTGCTATGGGAAACAAAATTCATATTTTATTACAAGTATAAAGTTTCCACGCATGACGGACAAATCTGAAGCATAGCTTTACGAAAACATTGTATCGATCTCCAAGAACAGAGTACAACGGATAACAAGGGGTGCCGAGCAGAATACTCACATAATTATAACCATCAAGGTTAAACAATATACGTGGGATATCATGACCAAAATGTCCCGTAATTATACTTTTAAATTTTAATCTAGCTGTGTTAACAACCTGACAGTCAAATATTACGTGAAACGTAAGATTTGACTGTAAGTTTGAACTTCTGCATTTCAAACATTCCGTCTTATAGTACATAAGATTAGCGACAAGCTGAGCTACAGATGAACAGTATTTAAGCATGCTTGGATATTTCAATGCGAAATTCCATAGATGTCAGACGAGTAAAAACAAGGTTGGATTTGTCTGTACAGTGCGAAGTCTACTTCAGCAGTATTTCTTTCCCACTCAAATACATAATAATTGTTAACCTTGTTTAAATAAAGCTTTTTCCACGATGACTTACTAGGAAAGATCCCACTTTTTATGTACGCATCAACAATGTACCCTAGATTGTATTTGTGCAAAATTATAAAAATGTCAACAACGAATCCAATTGTCGATACACCTGACATATATAAGAACATAGGCGAATCAAAAACATGGTTTTAGCCGCTGAGTCATTAACCAGTGTACAAAACTGCCCAAATAGGTTTAATTTCCTCTTTCTATTTCAGATTCGATTGGCAGGCATGACATGAGACCCAGGACAACGTTTGTCCTGGAACTGATATGCATGCCCTGAATATGTTTCAAACATAGGCAATTATGTTTCAAACATAGGCGGTGCGAACGCTCTAACAATATCATATCGTTGTTTGAAAAGGGAATCAATTCAGTCCCAAAAAGTGCCTTTGGAAGAATAACTGCGTTATATATCTTCTTACTTGTGATCGGGTTAAATCCATTGGCATTTAACCCATCTTTACAGATGCCGAAAAAAGTTCGACGTAACTTTTTGGGGGAATTTTGTACTATGGACTTTGAATCACAATATTTATTGCTTAATATCCCTAAATGAACAATTTCTGCGGTTTCGTTGATAACATAATTTCCCATGTACCAGGTTCTGTTGCTTCTTCTAAATGCATTTTTTGACTCGTTAAATACTACAACCGCACACTTATCGGAATTATACTGGTACCTCCATCTGCATGAATACGAATAACAAATACTGATCATGGATTGTAATGCCTTTGGCGACAAAGAAAGAAGAGTCATATCGTCTGCAAAAGAAGGTGAGCAAAAGTCATAATTGCTTATCTTAAGCCCTAAATTACTTTTTGACAAGATATCTATTAAATCATTGATGTAGCACAGATACAAAAATGGGGACCAGACCCCACCCTGTCGTGTTCCTTGTAAAACAGGGAACCAGTCTGAGTAGTGACCAGCGTGTAAAACTCGGCTATACATTTCTATGTGCATGGCAATAACAGTTTTAAATAAAGTAATGTTAACACCTAATTGATGTAATTTATATATCGGCCCATCATGCCAAACTCTGTCAAAAGCTTGACGAGCATCCAGAAAACATGTGTATAGTTTACTATTCTTTTCCTGACAAAAATGAATACTCTCTTTAACTATTAGTGACGTCATCATACTGCCCATTTTTTTCTGAAACCCACCTTGTAATGGATGGAGAGGCTTAGAAATACAGTTTTGCAATCTTTTTAACAAGATCCTTTCATAAAGTTTTAAGATCGAAGAAGATTATGTAATGGCACGATAGTTTTTAGGTACATCTTTGCGCTTTCCACTACCTTTGTGCAAAGTAATGATTGTACCGTATTTTAAACTTACAGGTATATAGGAGAACCAATACATTAAATTAATCAACAGCGTTAAGTAGTGATGTAACATTGTACCACCGAAAATAATGTGTTCATTATAAACGTTGTCTGGACCACATATTTTACCTTTTTGCAACACTTTAATCGCTTCCAAAACCTCATTTAACGAAATCTCATCCTTTGTATTAATTCAAGGGTTACCCATACCTTTTAAATTCGAGGCTATGTTGGACACTCTATGGTAATGCTCATTGTCATATGAATCACATTCAGTGTCTGAGTAAAGTGAAGTAAAATAATCCCCCCATGCAACAGCAATTTGTTTGGAGTCACTTAATACTGAATCATTAAATTTCATTTTATTACAGACCGACGAAGATTTTACATTGCGTTTAGAGTTAAATAGCCGCCAAAATGTAGCGCTGTCTACATTGCATGCATTATCAATGTCTTCGTTTGTCTTATTTAAATACTGAAAGGAACGTAATCGATTCCAATTACGAAATTCACGTTTGACTGATTTGTATGCAACATAAGATTCGAACGTAAGACCTCTCGGCCTACCTTCATCAATCCATGCCTTTCTTTTACATCTCATGATATAATGGAATTGCTTTAACTCGTTAGACCAATATGGCTTAAGGTATGGTCTAAATTGAGACACAGGAAAACAAATATCCGAGCTTAACTTAATATTTGTGAATATACAGTTATACAACGCGTCAATATAACCGTTCACACAGTTGGTTGGTAAAGACGCAGTACTGTCTTTTAAGTGAGTGTGTAAGTAAGAGGCATATGCATCTAAGTGAATCTGGCATAGTTTATTCCATTTAATCGGTGAAAACGTATGCATTTGGTCTAACCTGCTTACGTTATCCACAGCTAAAGTAAACGTGATCGGACGGTGCGATGACACATTAAGGAAGTTGTCATCAATGATAATACACTTTTGCACTATGTCAGCGCATTCGATGGGGACCATGACATGGTCAACAAGAGACCTATATTTTCCATCGTAAGAAACATACGTAGCATCTACACCAGAGCATAAGTCGCTAGTCGTCAGTACAAACAGATTAAAGTCTGAAACTGAGTGTTCTAGGGTACGACCTCTATCATCTAAATTCTTTATAAAGGAGTGTCCATTCAAATGTGCGTTAAAGTCGCCCATGATGATAACCTTTCCGTGATCAGCATACAAGCTAAGAACATTCCAAAGTGCGTCAAGGCATGCACGAAATTTCTCAATACCATGATTGCTACAAGGTAAATATACCTGTATTACATACAAGAAAGAGCTGTCAGATAACTGTACTTGTACACCAATAATCCGATCTGACTCGATAGATAATGGGGTAATTACATGATTGAGTAGTTTTCTCCAAACTACATGACTCCACCTTTGCCAGTTCTTGTCCCACTAGAAATAGGCAAGTCGAAATCGCTCACTGCTATACCATTATAATAAGGGTGTATACTGTTTATGAAGTGATGATCGGACTTAAATAGCCAGTGTTCCGATATGCCGCAAATATCAATTGAATTCTGATCCAACAGGTTGCTGAGGTAAACAGTACTCGACATCAAACCGGTTACATTCCACGTACATAAATTTAACATAGACATATTACAACGAAGTAAGAAAACGACCACGTTGTATGGCAAAATATATACATTCTTCTGAATACCGATAACAGTTTTCATCTATAGATAAATAAGAACATAATCCACTACACGTTGTAGCACAGTAGATATACTCCCCTTTAAGCAGACGAATTTTAACTAGACTGGACACATAACTCAGTGTCGCGAATTTCGTGCTGTTAAACTTATATCGAACAAAGTGTTTCAAACATATCGCCAATGGCCAGTCCAGAAATGCATTAGTGAATGATAGACTTGTTTGTGTACATATTTTGAACTTGTTATATTTACATAATGACTGACTAATTATTGATATATATATAATTACTGTACACAGCCTACGTGTTAGCATTACAAATACATTATTCATTATCACAGTGAAGAGAACCGGTATTACGTGCATCAATCTCATTAAAATCAGACCAAAAAACTTCTATACGAGTGTGCGAGTTAAGATCTGGTTTTAATGAGATTGTACGTGCATGTGCATGCTGATTTCTATACTGACGATGGGGACGACCTTGTGCTTGACGTATGTAACCGCCATCACGAGGAAGCCACCCATTGTCATAGTTACTCATATAATTGGAGCCAGAATGCTGCATATCACCACTCCTATAAGAAGAGTAGTGACATTCAGCATTATTGTAACGTACGTTTACATGGTTGTGGAGATTAATAGCTGCATTCACATTTGCATACTCATTTTCATAATCCTCGTCACAATGCCTATTATCAGCATATTTGTTGTAGTATTCTGCCTATTACAATCGGTGTCAATTGGATCACTGTCAGTAGTACCGTAATTATCATGTATTTTATTGTACATAGTGTCAGTAGCACCCTTATTATATATCGTTCGTCGTGACCAACATTTCGTCTCGAGTAAGTCTTTTGGTACCTATTTTTTGTGACCCAGGGACGACAGGTTATCCCATCTGGCCAAAATCCGTTTTCTGTCAATAAATGACTTTAAGGAGCTTCCACATTTAATCTGATAATAACAGACTGACTGTTGCGTAATGGAAATATTCTGATCATAGTCATTCTTACACCATGATTCTTCAGTATCGCCTCTATCAAATATGGTTTGATTGAAGATTTGAATCCACCTATGTAAAACGTTTGGTCTTACGCACTATATGTTTTTGGAATTCACAGTATATCTCGTCAAGAGTTGGGTTGTTTTCTGATGGATCATTCGTATAGGACAAATCCTCCTTATTCACGGGTGGATATTTGTCGTATGTTGACTGCGCCATTGTAATGTGTACTGGTATCCTGAGTGAAGAATCTCGGGGAATGTTGATTGATTGTTCGTGAATTGAACATTCATCTTTTCTGTTATTATTTGGTGGATGTAGTATGGTCTCTCCCGCTGTCTGTGGGTTAGTATGGACATGAGGTATGTTACCGTTCTCCGAAACTACCTCGCTGTATGACTTTGCCTGCCTATTCGTTATAGGACGGCGACTTTGTTCATGTTCCTGCTTGGAATTGGGAAGTGTTTGTACTATTATCAATACAACTATCTGATCTTTGAACGTTCCGTACTGGGTCAGGTATACGTGCGTGGCCTGCTATAGGTGAGTGAACTTGTCCTAAATCTCGAGTGATTGACTCCGTGCTTACCGCGGCATGAATACGCGTAGTCGTTGACAAAGTTTGTGTTGTTCTATCCAATACATTTAATTTTGATTCAATTTTTCCATTTTTTTTATCAAACTTACGCTGCACATTATGCACTGAATTACTTAGGTCATTGAACATACTGTCGGTTTGGTCTTTGTTGTTTACTATATCAGCTGAGAGGGTTTTCATTGTTGACTTGACTTGCATAAGACCAGAAGACTTTTCATCTTCTACGCGCGTAATTCATTGATTGATTACTTTAACGTCATAGTTTATTTCCTTCAACTTTTCGTTGACATCTTTTTTCAATGATGTTACATTAGTACGGATAACGTTAAAATCTGCGTTGATATTTGTTATAGAAGTATTCCTATCTTCTTTAATCTTTAAAATATCAGCCTGGCACTGAATTAACATGTTTTTCAATTGCTCTATTTCACTCAAACAGTGACTATGACCATTGTATAGGGTAGTATTTACAACACCTCTGTTCTTTTTCGGTAAACTGAGCACATCCTTCAAATCATCAAATGGAGCACCCTCTACAAGCGAAACTAATATGTAAATATCACTAGCTAACTTTTGACACAGGCTATCACCGCTTGCTCTGTTTTTCCGCCGTTTTAATAAGGTTTGGGTAAGGAAGAGATATCCATCATTACTTCTACATGCACTAAAAGCAGCATCACGCATTTCTTCAAGCTTATCTTCTTTACCATACGCTTCAGTAAGTATGCGCGTAATAAAGTCCTTTTCAGGGAAATTGACAAAAAGTTCTTGTAGCTTACTGATGAGTGGCCAATTGCGGTTGTGTGGCGGTGACTCGTAGCCACAGAAACTGTTATACAGTTCGTCGACATTATCTGGTGTAACTTCTATCCTTTCGGCTCTGAGTACCTCTTGTACGTAAGTTTGAGAACTGTCGTTACGGAAAGAATCATTCATAGAAGTTCTTTGGCCAGGTGTAGGTTGTGAACAATAGGTATCCATAGTTTTAGTCCACTATTAACACGAACTATATACTGGCCACATTGTGAACACAGTTCACAAATCCCGCGCTTTACACACACTAGAAACAAAGGAAAATCTGAAGATCCTAATATGTTATGTCATCTTATGTTTTTTTCACCACTTGAGATTATATATAATAAAGAAAAGCTTTTTAAATATCAACTAAACAGCGATTATGATGACTACATAGTTTTTCAGACATTAAATTATTTCAAAGTTCGACCTTATTTTTCTTTTATCATTAGCCATAGAAGTGCATCCGCGTGAAGATGCGGCAGACCAAAAATATGGTCTTCAAAGATTCAAAACGAAACTTTATGTAACACACAGCTTCCTGGCCGAGTGGTTAGCGCCCGGGAATTTAGAACGTGGCGTCCCGGGTTCGATCCCCGGTCGCGGTGCAACGGTTATGGTGGCATGCCTTTGAGCAAGGCACATTCCCTAGCCTAGTTCTGGTTTGTTAACCCAGGGATCATGAATAAGTGAACTATCGCCGTGATATCATTGAAATAATGTTGAAAACGGCTTAAACACCCAGAAAAACAAACCTATAGCTTTCGAAGACGAATATAAATGAAATGAACGGTTGATAGGTGCGCCATATTAACATTGTGCGATGTTTTGTTAGCAATAGAACCAAACGAGATTCAGGGTATATGAGTTCTTCATACTCGAAACAGAAGTCGGGAATCCGAAAGGTTACATGTACCAGTATACTCTGAATAACGTTAATGATAGCGGACTGTTTTGGATATGACCCGATGTCAACAGGATACAAATGCAACTACATCACACAACTGGACGTAGATACGATACTAATAGTGAGGTTTAAATTCAGTTTAATACTTTAGCCTATGAATTCCGATTTAATCTGCCTTATGGTTAAACATGACCCCAGATTTTTCAGGAATACTTAAATATACATGATAAACCGGGAAGTAGGTCGCAAGATAACGTTGTTGCAAATCTCAAGTTTCTTATTAGATAACATAAGATCTTTGGTCTGCATTACGTTATTTCGTCTTCTATCAAATTGAAAAAAGATTACCTGTACTACTGGTAAACCTATCCTTGTATTGGTCAGCGTGTCAGTCCTATACCCACAACCCTGAACCCACAGGAGGGAATCCACTAAGTACTATTTTAGTACTATTGTTTGTTTATTTTGTTGGAGTTTAACGCAATTTTTTACATTATTTTAGTTATATCACGGAGACAGTTTACTCATTCATGATCTCTAGGTAAACAAACCAGTAATAGGTTAGGAAATGTGCCTTGCTCAAGAGCATTCCACCATGACCACGGCGCCGCGACTGGGGCTTGAACCTGGGACGCCGAGTTCTAAATCTCGACGCTAACCACTCGGCCACGACGGATGCCTGGGTGAACTATTGTGTTCACTTTTTTTCCAGCGTCAACAATTGCCTTGTGTTTTGCACCCGATCTTCTTGAATATTTACCAGAACATGCATCTCCATCAAATCTTGGGCAAATTAGAAACTGGGTCATTTGAAGTAAAAAACTAGGTTACTAGGTCAAATTGAAGGAAAATCACTGGAGGCCGCATTTTTAACTTGAATATGTTGAAACTAAGTCAGAATGTTTGTTTTGATGATATATAGGCAAAGTTTGACCATTGGTCGTTTCGGGTCAAAAACTGGGACTCTATGCCTAATTAAAGGAAAATCTTATGATCAGTTTAGAGGCCGAATTTTTTGTTTCATTAGATTGAAACTTTGTCAGAGTGTTAGTTTTAATAATATATAGGCAGGTCTTGTTCGAAATGTTTCATGTCGTGTCAAAAACTAGGTCATTAGGCAAAATTGAAGGAAGATCTTGTTAACACTCTAGAGACTGCTTTTTTTACTTTAGCAGCTTTAAACTTTGTCAAAATGCTTGTATTGATGGTATCTAGGCCGAGTTTGAATATTGATCATGTAAAGTCAAAAACTGGGTCACTAGGTGGAATTGAAGGTAAATCGTGTTAGCACTCTGGAAAACGTATTTTTAACTTGAACGAGGCGAAAGTGTGGCAGAACAATTGTCTTGATGGTATCTAGACCAAGTGCGAATGTGGGTCAATTCGTATAAAAAACAAGGTCACTAAGCCAAATTGAAGGACAATCTTGAATTGGCTTACCTGACTGCAAAATGAGTTGTTGTGTTTGACATTACGGTTTGCATAACCCAGGTGAACGATCCTTTGTTTGATATGACTGGCCGGGTGTCGAACTTTGAATTCCTTCTCTCGAGGCGGACACTAAACACTACACAACCGAGTCGGTCTGTACAATATAGTGAGGTCTATATTTTGTATACATTGTTCGCCATTCAAGTATTTAATTTCCGCTAACGCTACTCCATTAATATGAAAGAAAGTTTAGAACATCAGCATTTTTATTCAAAAGTAATTGAGCCGTCCCGCGAGAAAACCTGTGGAATTTCTGTTTCAGGAATCATTACTCTATACCTCTATCCCCCTGAGACGGAATGTGTCGGCCCGGATCAGTTTGCGCTGACTGCACAGGCTGATCTGGGTCGATACATTACGCAGAGGCCATAGTGTTGGTTTTCTCGCGGGCGGCTCAGTATAAGCGTTAAATGACTTGTAAATTTAAACATTATTTTGAAGCATGTTCTACAACTGCAGTACGTATCTATCGATGTCGACATCCTGCGAACCCAACCGATGTAGAGGGTTTGAACAATGCGAGGCGCTCCAGATTCTCAACATAACGTTAACAATTACGTTCAGTGAAGACCCTGATCCGCCTTTATACTCTGCATTTAGACTCTCAGACCGGATAACATTGATCATGATTGAATTGCTTAAATATTGACATCGCTAATTCCATTACTCGAACCTGCTACCCTGGAACAGGTGCCACCATCGACCACAGTTTTCCCCTTTCATCAATGTATATTGATTCTACTTTCGAATGATAATTCTTGCTAGGTTGAGGTAAGATAACAAACACTGTTATATAGAGCGACGACGGAATTCCGTCATCCTTTCACACATACAGCAAATCATACTCGAATGTTTTTGGAAACTCCCTTTCAATGAAAGTAAAATAATTAAATAGAGTTGGAAACATGGTGACAAAAGGAGAAATTGCTCGTTTTGAGCAATTTCTTCTTTTGTCCCCACCTTTTCAAAAAGCAGTCTGTTGCACAGAGGCGTCGGACATCGTCTATATGAGGGACTTAAAGATAACGATACTACCATTGAGTAGTGTGTTTGTGCACGATAGAATGATCGGAGGGCGACATCCCACTTTATTATTGTGAGAGAGTTTTAAAGTTGGGCGGTATGATTTAACAACTTGGATATTTAATGGGAGTGGTTTTGTACGGGATTTTAATCACCAGAATTATTCATATTTGGGGAAAATGTGAAAGCCTTTGGTTTCAGTGACCTTTTTGAAATATTTCAACTTATATAGATATATTGAGTTTTCTATATACGGAAGTGTGTCTGCCTTTCAATAACTGTTCCTCTGGATTATTGATCAAAAGGTATGTCTTATCTTCATATTGATATGAGTCGTGGTTAAGAAATGGAGTTAGCGTATTAAAGGTGATGAAATCCAGAACATATATATTATAGTCAAAGTTTTCTTGAAATATTAGAATAATAATTCTGTGATTAAATAAGAGTAATCATTTCACTTTCCAGTACCAAAAACATTTACATATTGATCGTTTATCCTTCATTTTAACTAGGTAGACATACCCAGTAGGTCAACATTTTGAACATTTTCATGACTTTCAACTGACAGTTTTTCAACATTTACTGCCAAAATAGTTTTGAACTACTTCTTACTTACTTTGTTGTCACTATTTGCTGAAGTTTCAACATTTTAAAAGTTTGATCTCCATCTGGAGTTCAGCACCTTTAAAATCAAGCGAAGACTTAGATATAAATCAGCACATGAATCCGTACTTCTTGAAAACCGTGAATGATAGACGAACAGTACAGACACATATTAACCTGCTCGGATGCGCATGTCGATCTGAATCACCACTGTTTGCAACTGATTCGATTGTATAGAGCACAGCTAGAGGGCTTGGCGTGAAACAGTTGTAACTTAAAACCTATTTTGAAAACCCTGGTTTAGGGGCAATCTTGACACTTATGTAAACAATGCAAATTTAGGTGCCATTGCTCAGAACGAGCAATGGCACCTAAATTTCCATTGTTTGCCAAGAAAAATGATTTAACGCTTATAAAGACTTTATGGCGAGGTGATTAACCTTGGTAACAATTTACCAATTGTATTTACAACCGTTTCACGCCAAGCCTTCGAGCTCATCTATCCATTGTATGAGTACCCATTCCTGAAATATGCATTTAATACCAAAACATGCAGCTTTTGTTATACATGTTGTCTTTTATTTGTGTAAGCACAAGAAGCGCTCACGTTGTTTCAAACAGTATCCATTAACCCTTTCCCTCATACGACAATTCTGCAGCAGACGACATTGAACATATTTTGTCAAAAAATAGAAAATCTCTATAATTGAATGGATAACCTATGACTTAAAGTGGAAAACATTATGGCAAAAGGAGAAATTGCTCTTTTTAGCAATTTCTTCTTTTTTCACTATGTTTTCAAAAGGCCGTCTGCTGCAGAGGCGTCAGAAAGTGTCAATATGAGGGAGAGGGTTAAATGTAGGTAAAAGGTTTCCATAAATTCAAAATGAAATTCTGATTAAAACTCTTATTCCCTTAAATATGTTATAGCCATATATTAAACAGATATATTTGAATTAACAGTAAAACGTTTTATATCATTTATATTGAAATCAGCGAAAATCCTTAAAATGGTAGTCGTTCACAGAACTTTAAGATTGTTTGAACTTAACCCTTTCCTTCATGCAGACGCATATTCATGCAATTATAGCAAAGACTTTTGAGGTTATGAGCAACTTCCCTTTCACAACAATGTTTTCAACTCGACTCACTGATAACACTTTCATTGATTTATCTTTTCCATATGTTTGCTGAGATGTGAGCAGAGTCTTTCTATGTTGGTCCTTATTAGTACTTAACTAGACATCTACATGAAATAATATAGACATCGAAATCGACAATATTTCGCCCCAAACCCCCTAAACATCCTTTAAATCAATATTTGTTTTATGACATGCATTCATCGTAGGAAGACAAAACATGAGTAATTGTCAAGAGATTCTTATCTGGGATGGGGAAAAACAAACAAATTCATCAAATTATTTAAACGTTCCTGACTTTATAATATCGTATATATATAAAGAACATGATAAATATGTGTTTTACCCGTCGTATAGAAGAATATGTTGGCAACTTTCTCAACCTATAACGTAAAATGGTATGCTACCACGTGATATATATTGATGCATGTATTACTTTAAACATTTTCTGTATCAAAAGTAACAAAAATGGAGATATGAGCCATATCAGATGGAAATGGACCTCGTTGAATTGGTGAATAGTGACGAGTAGAATCAGCAAGTGCATACGAACGTCTTCTGACGAAAGGCTAAAATGGAAGACAGTGGTGCAGAGCTAGAGAGCGTCGGCCTCTCGTACCAAAATTCCCGAGTTCGAGTCCCGTGATGAGCGGGTTATTTCACACAAACGGCGCGAGTACTGGTTAAGTCTCCAGGAAGCAGACATCGAGCGTGATTGATTTAAGCTGAAAGCTTGTTTCACATCAAAATGTAAAATAAATAAGTTTGAACTCACGACTAAAATGGAACCTCAATTCATACCACATCAACACATGAGAGCGCGACACGGTTCAAATATATGTATAGTGTACATTGTATGTTTAAATTAGAGGCATGTACACTGGGTTCCACTTAACCCTTTCCCTCATACCACAATTCCGCAGCAGACGACTTTGAACATATTTTGTCAAAAGGAGAAATTGCTCGTTTTGAGCAATTTCTTCCTTTGTCACTATGTTTTCAAAAAGTCGTCTGCTGCAGAGGCGTCAGAAAGCTTCTATATGAGGGAAAGGATTAGTAGCAAATCTTATAGTTACAAAATATAAATTATCAGCAAAAGAACATGCCTATTTTTGTAAATGGAGAATGAATGTACAAAAGACGAAAAGTGCACGAATTTTAAAGTTGGAAACCGCTTTCTTTATCTCAGGACCGCAACTGTGGTATAATGGTACAGCGTCCGTCTCGGAAGCGGGAGGTATGCTACCACGTGATATATATTGATGCATGTATTACTTTAAACATTTTCTGTATCAAAAGTATCGAAAATGGAGATATGAGCCATATCAGATGGAAATGGACCTCGTTGAATTGGTGAATAGTGGTGGTGCAGAGCTAGAGAGCGTCGGCCTCTCGTACCAAAATTCCCGGGTTCGAGTCCCGTGATGAGCGGGTTTTTTCCACACGCACGACGCGAGTACTGGTTAAGTCTCCAGGAAGCAGACATCGAGCGTGATTGATTTCAGCTGAAAGCTTGTTTCACAATCGATGTAAAATAAATCAGTTTGAACTCATGACTATAATGGAAGCTCAATTCATACCACATCAACACATGAGAGCGCGACACGGTTTCAAATATCTGTACAGTGTACATTGTATGTTTAAATTAGAGGCATGGCACTGGGTTCCACTTAACCCTTTGCCTCATACCACAATTCCGCAGCAGTCGACTTTGAACATATTTTGTCAAAAAATAGAAAATCTCTTTTGAATGGATAACGCCTATGACAAAAAGTGGAAAACATTGTGGCAAAGGAGAAATTGCTCGTTTTGAGCAATTTCTTCTTTTGTCACTATGTTTTCAAAAAGCCGTCTTATAATTACAAAATATAAATTATTTGCAAAAGAACATAGCTATTTTTTGTAAATGGAGAAGAATGAACAAAAGACGAAAAGTGCACGTATTTTAAAGTTGGAACCCGCTTTCTTTATCTCAGGACCGCAACTGTGGTATAATGGTACAGCGTCCGTCTCGGAAGCGGGAAGCCGTGGGTTCGATCCTTGATCGGGTCTTACAAAATATATTCAAACTGGTGATACTGGCTTTCTCTGCTTTTAGACCCAAGAAACGCCGCGATATAACAGAACAATTACTGAAAGCGACGTAAAACACTTTGCATAGAAACACATCTCTATTACAGTGTTCATTTTTTTTAAAGTTACCTTGATCATGAGATATAAAAAAAGAGTAAACATAGTGTTACAGGATTAATGGAATGTTTACCCTTTCCCAAATACAACACATCTGTAGCAGACGACTTTGGAAACACTTAGGTTGAAATATGAAAAATCTCTGTAAATTTCAGTATAATTAGTGTTAAAGAGGTGAAAACAATATGGCAAAAGGAGAAATTGCTCATCATGAGCAATTTCTCCTTTTGCCAAAAGTCGTCTGCTGTAGATGCGTTAGAATACGTCTGCACTCAAGTGGGAAAGTGTTAAGAATTTGACAGGTGATAAGATGACAAATTCAACCAAATGAAACACGTCATATGAAAACCTTTCACAGGGCTTAGAAAACATTGCGAGGAGACAAGGGAGAGATTTCTAAAAAAAAAAAGCAGTTTCTCTCCTTTTATCCCCACAATATTTTCAGCTTCGTATAACAAATATAAGAATACGTCACCTTATATATGTTACACGTTTTCGTCAGATGACAAATCCGATGAATGGTGAAATCAGAGACATATAAATACATGTATTTATATGTCTCTGGTCAAATGCATTGATGTCTTAGATCAGAGTGTACATCATTGACATGCATTAGTCGTGTGACTAAAATCATTCACCAGAAGCATTTAGGATGTCTAAAGTACAGACTTGTTTCCCTCATGCACATTGAACTATCATTGTCACGTGCCTGATAAATACTTTAAAATATACAGTTCTATGTAACTGACCGTTTGAATTATTCAACATTCGACAGTTAGGCAATACAGACGGGACTTTTACTGAAAGCTGAGCGATGGCATGCAAACAATAATGTAACCTCGATTTGTTGTTGAAATTCAGCATAAAAACACAGACAATTACAAACAGCTTGTATTAAACAAACAGTAACTTTAACTTTAATTTTTGAATTGATCAAAAAAGAAATTACAACGCAAGAACAAATGACGTCGAATCTACCTCGTATGCTATCTTTGGATTTTTGTTTTTAGAAATCATCTAATACAAAAGAAACATCTTAATACTGATTGATTGATTGGAGTTTAACGCCGTTTTCAACAATTTCTCAGTTATATCACGGTACTCGTGCGTTTCCTGGTTTTCTCACACCCGTACTCCACACAACAATCTTCCCAAGCAACTGGCTGCTTTTCCACATAGACTTGTTATTGGAAGACGAAGGACGCATTGACTTTTGTCAATCGTCGGAAAGAAAGTTGGCCGAGCCGGGATTCGAACTCACAACCCCTGGATTGACAGCCCGCGTCGCTACCGACTGAGCTACCGGGGCATCTTAATACTGAAAGTAGACGTATTTTTTTTACTGAGTTGCAAACAGTTGTGAATAGGAAATAGGTAAATGCTTGGTTTTGCTGCTATTCCATGGCGCATCTCACAATTTGAAAATCCGCATCTGACCGGGGGATCCTCAAAATCCCCTTGTTTCAAAAATGGCACAATGCTCAAAATCCACTAACATGAGGTCGTTACATTTTTCGCCTAGGGGATTCTGATTACCTTGTTAAATCCACCGAGGGGACTTTGAGTACTATGCCCCTTTTGGACCGAGGGGATTTTGAAGAAGACTCCATCCGTACCCACAATAGGCGGTTTAGTTGAATAACTAGGAAGTTATTTACTGACACTGAAAACCCTTTTAGTCCCTCCTTATCACGACCTCTGTAGAGATATATCCTCCCGTGTTGTGGCCCCATTGTTATCATACAAACACATGCTGTTTCACCCTTTCCCTCATACATCAAATCTGCAGTAGACGTTTTTGAAAGTATCTGGGCAAGTATATTGAACAATTATATACATGGAAAACTATAACCTGAAGGCAGTTGAAAACATTGTGACAAGAGAAGAATCTGCTCATAATGAGGAATTTTTCCTGTTGCCAGAATGTTTTTTAAAATCGTTTTAAAATACGTCTGTAAGTGGGAAAGGGCTAACATAAAATCGATCAACAAATACGGGGACAAATTAAACAACACTGATAATATATAAGGCCGTCTCTATGGCAGACCAAACGTTTCTAAATTTGTACAGATACCGAAACTTCAATTTTACGTCGTAAATAACAAACCAAGATTACATAAACCCCATTTGGTTTGTTATTTATGACGAATATCTCGTTCTATACTTACAGGTACTGAAATCCAGATTAAAGATAGTTTAGTCAAAGTTTTAAAATTGTTTAAAACATGCCTTGAAATATAGGAATCATAATTCATGTGATAAAATAAGAGTAATAATTTCACTTTCCAGTACAATACACATCTAAACATTGATCGTTAATTCTTCATTTTTACTGGGTAGATATACCCAGTAAGCAAACAAAAAAATGTAGGGACTACATTTTCATGACTTTTCAGCATTATTGCCAAAATAGTTTTAAACTATTCATTTTTTATCTTGTTGTCACTATTAGCAATGTTTGCAGAAATTTCAACAATTCAACATTTTGATCTCCATCTGGAGCACCTTTACTTTAAGTCTCAAACTTATTGTTATTGTCATTTTGGTATTCGTTCAGTTTGCGTTTACGTTCATGTTAGCTTTCCTAAATGTTGGCTACGCGATTACAATTATGTTGTGTTTTTATCATTCCCATAGAAAATGACGTGTTAAATGAGCCGTCCCGTGCGAAAACCAACATTGTGGACTCTGCGTAAAGTATCGACCCGGATCAGCCTAAGCATGCCGCGCAGGCTTACCCGATAGACACTTTTCGCCTCCTTTGGATTTTCTGTTTCAGGAATCATTACTCTGTATCTCTATCCCCTGAGACGGAATGTGTCGGCCCTGATCAGTCTGCGCGGACTGCGCAGGCCGATCTGGGTCGATACATTGAGCAGATGCAATCATGTTGGTTTACTCGCGGGACGGGACGGCTCAAATGTTGTTGTACAACAGGAACGAAAACAAAGACAACTAGGAAGCGATTTTGACAATACAAATCGAAGTAACGTAAATCCCACGAAGGTAGAATATTTTACAAGAAGTCAAAACCATATCACACGTATATATAATATTTTACAAGAAGTTAAAGGTTTATCACGTGGATATGAAATAATACAACAAATGTTAAATATAGAAAACTGTTATGATTTTACATATTATAATGCTTTGCCCGCGACACGCCTCCATTTAAAGGCTCTTTCTGTCCGAATGACAGGTCAATGGAAACATACAGTAAAACGAATTATTTTGTATCGCCACACTCAAGAATTATTCAACATGTTAAATTGATTTTCGTCTTGAAGATGTGGTATTTTATGGTCTGGATTTCTAACATAACTATTTGTTCGATCTATTCTAGTGTACGCCGCCATTTTAAACATTCACAATCTTCATGCATTCATATCACCTCGGCAGACTGCATCTAACCTTAAATATAGGATCTTGAAATCGGCCAAGGAGTGCCGAATATATGTTCATGTTCAGTGTATTCGGATCTTTTTCAAGAATACCTTAGTATCGTAACATTCTTGAGCGAACCATCTACAGTACGTGCATTTACTATATCATTTTACAGTGCTGGACCTGGACAGCATAGGTAACTTACAAACAATCAATGGGCTAAACGTTTATGAGGGATGGTAGCTAGTTCTATGGGAAGAATGTTGCGATAAGAACTGACTACATGTAGTACAAGAGTCATGTAACTTAAAACACGGATGCTAACGGCTTTAACCCTTTCCCACATGTAGACGCTTTCTGACGCCTCTGAAGCAGACAAAGTTATCTTCTGCAGAGTTGTTGTATGTGGGAAAGGGATTATCACCATTCAATTCATAATGTCCAGAAAATCGGTAAAACCCGAGAGTTAGTTCAACCGTATGTTTAAATACGTGTCGAAACCGGGTGTCCCGGGTTCGATCCCCAGTCGCGGTATCTCGGTCATGGTGGAGTGCCCTTGGGCAAGGCACATTTCTCTAGCCTAGTACTGGTATGTTTACCCAGGGATCATGAATAAGTGAACTGTCGCCGTGTTATAACTGAAATAATGTTGAAAGCGGCGTAAAACCCAAATAAATAAATAAATTAAATACGTGTCGATCTGTCTTTGTGATTAATATATTGAAAATGTCTTAGATAATACTGTGTCTGAAAACGTCCATCTCGCCATATTTGTATCAAACAAGAATAAGACGTTGCTCGAGTCAGAACTATTTCAGTCCGTCAGTTAACTACAGGTGTGGAAATCAGTGTCACATCAGGACACAATTATATCTGAAATAACATCCTAGTCACATAAAAATTTGGCGGGTTTGACATAAATAGTGTTAATGATTGTACTAAAATACTTGTTTATAAATCTTGGTCATAAGATGCCTGTACACCAAGATGGCGAACTGAGTAGATTCTGATCGGACTGCGCGAAGGTGCAGGCTGGTGTGGATCTTCGCTGGTCGAGAATCCACCAAGGTCGGTTTCCGTATACATTTGTCAAGTTCAAAGGGACATTAAGGTCGAACACAGTAGCCCGAACATATATATACGTATCGTGCAAATATTGAAAAAGATTAACAGTTCATAAATTATAGATATTTATCCCTACTTAAGAATACAGATTTTTTGTTGTTGTACAATCGAAGTTTGATCGGTTCTTGCCATAAATATTTCTAACTTCGAAATTTAAACAAAAAATGTTTGATATATCATAGCGTATAATCTTTTTATCCAATGCGTTTCTTAACAATTCTTGATCAGTTTTAAGAATTTTCTTAAATAAATCGTTCAGAAGAATATATTTTATTATTCAATTATTAATCGTACACATATATCGTCTACATATTTGTGTTTCTTGATTTATTTTTCAATCGTTTCTTTGCATCGTTTTATCCCGATAAACACATATGTACTTATATAAGGGAAATGCTAGACATTTATGACAATTGAAGTATGCCTTATCTAGCCTCATTGCTGTTCAACTGTTTATTATACAACATTGATCTACATGAATGCGTCAGCGACAGAAATAAAATACATACAAGAAACCCTTCCCCACTTGCAGACGCATTCCGACGCAATAGCAGCAGACGACTTTTTAAAACATTGTGGCTAAAGGTGAAATTGCTCATGATGAGCAATCTGTCCTTTGGCCATAGTGTTTTCAACTTTATTTAACAATTCAGCTATCTTTTATGGAGATTTTGCAGGTTTTGGTCAATAACATTGTTTGCGAAACATCTACACAATGTGCATCAACATTATGATATCATTGTACAGTGCTGGAACTTGACAGCATAGGTAACTTACAAACAATGGCCGATGAGTTTTCCAGCGTCATTGGTCATCTATTAATGGGCAAATAGTTTATTTGGTAATGTAGTTAGTTGTCTGGGAAAAAATGTTGCGAGAGGAACTGACTACATGTAGTACGAGAGTCATATAACCTAACCCATTCCCACCCAGCAGACGCATTATGACGCAATAGCAGCAGACGACTTTTGAAAACAATGGGCAAAAGGTGGAATTGCTCACGATGAGCCATGTTTTCAACTTTATTTAACAATTAACATATCATTTATGGATATTTTGTAGGTTTTTGTCACTATGTTTTCAAAGTCGTCTGCTGCAGATTTGTTGTATGTGGGATAACTGTTGATAACGATTTTACTCGGATGTTGAATTGTGTGATATCATTGATAACTATTATGAGGAACACATCTGCTCATGACACTTAAAAAGTGAGACAGTTTTTTTCACCCGGAATTTTTATTTGCAAACAAACAAAACGACGTTAGTAAAATATCCGACACATCGTCCCATTAGCGCAAGAAGGTTGTAACTCACTATTTCCACAAAAGTAACTTTTTTGCAGATAATTAACTTATATCCATATATTCACATCATATTAACATTTTGGAATCATATTCGTATTCTAAATCGTCAAAAAAGTTTAATGCAAAAAGGTTGTAACTCAAAAGTGTTTATTTGTTTGGTGCAAGAAGGTTGTAACTGGGAGATACAACATTCTTGCACCCACTTTTTTTTTTACACAATTTTTTGTGCGAGAAGGTTGTATCTCAGTGATATAACATAAGGATTGTGTCTAAACCAGTAAAGTAAAAAGGCATTTGTGAACTCTGTAGATTCTGTACATCTGCATTGCCTTTTCTGAATCTGCACAACTTGAGAAAAGCTTCTAACAAACTTATGTATGTAATATGTAAAATGTATAGATCTTGATCATATTGTGCAGATCTACATGCTGGTGTGGACCTTCACTGTTTACAAAGGTCAATTTGACCCTTTTCCCATAGACATGACACTTGTTTATAATGAATATATGACATCATTCAACCTGGAATAGAGGAAAATCCTTTCTTTCTCACCATGTGGGGAACCTCTTTCCATGTTAGCTCATTTATATCTATAGGATTTAGTGGTTCATTGACTGGGATTTCTTAGTCACAATCCCCAAATCTCTTTTGGGCTTGGAATGAGAATCCCCTCGAAAGAGATAATCTCATAAAAACAGCCCGGTTGGTTTTTCTCTTCTTTACAATTCTTTCATGAACCCAAATGGGTTCGACATGAAGCTTGATTTTGTCCTTGCCTTTAACTGCCTTTCTTTCTGAGTCTCTCTGCAGTGGTAAGAACTTTCTGTCTAGATGGAATTGCTTAACAGAGATGTATGATTCCTTTCTTTTCCACTTCACTTATTTGCATGGACTGGTTGCTTAATTAACCCTTTCTCACCAGAAGACGCAATTAGACGCATGCGAAGTAGGCAAATTTTAAAAACATTATGATGTTGATGTCATTTAGAGAGATTTTCGATATGTTTGCCGTGATGTAGTCAATGTCGTCGGTTGCAAATTTGTAGTATGAGGAAAAGCCTTATAAACACCATTAATTATATTTCTAAATTGTTCTTATTGTTGACTTCGTGCCTGTAAGGAACTAGACTTAACTAGGGCTTAATTGGGTAATATGATTGATTGCAATTCAAAATTTCATTTTCCCTATGGTGTAAGTGAGTTGAGATAGAGTGATTAAGTTTCTGTCTTAAAAGTCTGCAAGATTTTATCCTCTTCTATTAATTCCCAATTATGGCTGTTCATTTCGGTCCAAGAAATTTTGTGTCGTCTTTTATTAGAGGTAGATTGTGGTCTTTCTTTGACCAGTTTGATGTCACACAATCACGACCTGAAGATTTTAGAGAGCACCATGTCTCAAGGAAGGTAATTTTACCTTCAGTTTTTTTTTGCATAGTCAGACTTTTCCCCTTGCTCTAAATAGTGGTAATTCTTATTTGGACTCATCTGTGCTGCTCATCAGGATGTGCATCCACTATACTCCCCTGTAACTCTAAGAAACCATCTTTAGAATCAACATCATCATTCACAGGACTGAAACTGGTCAGAGAAAATACAGAAGCTTGGAGACCTCTAGCACTGTGGTTGGACACCTGACTAGAAACGATATAACCTTGCGTTGCTCTCGACCTCCACGTAATTTACTTCTGATGTATCTTCATACCCGAATGGTTCTTACAAACTTTCGACCAGACAAAGCCGATTTAACCAGCCTGTGTATTACTAATACATCTGTCCTGTTGGGCCCTTCTTCCTCCCCTGTCTTTGAATGCCCTGCGATATTGCTTTTTCTTTTCATTTGTAGCTTGCTTGGGACATCCTTTCACAGAGTTTGTACCATGGGATGCCAACTCACATAACAACCCGTTTTTTTAGTCTTTCATAGATGTCATCTTCATTGTCATCATTCTTTCTTGGTTGTAATCTATAGTTTCCTTGACGTCATTGGTAAACCAGGACTACTGGTATACTTTGTTGAAAATACAGATATGCTGCTGAACAGGGACATCATCAGCTGAGTCTCAGAGTAATTGGGACCAAGTTAATCATCAAACTTATTTTATAAGTTATGTTTGGGTTAGACTTCACTTCTTAGTGGTATAGAGTTACACATTATGAGATCAGAATATATCAAAATATCATTGACAAAGGACTCTGATCTTCATACCTTGCGTAGGAAAAATATCATCCGAAGTAAGCATCATCTATTTTATCTTTTGCTCCAACATTATGAAATGTAGGACTGATACTTTTTAAATCGGTATCTCATATCAGGGTAACAATAAGGAATCATTTTTGTTGTTTGACTGTCCGTCAGTATGACAGTAATGTTATGACTTATTAATAGGAGACATAGTCATGTGTTACCTAACTCTTGCCTGAAGCTTAGGATACTAAGGAAAGAATAAAGTGTTAGAGAAATCTAAATAATGTGTAAATATATAAACTAAATGTCATTGTAATATAAGCAATACAGATACAATGAAACGTTTCATTATAGATATATCAAAGAAGTGTAAACTGACTTAATGAACTTGTGAGTTCGAATCCCGGCTCGGCCAACTTTCTTTCCGACGATTGACAAAAATTGCTTGGGAAGATCGTTGTGTTGAGTACTGGTGTGAGAAAACCAGGAAGTGCATGAGTAGGTGAACTGGCCGCCGTGATATAACTGCGAAATTGTTAAAAACGGCGTTAAACTCCAATCAATCAATCAATCTATGGACTACAAGCTGAAAAACCAGGGCAGTGAAGACAGATAAGATAGGACAATTGCCTATATAGATACCAGGGACGTAGATAAGAGGGATAGGTTACTAAACTGTATACTTAAATATCACCCGTGCCAACAGTTGTAGCAAGTAAAACTAAAAAACTGTTCAAGATATGTAAATAAAAAATAAAAATTCTGGAAGTTTAAACATTTTTCTATTGCAGTAGATAAAACTATTTTAATATACTACAGGTTTTGATAATATGTTATCCTTATAACAATTCCAGTTGTTCATTTTATTTCTAACTTAAGTTGAAATGTTAAGATTTCAGAATATGTATGTTTTGTTCATGTGCCAAATGTGACTTCAAAGTTTTATATGTTACAAAATGTGAACATTTGTACAATTTTATTTCTAAGTGTGATATTTTAACCAGATAACAGGTGTACAGGTGGAGTTGCCTATCCCTCTTGTCTATGTCCCTGTAGATATCAATAGAAGGTAAACTGTATGAAAACGAATATACATACAAGCTAGCTTCACGAGTTCTAAATCGTATTTGAAGAAAGGCTTGTTGCATGCATTGAGTTATCAACAAGTGCCAACGATATATTTTTAAAACGCAATGCGTAATATATACTAGTCGTGGATTTTCACACTAATGACGTTCAGGGAGGGTTGGATGTCGAATAATATCCTCACTTTCCAACGTGTTGACAAAAGATAAACGACTTTTCTTTTTGCCACTGACGTATGATGGTGTCAGAAAATCAGCCCATGAAGAGATAAGAACCAAGAGTGGCGAAATGAAAGTTGTTGGAATTTCTCATGGATTCGTGCATTTTTCAACCACATATTCATTGTTCAAGGTCATTCAGTATTCAGTATTTCATATGTTTATATCTTGCTGCCTTCTAGCCCTGTACTTATTTATGTTGTAGGAATTTACAGGATTGTTTAAAGTAGTCGCAATTTTTTTAACAAATGAAGTGATGTGATAAAAAACATTGCATCAAAAGTTGTCCTTCAAAAAAAGACATCGCGTATGCTCATTTTTCATTTTGTTATTATCCTGCCTACGCGACGTCTTTTCAAAACATGCGAAAAAAGCATCACTAATTTCCGACCATGAATCTGGTCGGAAATTTGGTGACGCTTCCAGGGTCGAATCTGGCGTACGTTATGTTTGTCAAACAAAAATACTCATATGGGACAACATTTAATCATTTATCTATCATATAAAGTAAACACAAATGGTCTTACTCACGTTTTTATGTGTTTTAAAATCTTTTTAATCCACCTCTCAGAGGCCTGACTTTTAATATAACTCACAATGTGGTCGATTTGAACCGAGGATAACCGAATACGGTATTGTGAGTATGTTGTTAAAGTAAACCAAAATGGATATTTAACGAAATAGTTATATATCTTATGCGAACTAGTTTGGGCGACATTTCGTTTATTTATTTTTTACCGATTTCGTCTGATTTACTTAACCGAAAACAAACTTGTTACAGATTTCAAATATTTAGCCGTTGTGAATTGAATTTTGATAGATTAAAGTGGTAAAGAGGTAAGCTGCATACATTTTAGGCTCAAATTAATATAATAACAAGCATACTGCGACGATGGTTCTCTCTTGTCTCTAATCTCACGACACCGCACGAATAATAAAACAAGCTATCGAGTTGTCGCGAGAACATCGTAAAATTCACTTGAATATTTCTTCTCCTCGTGTAAAAGTACGGGAAACGGAAGTTGTAATGGCTATGTGAAGTGCTCTCTGGTCGATATTTGGTCGTGACCGGATCTTTAGCCAATCAGCGATCAGGTAATAGGAAACCATTTCTGTTTGTGTCGATATATTTAGTTTTGACGTGTCTGTGTTTTCCGCGGAAATGGTACCCCTTACGGCAACTCGAGTATTAAGAAAACGAAGAGACGGATCAAAAATCGGGACGATCATTCGATGTAGCAACTGATGGGCTACACAACGCACACCGAGTGGTTTCTAAATTCGAAAAACTATGGGAGGAGATAGTTTTCGCCCGTTTCCATAGCAACGGTGGTTTCTATGGCGACCATACTACAAAAGGAACAACTAGAGCCTATACCCTTCATCCCTACTAAGTTTGGTCGAAATCCGTTGAATAGTTTTGGCGCTACGCTTGCCACAAACAAACAATTATTTTACAAACAAACGGACAGAAACGAAGACCGACTTTAAGGGTCTCTAGAAGAGAGAACCAATAATTATAGATATGGTTTTTTTCATCGTTGCGATAGCTGTCAATGATATAAACGGCATAATAAGGTGATTCGAGTCTGTCTGAAACATGCTATGGGTAATCTGAACAGAGTGGTTGACCAATAATGACAGATGATAAAACGAGAAACCGAAAGTCTATATTATTTGGACTACATCAAAAGTAGACTTAATAGACATTTTATAGCATATGACAATATGAGCAATTCCCCTTTTGCCATAATGTTTTCAACAATATTCAATTATAAAACTTTCCTTTTTGAGATATTTTCAGCATAATTGTCCAATTATTTTCAAAGTATTGTGCTACATACATGTACTAAAACTTGGAGTCGAGCCATGATAATGATTAATGGAGAGGGCTATTGGTCCAGGAGTAGTTAGTTTGAATTTCAGCTAGGCCATTAAATCTTTCCCATGATTGAGAAAAGTCTTTTGTGTCCAGTTGCGTTGGTCTTTCACCAATGGGCTTAATACATATGGCACAATGATGTCATGCCATAAACAGGGGAGACAATGTACCACTGTTTAAGCCGTACTAATTATTGACTAATTTGACTATTATGTGCTCTTGTTATCATTTGGCTAATTAACGGAAATTACCGGACATTTACGTAATATTCGGTATGTATACATCGATAGTGATGCCGGAGGGCAGTGAAGGAGAGATACACAGGATACGTCGTTGTATATGCTGGTAGTATATAGGGTAATACAACTCGGGTTTTAAGATTTCGAAAATTTTTAATCAATTTATCGAACCCCGATGCTAACCACTTAGAAGATTCTTGAAAACACAATGTTGTCAACTTTTTTCAATTGTTATCAATTTTCATATGCTTATTTTTTTTTTTTTTAAGATCAACTGAACTGCAGACTCAAATTTGTCTTTCTGAATCTTGGGTGTATTTTCAATGGTAAAATGACTTCAATTGCACAACTGCCTATAATCAATAACGATGAACGGCTCGAGTTTTGGAGACTTTTTATAATTAAAGAACATTCACAACTTCGTAGTCAGTAGAAATGTAATTTATGATTATGTTAACTTGGCTCCTGGTGTTTTTATATGCCTCGCAATTGTTTACTATAGCACCAACTTCAATTGTTTAAGTGCTGTTAATTAATCCTTTCCAATATACAACAACTCTGCAACAGATGACGTTGGAAACACATAGGCGAATAAAATTAATTTCTTTAAATAATAGTATAATAATCGAATAGATTTGAAAATATTGCGGCAACAGAATACATTGCGCAAAATAAGACCAATTTCTCCTTTGCGCACAATGTTTTCAAAAGTCGTCTGCTGCACATGCATCAATAAAAAGACGGTTTGCAAATGCCTCATTTTTTTCATGCACTGCATCAGTTCAAGGAATTTTTATATTTTGCGCAATGTGGTAGATACTCCTAGTTCTTTTAATTCGAGTTAAAGGTCAGGGGAAGTTTAATTCGTTCGGGCATTTCCGAGAGCTGTTCGGATCATCTTGCACTCCGCAGTCTTAACATTCCATTAAATGAATCCCGGTTCTGGTACCTACTTTTGTTTCTTGTAATACTACATGTAGGTATATATTCGAGTTCCATTTTGACAAATTGTTAAATTGAAAATAATTGAAATTGTCATTTTTATTTTTAACAATCAAAAGTCACATAATTAATCAGAGACATTTTTATTTCTGAACTAATTTATTAGGAAATGTAAATCGTCGGAATCGGAATCGAGAAAGCTGACCTATGGCGCAGATGTAATATCTACATTATCGGTAATTTTTCTTAATCGTGTTGAAAAATATAGACTGTGTACAATTAGACACAATACACACACGACAAACCAATTAACATATGTCCCAGTATAAATATTCCGATAATACTCGGTAAACATCGGGAGCTTTCGCTAGCAATCACGGTAGCAATCACGGAAACCTATATTTACACTGAAAAGTTAGTAGTACTTATATAAAATGTTAAAAAGGACCAAAATTGTAATAAAATATATGTCAAATAAAAGGTAACTGAATTTTAAACATTATGCCGTAAGTGCCCTGTTAATTTATATTTCTAAAAAAAGATTTTCACTGAAGAGCGTGTACAAATTAGCGGGAGTATACCGTTTTCTTAACGGTTTATATGTAATAAAGAGGAAAATTAGGGTGACTGTATTCAAAGTCAAAAAGGACCAAAATAGTATTAATATAAAAAAAATAAAAAAAAATATTTATATTCAGGAGATATTTTTCCTGAAAACTTGATAAGTGCCTTTTTAAATGTTTGAAAAATAAAATTGTTATTGAGTAAAAACTAAAATGTTGCTCTATAACTCCATGTAATTTTAGTTATCGATTTTTTACAGTGGCTCATTCTCATAGTTGGATATGTGCAGTGTTTTTTCTCGCTTTTTTGTGACCAGGGCTAGGCCCCTTTCAATTGTGAAAATAGTGACATGTAAAATGTGATGAAAGGCAGATTTTGTGAAATGTAGGCCTACTTTTGAGAAAAAGAAGTGTCTTGATTGTGAATGGGGCCCAATTTCGGCCCACATTTGGTTAAGAAAAAACACTGAATAGTGTATGTAGGATGGTAGTTGCCTGGGAAGTACGGGTGCGAAATAGGTGAACTGACCATTGTGATAAAACTAAAATTAAAGTTAGATAGGTTAAATTAAAAATAATCAATGTGTAAATGCGAAAAGGTTTTATAAATATTATTTTTTTAATACAGGAAAACATTACTGCATGTAACCCTTTCCCCCATATAGACGCTTTCTGAAGCCTCTGCAGCAGACGGCTTTTTGAAAACATAGTGACAAAAGAAGAAATTGCTCAAAACGAGCAATTTCTCCTTTTGCCACCATGTTTTCCACTTTTAGTCATAGGTTATCCATTAAATTATAGAGATTTTCTTTATGTTGACAAAATATGTTTAAAATTGTCAGCTGCAGAATTGTCGTATGAGGGAAAGGGTTAATACGATGTTCAAGATATCATAAGGTTAATCCTACATGTGTCACAGTGATAAAAATGTTACTCTTTATTGGGGGAAGAAAGATTTTCTGTGTAACCATAAACTATTTCAACTGTGCTTTACAAAAACAAACCGTAGGACTTTTGCAACCATCTGCCTTTTTAGATCACCAGAGCCAAAGTTGTCCATTTGAATCACTCTGTCTGTCTTCCGTTGTTAACTTTGAGCTGCAAACAACATCTCTTACTACACAACTTTCTTTCAAAATTGTTAAAAAAAACCACCAAATTCTATATACACATACATGTAGAATGGGAAAATTCATAAACTTTAAAATTCTTCTCTTCTGAATCCTTTGGCCTTATCCAAAGATAATAAAGATTGACCATCTCCAAATATTGATCAAGGCTTGAAGCCATATTGAAAGATTAAAAAACACGGTGACCAGGCCACATCAGAAAAAGAAAATGACATAACTTCAATTCCGTTCTTATAAAAATAAGATAATTAAGTAGAAATGTTCCTTTGGTGAACCTCTACCTTAATTGTTCAAACCATATTAATTTATTGAAAACAAAGCAACAGAAAAGGGGTAAAATGAACTTTTAGCTTCAAACATTTCCTCCTAAACCACTGAATCCCACTGAACTATTTTCAACCAAATTTTACAGGAGTGTTTCTATAGATTGGCGGGTCTCTTTCAAACTTGTTCAAAAATTTAAATACCAAAACTTTAAACTCTGAATCGGCTTGTCTTATTCCAAGATAATTAAATAGAAATGGTTCTTCAGTGAACCTCTACCTAATTTGTTCAAACCATATTAATTTGTCAAAAACATAGCCACCAGGTGGCAACAAGAAGGGGTAAAATGAACTTTTAGATTCAAACATTTTCTCCTGAACCACTGAACCATTTTCAACCAAATTTCACAGGAGTGTTCCTATGGACTGATGGAGCTCTTTCAAACTTGTTCAAACATTTAAATACCCAAACTTTAAAATTTGAAGCTGCTTGTCTTATTCCAAGATAATTTAGTAGAAATGGTCCTTGGGTGACCCTCTGCGAAAGTTGTTTAAACCATATTGATTGGTTGAAGAATGTATCAGGCACTGGCAGGGAACATCAGAAAATGGGTAAATGGAACTTTCATCTTCAAATGACATCATGCTCCTTAACAACTAAGCCGATATTAACCAAACTTCACAGGAATGTTCCTTTGGTACTCCTCTTTCAAAAAATGTGAAGGTTCAATGCCTGATTACAATTGTCCATTACTCATCAGGTATTTTATTAACAGTTTCCACTCCTTGCAGTTTCAATCCTACTTAATTAAATGTTCTTTGATATTAGCATTTACCAGTATATATACAGGTGAGGTATATACTTGCCACTATGCCATCAATCAGGTGAAAGATTTAAGGCTATCTTTGCCCTCTTGTTTAATTTTGTTTCAATCAGTGGCAAGTCATTTTGAAAAAGAAGAACTTGCTTAGTAAAGTGCCAAATTAGGATATTGATTTAATCCCTTCCAACATATTACAAATCTGCAGCAGACGACTTAAAACACATGAGGTAAAAAATATGGAAACACATGAAAAGAGGATCATAATAGAATTTAATTGAAAACATTGTGGCAAAAGTTGTCTGCTGCAGAAGCAACAAAAAACATTTTTATGAGGGAATGGGTTAAATAAAATAAATAATTTTGCAGACAGAATATTTATACCAGGGTTAATATCATTAATAACACTTTTCTCTGGTGCCAATGAATTTTAAAACATTTTGGAAATTTTTAGGAGAAATTGATAAATAGCTTATTTACCAGGGGAGTTTGCAGCTAAAGCTCCAGGAAATACATGCCTGTATGTATATACACTGACGAGATAAGGAAACGCCTCATACTAACTCATTGTACAATATTTTGTTAAATGTAATTAAAAATTAGAAAAGAACAATTCCATTCGCACAATTGAACATTTAAGAGAATTGATGATTTATTAGACAGCATTTCATGGTCACATTCTGCTTCGAATCCAAATCAGACGTTGTTGCCGATGACGTCACATAAGAACTGGGCCTGCGGCAGATGGTTCCCCCTTCTCTAAGCCGATTTCTGACTGTATGTCGACATACAGGGCGTCCACGGTTACCTACCACTAAACGTGATGTGGATTCAGCCGTCACAAATCTGTCACGCAGATAGCGTTGAAGGATGTAATTGTCCTGCCGTACTGACGTTACACGCAGTCTACCTGAACGTGGCCTATCGGCAAACGTTCCCGTGACTCCGACACGTCGAATGAGACGCACTTTTGTCAATGAGAGGCGTTAAAACGTCTAGCGACTTTTTCTTGCCCACATTCAAGCATGGTCAAAACTCGGGCACTCTCTTCAGAATTTAGCTTCGCCATTATCAGAAACTGGATAATTGATTCTGTCAGAAAATCTCTGAAAATATGGTTGTGTGTTGACTAACACATGTACCAGTGTAAAATTCAATCAATAAAACGACATGGTTGACACGAGCATCTCGTGAACAGTTACACGTATATAACATTGGGCTGAATAAAATCGTATTAGTTATGGTATATCGGTCAGAGTACATGTACATTTCTGACATTGCAACTCAAATTTCGTTGAGGCGTTTCTTTATCTCGTCAGTATATGTTTTTCAGGCTTGGGAATGGGGCCCAATATCAACTCCAAAATCCTCTAAAAAGGCCTGAATCATAAAATATCAAGATCGACATTATTCGTGCACTTTGATCTGGATTTGCACTTTGTACCAACTAGTCAGAGAATGTTTTATTAATTTTTTAGCTCACCAGAGCACAAAGTGCTCAAGGTGAGTTTTTTGTGATCGCCTTTTGTCCGTCGTCCGTCGTCAACATTTGCTTGTTAACACTCTAGAGGCAACATTTTGCATCCAATCTTCATGACAGTTTATCAGAACATATATCTCCATCGAATCTAGGCCAAGTTCGAATATAGGTCATGTCGGGTTAAAAACTAGGTCACTAGGCTAAATTTAATGAAAATCTTGTTAACATTTTTGGGTTGAGCATGTTGAAACTTTGTCAGAATGTTTATCTTAGTGATATCTAGGCCAAGTTCAAATATAGTTTATGTCGGGTCAAAAACTAGGTCACTAGGCCAAATTGAAGGAAAAACTTGTTAACACTCTGGAAGCCACATTTTAAACTTGAGCATGTTAAAACTGTGTCAGAAAGTTTGTCCTGATAATATCTAGGCCAAATTCGAATATGGGTCATGACCGGTCAAAAACTAGGTCACTAGGCCAAATTTAAGAAAAATCATGTTAACACTCTGAAAGCCGCAGTTTTGGGCTTGAGCATGTTGAAACTATGTCGGAAAATTTGTTTTAGTGATATCTAGATCAAGTACGAATATGGGTCATGTCGGGCCAAAAACTAGGTCACTAGGCCAAATTTAAGGAAAATCTTGTTAACACTCTTGAAGCCACATTTTAAACTTGAGCATGTTGAAACTTTATCAGAAAATTTGTCCTGATGGTATCTATGCCAAGTTCGAATATGGGTCATGTCATGTCAAAAACTAGGTCACTAGGCCAAATTTAAGGGAAATCTTGTTAACACTCTGAAAGCCACATGTTTGGCTTGAGCATGTTGAAACTTTGTCAGAATATTTGTCTTGATGATACCTAGGGTAAGTTCGAATATGGGTTAGGTCAGGTCAACAACTAAGTCACTAGGCCAAATTGTAGAACAATCTAGTTAACACTATAGAGATTGCATTTTTGACTTGAGTAGCTTGAAATTTTGTCAGAAAGTTTGTCTTGATGATATTGCCATTTGCCCTGAAAGAGTTATGTCTTAAATTGCCCATTCTCAGGTGAGCGATTCCAGGGCCTCATGGCCCTCTTGTTTATATGAAGCATTTGGATTAGACTTTGGTACATCATTCATTTCAGACTTGGACTGTATAACTGGTATTATAATATATAACTTGCAACATGCAGGAAGAGGAGAGCTATGAAGAACAACTTTTTGGTGAACAGGGTTTACTTGATTTAAAAAAAAAGGTAAAGGAGAATTCATCTTAATACATACTTTGATATTATTTCCAGTTTCAAAGATTTAAACTTAAAGGTATGGGTGAATTTTCTTATGTCTGTCTGTCTCTCACACTTTGCATTAAAATGCTTTCGTGATTTAGTGGTTAGATCTGGAGCAGGATAACGAGGTACTTCCTTTGCGCTCAGTGTTGCAGGGATAGCATAAAGACTGATGCATTGGTGTCAGTATAAATAATAATGTAATATTGGTATATATATATAACCCATGAAACACCCTGATAACTGATACACTCTAAAAAGCTGCATTAAACGCCATTCGAGCAAGAAAGCAAAGATTCACTTAAAACTCTGATAACCTAGTGATCAAGCGAATGCTACAATACAATTTGACTCTAGATTGATCAATTTTCGTCAACTTAATATTTGGGATAATTTAGGTCAAAATCTAGGTCACAATACCAAATTTAAGAAAAATGTTGCCAACACTCAAGAGGTCGCATTCTTTACTTTAACATGTTCAAACCTTATCAGAATGTTGGTTGTGATGATATATGAGTATAAATATAACCTGTCTTGTCAACAATTAGTTTACTAGGCCAAATTTCAGTAAAATGCTGTGGACAATCTACAGGACACACTTTTACTTGAAGTTGAACTGTTACTAGTTAGTCAGATAAGTATCGTGATAATTACGTAATTAGTTAACCACATAATTATCGTGATACTTATCTGATTAACTAGTTACGTAACTAGTTAACCACATACTTATCGCGAAACTTATCTGACTAACTAGTTACGTAACTAGTTAACCACTTAATTATCGCGATACTTATCTCAATAACTAGTTAACAACATAAATATCACGAAACTTATCTGATTAACTAGTTACATAACGCATTAACCACTTAAAATATGTCTAAAATGGCATTATGTAGGTATCTGTTGGCAGTAGTGGGCAGTAACATAGACTTTTTTGTGTTGACATATGTATCTGTTAACATAAAAATTAACGCGTTAATCAGATATTTATCATGATAATTAAGTGACTAACTAGTTAAATAACGTGACAATTAAGTGGTTATGTGGTGGCAGAAGTATGCCACCATACATATGCCAGAACGTTTGTCTTGTTGATATCTAGGCTAAGTATAAATATAGGTCATGTCTGGTAAAAAATAATAAAAATCTTTTTGACACTGTAGAGGCAATACTTTTAGCTCACCTGTATTGTCACTTTTTGTCCGTCGGCCGTCGTCAACAATTGCCTTGTTTACACTCTACAGGCAACATTTTACATCCAATCTTCATGACACTTTATCAGAAGATATATCTCCATCAAATCTTGGCCAAGTTCAAAACTTGGTCATATTTGATCAAAAGCTAGGTTAAATTGAAAGAAAATCTTGTTAATATTCTAGACTTCATGTTTAGCTCCAGCAGCTTGAAACTTTGTCAGATTGTTTGTCTTGATAATAAGAAACATCTCCATCAAATATTGGCCAAGTTCGAAACTCTGTCATCTGAGGAGAAATCTTGTTTAAACTCTGTAAGCCGCACTTTGATCTTTAGCATGTTTAAACTTTGTCAGAATAATTGTCTTGATAATATCTAGGCTAACTTAAAAAAAAGGTCATGTCCGGCCATAAACTAGGTAACTAAGCCAAATTGAAGGAAAAACTTGTTAACACTCTGGAGACTTCTTTTTTTTTGCTCCAGCAGCTGGACACTTTGTCAGAATGTTTGCCTTGATGATATCTAACTTGATAGTCTACATAGGTGCGATAGTTGGGTAGGGTTGTAGAAAGTTTCAGTGCAATAAATGTAGTATTTAAGTACTTGTATGCAAAACCTTAACCATACTTTAACCCCCCTCTTTCAAAATTGTTCAAAGATTTAAATTCCATTGAGAAATTTGGTTGCTACGGCATCAGAAAGGGGCAAAAATGACCGCCAGAGGGCAGGGCTATTTATACACAATATAAACACAACAATAGTAATTGCAATTACTTACAATTTAATTTAGTATTATTAATTTTTTCTTTTGCCACAATGTTTTCAACTCCATTTGATAAAAAACATTGCTTAATGAGCAATTTCTCCTTTTGCCACAAAGTTTCCAACTCCATTTGCCAGAGTAAGACGTAGTCAGGGGGAAACCTCTCCATCTGATGGACTGTATCTACTGTAATAAGGACTTGCTTAAAGACCTGGACCCCTTACCGGTAAGATCTTACAATATCTATAAGTTGAATACTTTCTCATATGCATCAACTCTGCAGGAGACAACTTTGAAAATATCTAGTCAAAAAAGGGAAAAATATCTTTAAATGAATGGATAAATTTTTAGTAGAGTAGAAAACATTGTGGCAAAAGTGGAAATTGCTTTTGAGGATTAATTTTTCTTTTTGCCACAATGTTTTCAAAAGTTATCTGATTTAAAAGCGTCAGAAAGTGTCTGTATGTGGAAAAGGGTTAACATATATCATTTGGTTGTGCTGGAATGTTCTGTGAATGAAGAAGTACAAGGGTTGTCCTAAAACATCAGAGACAAATGGTTGTTTTCCTGAAATCTTCAATAGAAATTGAGGGCCATATCATAAATATCCTGTCTGGCCGTGGCAAAGCTTGGAATATTTTCCATAATTTTGAGCTTGTCTGATTTTCGAAGAAAAGAAATCAGGCTATTGTGATACCCTTGGCGTCATTGTCATCTGCATCTGGGTCATCAAAAAACTTTAAACTTACCTCATAACTAAAAAAACATTAAACATTTTCAAATGAAACTTGGTACATGTTTACATGTTCCTAGGAGCATACAAGTTTCAATACCAAGTCAGTTGAAGTCACATAACTTTGGCTTTAATAATTATTCAATAATGCCCCTTTTTTCGACTTAGAAAAAACAGACAAGTGTTGGCATTTACTCTGCGGCGCTCTTGTTTACCTTTAGGAGAAAGGGAGATTAGACCTTGTTGGTAAATCTCCTGAAAGCTAATCAATTTAGAAATTAATTCACATGAATGATGCTAAGGTGACCCTCTACCAAAGTTGTTAATACCATCTTGATCGACTCAAAAGTATAACTGCCAGCTGATGTGTCAATTTAACTTGATATGATACATAGTGAAATTTTCAAAGTCTCTTAGGAAGTGCCAGT
This sequence comes from Serripes groenlandicus, assembly GCA_031761405.1. Taxonomy (NCBI): domain Eukaryota; kingdom Metazoa; phylum Mollusca; class Bivalvia; order Cardiida; family Cardiidae; genus Serripes; species Serripes groenlandicus. The sequence continues at coordinate 37,042,324 of JASEVX010000005.1, forward strand.
TCCATTTAAAAAAAAATCCTTGGTGTTCCTCTTAAAATAGTCATGCCACCTTTTAAATTCAGACAGTTTGGTGAATATTGGAAACAGGTACGATATCAATGACCTTCAAATCCCCTTCAATAAGAGCAATTTCTCCTTTTGCCACAAAGTATTCAACTATATTCAATGATTGTTATTTCATAAATGGAGATTTACATTATTTTTGCCTAGATGTTTTGAAATTCTTCTGCTGCAGATTTGTTGTATGTGGGAAAGGGTAAATTTGTTATATATATTAGGCAAAGAAAAGGTGCATATTATTGCGTGGGTGCCTCAGCACCAGTGCATATATTGGTTGTGAAAAAACTGTCTCTGGTGCAATGGGCTTACGCATGCGCCGTGTTAATCGTCTTGATCGCGCATGCGCCGTATTTTACTGTCAGCTCTCGGATATTTCCGTAGCAGTTCGTCACTAGACTGGTTCTCGTTCGAGTTTGCAATAGAATATTAAGATTAGTGAACTAGCCTATTTATATGCAAGTATTTTTTTTTAGATCACCTAGAGCCAAAGGCTCAAGGTGAGCTATTCTGATCACCTTTTGTCCGTCGTCTGTCGTCCGTCGTTAACTTTTAGCTTTAAACATCATCTCCTAAACCACAGAACCAATTTCATCCAAACTTCCCAGGAATGTTCCTTTGGTGGCCCTTTTTCAAAATTGTTCAAAGATTTAAATTCCATTGAGAAATTTGGTTGCTGCGGCATCAGAAAGGGTGCAAAATGTCCAAACTTTAAAAATCTTCTCCTCTAAATCTGCATGTCAGATTCCAATATAGTTTGGTAGAAATGTTCGTTGGGTGACCCTCTACAAAGATTGTTCAAGGCATACTGTTTCGTTGAAAAACATGGCAGTCAGGAGGCATCAGAAAAGGGGCAAAATGATAAAATTAGGAAATTCCATTTTTGTTAAGTCCTTGTGTGATATTAAGAAAATTGAATAGGAATCTTACTTCAGTGATCCTCTACTTAATTTGTTCAAGCCGTATTGATTGATTACAAAATCATAGCAACCTCGCGTCATCACAAAATGGGTAAATTGAACTTTTAGCTACAAATGACAACTCCTACCATTACACTTGATCAATTTCAATGTTACTTCACAGGAATGTTCCTTTGATGGTCCTCTTTCAAAATTGTTCAAAGACTTACATTCTGTGTAGAACTTTTGTTGCTGCGGCATCAGAAATTGAGAAAAATACCCAAACTTTAAAAGCCTCCATCTCAATAATCCATTTATCAGATTCCAAGATAATTTGACAGAAATGTTCTTTGGGTGACTCTCTACAAAAACTGTTTAAGCCATATTGATTTCGTTGACAAACAAGGCAGCAAAGTGTCATCAGGAAAGGTGCAAAATGACAAAACTTTATAATTCTATTCTTTTTAAAGTTCTTGTTAGATTTCAAGATACAAATGGCTTTTACTGATAAACTATTTCTTTAGCTGAGTGTCCACTCCTTGAAGTTTCATTTGAAGTCCTGATCAAATTTTTACAGATATTTCATAATTTGCATATAAATATTTGCTTCTAATTTACTATCATTCAGGTGATCGATTTAGGGCCATCTTGGCCCTCTTGTTTATAATTAAAATCACCCAACGCTACTACAATTTGTAACATGTACCGGCGTTAAGCCATCGCGGATCACCCATCCAGGCACTAACTACATACTATGAACGTTGCTTAACTTTACAAAAAGGTCAACCACTCTACCAACGTCGCTATAAAAGCAGGCTTCTACAGCAAGGCTATAGAAGTGATATTTATACCTGTTCCCGTTACATTTCTCCCTAACTGAACACAAGCAATATACCAGAGCAGGGTCTATGTAACATCACTGAGATCCACCGGGGTTTTAATAACAGGAAAATGGGAATATTTTCATAAATGCGAAGTTATTGTGCTAAATTTTGCGATTTTAGAATATATTAAGGGGGAAAAAAGGACGCGCATGCGCAGACAAATATTTACAATAATTTGGGGAGATCAAGGTCAACACGTTGGGAAAAGGTATTTTTGTTTTCGTTTTACGTATTTAACTAAAAAACTATTGTTATCATATATTTATATCCTATATTTAAAAGCGGGTTTCGTGTTTTTTGAATCAAACAGTATTTCTTAAGCCATACACTGCTGATTCCCGCGCTAACATCGAACTGCTGCATCTTGCAGCAACTCTTGTTTCATATTGTATTTATATTACAGTGTGGATGGGAAAAGAGATACAATGCCTATCGGCGGGTCTACTATGTTAACCACAGTAAGTTAGTTAATTTTTAAGACGGCAAGATTTGATATTTATACTCCCGACAAACAAAGTTTGAAGGGGGTATGTTGGAGTCACCCTGTGGTCGGTCTGTCGGTTTGTTGGTCGGTAATTTACCTTATACAGAGCATAGCTTTATAATTACAAGACATATTTTATAAAAATTCATACTATGATACAACACAGTGAGAGGAACTGCAGTGTACAGGAACTATAACTCTAGTTTACCTATTACAGAGTTATTGCCCTTTGTTAGCTTGAATATTCAAAAACAGTCACTTGTGCGTCGGCTTTTTCTCACAAACAACAGATGCTATTGCTTTAAAACTTAAGACACTTATTGGACATCATCAAATGACCTTGCACGACAAGTCCCAAAACTATATATCAGATTTTGAAACAATTATGCCCCTTTTTAGCCCAATTTTGATGAAAGTTTATCAGAACATATATCTCCATCAAATCTAGGCCAAGTTCGAAACTTTTATAGGGATTTTTTTTAAAAATCTTCTTGTCTAAAAGTAGAAGGCGCAGGCATTTTATATTTGGTATGTAGCTTTATCTAGTGGCCCTCTACCAAGATTGTTCAAATTATAGCCCTGGAGTCACTTGTTTTACATAAACTCGTATAGGGAAAAAACTTTAAAAATCTTCTTGTCTAAAAGTAGAAGGCCCAGACCTTTGATATTTAGTATGTAGCTTCTTCTAGTGGACCTCTACCAAGATTGTTCAAATTATAGACCTGGGGTAAAAAAATGACCCCTCCCCGGGCCACTTGTTTTACAAAGACTCGTATAGGGAAAAAACTTTAAAAATCTTCTTATCTAATAGTAGAAGGCCGAGGCCTTTGATATTTGGTATGTATCTTCTTCAAGTGGACCTCTACCAAGATTGTTCAAATTATAGCCCTGGGGTCAAAACTGATTCCTCCCCGGGGGTCACTTGTTTTACATAAAAAACTTAAAAAAATCTTCTTATCTAAAAGTAGAAGGCCAAGGTCTTTGATATTTGGTATGTAGCTTCATCAAGTTAACCTCTACCAAGAATGTTCAAATTATAGCCCTGGGGTTAAAAATGTCCCCTCCCTTGGGGTCACTTGTTTTACATAGACTTATATAGGTAAAAAACTTTAAAAATCTTCTTGACTAAAAGTAGAACTCTCAGGCCTTTGATATTTGGTATGTAGCTTCATCTAGTGGACCTCTGCCAAGATTGTTCAAATTATAGCCCTGGGGTCAAAAGTTACCCCTCACCGGGGGTCACTTGTTTTACATAATATTATACATGTAATGGGATATTTGAAATCTACCTTCTACCAAGATTTGTCAAATTATAGCCCTTGTGTCAAAAATGGCCCCACCCAGGGGATCACTTGTTTTACATAGACTCGTTTAGGTACACACTTTAAAAATATTCAGGTGATCGATTTAGGGCCATCTTGGCCCTCTTGTTTACTTAGAAATTCTGGTTAAAGTTTTGCCTGCAACTAAATTAATAGTCCATATCTCAGTATTTACTTGATGCAATGCATTGATACTTTATGCAACCCTACCCAACTATCACACCTATGTAAATTATCAAGTAAGATAACTCTATCCTACATTTTATGTAAGTTATGGCCCTATGTTTACCCTGAAATTCTGGTTAAAGTTTTGCGTGCAACTAAATTAAGAGTCCATATCTCAGTATTTACTTGATGCATTACATTGAAACTTTATACAACCCTACTCAACTATCACACTTATGTAGATTAATAAATATGCTAACTCTATCCTGCATTATAGAATAATTTTGTAGAAATGTTCCTTGGGTGACCCTTTATTAGATTCCTTCAAGAAATGTTGATTGGGCGAAAAACATAGCCGCCAGGGGGCGGGGCTATTTTGCCTTATATAGCTATAGTGAAAACTTAAAAAATCTTCTTCTCCAAAAGTGTTCAGCAGATTTTAAAATAATTTTGTAGAAATGTTCCATGGGTGACCCTCTATCAGATTCCTTCAAGCCATGTTGATTGGTAAAAAAACATGGCCGTCACAGGGCGGGGCTATTTTGCCTATATGGCTAAAGAGAAAACTTAAAAAATCTTCTCCTCCAAAAGTGTCAGGCCGATTTTCAAATAATTTTGTAGAAATGTTCCTTGGGTGACCCTTTATTAGATTCCTTCAAGAAATGTTGATTGGTTGAAATACATGGCCGCCAGGGGGCGGGGCTATTTTGCCTTATATAGATAAAGTGAAAACTTAAAAAATATTCTTCTCGGAAAGTGTTCAGCCGATTTTCAAATAATTTTGTAGAAATGTTCATTGGGTGACCCTCTATCAGATTCCTTCAAGCCATGTTGATTGGTTGAAAAATATGGCTGCCAGGGGGTGGGGCTATTTTGCCTTATATGGCTATAGTGAAAACTAAAAATATCCTCTCCTCCGAAAGTGTCAGGCCGATTTTCAAATAATTTTGTAGAAATGTCCTAGGGTGACCCTCTATCAGATTCCTTCAAGCCAAGTTGATTGGTCGGAAACTATGGCTGCCAGGGGGCGGGGCTTATATAGCTAAAGTTAAAAAAAAAAATCAGGTGAGCGATTCCAGGGCCATCATGGCCCTCTTGTTTACTTAGAAATTATGGTTAAAGTTTTGCGTGCAACTACATTAAGAGACCATCTCTTAGTAACTACTTGATGCATTGCATTGGAACTTTATACAACCCTTCCCAATCATCACACCTATGTAAACAATCAAGTATGATAACTCTATAAAGTTTTGCATGCGACTACATTAAGAGTCAATATCCTAGTATTTACTTGATGCATTGCTTTGAAACTTTATACAACCCTTCCCAACTATCACACCTCTGTTGATGTTCAAGTTAAATAACTATATCCTGCATTTATGCAAGTTATGGCCCTTTTTATTTAGAAATTCTGGTTAAAGTTTTGCATGCAACTGCATTAAGAGATCATATTTTAGTAACTACTTGATGCATTGCATTAAAACTTTATACAGCCCTTCCCAACCATCACACCTATGTAAAAAAATCAAGTCTTGTATTGAAACTTTATACTACCTTTCCCAATTTCACAACTATAAACACAACCAATAAAAATAACTCTATCCTGCATATGGTGCAAATTGTTGCCCTTTTTTATACGCCTGTTTTGAAAAAAACGGGACGTATTATGGCGAGGCGTTGTCCGTCCGTCTGTCTGTCCGTCCGTCCGTTTTTTGTCAGACCTTCTCCTCCTACACCGTTTAAGATATTGATGCCAAACTTGGTAGAAATAATCACCAGCACATGATATTGTGTGCGCTCAAAAAGGAGGTAACTCCGTACCTATTTCCTATAGTTATGCCCCTTTTTAGACTTAAAAAAAATGTTGTCCGGCCTACTACTCCTACACCATTTAAGATATTGATGCCAAACTTGGTAGAAATAATCACCAGCACATGATATTGTGTGCGCCCAAAAAGGAGGTAACTCTGTACCTATTTCCTAGAGTTATGCCCCTATTTAGACTTAAACAAATGTTGTCCGGCCTACTGCTCCTACACCATTTAAGATATTGATGCCAAACTTGGTAGAAATAATCACCAGCACAAGATATTGTTTACGCCCAAAAAGGAGGTAACTTCGTACCTATTTTCTAGAGTTATGCCCCTTTTTAGACTTAAAAAGATGTTGTCGGCCTACTGCTCCTACACCATTTAAGATATTGATGCCAAACTTGGTAGAAATAATCACCAGCACATGATATTGTTTGCGCCCAAAAAGGAGGTACCTCCGTACCTATTTCCTAGAGTTATGCCCCTTTTTAGACTTAAAAAGATGTCCGGCCTACTGCTCCTACACCGTATAAGATATTGATGCCAAACTTGGTAGAAATAATCACCAGCACAAGATATTGTTTACGCCCAAAAAGGAGGTAACTTCGTACCTATTTCCTAGAGTTATGCCCCTTTTTAGACTTAAAAAGATGTTGTCGGCCTACTGCTCCTACACCATTTAAGATAATGATGCCAAACTTGGTAGAAATAATCACCAGCACATGATATTGTTTGCGCCCAAAAAGAGGTAACTTCGTACCTATTTCCTAGAGTTATGCCCCTTTTTAGACTTAAAAAGATGTACAGCCTACTGCTCCTACACCGTATAAGATATTGATGCCAAACTTGGTAGAAATAATCACCAGGACATGATATTGTGTGCGCCAAAAAGTAGGTAACTCCTTACCTATTTCCTAGAGTTATGCCCCTTTTCAGACTTAAAAACATTCCTAAATTCACATTTCCTTCAATATCTCTAGAACTGTTACAGATATTATTTTGAAAATTTATATTGCCCCTTTCATGAAATGAATATGAACTTCCTTTAGTGATAGTTCTATTTTGTGAATGCATCGGGTACCATTTATAACCTTCCTGACGGGCGTATTTTGTGGCTTTGGTACTCTTGTTTATTTTACTTAGAAATTCTGGTTAAAGTTTTGCATGCAACTACATTAAGAGTCCATATCTTAGTAACTACTGGATGCATTCCATTGAAACGTTATACAACCCTTCCTAACCATCACACCTATGACAATAATCAAGTTAAATAACTCTATCCTGCATATAATGCAATTATCACCCTTTAAGAAATTGTGGTTAATGTTTTGCATGCAACTACATTAGAGTCCATTATCTCAGTAACTTAAATAAGCGGTGGAATAGTCGAGCGCGCTGTCCTCCGACAGCTCTTGTTTAACTTATAAATTCTGGTTAAAGTTTTGCATGCAATGACATTAAGAGTCCATATCCTAGTCACTATTTGATGCATTGCATAGAAACTTTATACAACCCTTTCCAACCATCACACCTATATAAACAATCAAGTTTGATAACTCTTTCCAAACATATAATGCAAATTATGGCCCTTTTTCTGGTTAAAGTTTTGCATGCAATGTACTTTCATGGATATATCTCAATAACCACTCAGTAACCACTCAGTAACCAATCAGTAACCACAAATGATACTGACTCTTGTATGAATTTAGTACAAATTATTGCCCTTGTTTGACTTTGAAAATTTGGTTAAAGTATTTCATGCATGGTACTATCATGCAACTATCCCGGTAACCATTTGGGGATTGATTTAAAACTTCAATATAGTCTTTAAAGGTATCAAAAAATCAGGTTAGGTAACTCCTGACTGTATTTATTATAAATAATGACCCTTGTTGAAGTTAGAAATTTGGGTTAAAGTTTTGCATGCAAGGCCTTTTCTCAAATACAGCAGATGCTATTCATACAAGACTTATCCAGCTTGATTTATAGTTCTATACTATGAAGCAACTATCTCAGTTACAACTGTTGACTATAGTATCAAATGGCCAAACAGCTCTTGTTACTTTTTCTTGTCCGGAGAATAACTTGAAAACCACAAGATGGAATCTAATAAAACTTCATACAATGGTAAAGCACACAATGAGAGGCAGTACAGTGTACACAAACCATAACTCTATTTGAGCTAATTACATAATTATTGTCCTTTCTTACTTTTGTCTTGTCCGGAGAATAACTTTCATTGCCCTTTCTTACTGTTTTCTTGGCCAGAGAACAACTTTAAAAGTAAAGGATGGATTTTAATAAAACTTCATACAATGGTAGAGCACAATGTGAGGAAGTGCAGTGTACAAAAACCATAACTCTATTTTAGCTAATTACAGAGGTATTGTCCTTTCTTACTTGTTTCTTGTCCGGACAATAACTTAAAAACTACAAGATGGAATTTAATAAAACTTCATACAATGGTATAGCACAATCAGAGGAAGTGCTGTGTACAAGAACCATTACTCTGTTTTAGCTAATTACAGAGTAATTGGCTTTCTTACTTTTTAGCTAACCTGAGCACGAAGAGCTCAAGGTGATTCGTGCTCAGGGTGAGTTATTGTGAACACCTTTTGTCCGGCGTTCGTCGTGCGTCGTCCGTCAACTTCTTCTCCTCAGTAACCAGTGGGTCAATTGGGATGAAACTTCACAGAAAGCATCCTCTCAATGACCTCATCAGAATTTCTTCAATTTTTTGGATCCATGCAGAATTCTGGTTTCCATGGCAATGAAACAAAAAAAACCTTTAAAATTCTTCTCTCCAACTGTTTAGCAGATATTCACATTATTTTGTAGAAATGTTCCTTGGATGACCCTCTATCAGATTCTTTCAAGCCATGTTGATTGGTCGAAAAATATGGCCGCAAGGATGCTGGGTTATTTGGCCTTATATGGCTATAGTAAAAACTTAAAAGATCTTCTCCTCCGAAAGTGTCTGACCGATATTCAAATAATTTTGTAGAAATGTTCCAAGTGACCCACTATCAGAGATCCCTGCAAGCCATGTTATACTTATAAAATGTATTGATTGCTATTTAAGCTTGTGCACTGCACAACAATTAAAAAAGCTATACTTTCTAATTTTAAGAAAGACAATCCAAAAATGAACAAAACAAGAATAACCCGATCCATAACATTGTCATTTTTAGGTGGGTTTCTAATTTTGTCACTGTCATTTCCTATCAGGGCGGGGTTCGGGGGTATTAATCACATTCAGTGATAGCTTTAGTTTTTACAATTGTTGATAAATTAGACCTTTGCATTCATGCTATCAGATCAGATTTACAGTCTCTTTCAGACATTCCTTGAAAATGATTGTGACTAATTGCAAACAGGTGCATATTGATATAAAATACACTGGTTGCCTGATACTGTATTTTTATATTTAAGAAGCCAGAACGACACAATGGGAAGATCCTAGATTGCAGAAAGTAAGTCCACTTCTACACAATTTTTGTCGAGCTTGCTTGCGGTGTTTTTTAAACTTATTTATTTTACATCAATTGCGAAACAAGCCCTTGGCTTAGATTAATCACGTTCGATGTCTGCTTCCTGGAGACTTAACCAGTACTCGCGCCATTTGTGTGGAAAATTCCAAAAGTCAGGACCCGCTCATCACGCGACTCAAACCAGAGACCTTTGATACAAGATATTGTTTTTATTGTCCTTACACATGCATACTATTGGTTTGCATGCTAAAGCTATTTTATAGATATATGGAAATAAGTGGGTGGGGTAATTTGATATGAAATTTGAGTTCAAACTTTTTGCACTAATTTTTAACTCTTCTAGCTGAACGCCAGTCGAGTTTATGCCATGGCGAATTGTCCATAGTGCGTGCGTGCATCAACATTTTGCTTCAAACGACTTCTCCTCCCTAGCCAATTGGGATGAAACGTCATAGGAAGCATCCTCTCAATGTCCTCTCCTAAATTCCTTCAATTTTTTAGATCCATTCTAAATTCTGGTTTCCATGGCAACTGAAAGAATTTTTTTTAAAATTCTTCTCCTCCTGAAGTTGATTGGTCAAAAAACATGACCGCCAGGGTAAACATTTATTAACTTTTGTGATCGGTAAATAATTCCCTGCGAACTGCAGTAAGCCCCTTGCTTGCAGCACTATCAGTTATTTACGTCAATTACGTCAATTACGAGTCCTACCGACCTAAGCAAAGAAATAAAAATCATCATCAGGTTAAACTTATATTTGACTTTAAAATATAGCCAAGATTTTAAATCCATGACATTTTGATGACAGGTACAACAAATAACCAACTTGCCCTTCATAAAGTACTTCAAATAAAACGATTCCATAATTTACGTAACATCAAACTAACGTTTCCTATACTTTTTGTCGTTTTCCTTTTATTATTTGAACTCGTTTTAGAAACAGACGATGAGTGTTATTAAACGGAAATTATCACACATAAAATTAATTGTGCTCGTTCCTTTATCGAGTACGTATTATCATATTTAATTATTGCCTCTAGAAGTTTTTTTTGTTTCGATATTTTCTTTTCATCCAATCAAAACGTAGCAGAATCGTGACTGCATCGAAAAATCCACACTGGGCACAATTTTTGGAAAGACGGTAAGTTTTGCAAAGTTCATACACATTACCTATTGACGGGAAACATCGCCGGCTTTGCCGTCGATTTGTTTACCCGTATCAAGGTCAAGGTCATTATTTGCCACTTTTACAAATAACTATATCTCAGCATCCCCTGCTGGAATTTTTCTGAAAATTTGTCAGATGTATTGTTTGGTCATGGGACATCATTGAACGTCAAAATTGTCAAGATCAAGGTCATAATTTGGCAGAACTTGACCTTGGTTAGGTAACTTAACCTCAAAACTTAACCTTGGTCATATCTCAGCAACCCCTGCTGGAATTTTTCTGAAACTTTGTCAGATGTATTGTTGGGTCATGGGACATCATTCAACATTAACATTATCATGGTCAAGGTCATTATTTGCCACTTTTACAAATAACTATAACTTAACCTTGGTTAACTTGACCCTAGTTAAGTTACTTAACCTTGGTTAACAAGTTCAAAACTAGGTCACAAGGTCAATTGTTAGAATAACCTTGTGAACACTCTAGAATTCACTTTTGATATTCAATCTTCATGAAATTAATCACAACAATTGTCTTCATCAAGTCTCCATCAAATCTTAGTCAAGTTTTAACTGGGTGATGGGGTTATAAGAACTAGTTCACTTTGTCAAATGTTCTTTCTTCATTAAATCTTTACTAAATTTAACCACTAGATTTTTCTTCATCAAATCTAGGTCAAGTTTACAAATAGGTCATGAGGGATCGAAAACTATGTCACTATGTCAAATGTTAGAATAACCTTGTGAACAATCTAGAAATCACTTTTTTTATTTAATCTTCATGAAAAGTTATAAGATCACATCTAGGTCAAGTTCAAAACTGGATAATGGGGTAGGTCAAACACTAGGTCACTAGGTCAAAATAACCTTGTGAACACTCTAAAAGTCATGAAAGTTTATCAAAACATTTGTTTACATCATTCAACATCAAAATTACAAGGTCAAGGTCATAGTTTGTCAAAACTTGACCTTGGTTAGGTAACTCAACCTTAAAGCTTAACCGTAGTTAATTTTGACTGTAGAGGCCACATTTTTCATTCATTCTTCATGAAAGTTAATCAGAACACTTGTCTCAAACAAATCTCTGTTAAGTTCAAATTTAGGTCATGAGAGGTCATGAGAGGTCAAAAACTAGGTAACTAGAATTAATCTTTGATATTCATTCAATCTTCATGAAATATAAACACAATCATAGTAATTGCAATTACTTACAATTTAATTTAGTTTTATTAATTTTTAGCTCTACTAGCCAAAGGCCAGAAGAGCTTATGCCGTGTTAGATATCCATGAGTAGTTAGATATCCATGAGAGCTAGGTTCCTTTCGCAAACCAGCCAGATCCGCCCATGCAAGACTGGATTATGGCCCTTGAAATGGTCAAAATTGCTATAATAGAGCTTGTGAACACAATAGAGGCTCCATTTACTATCTGATCTTCACTAAACTTACACAGTAGTTAGGTATCCATGAGAGCTTGGTTCCTTTTACAAACCAGCCAGATCCGGCCATGCAAGACTGGAAAATGGCCCTTGAAATTGTCAGAATTGCTATAATAGAGCTTGTGAACGCGATAAAGTCTTTACTTTTGATTGTAACTCAATCAAACTTATACAGTAGTTAGATATCCATGAGAGCTTGGTTCCTTTTGCAAACCAGCCAGATCCGCCCATGCAAGACTGGATTATAGCCCTTTAAATTGTCAAAATTGCTATAATTGAGCTTGTGAACACAATAGAGGCTCCATTTACTAACTAATCTTCACCGAACTCAGGTAGTAGTTAAATATTGATGAGAGCTCGGCTCCTTTCGAAACCAGCCAGATGTGCCCTTGCATGACTGGATTATGGCCCTTGAAATAGTCAAAATTGCTATAATATAGCTTGTGAACACAATAGAGCCTCCATTTACTATTCAATCTTCACCAAACTTAGATAGTAGTTAAATATTGATGAGAGCTCAGTTCCTTTCGCAAACCAGTCAGATCCGCCCATGCAAGACTGGATTATGGCCCTTGACATTGTCAAAATTGCTATAATACAGCTTGTGAACACAATAGAGGCTCCATTTACTCTCTGATCTTCACTAAACTTAGATAGTAGTTAAATATTGATGAGAGCTTGGTTCCTTTCGAAAACCAGCCAGATGTGCCGTTGCATGACTGGATTATGGCCCTTGAAATTGTCAAAATTGCTATAATACAGCTTGTGAACACAATAGAGCCTCGATTTACTATCCGATCTTCACCAAACTTAGATATTAGTTGAAACGACCAAATAACCATACCAGTAGAGCATAGGCCCTCATGTGCCTCTTGTTTCTTTTGCCACAATGTTTTCAACTCCATTTGATAAAAAACATTGCTTAATGAGCAATTTCTCTTTTTGCCACAATGTTTTCAACTTCATTTGATATTAAACTGCACCCTTATCTAATCTTCAAACCGTTCAGTATGCAGGAGGAATAAAATGGTTAATATTTTTTTCACTCAGGAGGATCCTAGAAAGCCCAAACAACTCTGCAGGGGACAACTTTGAAAATATCTAGTCAAAAAAAGGAAAAATATCTATAAATGAATGGATAAATTTTTAGTAGAGTAGAAAACATGAGGATCAATTTCTCTTTTTGCCACAATGTTTCCAAAGTCATCTGATTTAAAGGCGTCAGAAAGTGTTTGTATGTGGGCAAGGGTTAACATATATCATTTGGTTGTGCTGGAATGTTCTGTGAATGAAGAAGTACAAGGGTTGTCCTAAAACAGCAGAGACAAATGGTTGTTTTCCTGAAATCTTCAATAGAAATTGAGGGCCATATCATAAATATCCTGTCTGGCCGTGGCAAAGCTTGGAATATTTTCCATAATTTTGAGCTTGTCCGATTTTTGAAGAAAAGAAATCAGGCTATTGTGATACCCTTGGCGTCATTGTCATCTGCATCTGGGTCTGGGTCGTCAACAAACTTTAACCTTACCTCATAACTAAAAAAAACATTAAACATTTTCAAATGAAACTTTTTACATGTTTATATGTTCCTAGGAACATACAAATTTCTATACCAAGTCAGTTGAAGTCACATAACTTTGACTTTAATAATTATTCAATAATGACCCTTTTTCGACTTAGAAAAAACAGACAAGTGTTGGCATTTGCTCTGCGGCGCTCTTGTTTACCTTTAGGAGAAAGGGAGATATCTGGCATGTGTTATTAGACCTTGTTGGTAAATCTCCTGAAAGCTAATCAATTTAAAATTTAATTCACATGAATGATTCTAAGGTGACCCTCTACCAAAGTTGTTAATACCATCTTGATCGACCCAAAAATATAACTGCCATCTGCTGTGTCAATTTAACTTGATATGATTGATACATAGTGAAATTTTCAAACTCTCTAGGAAGTGCCAGTTCCATTTTAAAAAAAAATCCTTGGTGTCCCTCTTAAAATAGTCATGCCACCTTTATAATTCAGACAGTTTGGTGAATATTGGAAGCAGGTAAGATATCAATGACCTTCAAATCCCCTTCAATAAGAGCAATTACTCCTTTTGCCACAAATTATTCAACTATATTCAATGATTGTTATTTCATAAATGGAGATTTACCAAATTTTTGCCTAGATGTTTTGAAATTCTCCTGCTGCAGATTTGTTGTATGTGGGAAAGGGTAAAGTTGTTATATATATCAGGCAAAGAAAAGGTGCATATTATTTCATATTGTATTTATATTACAGGATAAATGGGAAATAAGATGGACTGCAGATCGGCAGGTCTACTATGTTAACCACAGTAAGTTAGTTAATTTTTAAGACGGCAAGATTTGATATTTATACTCCCGACAAACAAAGTTTGAAGGGGGTATGTTGGAGTCACCCTGTGGTCGGTCTGTCGGTTTGTTGGTCGGTAATTTACCTTATACAGAGCATAGCTTGAACATTACTTGACAGATTTTATCAAAACTTCATACGATGAATTACAGAGTTATTGCCCTTTGTTAGCTCGACTATGTGAAGAATATGAGAGCTATTACAGTCACTTGTGTGTCGGCGTTGCAACTTTGGTTAAAGTTTTACATGCAAGGCTTTTTCTCTCAAACAACAGATGCTATTGCTTTAAAACTTCACACACTTATTGGACATCATCAAATGACCTTGCAGGACAAGTCCCAAAACTATATATCAGATTTTGACACAATTATGCCCCTTCTTAGGGATTACTTTTTTTTGTCCGGCGTCTGTCCGTCCGTCTGTCCTTCACACTTTTTCATCACACTTTTAATGAGCAGGTGACACACGTGATCCGCGTGAGTTGAAACTCTTGTATGAATTTAGTACAAATTATTGCCCTTGTTTGACTTTGAAAATTTGGTTAAAGTTTTGCATGCATGGTTCTATCATGCAACTATCCCAGTAACCACTTGGGGATTGATTTAAAACTTCAATATAGTCTTTAAAGGTATCAAAAAATCAGGTTAGGTAACTCCTGACTGTATTTATTATAAATGATGGCCCTTGTTGAAGTTAGAAATTTGGGTTAAAGTTTTGCATGCAAGGCCTTTTCTCACAAGCAGCAGATGCTATTCATACAATACTTATCCAACTTGATTTATAGTTCTGTCTTGAGGACAGCTCTTGTTACTTTTTCTTGTCCGGAGAATAACTTGAAAACCACAAGATGGAATCTAATAAAACTTCATACAATGGTAAAGCACACAATGAGAGGCAGTACAGTGTACACAAACCATAACTCCATTTGAGCTAATTACATAATTATTGTCCTTCTTACTTTTGTCTTGTCCGGAGAATAACTTTCATTGCCCTTTCTTACTGTTTTCTTGGCCAGAGAAGAACTTTAAAACTAAAGGATGGAATTTAATAAAACTTCATACAATGGTAGAGCACAATGTGAGGAAGTGCAGTGTACAAAAACCATAACTCTATTTTAGCTAATTACAGAGGTATTGTCCTTTCTTACTTTTTTCTTATCCGGACAATAACTTAAAAACTACAAGATGGAATTTAATAAAATTGCATACAATGATAGAGCACAATGAGAGGAAGTGCTGTGTACAAGAACCATTACTCTGTTTTAGCTAATTACAGAGTAATTGGCTTTCTTACTTTTTAGCTCACCTGAGCACGAATATCAGATTCTTTCAAGCCATGTTGATTGGTCAAAAAAAATATGTGTACAAAAACCATTACTCTGTTTTAGCTAATTACAGAGTAATTGGCTTTCTTACTTTTTAGCTCACCTGAGCACGAAGATCAGATTCTTTCAAGCCATGTTGATTGGTCGAAAAAAATATGGCCCCAAGGGGGCTGGGCTATTTCGCCTTATATGGCTTTAGTAAAAACTTAAAAGATCTTCTCCTCCGAAAGTGTCTGACCGATATTCAAATAATTTTATAGAAATGTTCCAAGTGACCCACTATCAGATGTTGATTGGTCGAAAAACACGGCCGCCAGAGGGCGGGGCTATTTTGCCTTATATTGCTATAGTGAAAACTTAAAACATCTTCTTCTCCGAAAGTGTCAGGCTGATTTTCAAATAATTTTGTAGAAATGTTCCTTAGGTGACCCACTATCAGATTCCTCAAAGCCATGTTGATTGGTCGAAAAATATGGCCACCACAGGGCGGGGCTATTTTGTCTTATATGGTTTTAGTGAAAACCTAAAAAAGCTTCTCCTCCGAAACTGTTTGGCCGATTTTAAAATAATGTTGAAGAAATATTCCTAGGGTGACCCTCTATCAGATTCCTTCAAGCCATATTGATTGGTCGAAAACTATGGCCGCCAGGGGGCGGGGCTTATATGGCTAGAGTGAAAAAAGACAAGAGCACCGCGTACAACACAGACGCTCGACTGATAGAAAACATAAAAAAAAAAGCTGAGCTAAACAAAAAACCTGAACCGGACGACCACACCGTTGCCGGACAAAGCCAGGGTCATGACAATACCTCTCGTATTCTTTGAATAGTCGAGCTAAAAATCAGGTGAGCGATCTTGTCGTGAGAATAACTTTAAGACTACAGGATGGAATTTGATAAAACTTCATACAATGGTAAAGCACAATGAGAGGAAGTACAGTGTAAAAGAACCATAACTATCTATAAGTAACGACAGAGTCATTGCCCTTTGTTACGTTTTTTTCGTCCAGAAAATAACTTTGAAACTACTTAATGGAATTTAATAAAACTTCATACAATGATACAACACACTGAGAGGAAGTGCAGTGTACAGGAACCATAACTCTATTTTATCTAATTACAGAGTTCTTGCCCTTTGTTACTTTTTTCTTGTCAGTAGAATAACTTGAAAACTACTGGATGGAATCTAATAAAACTTCATACAGTGGTAAAGCACAATGAGAGGCAGTTCAGTGTACAATAACTATAACTCTATTTGAGCTAATTACAAAGTTATTGCCCTTTCTTACTTTTTTCTTGTCCGGAGAATATCTTTCATTGCCCTTTCTTACTGTTTTCTTGTTCGGATAATTACTTTAAAACGAAAGAACGGAATTTAATAAAATTTTATACAATGGTAGAGCATAATGGGAGGATGATCAGTGTAGACAAATCATTATTCTATTTAAGCTAATTACAGAGTAATTGCCCTTTCTTACTTTTTTTTCTTGTCCGGAGAATAACTTTAAAACAAAAGGATGGAATTTAAGCAAACTTCATACAATGGTAGATCACAAGGAGAGGAAGTTCAGTGTACAAGAACCATAACTCTAATTTAGCTTATAACAGAGTTATTGCCGTTTGTAACGAACTATATTCAAAGACCTCACAATGTCAAATGCCTCACAATGTCAAATGTGTATAAACTGTCTTCTTCATAAAAAGGCCATCAGTGATAACAGTTTAAATAAAGTTCATGGAAGAACCAAGTTGATGAATGCATGGAGGTGGAGCAAAGGAGGTGTGACTGTATTTCTCTTGTGCTCTTTTGTTTATTTCTCTTCAATCAAAATTTTGTGCCTCAGCATAACTCAAATACTTATAAAATGTATTGATTGCTATGTAAGCTTGTGCCCTGCACAACAATTAAAAAAGCTATATTTTCTAATTTTAAGAAAGACAATCCAAAAATGAACAAAACAAGAATAACCCGATCCATAACATTGTCATTTTTAGGTGGCTTTTTAGATCAAAGGCTCAAGGTGAGCTAATCTGATCACTTTTTGTCCGCCGTCGTCCGTCGTCGTTAACTTTTAGCTTTAAACATCATCTCCTCCTGAACCACAAAGCCAATTGCATCCAAACTTCACAGGAATGTTTCTTTGGTGGCCTTCTTTTAAAATTGTTCAAAGATTTAAATTCCATTGAGAACTGTGGTTGCTGCGGCATCAGAAAGGGGGCAAAATGTCCAAACTTTAAAAATCTTCTCCTCTGAATCTGCATGTCAGATTCCAATATAGTTTGGTAGAAATGTTCCTTGGGTGACCCTCTACAAAGATTGTTCAAGGCATACTGTTTGGTTGAAAAACATGGCAGTCAGGAGGCATCAGAAAAGGGGCAAAATCATCTCGTTAACTTTAGCTTTAAACATCATCTCCTCCTAAATCACAGGACCAATTTCATCCAAATTTCACAGGAATGTTCCTTTGGTAGACTTCTTTCAAAATTGTTCTAAGATTTAAATTCCATTGAGAACTTTGGTTGCTGCGGCATCAGAAAGGGGACAAAATGTCCAAACTTTAAAAATCTTCTCCTCTTAATCTGCATGTCAGATTCCAATATAGTTTAGTAGAAATGTTCCTTGGGTTACCCTCTACAAAGATTGTTCAAGGCATACTGATTTGCAGTTAAATATTTGCTTCTAATTTACTATCATTCAGGTGATCGATTTAGGGTCATCTTGGCCCTCTTGTTTACTATCATTTCCTATCAGGGCGGGGTTCGAAGGTTTTAATCACAATCAGTGATAGCTCTAGTTTTTACAATTGTTGATAAATTAGACCGTTGCATTCATGCTATCAGATCAGATTTACAGTCTCGTTCAGGAATTCCTTGAAAATGATTGTGACTAATTGCAAACAGGTGTATATTGATATAAAATACACTGGTTGCAATGGACAGGTGTCCTGATACTGTATTTTTATATTTAAGATGCCAGAAAGACGCAATGGGAAGATCCTAGATTGCAGAAGCTAGGCGGACCAGTAAGTCCACTTCTACACAATTTTTTCGCTTGCTTGAGGTGTTTTTAGCTCGACTATTCAAAGAATATGAGAGCTTTACTACTCGCCCCGGCGTCGGCGTCTGGTTTAAGTTTTAGGATAAGTTGGCATTAGTGCTAGAGCTTTCATATTTGGAATAAAGTTACATCTTATACCATTCTTTAAATTGAATGCTGAAGATGCTGAGTATGACCTTTTTTTGGAGTAATTTTTTATTTTTTATTCTGGGTGGTTAAAGTTTTAGGGCAAGTTTGAATTTCCATATTTTTTTTACTTTTTCTCAATAAGTAATTGTGCTAGGGCTTTCATATTTGGAATATTGTTACGTCTTATACCTTTCTTCACGTTGAATGTTGAAGACGCTGTGTGTGACCATCTTTTTGGGGTAAAAAAAACATGATTTTGGGTGGTTAAAGTTTTCAGGGCAAGTTGGAATTTTAACTTTTGTTTTACTTTTTCTCAATAGGTATTTGTACTAGGACTTTCATATTTGGAATATAGTTACATCTTATACCTTTCTTATCGTTGAATTCTGAAGATGCTGAGTGTGACCTTTTTGGGGTAAAAAAACATGATTTTGGGTGGTTAAAGTTTAAGGGCAAGTTGGAATTTTCATTTTTAGTTCGACTATTCAAAGAATAAGGGGAGCTTTTGTAGTCCCGTCGGCGTCGGCATCGCCGTTGGATAAAGTTTTTGTGCAAGCTAGCATTTACCCTTATAACTTGCATACGCCTAGGCCAATGATCTTCAAACTTGGTATGGACATACTTCATAGCAAGTTGATGATGCCTACAAACTTTGGAGTCAGTAGGTCAAAGGTCAAGGTCACTGTGACCTTCTATATGGAAACAGTTCATGGTTAAAGTTTTCGTGCAAGCTAGCATTTACCCTTATAATTAACATAAACTTAGGCCTGTGATCTTTAAGTTGGTTTTGCCTAGATAGTTTGGAGTTACTAGGTCAAAGGTCAAGGTCACTGTGACCTTTCTGTAAAGAAACAGTTAATGGTTAAAGGCCTATGATCTTCAAACTTGGTATTGACATACATCATAGCAAGTTGGTGATGCCTAGAGAGTTTGGAGTCAATAGGTCAAAGGTCAAGTTCACTGTGACCTTCAATACAGAAACATTCCTTGCTTTACAACTACTGATTGCTTAGGCCTATGACCCTGAAACTTAGTTTGGGTAATGGTCATGATCAGCACTTGACTCAAACAGGTCATGGGATCATAAGGTCCAAGGTCAAGGTCACTTTGACCTTTAACGAAAAAAACACTATTTTTTGCAATAACTTTGAACTAGTTGCATATGGTGCAAATTGTTGCCCTATGGTTAAAGGTTTGCGTGCAGCTACATTAAGAGTCCATATCTTAGTAACTACTTGATGCATTCCATTGAAACGTATCAACCCTTCCCAACCATCAAACCTATGAAAATAATCAAGTTAAATAACTCTATCCTGCATATAATGCAAATTATCACCCTTTAAGACATTGTGGTTAATGTTTAACATGCAACTACGTTAGAGTCCATTATCTCAGTAATCAAATAAGCGGCGGAATAGTCGAGCATGCTGTCCTCCGACAGCTCTTGTTTTTACTTTTTCTTAATAAGTACTTGTGCTATGGGCTTTCATATTTGGAATATAATTACATATAATACCCTTTTTCACATTGTATGTTGAAGATGCTGAGTGTGACTTTTTGGGGTAAAAAACATGATTTTTGTTTGAATTTGAGATAAATTCATAATTTTTAACTACATTCCTTTCTAATTGTGATCATTCATTTATCAAATATAATTATTCAACATGTCAAACAGGTTTTGGTGTTAAACATTTGAAAAACCTTTTTTTTCAGGTTTTGCTATTTTTGGACATTTTTAGCTCGCCTATTCGAAGAAATAGGGGAGCTTATGTTATCACCCCGGCGTTGGCGTTGGCGTTGGCGTTGGCGTTGGTGTTGGCGTTGGCGTCCGCGTTGCCAGCTTGGTCAAACCTTTGCGTGCAAGGCCTTTTCTCAGACACTGTGTATGCTGTTGCTTTGAAACTTCACACACTTATTCAGGATCATTAGGGGACCTTGTATGTCAAGTCCCATAACTCTGGAATGGATTTTGACTGAATTGTGCCCCTTTTTGGACTTAGAAATTTGGTCAAACCTTTGCGTGCAAGGCCTTTTCTCAGACACTGTGTATGCTGTTGCTTTCAAACTTCACACACTTATTCAGGGTCATTAGGGGACCTTGTATGTCAAGTCCCATAACTCTGGAATGAATTTTGACTGAATTGTGCCCCTTTTTCGACTTAGAATGTTGGTCAAACCTTTGCGTGCAAGGCCTTTTCTCAGACACTGTGTATGCTGTTGCTTTGAAACTTCACACACTTATTCAGGATCATTAGGGGACCTTGTATGTCAAGTCCCATAACTCTGGAATGGATTTTGACTGAATTGTGCCCCTTTTTGGACTTAGAAATTTGGTCAAACCTTTGCGTGCAAGGCCTTTTCTCAGACACTGTGTATGCTGTTGCTTTCAAACTTCACACACTTATTCAGGGTCATTAGGGGACCTTGTATGTCAAGTCCCATAACTCTGGAATGGATTTTGACTGAATTGTGCCCCTTTTTCGACTTAGAATTTTGGTCAAACCTTTGCGTGCAAGTCCTTTCCTCAGACACTGTGTATGCTGTTGCTTTGAAACTTCACACACTTATTCAGGATCATTAGGGGACCTTGTATGTCAAGTCCCATAACTCTGGAATGGATTTTGACTGAATTGTGCCCCTTTTTGGACTTAGAAATTTGGTCAAACCTTTGCGTGCAAGGCCTTTTCTCAGACACTGTGTATGCTGTTGCTTTCAAACTTCACACACTTATTAAGGGTCATTAGGGGACCTTGTATGTCAAGTCCCATAACTCTGGAATGGATTTTTTTCAAACATTTGGATTTTTTTCTTTTTCTTTTCTTGTATTTTTCAATTTTGCGTTTAGCTCAACGTTAAAGTTTCGATTTTTTTTTTCTCAATAAGTACTGGTTCTAGGGCTTTCATATTTTTTGGGGTAAAACATTTGTTTTTTGCTGGATTTTGAAAATTGGGCATAGCTTCTTCATATTTTGTTGGATTAATTTCATATTTTTTTTCATTTTCTTGTATTTTTGAACTTTGAGCATTATTTTTTTATTTTTTATTTTTTTTCTTGAATTTTAGAACTTTGTGTTCAACTCAATTTTTTTTTTAAATTTCTTGTATTTTTTAATTTTTTTTTTTTATTATTTCTTGTTTAAAAATAATTGTGTTTAGCTCAATGTTAGAGTTTTGTTTACTTTTTGTCTTTTACACTTGCCTTGATAGTCAAAGCAGGGGACACAGTGAGACATTTAATTACGCGTAATTCTTGTCTTTCTTTTGTAAATTCAATTTCAACTGAATTATTCCACTTTTGGATTTTGGACTTTATACCCATGCTATAACTGTTCTGAAGTAGGCCCTGATAGACGATATCCCTGATAGGCGAGCTATATTGTCCTCCGACAACTCTTGTTAACAATTGCGTTTAGCTCAACGTTAAAGTTTCAATTTTAACTCGACTATTCGAAGAAAAATGAGGGCTTTACTACTCGCCCCAGTGTCGGTGTCCAGTTTATGTTTAAGGGCAAGCTGGCATTTTCATTTATAACTCCAATACCCTTCATTCAAATCACTTCATACTTCACACATTTGTTAAGGACAATCACACAATTAGGTTACACAACTCCATTATATCCTAAATATGGAGTTATGGCGCTTGATTGACTTAGGAAATTTGATTTTTTAAATTACATATATTTAAATGTATGTATCTTTTCAGTTGCTTTTACATATGATTTAATAGTACTTAAAGGCAATATACTAAAATAGTGCTTAAGTGAATAAGCATTGTAAATTCGAGCGAGCTATCCTCCGACAGCTCTTGTTTAAAATAATTATCCCCTCGGCTAACGAAATTCGTGAGGGGATATAGTAACGGGTCTGTCCGTTTGTTTGTTATTTAGTTCGTTCGTTTGTTTGTTCGTTCGTTTGTGCGTCCGTCCAATCATCTATTGGCAGATAATAACCAAACTTGCCATATAGTTAGTATATGTCAAGGTCTAGAAGCATATTTATTTTCAAGGTCATAGGTTGAAGGTCAAGGTCAAAATTGGACTGACTATTTTCCCATATCAACAACCTTGTGACCATTCTACACTAAACATCCTTCGACCGATATTAACCAAACTTGGTATACAGTTAGTATATGGCAAGGTCTAGAAGCCTATTTATTTTCAAGGTCATAGGTTAAAGGTCAAGTTCAAAATTAGACTGACTATTCCATATCAACAACCTTGTGACCACTCTACATTGAACATCCTTCGACCGATCTTAACCAAACTTGGTATACATTTAGTATATGTCAAGGTCTAGAAGCCTATTTATTTTTGACTATTTTCCCATATCAACAACCTTGTGACCACTCTACACTGATCATCTCTTGGCAGATAATAACCAAACTTGCCATACATTTAGTATATGGTAAGATCTAGAAGCCTATTGATTGCAAATGTCAACGGGCAAAGGCGGGGTCATTTGGCAAAGGCCAAAGGCGGAGACAAGGACAAATTACACTTACTTCTCTGGTACATAACATTAATAACAATTTAATAAAGGCAAGGATAAATAACATTAGTTTTCTGATACATAACATTAATATCCAGGTCATTGGCCATAATTTTAGCCATATTTTTAAATTGAATACCGAGGGGATGTTTATTTTACATCGATTGCGAAATTACATTGTTTGCGAAACAAGCCTTTGGCTTAGATTAATCATGCTCGATGTCTGCTTCCTGGAGACTTAACCAGTACTCAAGCCATTTGTGTGGACCTTTGATACGAGATATTGTTTTTATTGTCCTTACACATGCATACTAATGGTTTGCATGCTAAAGCGATTTTATAGATATATGGAAATAAGTGGGTGGGGTAATTTGATATGAAACTTGAGTTCATACTTTTTGCACTAATTTTTAACTCCACTAGCTGATTTTTCTGAAACTTTTGTCAGATGTATTGTTTGGTCATGGGACACCATTCAACGTCAACATTTTCAAGGTCACGTCAACATTTGGCAGAACTTGACCTTGGTTAGGTAACTTAACCTCAAAACTTAACCTTGGCAACCCCTGCTGGAATTTTTCTGAAACTTTGTCAGATGTATTCTTGGGTCATGGAACATCATTCAACATTAACATTATCATGGTCAAGGTCATAATTTGCCACTTTTACAAATAACTATATCTCAGCAACCCCTGCTGGAATTTTTCTGAAAATTTGTCAGATGTATTGGTTGGTCATGGGACATCATTTAACATCAACATTGTCAAGGTCAAGGTCATAATTTGGCAGAACTTGACCTTGGTTAGGTAGCTTAACCTTGGTTATATCTCAGCAACCCCTGCTGGAATTTTTCTGAAAATTTGTCAGATGTATTGTTGGGTCATGGGACATCATTCAACGTCAACATTTTCAAGGTCAATCTCAAACTTAACCTTGGTTAACTTTGACTGTAGAGCCTACATTTTTCATTTAAATGAAAGTTTATCAAAACATTTGTTTCCATCATTCAACATCAAAATACTAAGGTCAAGGTCATAGTTTGCCAAAACTTAACCTTGGTTAACTTGACCCTACTTAAAGGAATACGCTTTGCTCAGTTTAAACTATATCACTAAATAGCCCTACAGTAATGTATCATTTTGATGTAATTAACTTTTTTTTACATTCTGTAACTACCAAGATATATGCTTTTAAAGTTTGTCTTTTCACGTCGTTATCGATTGCCTATGGTCGTCGCCATCTTTGTTTTTATTCAACTTCCTGTGACGTCAGTTACACACTACCGGTTATCACTGTACGGATTACGAAATCTTATCTATAATTATGGTGTACGATTTTTTTGAACTCTATTGAATCATTATACTTCATTTATAGAGGTTTGCCATACAATTCATTGAATTTAGTCAAATCCATTATTAACTTACCATTAGTGGTTGGAAACGATCAGTCCAACCTCCGACATGACCAGTCTGATCATCATCCGACATAGAAGAAGAGTAATCGCCAGAGGAGAAACCAATGTCCGAAAAATCGGACGGAATATCAAACGGAGAAAAGCCAGAGAAACGAGACTCGTCATCAGACTCGAAAATGTCCGATAAAACAAAATTAGCCATCGTTAAATAAAGACGTAACAGTATTGCAGTAATTAATTATATAGGAAAAGCTAAATTGAATGTTCTTAAACGAACTGACGTCTTTTGACTGCTGTAACATTTTACGCCTTTTACGTTTTAATATCTTTTTGACCCAGATATCCAAGATGGCTGCCATAAGCTGGAGCAAAAACATAAGTTTTTTATAGTGTCGCACCTGATAGAATGCATTAATATATTATTGTGGCTAAATTAATGCAATTGAGGACGGTGATTGATCGCTTAAAGATCAATATCACATGGTTATGTCCTCTTTTTGACTACATAATGTCACAGAAGCGAGGTACTCAGACGATCTAGTTTAAAAGGAACAAGAAGCCGCAACCATGTGAGCTTCAAATAATTAATGAGTAAATTATGCTTAGTCAGTCAGCTCTTGCCTCTCACGTAGCAGCTGCTATCTTCTTTGTGGGGTAAGAAGGGGGTATATCTGTCTACCAGTACACTCTCCCTCACGTTCATCATCACACAGTATGTCACAAAGCGTCCTACCACTACCACCATCAATGTGCGGTTTGTCCTGACGAGACCACTGAAGGAAAACCAAGGATCAGTATCATTGACAATGATGATTTCCTCAACGACACCTTGACAGGAGGGGGCACTGCACACCACTGTAATTGGGTGTTTCTACAGCGTACAGGAAGAGGACGAGGCAAACACTCCGGACGACGAGGATGCGGATGCGCGTATCAAGGATGCCAACACTCTGTCCCAAGCATTGACCGAGAAAGTATCCGAGCTGCAGGCGGTTAAACCGTACAAGACACCCAGCTTGTTGAGCCGCCCATCCGCCCAGAGCCCACTGCTTCCTCATCAAGTACAGAGCCTCAGTGCAAGCAGAGCATTATTCATGCACTTGCTCGCACTGACGCGGATGGCAACCACCCTGATGCACACAATCAAAGTATACCCATTTATAATGGGTTCCATGCTTGTTTGTATGTGGATAAAGATAAGAGCAAGGCATTTTACCAAATGTCATATAGTCAAATGCTTGACAATCCGTTGTAAATGACGTCATGGACAAGCTGTCTTCTATCATAGTCACTAAGCGCATGCTATTCGCCTTCTTAGTGGGAGATCATCCTGTGTGCATCCTCATCACCTAGCTCAAGGCTGGAAACCCAGACTTGTGCCGTTCCTTGGTCCCTTCCATACACAGTGTGTGATGATGAGCGCTATCTACAAGCGGTACACAGGGAGTGAATTAGGAGGGATATTGCTGAGGGCTCTGTCGATCGCGCGCTGCAGGGCAAGCATTATAAGAGGGGCTGCGCTGTTCGCAGCTCATGAGTGAGGCGCTCACCAGTCTGCTGGTGAAGAAGAAGGTCATTTCTGACTTGTCTGTTAAGACGAAGGATAACCTTGAGATTCTGAGAGATATGAGCGCCTCCCAAGAAAGTCGCGCTGCTGCTCATGTGGAATTGGAGATGGATGCTGACCTCGCGAACATCATCGCTAACCTCTTCACTTATTTGGAGATTAGTGACATGGCAGACTACTGGAGGGACTTCCTGTCCATGATAGACGCTAATACAGAATGTGTACGCAGTTCATGTATGTAACTGGTAAGAGTATGTCTGTTCCCTACGCGCCATGTTGCCATGGATGGTATCGTATGACAAAAATAGGTATGGAAGGTGGCTGCCTGACTTCTGGGCAATGCTGACATCTCTCCCTGCTGACCAGGTCACATTCCTTCGCACTGACTTCACCCAGTCCAACGTATCAAGGAAACGTATTTCAATGTACACGTAATCCGAAAGACTGACAAGAGCTGCAGCGACTTTTTAAAACATTGTGACAAAAAGAGAAATTGATCACGAGAAATTTATCCTTTTTCTACAATGTTTTCTACTTTATGTCCATAAATTATACCTTCATTTAGCAAGATGTTCCAATTTTTACTAACATAGGAACTAGTTTCAATTTTTTTGAAAATGTTAAACCAGTGCATGAAAATTTACTTGAATTTATTTCTCAAACTGTAAATTTACCAGTTGATTTAAGAGTTGTAATGCTGTCTACATTTACAGTGATAAGTTAAATGCAGTTCAGTTAATCCGATCACACTTTGTTTGTAAGAACCAGAAGATTTCATTTCATTTAAGTTTTCTAGATGTTCACATCGCATCCGTGATAAAACATATTGTCGGGTAGGGAAAATACACCGATATCGTGTTTACCGCAATATTCATGAAATGTGAAACTGCAACAGCGAAAAAGAACAAAATTGATTTTCTCAAACTGTAAATTTACCAATTGATGTAAGAGTTGAAATGCTGTCTACATTTACAGTGATAAGTTAAATAGAGTTCAGTTAATCTGATCACACTTTGTTTGTAAGAACCAGAAGATTTCATTTCATTTAAGTTTTCTGGATGTTCACATCGCATCCGTGATAAAACATGTTGTCGGCTAGGCAAAATACAACGATATCGTGTTTACCGCGATATTCATGAAATGTGAAACTGTAGCAAAGAAAAAGAACGAAATTGATCTTGAAACAGATATTTCTGTTGTTTAAATCTTTTCATGTCTGCATTTTGTGATGACAATTGTACTCAAGTTAAAGCAAATGAAAAATGTATGTGAAATTACGATAAAAATGAAAATCTATAAATAGACTATACATGAATGGTACTGTCTTTTATTTTAGCTCTTAACTTGATTCGGGAACCAGAGTCGCTGGGCGGCTGCTTACGACATTTACAAGCTAGACTAAATTGAGATCGGTTTAAAATGCGTTGGTGAATACGAATTAAATCTAAAACGTAGACTAAATATTTAGATTTAGTCAAAAATCTAAATAGAAAAGTTTAGTGAATACGGGACGTGGCTTCTTTGTCTAATTACTGCGTAATATATCATACAATGTAATTTTAAGGAACCAGACTACATTTACCAATTCAATAGAAGGGTTCTCTATTTGACTGTCTAGACTAGATACAGTATGAATTTCGCTTAAATGAAAATGTACATACATTCAATTAATATACTGGCCTTTGTCTTTTGTTTTTAATTTGTAAAACTCACACATGTATATAGAGTGTAAAAGGGATGTTTTAAAAGTCATTACCTTAAATGAATGTACTTAGTAAGGACAAAGAGAAATCAAGATATGTGGTCATGCTGGCAGGTCTAAATATTCTCCTTCTCCGAAATTTCTAAGCATCCCCTTCAAATCCCCTTTCAATAAGAGCAATTTCTCCTTTTGCCACAAAGTATTCAACTATATTCAATGATTGTTATTTCATAAATGGAGATTTATCAAATTTTTGCCTAGATGTTTTGAAATTCTCCTGCTGCAGATTTGTTGTATGTGGGAAAGGGTAAAGTTGTTATATATATCAGGCAAAGAAAAGGTGCATATTATTTCATATCGTATTTATATTACAGGATAAATGGGAAGAGGGATGCGATTCAAATGGGAAGGTCTTCTATATTAACCACAGTAAGTTAGTAAATTTTTAAGACGGGCAAGATTTGATATTTATACTCCCGACGAACGAAGTTTGAAGGGGGTATATTGGAGTCGCCCTGTGGTCGGTCTGTCGATTTGTTTGTCAGTCCGCCTGTCCTTTGCAATTTACCTTATACAGAGCATAACTTGAAAATTACTTGACAGATTTTATCAAAACTTCATACGATGATACAACACAGTGAGAGGAATTGCACTGTACAGGAACTATAACTCTAGTTTACCTAATTACAGAGTTATTGCCCTTTGTTAGCTCAACTATTTGAAGAATATGAGAGCTATTACAGTCACTTGTGCGTCGGCGTTGCAAATTTGGTTAAAGTTTTACATGCAAGGCTTTTCCTCACAAACAACAGATGCTATTGCTTTAAAACACACTTATTGAACATCATCAAATGACCTCGCAGGATAAGTCCCAAAACTATATATCAGATTTTGACACGATTATGCCCTTTTATGTGTCACCCTGCGTAGCATGGTAGGCACTTAGGGATTTTTTTTTGTCCGGCGTCTGTCTGTCTGTCCGTCACACTTTTTCGTCACACTTTCAATGAGCAGGTGCAGGTGACACACATGCTCCGCGGAGCACTCCATTCTAGTTTTACTTATAAATTCTGGTTAAAGTTTTGCGTGCAACTACATTATGCATTACATTGAAACTTAATACAACCCTTCCCGACCATCACACCTATGTAGATTATCAAGTAAGATAACTCTATCCTGGATTTACTGCAAGTTATAGCCCTTTTTAGATCACCTAGAGCCAAAGGCTTAAGGTGAGTTATTCTGATCACTTTTTGTCCGTCCGGCGTCGTCCGTCGTCCGTTGTTAATATTTAGACATTTAGATCATCTCCTCCTTAACCACTTGACCAATTTCAACCAAACTTCACAGGAATGTTCCTTTGGTGGACCTCTTTCAAATTGTTCAAAGATTTAAATTCCATCAACAACTTTGGTTGCTGCGGCAACAGAAAAGGGGAAAATTGCCAAATCTTAAAAAATCTATCTATCTCAGTTACAACTGTTGACTATGGTATCAAATGGCCAAATAGTCGAGCATGCTGTCTTGCGGACAGCTCTTGTTACTTTTTCTTGTTCGGAGAATAACTTGAAAACCACAAGATGGAATTTAATAAAACTTCATACAATGGTAAAGCACACAATGAGAGGCAGTACAGTGTACACAAACCATAACTCTATTTGAGCTAATTACATAATTATTGTCCTTTCTTACTTTTTTCATGTCCGGAGAATAACTTTCATTGCTCTTTTTTACTGTTTTCCTGGCCGAAGAACAACTTTAAAACTAAAGAATGGAATTTAATAAAACTTCATACAATGGTAGAGCACAATGTGAGGAAGTGCAGTGTTCAAAAACCATAACTCTATTTTAGCTAATTACAGAGGTATTGTCCTTTCTTACTTTTTTCTTGTCCGGACAATAACTTAAAAACTACAACTAGGAATTTAATAAAAATTCATACAATGGTAGAGCACAATGAGGGGAAGTGTTGTGTACAAGAACCATTACTCTGTTTTAGCTAATTACAGAGTAATTGGCTTTCTTACATTTTAGCTCACCTGAGCATGAAGAGCTCAAGGTGATTCGTGCTCAGGGTGAGTTATTGTGATCGCCTTTTGTCCGGCGTTCGTCGTGCGTCGTCCGTCAAATTCCTCTCCTCAGTAACCAGTGGATCAATTGGGATGAAACTTCACAGAAAACATACTCTCAATGACCTCATCAGAATTCCTTCAATTTTGTTTGGATCCATGCAGAATTCTGGTTTCCATGGCAACGAAACAAAAAAAACTTTAAAATTCTTCTCCTCCCAAACTGGTTAGCAGATATTCACATAATTTTGTAGAAATGTTCCTTGGATGACCCTCTATCAGATTCCTTCAAGCCATGTTGGTTGGTTGAAAAAATATGGCCTCAAAGTGGCTGGGCTATTTTGCCTTATATGGCTATAGTAAAAAATTCAAAGATCTTCTCCTCCGAAAGTGTCTGACCGATAGATATTCAAATAATTTTGTAGAAATGTTCCAAGTGACCCACTATCAGATCCCTGCAAGCCATGTCGATTGGTCGAAAATCATGGCCGCCAGGGGGCGGGCTATTTTGCCTTATATTGCTACAGTGAAAACTTAAAACATCTTCTTCGAAAGTGTCAGGCCGATTTTCAAAAGAAATTGTAGAAATATTCCTTAGGTGACCCACTATCAGTTTCCTTAAAGCCATGTTGATTGGTCGAAAAATATGGCCACCACAGAGCGGGGCTATTTTTAGATCACCTGAGCCGAAGGCTCAATGAGAGCTATTCTGATCACTTTTTGTCCGTCGTCCGTCCGGCATTAACTTTTAGATTTAAACATCATCTCTTCCCAAACTCCAATGACAATTTCCGTGAAACATCACAGGACTTTTCCTCTGGTTGGCCTCTTTCAAAATTGTTCAAAGCTTTAAATTCCATTGAGAACTTTGGTTGCTGCGGCATCAGAAAGGGGACAAAATGTCCAAACTTTAAAAATCTTCTCCTCCTAATCTGCCTGTCAGATTTAAATATAATTTGGTAGAAATGTTCCTTGGGTGACCCTCTATAAAAATTGTTCAAGCCATACTGATTGGGCAAAAAACATGTCAGTCAGGTGGCATCAAAAAAGGGGCAAAATGACAAAATTTGAAAATTCCATTTTTATGAAAGTGCTTGTCTGATTTTTAAGAAAATATAATACGAATCTTACTGTATTGATCCTCTATTTAATTTGTTTAAGCCGTTTTGATTGGTTACACAATCATAGCAACCAGGCGTCATCACAAAAAGGGTAAATTGAACTTTTAGCTACAAATGACAACCAACTCCTACCATTCCAATAGACCAATTTCCACAAAACATCACAGGAATGTTCCTTTGGTGTTCCTCTTTCAAAATTGTTCAAAGATTAAAATTCCAATGAGAACTTTGGTTGCTGCGGCATCAGAAAGGGGACAAAATGTCCAAACTTACTACCATTCCAATAGACCAATTTCCACAAAACATCACAGGAATGTTCCTTTGGTGGTCCTCTTTCAAAATTGTTCAAAGATTAAAATTCCAATGAGATCTTTGGTTGCTGCGGCATCAGAAAGGGGACAAAATGTCCAAACTTTAAAAATCTTCTTCTTTGAATCTGCTTGTCAGATTCAAATATAATTTGGTAGAAATGTTCCTTGGGTGACCCTCTATGATATTGTTCAAGCCATACTGATTGGTCGAAAAACATGGCAGTCAGGCGGCATCAGAAAAGGGGCAAAATGACAAAATTTGAAAATTCCATTTTTATGAAAGTGTTTGTCTGATTTTAAGAAAATATAATACGAATCTTACTGTAATGATCCTCTATTTAATTTGTTTAAGCCGTTTTGATTGGTTACACAATCATATCAACCAGGCGTCATCACAAAAAGGGTAAATTGAACTTTTAGCTACAAATGACAACCAACTCCTACCATTCCAATAGACCAATTTCCACAAAACATCACAAGAATGTTCCATTGGTGGTCCTCTTTCAAAATTATTCGAAGATTTAAATTCCATTGATAACTTTGGTTGCTGCGGCATCAGAAAGTGAGAAAAATACCAAAATTTTAAAATCCTTTTCCTCCATAATCTACTTGTTATTGATTTTGTTGAAAAACGGGGCATTGATTTCGTTGAAAAACAGGGCAGCAAGGCGGCATCAGGAAAGGTGCAAAATGACAAAAACTTTATAATTCCATTCTTCTTGTTAGATATCAAGATATAAATGGTCTTTACTGATAAGTTGTTTCTTGAGAAGTGTCCACTCCTTTGCAGTTTCATTTGCACTCCCTGATAAAATTTTCCCAGATATTTGCAGTTAAATATTTGCTACTAATTTACTATCAATTAGGTGATCGATTTAGGGCCATTAAAGTAATGACGCCTTCTTGTATTTTTTAACTGAATATTGGTTATAACCCCTTATTAACAAATAAAGGCATGATGTTTTCAGTATATTAATTGTTGATGCAAACAATGTGATGACAACTTTTGACAATAACAAGTTTTATAACACCAGTAGGTGTTAAAATGGTTATGGTCAAAAGTTGTCAAGTACAGAACATTAAAATATGATTATCAATGTCAAAATCTATAAATATTTTAAAGGGTAGAAAAACAATATAATTTGACAAACCTGTGCCTTTTTTCGTTTGAAGTTTAAGCTATCCGCTGATTTTCGAGCTGACACAATTCCGAAACTATTTGAACTTCCTGGTTTACTCCCAATCACATTCGGTACGGAACCTTTCTTCAAAGTTTTTCTTTTATGTCCAAAATTCAGAGAAGCTGCCACTGTACTACTGTACTACTGAAGCTCCCCGAAAAACAGTCTTCCGTAAAATGATCTTCACACACTACCATATGTTTATAGTCACGAAATGTTTCAATCCGAAGTTTTCCATTTTTCAAATTGTCAATCCATTTTTTGCACAATTTTCTCTCTTCAATTCCCTTTTCAGGTTTCGGAAACCGAAAGAAGCTTTTCTTGCCATTTCCCTGTCTGTTTGTGCAGTGAATTGCCTGGCACTGAGGCATTGTTCATTCGCTTGTACAAATTCCAGTAACAAAACTGTATGGTTTTCGTAACACTACCCCACCCACAATATCCTTCACGAAGGGGTCATGATTTAGTCGATTTAGTACACTACAGAAACAAATATATGCACCAAGAACTCTTATTTGAGCAAGTAATTTTACGTTAAAGTATTTCACAAACTATTGTAAATTCTTTTTATAGTTACGATGTTTAATTTTTAATTTCGACCACCGGCTATGTGTATACTTTACTGTGTGATAAATGAACCGATGAGGGGTTATGACGTCACGATTCTTATCAGAATGTCTCGCGATCGACTGATAAGCAAACAATGGCCGCGCCCATTACCGGAACCGAAAAGCACTTTTAGTCGTCTTAAAATTGCAATTTCTTGATTATAAGGTGTTTGTTAATGAAATGCATCTAAAATAAATTTAGTTGAGATCGATATCTTTCATATCAAAGCGGGTTGTTTTCAGCCGAGCGTTGTCCTTTAAGACTACATGATGGAATTTGATAAAACTTTATACAATGGTAGAGCACAATGAGAGGAAAAGCATTGTAAAAGAACCATAACTATATTTTAGGTAACTACAGAGTCATTGCCCTTTGTTACTTTTTTGTTCGTCCAGAAAAAAACTTAGAAACTACTAGATGGAATTTAATAAAACTTCATACAATGATACAACACACTGAGAGGATGTGCATTGTACAGGAACCATAACTCTATTTTATCCTATTTTATTTTATTTTTGTCCTCTCCTAAATTCCTTCAATTTCTTTTTATCCATCCAGAATTCTGGTTTCCATGGCAACCGAAAGAAAAAATAGTGAAAGCTTAAAAAATCTTCTTCTCCGAAAGTGTAGGGCCGATATTCAAATAATTTTGTAGAAATGTTCCTTGGGTGACCCTCTATCAGATTCCTTCAAGAAATGTTGATTGGTTGAAAAACATGGCCGCCAGGGGGCGGGGCTATTTTGCCTTATATGGCTATAGTGAAAACTTAAAAACTCATCTCCTCCGAAAGTGTCGGGCCGATTTTCAAATTATTTTGGAGAAATGTTCCTAGGGTGACCCGCTATCAGATTTCTTCAAGCCATGTTGATTGATCGAAAAATACTGCCGCCAGGGGGTAGGGCTGTTTTGCCTTATATGGCTATAGTGAAAACTTAAAATATCCTTTAAGCCATGGTGGTTGGTAAAAAAAACATGGCCACCAGGGGGTAGGGCTGTTTGGAGATTTAATTTTTGCCTTATGACCGTGGAGCGATACTGGCCCTCTTGGGCCTCTTGTTTTTCTTTGAATGACTTCTTCTTAAGATCTGATGGTCCTAGGGTCATGATATTTGGCCAGGGGTTACCTGGGATAGAGTGCTATAAAGTTTCCTCAACTAAATTACATTGACCTGCTCTTAAGGTCAAAAGGGTCAAATATATGAAAACCTTTAAACAACTTCCTCAGAATAACCAGGAGGCCCAGTGTGATGATATTTTGCCAGTAGATACCTGGCATGAAAGGCTATATAGTTTCCTCCAATAAATGACCTTGACCTACTTTCAAGGCCACAGTGGTCAAATATATAAAAATCTTTAAACAACTTCTTCTGAATATAAAGGAGGCCCAGGGTGACTATATTTGGCCAGTAAGCACCTGCGATATATTGTTATGAAGTTTCCTCAAATGGATGATATTGACCTATGTTAAAGGTTACAGGGGTCAAATGTGTTAAAACCTTTTAACGACTTCTTCTTAATAACTAAGACGTATATGGTGATGATAGTTGGTAAGTAGCATTCTGTGAAGTGATGTTTAAAACTTTCCTCAAATGAATGACTTTGACCTACTTTCAAGGTCTCAGGCATGAAATATGTATAAACCTTTAAACAACTCCTTCTGAATAACCAGGAAACCCAGGGTGATGGTAGTTGGCCAGTATATAACTGGAATGGAGTGCTATAAAGTTTCCCCAAATAAATTGCTTTGACCTACTTTCAAGTTCATAGGGTTAAAATGTATGAACAATGTCTTCTGCTTAATTAAAAATTGATTCAGTTTGTTTTAATTCTAACAAAAATATTGGAAAAAGATAATTGGTACATTTTTCGTGATTGTGAAGTAAATTTTGGTGGATTTCGGTGAATCTAGGAATCTATAAAGTTTCCCCAAATCAATTGCTTTGACCTACTTTCAAGTTCATAGGGTAAAATATGTATGAACAATGTCTTCTGCTTAATTAGAAATCAATTCAGTTTGTTTTAATTCTAACAAAAATATTGGAAAAAGATAAACGGTACAGTTTTCGTGATTGTGAGGTCGATTTTGGTGGATTTCGGTGAATTTATGAATCTATAAAGTTTCCCCAAATCAATTGCTTTGACCTTATTTCAAGTTCATAGGGGTAAATATGTATGAACAATGTCTTCTGTTTAATTAGGAATCGATTCAGTTTGTTTTAATTCTAACAAAAATATTGGAAAAAGATAAATGGTACAGTCTTGTGATTGTGAAGTCAATTTCGTTGAGTGTGAAGTCTATTTCGGTGGATTTCGGTGAATCTGGGAACCGGGTTTCGTGTACATAATTATATGTACCTGAATACAACAGACTATTAATTAATCATTTCAACATTTTGGGTAGATGTAGATAAATCATGTGCTGATTATTCAAAGGAAGGTAACTCAAGTTTCCATACCTTCCTGTGTAATGCATCTATTTCAAACATCCAGTGAAATATCGTGTGATGAATTTAGCAACCCCAGATAAGCCAAAAATCCGATTAGAATCGGTGCTTTTTTAGCTCTACTGTCCGTAAACAATTGCTTGTGAACGCGATACAGTCTTCAGTTTTGATTGTATCTCAATCAAACTTATACAGTAGTTAGATATTCATAAGAGCTTAGTTCCTTTCGCAAACCAGCCAGATCCGCCCTTGAAAGACTGGATTATGGCCCTTGAAATTGTCAAAATTGCTATAATAGAGACTCCATTTACTATTCTGATCTTCACCAAACTTAGATAGTAGTTAAATATTGATGAGAGCTTGGTTCCTTTCGAAAACCAGCCAGATCCGCCCATGCAAGACTGGATTATAGCCCTTGAAATTGTCAAAATTGCTATAATACAGCTTGTGAACACAATACAGCCTCCATTTACTATTCGATCTTCACCCTACATACATGCTCTGGATTGAAAATAACCAAAGAACCATCCCAGTAGAGCATAGGTCCTCATGGGGCTCTTGTTTTAAGGTACTCGTCTTTGAAAACACTTACTAGAATGTTATTTTTTTTAAATTAAAGTTATATATATTAAAAGAAAAAATGCTGGCTTTATTGATGCATGAATCATAAAAATCAACCCAGGAATAACTTGACAATCGTATTTAGAAGTTTGATTTACAGATAATTTTCCTATCTCGCTGTGGAGTCACAAATTAAGACAAAGGTTTCAACATATGGGTCAGTTTAAAAATAAATGCGATCTCGTGATTTATTGCATATTAATGAGATCACATTATCCAATCAGATCTAAAAATAAACTTCCGGTTGTTTTTTCAAAGCAAAGGTCTACGATGACATAAGTTTTCGTAATATGAAAACAATAACATTCATGAAAATTATGGCTTATGTGTGTGTTTTTAAACTGCTTCAGAAGTGTAACACATATTTAGAAGCTAGATTTTGACTTTCAGGCATTGAACAAATAATTATACGTACTAGTATTTATTAAAAAACGAAGCCGAAATTTAGTTTTTGAAATTGACAACTGGCATGCGTTTCGGAGAACAGGATTTTGGATAAGGGAAATGTAGCAATGCTGCCAACATACATTTTTAGCTCGACTATTCGTCGGCGTAGGCGTGCACGTCACACCTTGGTTAAGGTTTTGCATGCAAGTACTTAAATACTACATGTTTTGCATTGAAACTTTCTACAACCCTACCAAACTATAACACCTATGTTGAGTATTTAGTTAGATAACTCTATCCTGCATTTTATGCAAGTAATGGCCCTTTTTTACTTAGAAATTCTGGTTAAAGTTTTGCGTGCAAATAAATTAAGAGTCCATATCTCAGTATTTACATGATGCATTGCGTTGCAACTTTCTACAACCCTACCCAACTATCAAATCTGTGTAGATTATTAAAATAGATAACTCTATCCTGCATTTTAATCAAGTTATGGCCCTTTTTAGCTCACCTATTCGAAGAAATAGGGGAGCTTATGTAGTCACCCCGGCGTCCACGTCCGAGTTGGCGTTGCCAGCTTGGTCAAAACTTTGCGTGCAAGGCCTTTTATGCTGTTGCATTAAAACTTCACACATTTATTCAGGGTCATTAGGTGACCTTGTATGTCAAGTCCCTTAACTCTGGAATGGATTTTTACTGAATTGTGTCCCTTTTTGGACTTAGAATTTTGGTCAAACCTTTGCGTGCAAGGTCTTTTCTCAGACACTGTGTATGCTGGAATGGATTTTGACTGAATTGTGCCTCTTTTTAGCTCACCTGAGTGATAAAAGCTCAAGGTGAGTTATTGTGATCGCCCTTGTCCGGCGTCCGGCGTCCGTCAACTTCTTCTCCTCAGTAACCAGTGGGTCAATTGGGATGAAATTTCACAGAAAGCATCCTCTCAATGACTTCAAAAGATTTCCTTCAAATATTTGGGATCCATGCAGAATTCTGGTTTCCATGGCAACAAAATGAAAAAAACTTCAAAATTCTTCTTCTCCCAAACTGGTTGCCAGATTTTCAAATAATTTTGTAGAAATGTTCCTTGGATGACCCTCTTTCATATTCCTTGAAGCCATGTTGATTGGTTAAAAAACATGGCCGCCAGGGGGTGCGGTGCTAATTTGCCTTATATGGCTATAGTGAAAACTTAAAAAATCTTCTTCTCCCAAACTGGTTTGCAGATTTCCAAATAATTTTGTAGAAATGCTCCTTGGATGACCCTCTTTTTCAGATTCCTTCAAGCCATGTTGATTGGTCGAAAAACATGGCCACCAGGGGGGGCAAGGCTATTTTGCCTTATATGGCTATAGTGAAAACTTAAAAAATCTTCTCCTCCGAAAGTGTCAGGTCGATTTTCAAATAATTTTATAGAAATGTTCCTTGGATGACCCTCTATCAGATTCTTTCAAGCCATGTTGATTGGTAAAAGAAATGGCCGCCAGTGGGCAGGGCTATTTTGCATTATATGGCTATAGTGAAAACTTAAAAAATCTTCTTCTCCAAAAGTGTCAGGCCGATTTTCTAATAATTTTGTAGAAATGTTCACTATCAGATTCCTTCAAGCAATGTTGATTGGTAGGAAACAACGGCCGCCAGGGGCGGGGCTTATATAGCTAAAGTGAAAACAAAAAAATCAGTTAAGCGATCCAGGGCCATCATGGCCCTCTTGTTATAATAAATAATAGTGTGTGGTTTTATCTGATACTGTAAGTCTTCAGTATTATGTTCACTATCGGCATACATTGTATATAAACAAATTTACATTTTAAAAAGGCCCCAAAGGGCCTGTATGGACTTGGTTATCATTTGCATGCAAGTATTGAAAAGGTGTATTATCTTGCAATAGGTGATACTGTGTGACTTTACCTAATGCTATAACTGTTCTGAAGTAGGCCCTGATAGACAATGGCCCTGATAGGCGAGCTATATTGTCCTCCGACAACTCTTGTTTTACTTAGATATTCTGGTTAAAGTTTTGCGTGCAACTAAATTAAGAGTCCATATCTCAGTATTTACTTGATGCATTGAATTGAAATTTTATACAACCCTACCCAACTATCACACCTATGTAGATTATCAAGTTAGATAACTCGATCCTGCATTTTATGCAAGTTTGGCCCTTTTTATACGACCGTTTCTTAAAAACGGTACGTATTATGGTATGGTCATGTCCCTCCGTCCGTCCGTCCGTCCGTCCGTCCGTCCGTCCGTCCCTCCGTCCGTCCGTTCGGGTTTTCCGCAGTTTTTTCTTACATACTTTGAGCTATTGAGCTGAAATTTTGTATATGGCTTTGTAATCATGTGTCACAGATCAAGTTCATATTTCCTGGGATTTCGTCAATTTTTGAATGAGTTATGCCCCTTTTTGGACTTAGAATATTTGTTTTCCGCACTTTTTTTCTACATGCTTTGTGGTATTGAGCTGAAATCATGTATATGGCTTTGTAATCAAGTCTCACAGGTCAAGTTCACATTTCCTCGAATTTCGTAAATTTTTTAATGAGTTATGCCCCTTTTTGGACTTAGAATATTTGTTTTCCGCACTTTTTTTCTACATGCTTTGATATATTGAGCTGAAATTATGTATAAGGCTTTGTAATCAAGTGTCACAGATCAAGTTCACATTTCCTTGCATTTCGTCAATTTTTGAATGAGTTATGCCCCTTTTTGGACTTAGAATATTTGTCAATTTCTGCATGACTTATGCATTTTTCATAGTTTCCTATTATTCTTTAACAACTTATTCCTAAACGACTTTATTAACTTTTTACAAACAAACAATATATCAAAACAAAGAGGAAACTTACAAAGAAGTTCCTGACGGGCGTATTATGTACCGTTTGCGGTACTCTTGTTTTACTTAGAAATTCTGGTTAAAGTTTTGCATGCAACTACATTAATAGACCATCTTATAGTAACTACTTGATGCATTGCATTGCAACTTTATACAACCCTTCCCAACCATTACACCTATGTACACAATCAAGTATGATAACTCTATCCAGTATAGTTTGCAATTTATGGCCCTTTTTAGCTCACCAGAGCACGTAGTGCTCAAGGTGAGTTATTGTGATCGCCTTTTGTCCGTCGTTCGTCGTCCGTCGTCAACATTTGCTTGTTAACACTCTGGAGGCATTTTTTTGCATTCAATCTTTATGAAAGTTTATCAAAACATATATCTCTATCAACTCTAGGCCAAGGTCGAAACTGGGTAATGTCCGGTTAAAAACTAGGTCACTGGGTCAAATTTAAATAAAATCTTGTTAACACTCTTGAAGCCACATTTTTGGCCTGGGCATGTTGAAACTTTGTCAGAATGTTTGTCTTAGTGATATCTAGGCCAAGTTCGAAACTGGGTCATGTCTAGATTACTAGGCTTAATTTAAGGAAAATCTTGTTAACAATCTAAAAGTCGCATTTTAAACTTGAGCATGTTGAAACTTTGTTAGAAAGTTTGTCTTGATGATATCTAGGCCAAGTTCAATTATTGGTCATTTTGAATCTTTGTCAAAATATTTGTCTTTGATGATATTGCCATTGGCGCTGAAAGAGTTAAGTCTTAAAAAGCCCATTCTCAGGTGAGCGATCCAGGGCCTCATGGCCCTCTTGTTTTAACTATAATATATCCTTGTATTTACTTGATGCATTGCTTTGAACCCCCAACTATCACACCTATGCTAATTTTCAAGTTAAATAACTCTATCCTGCATTTTATGCAAGTTTGGCCCTTTTTATACGCCCGTTTTGAAAAGACGGATCGTATTATAGTTTTACCTGCAGCGTACAGGCGGGCGGGCGGCGTCCTGTATGTCAGCTAAATAACTTTAGAAGACTTTATCCCATCATCACCAAATTCGGTCAGAATGTGTATTGGCATAATATCTTGGACAAGTTCGATAACTAGCCATATCACTTGAGTCAATCAAGATTTGTCGCCCTTTAATTATAGAAATTACCTATAATTGGTCTTGTCAGCTGAATAACTTTAGAAGCCTTTGTCCAATCATCATTAAATTTGGTCAGAATGTGTATTGGTAAAATATCTTGGACAAGGTCGATAACTAGCGATATCAGTTTAGTCAATCAAGAGTTATCGCCCGTTAATTATAGAAATTACCTATAATTTGTCTTGTCAGCTGAATAACTTTAGAAGCCTTTGTCCAATCATCACCAAATTTGGTTAGAATGTGTATTGGTGAAATATCTTGGACACGTTCGATAACTAGCCATATCGGTTTAGTCAATCAAGAGTTATCGCCCGTTAATTATAGAAATTACCTATAATTTGTCTTGTCAGCTGAATAACTTTAGAAGCCTTTGTCCAATCATCACCAAATTTGGTCAGAATGTGTAATATCTTGGACAAGTTCGAAAACTAGCCATATCATTTTAGTCAATCAAGAGTTATCACCCCTTAATTATAGAAATTACCTAAAATTGGTCTTGTCATTTAAATAACTTTAGAAGCTGTATTGGCATAATATCTTGAACAAGTCTGATAACTAGCCATATCGCTCCAGTCAATCAAGAGTTATCGCCCTTTAATTATAGAAGTTATCTAAAATTGGTCTTGTCAGCCCAATAACTTAAGAAGCCTTTGTCCAATCATCACCAAATTTGTTCAGAATGTGTATTGGCATAATATCTTAGACAAGTTCGATAGCTAACCATATCGCTCTAGTCAATTGAGAGTTTAATAATAATCACCCTTTAATTATAGAAGTTACCTAAAATTGGTCTTGTCAGCCCAATAACTTAAGAAGCCTTTGTCCAATCATCACCAAATTCTGTCAAAATGCTAATTGACATAATATCTCGGACAAGTATGATAACTACCCATATCGCTGTAGTCACACTTAGAGTTATCGACCTTTAATCATAGAAATTACCTAAAATTGATCTTGTCTGTTCAATAACTTTAGAAGCTTTTAAACAATCATCACCAAATTTAGTCAGAAAGCGTATGGGCATAGTATCTCAAACAAATTCTACAATCAGCCATATTACTCGAGTCACTCTAGAGTTATCGCCCTTTAATGACAGAAATTACTTAAAATCGGTATTGTCCGATAAATAACTTTAAAAGCCTTTGTCCAGTCACCACTAAATTTGGTCAGATATATATTGGCAAAATATCAGCCATATCGCGTCATTCACTGGAGAGTTATTGTCCTTTAATTATAGAAATTACCTAATTGGTCTTGTCACATCAATAACTTTTGAAGCTTTTATCCAATCATCACCAAATTTAGTCAGAATGTGTATGGGCATAATATCTCGGAAAATTGCTATAATCAGCCATATCGCTGGAGTCATTGTATTTGATCATCACCAATTTAGACAATTTGTTGATGGGCAGAATATCTTGGTCATGTTCGATAACTAACCACGTTATCACTCCACACTTATATTCCTCGAAAGGGCCAAAACTATATCAACAGTGTCCGCTCTCTAAATTTGCCTGACGTACAACCAATTATCACTATACTTGGCCTCAAAAAAATAGGACGGACGTTTTTTGTGACGTTTGGCGCTCTTGTGTTACTTAGAAATTCTGGTTAAAGTTTTGCATGCAGCTACATTAAGAGACCATCTCATAGTAACTACTTAATGCATTGCATTGAAACTTTATACAAACCTTCCCAACCATTGCACCTATGTAAACAATCAAGAACGATAACTCTATCCAGCATTTTATGCAAGTTATGGCCCATTTTGGGCTTAAAAATCTCGTTAAAGTTTTGCAACTACATTTAGAGTGTTATCTCAGTAACAACTTGTAGCATTGTATTGAAACTTTATACAACCTTTCCCAA
Source organism: Serripes groenlandicus (assembly GCA_031761405.1). NCBI lineage: Eukaryota > Metazoa > Mollusca > Bivalvia > Cardiida > Cardiidae > Serripes > Serripes groenlandicus. Next base: position 37,084,702 of record JASEVX010000005.1, read on the forward strand.
TTTCACAACTATTTCACAACTATAAACACAACCAATTAAGATAACTCTATCCTGCATATGGTGCAAATTGCTACCCTTTTTATACGACCGTTTCTTAAAAACGGTACGTATTATGGTATGGTCATGTCCGTCCGTCCGTCCCTCCAACCGTTCGTTCGGGTTTTCCGCACTTGTTTCCTACATACTTTGAGCTATTGAGCTGAAATTTTGTATAAGGCTTTGTAGTGATGTGTCACAGATCAAGTTCATATTTCCTGGGATTTCGTCAATTTTTGAATGAGTTATGCCCCTTTTTGGACTTAGAATATTTGTAAAGAAGTTCCTGACGGGCGTATTATGTACTCTTGTTTTACTTATATAGAAATTATGGTTAAAGGTTTGCGTGCAACTACATTAAGAGTCCATATCTTATTAACTACATGTACTTGATGCATTCCATTGAAACGTTATACAACCCTTCCTAATCATCACACCTATGAAAATAATCAAGTTGAATAACTCTATCCTGCATATAAAAATGATCACCCTTTAAGAAATTGTGGTTAATGTTTTGCATGCAACTACATTAGAGTCCATTATCTCAGTAACTTAAATAAGCGGTGGAATAGTCGAGCGCGCTGTCCTCCATTCATAATTTATGTGGTATATTTTAACCATTTTACATTATATAAAATAGAAATCAACACCTTTAACTCTTTCACGCTACAGAAGCAGACGACTTTTTAAAAACATAGTAGCAAAAAAAATAAACAATTTCTCCCTTTTCCACAATTTTGTCAACTCTTTTAAATTATTATACTTTAAATAATGTCATTGAGATTGTCTTTCCTATTTTTACTCATTTAACTCCATTTTCAGTTCAAATTAAGTAATCTAGATCATTTAGTGTGGAGCATTCTTCACCATAGAAAACTCCAGATGTGGAATTCTTTGCAAATTCACTTTTCTTAAAAATATTTTCCGACGATTGCTCAAATATCCAGGCGAGCGATATAGTAACAGGCCCTCTGAGCCTCTTGTTTTAACATCTTCTTGTCTGAAACCAAAAGGCCTAGAGCTTCGATATTTGGTGTGTAGCAATGTCTAGTAGTCCTCTACAACGATTGTTCAAATGATGCCCTGAGGTCAAAATTGGCCCCACCCCAGGGGTCACTTGCTTTACATTAAGATATATAGGGAAAATCTTTGAAAATCTTCTTGTCTGAAACTGAAAGGCATAGAGCTTAGATATTTTGTGTGTAGCAAAATCTAGTAGTCCTCTACAAAGATTGTTCAGATAATGCCCCTTGGGTCAAAATTGGCCCCGCCCCAGGGGTCACTTGCTTTACATTGAGATACATAGGGAAAATCTTTGAAAATCTTCTTGTCTGAAACTGAAAGGCCTAGAGCTTTGATATATAATGTGTAGCATTGATGACTACTGATCCTCTACAAAGATCTTTCAAAATTGGCCCCGCCCCGGGGGTCACCTGTTTTACATAGAAATATATCTATCTATCTATAGGGAAAAACTTCTTGTCTTAAACTAAAAGGTCTAGAGCTTAGATAGTTGGTGTCTAGCATTGTCTAGAAGTCCTATACAAAAATTGTTCAAATTATGCCCCGGGTTCAAAATTGGCCCCACCCCGGAATCACCTGTATTACATAGAGATATATAGGGAAAAACTTTGACAATCATCTTGTATGAAACCAAAAGGCATAAAGCTTAGATATTTGGTGTGAAGCATTATCGAGTTGTCCTCTACCAAGATAATTCAAACTATGCCTCTGAGGTCAAAACTTGCCCCACCCCAGGGGTCACCTGTTATATAAAGAGATATAGGGAAAAACTTAAAAAATCTTCTTGTCTGAAAAGAAAAGGCCTAAAGCTTAGATATATGGTGAGTACAATAGTCTAGTGGTTTTCTACCAAGATTGTTCAAATTATACTCCTGGGGCTAAAATTCTATGTCACCTGTTTTACATAGAGATATATAGGGAAAAACTTAGAAATATTCTTGTAAAATACTAACTGGTACATAAACATTTCTAGGGTGACCTTCTTAGTCATATTAACTTGACAAAAGGCAGGCAACATAGGGTGTAGGTTTTTTGCTCTGTGGTCCTCTTGGGCCTCTTGTATTGGCTTACGTGACTGCAACATGAGTTATTGTGGTTGGCATGACACATTTCATGACTCAGGTGAGTGATCCAGGGCCATCATGGCCCTCTTGTTTCTGATATAGATAACTTTTTCCCCTGCAGCAGGCAAATTCTTTAACCCTTTTCCACAAATAACAAATCTGCAGAAGACGACTTTGAATAAACCTAGGCTAAAATAGGGACAATCTCAATAAATGTTTATTATTATATTATTGAATAGAGTGAAAGCATTTAGGCAAAAGAAGAAATTGTTCATCATGAGCAATTTTTAGCTCACCTATGCACAAAGTGCGAGGTGAGCTATTGTAATCACAATGACATTCTGTCCGGCGTCCGGCCGTCGTACGTCATGTGACGTCCTTAGTAAACATTTGTGCTTGTTAACACTCTACAGGCTACGATTTGATTCCAATCTTCATGAATTCATCTCCATCAAATCTTGGACAAGTTCGAAACTGGGCCATATGAGGTCAAAAACTAGTTCACTAGGTCAAATTGAAGGGAAATCTTGTTAAAACTCCACATTTTCAATTTGAGCATGTTGAAACTTTATCAGAATGTTTGTCTTGATGATATGTAAGTCAACTTCGAACATGGGTCATGTCGGGTCATAAAGAAGGTCATTAGGTCAAATTGAAGGAAAATCTTGTTAACACTCCAGAGGACGCAATTTTTGCTTCAGCAGTTTGAAATTTTGTCAGAATGTTTGTCTTAAAAATGTCTAGGTCAAGTTTTTATATTGGTCATATTTGGTCAGAAACTAGGTCACTAGGCCGAGTTGAAGGGAAATCCTGTTAACACTAGAAAACACATTTTTTGCTTCAGCAGCTAGATATTTGGTCAGAATTTTTATCTAAATAATATCTAGGCCAAGTTCGAATATGGGTTATGCTTGGTCAAAAACTATGTCACTAGGCCAATTTTAAGGAAAATCTTTACACTTTGGAGGCTGCATGTTTTGCTTGAGCAGTTTGAAATTTTGTCAGAATGTTAGTATAAATAATATCGAGGTCAAGTTCGAATATGGATTATAGTGGGTCAGAAACTAGGTCACTAGGCCAAGTTGAAGGAAAATCTTGTTAATACTGTAGAAGCCGCATTTTTTGCTACAACAACTTGAAATTTAGTCAGAATTTTTATCTAAATAATATCTAGTTTGAATATGGGTCAAGCCGGTAGCCCTTCCCAGCCATCACACCTATTTACACAATCAAGTAAGATAACTCTATCCTGCTTATAATGCAAATTATCACCCTTTAAGAAATTCTGGTTATGTTTTGCATGCAACTACATTAGAGTCCATATCTCAGTAACTAATAAGTTGTGGAAAAGTTGAGCGCGCTGTCCTCCGACAGCTCTTGTTTTTCTTTTAATTGCAAATATACTTAATTTAAAATAATAATTGGGTGAAAAAGTTATGTGATTTATAAAAGGAATCTATTTTGGGACAAGGAGAAATTGTAAATTCATATTGTTTTCAAAAGTAATGGTAAAATGGTTTTATCAATAAAAATATTGACCCTTTGCCATATACACCAAATGTGAAGCAGACTTCATGAACATCTGGGCAAAAATATAGAAAATCTCTATAAATGAGAGTTTATTCATCTCAGTATACCCCCAGATACATAGTAGATGGGGGCTATATAGGAGTCACGCTTGTCCGTTGGTCTGTAGACATATCTTGTGAACACTATTTCTCAGCAACCCTTGGTCAGAATTCAATATAACTTCACAAGAATGATTGATACCAAGCCTAGTTGTGCATATTGTCGGCACTGGATTTTTTTTAAATGAGTTATGGCCCCTTGTATTTCTCATACATATGTATATATTGTCGGGCACCAGCTGGGGGTATTCATCACCTTCAGTGATATTTCTAGTTATATGCAATATCTCTTTTTACCACAATGATTTCAAATGTCATCTGTTAAAACATCCAAATGTGTATGCAAGTTAGAAAGGGTAAATAGTTAAAAAGATAGGTGAAGTATTATATTTCTTACTATATGCTGGAAAGGGTATTAAATAGGACCTGCAAATTTATTATAAAGTTATAACACTTTTTTCCTGATGTGCAATGTAAACAAAAACATTTCAACATTTCTTTATCTTTTTTTACCCAGATACGAATTTACCCCCTGAAATTTTACGTATGGACAGCAGATCAAGGGATCTGTATTTAAAAGCTCTTGGTGAGGGGAAAACTGAAGTTCACAATATTCGTGTAATGGTTGTTGGGCATTTCGACGTTGGCAAGTCTACTCTCACAAAAAGGCTGCTTGGAGAAGAAGTCAATATCAGTGACCGCAATAGTACAGAGGGTATAGATGTTCATGTCAACAGACGTCGGGTTTCCTTGGAAACAGGTTTATGGGAGGTCAAATCTAAAGGTCAGTTTGATATATTGCTCCACTTGTATAAAGTTTATTACTTTGATGATTAATCCAATAACAAATAAAATTCTAAATTTAGAGGCACTCTGAAAAAAACAACAATTAGGCATGTCAAACAAGTGAAGGTCCAGATCGGCCAGTGCATCAAATATGGCTCTGTCCTGTTTGCCAATTATTCATAAAAGGTTTGAAGAAATTTCTTTTAAACAGTATCCGTTTCGATCCTTAGCATGAATGCGCAAGCAAGTTTATGCTATATGTGTAATAACTACAGATGACATTGAAAACAAGTGGCAAAAATTATTTGAAAATCTCAATAAATGAAAGTATAATTATTGAATAGAGTTGAAAACATGAGCAATTTCTCCTTTTGCCACATTGTTTTCAAATGTTCTACAGAGGCGTTGGAAAGGGGTTAATAGTATAAATGAGTTAAAAGGTTGCATAAATCTGATTTAAATTTTAGGTCTTCACAAGGACGATTCCTCCGCTCGCCTCGCTAAAGTTGTACAACAAGTTTCTTTCACAAGCAGTAAATATGACTCGCTAAAGACTCCAGATATAAGTGGACTGCCAATTTCAGATACTGACAGTCGTTTGGATGTGGACTCGTGTAACAACGTTGGAAATCTCGTCACAACCCCAGGTTTAAACATCTTTAGCCTTTTCCTGCTTCAATTTATGGATTAAAAGTATAGTTTTCAGGGCTCTGGATAAGGGGCGTTTTGCATGTTTTAAAATCCTTATTTGATCCTTAAACCCTATGCTGTGTGTACCCAAAGAATCGTCTCAATTAGAGGATTCTTTTGGATACCGACATCAAGGTGGTTTTTTTGGATAATAAGAGAAATATAGTGGGGGAAAAAGCTTTATACTCATCCTTATCTGGACCTCCTAGTTTTATATACCTGATAAGAGCAATGTCTTCTTTGTCATCTTTTTAGCTCACCTATGCACAAAGTGCAAGGTGAGCTTTTGTGATCACATTTTGTCCGGCGTCCGTCCGGCGTGCGGCGTAAACATTTGAGCTTGTTAGCACTCTATAGGCTACATTTTGTATCCAATCTTCAGGAAAGTTGATCAGAACATTCATCTCCATCAAATCTTGGACAAGTTTGAAATTGGGCCATATGAGGTCAAAATCTAGGTCACTAGGTCAAATTGAAGGGAAATCTTGTTAACACTCTGGAGGCCACATTTTCAACTTGAGCATGTTGAAACTTTATCAGAATGTTTGTCTGGTAAATCAAGTTCGAACATGGGTCATGTTGGGTCAAAAAGTAGGTCACTAGGTCAAATTGAAGGAAAATCTTTTTAACACTCCAGAGGCCGCAATTTTTGCTTCAATAGATTGAAATTTTGTCAGAATGTTTGTCTTAAAAAAATCTAGGTCAAGTTTCAATATGGGTCATATTGGGTCAGACAGAAACTAGGTCACTAGGCCAAATTGAAGGGAAATCTTGTTAACACTGTAGAAACCGCATCTTTTTGCTCCAGCAGCTTGAAATTTGATCAGAATATTGAGCTGAATGCTATCTAGGCCAAGTTCGAATATGGGTCATGCTGTGTCAAAAACTAGGTCACTATGCCAAATTGAAGGTAATATTGTTAACACTCAAGAGGCCAATTTGAAAATTTATCAGAATGTTTATCTTGATGATATCTAGGTTAAGTTCGAATATTGGTCATATTTGGTCAGAATCTAGGTCACTAGGCCAAATTGAAGGAAAATCTTGTTAACTCTATAGAAGCCGCTTGTTTGGCTACAGCAGCTTGAAATTTGCTCAGAATATTTATCTAAATGATATCTAGGCCAAGTTCGAATATGGGTCATGCCAGGTTAAAAACTAGGTCACTAGGTCAAATCGAAGGGAAATCTTGTTAACACTCTGGATACTGCATTTTTAACTTGAGCATGATGAAACTTTATCAGAATGTTTGTCTTGACGATATGTAAGTCAAGTTAGAACATGGGTCATGTTGGGCTCAAAAGTAGGTCACTATGTTAAATTGAAGGAAAATCTTGTTAACACTCTAGAGGCCGCATTTTTTGCTTCAGATGTCATGAAGATATCTAGGTCAAGTTCAAATATGGGTCATATTGGGTCAGAAACTAGGTCATTAGGCCAAATTGAAGGAAAATCTTGTTAACTCTGTAGAAGACGCATTTTTTTGCTACAGCAGCTAGACATTTGATGAGAATGTTTATCTAAATGATATCTAAAGCCAGAATGTTGTCTTGATGATATCTAGTCCATGTTGGAATATGAGTCATATCAGGTAAAAAAATAAAGATCACTAGGCCAAATGAAGGAAAATCTTGTTAACACTGTAGAGGTTGCATTCAGAATAATTGTCTTGATGTGTTTTACATTGCTGTGCATTGTATAATTAAGGTGAGCAAACTAGGGCCATCATGGCCCTCTTGTTATACTCTCACTTACAAAATGTTGATTTTGAAGGGCGGTGTGGAGGGAAGAATAATAAAGGAATCACCATGTCAGTTAGTCAGTCAGTCACTTTTAAATGGGGGCTTTTTGTGTCACCCTGCGTAGCATGGTAGGCACTTTCTTTTTTGTCTGGCGTCTGTCTGTCTGTCACCCTTTTTTGTCACACTTTCAATGAGCAGGTGCAGGTGACACATGTGCTCCGCGGAGCACTCCATTCTAGTTTTCATATTAAGTTTCTATACCAAGATGAGATGTGAATATTCATATGGCATACCAGTAAAATGTTTTTGTAACAAAGTAATGGCCCCTTTGATAATTTCAAAAGTTGTTTGATACAGAGCGTCTAAAAGTGTGTACATGTGGGAAAAGAAGAAGACAGTTGGAAACAACGTGACAAAGAGAAAATGTGCTCAAAACAAGCATTTTCTCCTTTTGCCACAATTAGTTCAACTCTTGTCAACAGTTATACATTCTTTTGTAGAGATTTTCCATATTTCCAAAGTTGTTTGCTGCAGAACTGATCTATGTTAGAATGGGTCACATTAGATATGATAGATGCCCTTTTGTGACAGCCTGCATTTCTTACTTTCAGATGCAAAGCTTGTCACGTTTGATGAAGGACATGACGATAGTTATTCTAACTCTGAAGGAACAGGATCCAGTATGAATGAATTGCTACTTTCACAAAAAGATACAGTCATGGATGAATTAAAGGTATTATTGCTGCAGGAACTGTGGCTGGAATCGTTTTTATGTGTTTACTGCCTTTGATAGGTGAAATGTAAGGTTAACTTCTCCATCTTCTGTCAAGCTGTGATATCCCAGTCGGTAACAACCTGGACTATCAATCCTCGGGGTCTTGAGTTTGAACTCTGGCTAGGCCATTCATTCTGTCCCATGATTGACCAGAGACATTGTGACAAGCGTCACTTGTCTTCCGCGAATTGGCTAAAAGTCTATGTTGTTAAGGTAGCCAATTACTTGGGAAGAAAGGTTGTGAGAAGTACTGGTCGAGAAAGCAAGGAAACACTTGTTAGGTGCACTGGCCACTGTGATATAGCTGAAATACTGTTGAAAACAGCGTTAACCCTTTCCCACATATATACACTTTCTGACGCCTCTGCAGCAGATGAATTTTGAAACACTGTGGCAAAAGGAGAAATTGCTCAAAGCAAGCAATTTCACCTTTTGCCACAGAGTTTTCAACTTTACTCCATTATTATAGCATTATTTAAGAAGATTTTTCTTTTTCTTTGCAAATATTTTTTCAAAGTCGTCTGCTGCAGATTTACTCTTATGTGGGAAAGGGTTTAAACTTCAACCAATCAAATCTGTCTATCACTTACAGACCCATTTGCAGGTGACACATATGTCTTTCATAGTTAAAAATCATTTCCCATCTTACCAATCATATCATTATATGAATTTGGTAAAATGTTTTGTCATGTCCAACTATCTATGTTTGCATAAATATCTTGGGTTGGTAAATATCTTTTTATTTGACATATTAAGTCATTTTGACAGTTATCTTTTATCCTTCATGTACCAACTAAAAGTGTATATCGAAGGTAGCCATTGCCTGGCGGGAAACTTGTGTGGAGTACTGAAAATGGTACTAGAAATAGGAAACACAGATAAAAAACTGGCTGCTGTGAAATGACTGAAATTTATTTGAAAAGGGGTAAAAATTTAAATCAATCAATCAAGAGAAAATAGATGTTAACTATCCTTGAGATTTCTCTCTTACATAGGCACTTTTATGCATCTGCTGCAGACTTTTCTCAATATGAGCATTTATCCGTTTGCCACAATGTTTTCAACTCAATTAAATAATTATACTGTCAAATAAATAGATTGTCAATAATTTCTGCTGCATTTTACAAAGTCATCTGTCTCAGCTTGGTCTTATGTAGGAAAAGGTTGACCATTATCCACATAAAAAAAACCTGCAGCCTTCGACATCTAGATTGATTGTTCAATTGATTGTTTGGTGTTTTATCCTGCTTACAACACTTTTTAGCTCTACTGGCCAAAGGCCAGAAGAGCTTATGCCGTGGTGTGGTGTCCTTCGTCTGTGCGGCCGTAAACAATTGCTTGTGAACGCGCTAAAGTCTTCAGTTTTGATTGAATCTCAATAAAACTTATACAGTAGTTAGATATCCATAAGAGCTTGGTTCCTTTCGCAAACCAGCCAGATCCGTCTATGCAAGACTGGATTATGGCCCTTTAAATTGTCAAAATTGCTATAATAGAGCTTGTAAACACAATAGAGGCTCCATTTACTATCTAATCTTCACCAAACTTACACAGTAGTTAGGTATCCATGAGAATTTGGTTCCTTTTGCAAACCAGCCAGATCCGGCCATGCAAGACTGGATTATGGCCCTCGAAATTGTCAGAATTGCTATAATAGAGCTTGTGAACACGATAAAGTCTTCAGTTTTGATTGTATCTCAATCAAATTTATACAGTAGTTAAATATCCATGAGAGCTCGGTTCCTTTCGCAAACCATGCAAGACTGGATTATGACCCTTGAGATTGTCAAAATTGCTATAATTGAGCTTGTGAACACAATAGAGGCTCCATTTACTAACTAATCTTCACCAAACTCAGATAGTAGTTAAATATTGATGAGAGCTCGGTTCCTTCGAAAACCAGCCAGATGTGCCCTTGCATGACTGGATTATTGCCCTTGAAATTGTTAAAATTGCTATAATACAGCTTGTAAACACAATAGAGCCTCCATTTACTATTCCATCTTCACCAAACTTAGGTAATAGTTAGGTATCCGTGAGTACTTGGTTCCTTTTGCAAACCAGCCAGATCCGCCCATGCAAGACTGGATTATGGCCCTTGAAATTGTTAAAATTGCTATAATATAGCTTGTGAACACAATAGAGGCTCCATTTATCATCTGATCTTCACCAAACTTAGATATAAGTTAAATTTTGATGACATCTTGGTTCCTTTCGAAAACCAGCCGGATGTGCCCTTGCATGACTGGAGTATGGCCCTTGAAATTGTCAAAATTGCTATAATACAGCTTGTGAACACAATAGAGCCTCCATTTACTATCCAATCTTCACCGAACTTAGATAGTAGTTAAATATTGATGAGAGCTCGGTTCCTTTCGCAAACTAGCCAGATCCGCCCATGCAAGATTGGATTATGGCCCTTGAAATTGTCAAAATTGCTATAATACAGCTTGTGAACACAAAAGAGCCTCCATTTACTATCCGATCTACACCATACATACATGCTCTGAATTAAAAATTACCAAAGAACCATACCAGTAGTGCATAGGCCCTCATGGGCCTCTTGTTCATTTATATCATGGTGTTTCCTCAGTAAGTTACCAGTACTACTGGTCCATTTATCCTGACACCAGCCAGTCAGTTGTAATGCTTACCCTGCAACCCTGAGCACCAAGGAGGGCAGCAATTACTACCATCTTTAAAGCCTTTGGCTTGAGAAAATCTGTATGAATAAAATTATTATCTCCTCGTCTGACGAAGTTTGAGAGGGGATATAGTAACGGAACTGTCTGTTTGTTTGTTCGTTTGTTTGTCCGTCCGTTCGTGTTTACGAAAGAGCATGTATTGGGTACTTTGTGTGTGCAAACGGGCCTTGTTGGGTCTTTTTCTTTTGTTGGGTACCCCTTGTTGGGTATACGAAATAATCTGTTTAAAGACGTGTCCGTTATCTGTTGAGTAGTATGTCAATTATTAAATTACACCCAACAATATTTTGGACAAAAATATGACCATGAAAGCGTCCGTAGTTGTCCGAGGTTCCACAAATATATTTTATCACGTATGCGTTTGTTCTCATCATTCAAGCGTCTGAGTAATTACGGAGTACTTTTGTTTTTATCCTTATCGCTCAAGCGACGTAATTTTCCCGCGCCCGCGCAATTTTTGCACACGGTACAAAGGAATACCAGGACTAAAGGAAGACGGATAAGTGAAATAACGGAAATACTTGTTGGGTCAGTATGTCTATGTTCTTAATTTTGTTTTTACGAATGAGCATGTATTGGGTACTTTTTCAGTGTAAAATAACTAACATATTAAATGCTTTTACAATTCTTTTTGTTATCGGTTGCGAATTCATCTGTACTTGTTACAATTTCGGACGGCTAAATTTCGGATAAGGAAAAATATTATTCCGCCGACCCTTCCTCGCATTTCAGATTGTCTGTACTTGCATCGCTTTAAGTGTTTTCTAACGATTCCCTGCTTCTAAAATTAAGCAAAGACTTAATTTATGATGGACAACCCAAGTAGTTAGTGACAATTTTCGAAGGCAGCCCTTTGAAAATGGATCAAAACACGTTCGAAGCTATTTTAATAATTTTGTCGAGTTTAAATGTTATTGTGTTGGTTTTAATTAGTTTAATTATTTTTTTCGTCGCGAGAAAATGGAGCGCTCAATTTGCTAGATGGGATACGGACCTTCGATGAGAAAACAAATTGCATATTAAATCATGATTTTTATGAGATCTTCCAACGTTGTCGAAGTATTTGCATTTATCCTAAAAAATAATTTAGATTGCAAATTACTTACACACATTTATAATGAAGAGAAAATCATCCAGTATTTCATATTTGATGGATCTTTGGATGCTCTTGAAAAGATTGCATTCTTCTGCAACAAGCGGGATGTTCCATTTACATTCAGGTGGTTATTGTTTAAATGTTTTATAGTTTAAACTTAATTATTGTACATTGAATGTGAAACAAGTTCTGACAACTTATATTGATCTCCCCTCCTGTGGGATTCAAGCCCCGACCTATGGATCCAAAGTCCGGCACTCTACCCCTAGACCATGACGCCCAGCCCCACCCTGTATATTAATTGTGAAATTTCTGTCCGAGTGTGTTTTATTTATTATCTGATCCCTGGCGACAGGTATATATTCCTACTGATTAGTTTTATTGGGAGACAGTAACTTCGTACCCTAGTTATTTTGTACACCTTTAATATATTACTCCTCAACTTAAATACATAGGAATCAATATAATAAAGATACAATTAATTGAATATGTGGTGCATTAAATAAAGTGATATAAAAGGCATCTTTCACAGTTTGGTAAGTTATTCCGATAAAAAATAAGGGTTTAACTTTAACTGTTTACGTGGACCATGCGTTCTTAATTATCACACTTCAAACATCAAATGCAATAATATTAATTGCCAATATCATGTAGTTAATATTCCATCATATAACCTTTTATAACATGAAATGAATACGTTAATTGAAGTTTTGTGTATTTAATGTGTTGGATGTATTAAATATTAGGACGGAACGAATGTTCAAGGTAAGTTTGCATTTATTAACAATTTCTCCATTATAATGACTACCTGCATTTTACAGTAATACAAGATTTGTAGGAATTGATAATATAGAGGGTACAAAATAACTAGGGTACGAAGTTACTGTATTCCGTTTTATTTACACAGGGTACAGAACAAGATAAAGCACTAAAATGATGCGAATTTTATGTGCAACTTGCTTTTATGAAATACTGGAATTACTTATTAGTGTCCTTTTGTCCATAAATCTTGAGTGCATTGTCCATTTATATGTTAGGTAGTATGTCCATAGGATTGTTTGGTATACAGCCTACTTTTATGAAATAATTGGAAAAAATGTCCTTCTTGTCTATATCATTGATGGATTTATTCACTGTCCGGTTATATGTTGGGTACATTGTCCATTTATATCTTGGATAGTATGTCCATAGGATTGTTTGTTAGCAAATCGTTTTAATGAAATGTTGGGTCCATGTTTTTGTTGGATACATTGTCCATTAATATACTTGGTAGCCTGTACATTAGCTGCAAAAGCGTAGCTCAAAATTTGTACATACAGTTTTTAGCTCGCCTATTCGAAGAAATAGGGGAGTTTATGAAATCCCCCCGACGTCTGCGTTGGTGTATACGCGTTGCCAGCTTGGTCAAACCTTTGTGTGCAAGGCCTTTTTTCAGACACTGTGTATGCTGTTGCTTTGAAATTTTACATACTTATTCAGGGTCATGGTATGTCTATAACTTTTCCGAAGTAGTCCATTTATCTGTTGGGTAGTCTGTCCATAGGATTGTTTGGTATGGAAATTGTTTTAATGAAATATTTGAATTGGTGTCCTTTTTGTCCATATGACTGTTGGATACACTGTCCATTTATCTGTTGGGGGAATCTGTCCATAGGATTGTTTGGTATGGAAAATGTTTTAATGAAATATTTGAATTGGTGTCCTTTTTGTCCATATGACTGTTGGATACACTGTCCATTTATCTGTTGGGGTAGTCTGTCCGTAGGATTATTTGGTATGGAAATTGTTTTTATGAAATATTTGAACTAGTGTCCATTTTGTCCATTTATCTGTTGGATACACTGTCCATTTATCTGTTGGGTAGTCTTTCCATAGGATTATTTGGTATGGAAATTGTTTTTATGAAATGTTTGAGCTATTGTCCTTTTTGTCCATTTATCTGTTGGATACACTGTCCAAATGTATGTTGGGTGCATTGTCCATTTATCTGTTGGATAGTCTGACTGTCCAAAGGATTGTTTGGTATGGAAATTGTTTTAATGAAATATTTGAATTCAGTGTTCTTTTTGTCCATATGACTGTTAGATACACTGTCCATTTATCTGTTGGGGTAGTCTGTCCATAGGATTGTTTGGTATGGAAAATGTTTTAATAAAATTATTAATATTTGAATTTGTGTCCTTTTTGTCCATACAACTGTTGGATACACTGTCCAAATGTTTATCAGGTGCATTGTCCATTTATCTGTTGGATATCATAGTCTGTCCATAGAATTGTTTGGTATGGAAATTGTTTTAAAGAAATATTTGAATAAGTGTCCTTTTTGTCCATATGACTGTTGGATACACTGTTCAAATGTATATTGGGTGCATTGTCCATGTATCTGTTAGATAGTCTGTCCATAGGATTGTTTGGTATGGAAATTGTTTTAAAGAAATATTTGAATTAGTGTTCTTTTTGTCCATATGACTGTTGGATACACTGTCCATTTATCTGTTGGGGTAGTCTGTCCATAGGATTGTTTGGTATGGAAAATGTTTTAATAAAATTATTAATATTTGAATTAGTGTCCTTTTTGTCCATACAACTGTTGGATACACTGTCCAAATGTATGTTGGGTGCATTGTCCATTTATCTGTTGGATAGTCTGTCCATAGGATTGTTTGGTATGGAAAATGTTTTAATACAATTATTAATATTTGAATTAGTGTCCTTTTTGTCCATACAACTGTTGGATACACTGTCCAACTGTATATTGGGTGTATTGTCCATAGGATTGTTTGGTATGGAAATTGTTTTAAAGAAATATTTAGATAAGTGTCCTTTTTGTCCATACAACTGTTGGATACACTGTCCAAATGTATGTTGGGTGCATTGTCCATTTATCTGTTGGATGCACTGTCCAAATGTATGTTGGGTGCATTGTCCATTTATCTGTTGGATGCACTGTCCAAATGTATGTTGGGTGCATTGTCCATTTATCTGTTGGATAGTCTGTCCATAGGATTGTTTGGTATGGAAATTGTTTTAATGAAATATTTGTATTAGTGTCCTTTTTGTCCATATGACTGTTGGATACACTGTCCAAATGTATGTTGGATAGTCTGTACATTTATCTGTTGGATAGTCTGTCCATAGGATTGTTTGGTATGGAAATTGTTTTAAAGAAATATTTGAATTAGTGTTCTTCTTGTCCATATGACTGTTGGATACACTGTCCATTTATCTGTTGGGGTAGTCTGTCCATAGGATTGTTTGGTATGGAAAATGTTTTAATAAAATTATTAATATTTGAATTAGTGTCCTTTTTGTCCATACAACTGTTGGATACACTGTCCAAATGTATGTTGGGTGCATTGTCCATTTATCTGTTGGATAGTCTGTCCATAGGATTGTTTGGTATGGAAAATGTTTTAATACAATTATTAATATTTGAATTAGTGTCCTTTTTGTCCATACAACTGTTGGATACACTGTCCAACTGTATATTGGGTGTATTGTCCATAGGATTGTTTGGTATGGAAATTGTTTTAAAGAAATATTTGGATAAGTGTCCTTTTTGTCCATACAACTGTTGGATACACTGTCCAAATGTATGTTGGGTGCATTGTCCATATGACTGTTGGATACACTGTTCAAATGTATATTGGGTGCATTGTCCATGTATCTGTTAGATAGTCTGTCCATAGGATTGTTTGGTATGGAAATTGTTTTAAAGAAATATTTGAATTAGTGTTCTTTTTGTCCATATGACTGTTGGATACACTGTCCATTTATCTGTTGGGGTAGTCTGTCCATAGGATTGTTTGGTATGGAAAATGTTTTAATAAAATTATTAATATTTGAATTAGTGTCCTTTTTGTCCATACAACTGTTGGATACACTGTCCAAATGTATGTTGGGTGCATTGTCCATTTATCTGTTGGATAGTCTGTCCATAGGATTGTTTGGTATGGAAAATGTTTTAATACAATTATTAATATTTGAATTAGTGTCCTTTTTGTCCATACAACTGTTGGATACACTGTCCAACTGTATATTGGGTGTATTGTCCATAGGATTGTTTGGTATGGAAATTGTTTTAAAGAAATATTTAGATAAGTGTCCTTTTTGTCCATACAACTGTTGGATACACTGTCCAAATGTATGTTGGGTGCATTGTCCATTTATCTGTTGGATGCACTGTCCAAATGTATGTTGGGTGCATTGTCCATTTATCTGTTGGATGCACTGTCCAAATGTATGTTGGGTGCATTGTCCATTTATCTGTTGGATAGTCTGTCCATAGGATTGTTTGGTATGGAAATTGTTTTAATGAAATATTTGTATTAGTGTCCTTTTTGTCCATATGACTGTTGGATACACTGTCCAAATGTATGTTGGATAGTCTGTCCATTTATCTGTTGGATAGTCTGTCCATAGGATTGTTTGGTATGGAAATTGTTTTAAAGAAATATTTGAATTAGTGTTCTTCTTGTCCATATGACTGTTGGATACACTGTCCATTTATCTGTTGGGGTAGTCTGTCCATAGGATTGTTTGGTATGGAAAATGTTTTAATAAAATTATTAATATTTGAATTAGTGTCCTTTTTGTCCATACAACTGTTGGATACACTGTCCAAATGTATGTTGGGTGCATTGTCCATTTATCTGTTGGATAGTCTGTCCATAGGATTGTTTGGTATGGAAAATGTTTTAATACAATTATTAATATTTGAATTAGTGTCCTTTTTGTCCATACAACTGTTGGATACACTGTCCAACTGTATATTGGGTGTATTGTCCATAGGATTGTTTGGTATGGAAATTGTTTTAAAGAAATATTTGGATAAGTGTCCTTTTTGTCCATACAACTGTTGGATACACTGTCCAAATGTATGTTGGGTGCATTGTCCATATTTCTGTTGGATGCACTGTCCAAATGTATGTTGGGTGCATTGTCCATTTATCTGTTGGATAGTCTGTCCATAGGATTGTTTGGTATGGAAATTGTTTTAAAGAAATATTTGAATTAGTGTTCTTTTTGTCCATATGACTGTTGGATACACTGTCCATTTATCTGTTGGGGTAGTCTGTCCATAGGATTGTTTGGTATGGAAAATGTTTTAATAAAATTATTAATATTTGAATTAGTGTCCTTTTTGTCCATACAACTGTTGGATACACTGTCCAAATGTATGTTGGGTGCATTGTCCATTTATCTGTTGGATAGTCTGTCCATAGGATTGTTTGGTATGGAAAATGTTTTAATACAATTATTAATATTTGAATTAGTGTCCTTTTTGTCCATACAACTGTTGGATACACTGTCCAACAGTATATTGGGTGTAATGTCCATAGGATTGTTTGGTATGGAAATTGTTTTAAAGAAATATTTGGATAAGTGTCCTTTTTGTCCATACAACTGTTGGATACAATGTCCAAATGTATGTTGGGTGCATTGTCCGTTTATCTGTTGGATGCACTGTCCAAATGTATGTTGGGTGCATTGTCCATTTATCTGTTGGATAGTCTGTCCATAGGATTGTTTGGTATGGAAATTGTTTTAATGAAATATTTGTATTAGTGTCCTTTTTGTCCATATGACTGTTGGATAGTCTGTCCATTTATACTGGTGTGGGAAAGCCAGGAAAACATGGGTAGGTGCACTGACCGCCGTGATATGACCAAAGCTGTTGAAAGCGGCGTTAAACTCCAAACAAACAAACAAAAAAATGTTGATTGAGGAGTTCAAATATATTGTGTTCTTTTTGGTTGACATGGCAACTGAAATAATTTGGCCGAATTAAGCTTTTTTACATATTCATTTGAGGAGCCTCTGATTTGTTTGGGTATGCAGTTTTCTCAAAATAATTCTTTTATTTCAGGACTGGTGTTTGGTGAAGATGGCATCTATGAAGATCCGGCAGTTGTAGGTGAGTAAATAAATTTTGAAAGAATGGGATTACTCCAAAAGCACTGAACACATTGCAAAATGTGAAAATTGCAAACTCAGTTGATGAGAGTCTGTTCATGAGCAGTAATGGAAAATGCAACACTGCTCATACCCCATAGCACAGGCTTAAGCAGTATTCGATTTTATCGGAGGTAAATGTGTTGAAATCAATATCTCAAAGGATCAGATAGTAAACCAAAAGCTAGATGAACACTATTATTAGGCCAACCTTAAACATATCTTTGTTTCCCCTCCAGCTAGCTACCCATGCCATTTAAGGATGGGTAGGTAGGAAAAATATTTAAAATTAGTATAATGTTAATCATATAGAAGTGATATATAAACCAGTCGGTGTCTACTGCAACTTTACAGTAAAATCAAATTTTCAGTCTGTAAACCTCGGTAGCCTGTGTTAGTTTGAATGTAACGCAACTAAAGTCATAGGATTATTAAACATTTCAAAAAAAATTAATTTATTTTGATGTTCATGATAAAATATTTTGGGTAGGGGCACTTTTGAGTGGGTAGGTAGCTGGAGGGGAACAAACAATATTTTATTTTAGGCCTTACTGTGGTAATTTCTTCAGGGATGCATCTAGAGCGGTCTTTCAGGATTCACAATTTTTGAAAGAGCCCCCCCCCCCCCCCCAGTGTTCACATCTTGCGAAAAGGTTGGGCACCGCATTTAAATATTGGCATGGTGTATCAAAAGTTTGTCTTGGACAGACTACCCAGTTGTTTTAGTGACAAGTATTCAACACGGATATGGACAGTGGAGGTATACACCAAGACGTTCTTGACAATGTCTTGAACAGACTACTCAATTGTTTTAGTGACAAGTATTCAGCATGGGTAGGGACAGTGACTTATTATACCATTTAGTACCTCAGTGTCTTCAACAGCTACCCAATTGTTTAGTGACAAGTATTCAACATGGATATGGACAGTGACTTCATACACCAAGAAGTACTTATCAACACCTGCTTGATTTGCTCAGCTCAAAAAGAGTGACATTATGGCAGGCTTAGACCATCTCGGCAGTTTACCAGTACTACTTGCACTTTGGCCAGTAACTGACAACTGCCTGTCTCGAATCAGTGTTGGGGCAAGAATGGCTGTAAAAATGATTTCATGGTCAGTCACTCAGTCTCAACAAAAGTAATGTGGTCGGGCTGTGGCTCTAACTCAGGACCCCTGAATTGAAGTCAGATAAAACAATCTGACATCCTGCCGACCCTACTATCGGGCCCAGCTGTGAGCTGACTATTGATTCAAGATGGGTATTAATGTTAATTTTATGTTAATATTCAACTTTACTTTCATACTATTGTGACATGTTACTTTTCTTATGCATATAACAGGGAATGGTGAAGAAGTTCTGCCAGCTGTGGATAATGATAATGAAGTCCTTCCAGCATTACTAAGTGGAGACACTGACTTTGGAGATGACCCTGATTACAATCCAGATTTAAACGAAAGTGAGTTTATTGTTGGTTGATTTATGTTCCTTCCAATGGTCATTGATGTGTTGATGGATATGTTTTCAGCCTGAAAATCTTAAAAGGTGGATCCCTCGGAAGCAAAAACATCAAAGCAAAAGGAGAAAATAGCAGACACAGTGTGATTGTGTTGCTGCATAAGCTATAATGAAAATGCCGGCTAAGCAGTATTCTATAATACTTTAAAAAGGTTTAGGATAAACCAGTTGTCTTGAATATGTTTTTCATCAGATTATTTTCTGTTAGTTTAAGGTTTACAAATATAACTGTTTTGCTTAGTCATGTTAAATTTGATCAGTGAACTTGCATTAATAACAAGATGTGAATGAATGTTCGAATATTTGACAGAAATGCAATTTTCGAATGTTTTCTTTTTAGTTTTTAGCTCGACTATTCGAAGAATATGAGAGCTATACTACTCACCCTGGCGTCGGCGTCCACGTCACACTTTGGTTAAGGTTTTGCATGCAAGTTCTTAAATACTACATGTATTGCATTGAAACTTTCTACAACCCTACCAAACTATCACACCAATGTAGATTATCAAGTTAGATAACTCTATCCTGCATTTTATGCAAGTTATGGCCCTTTTTTACTTAGAAATTCTGGTTAAAGTTTTGCGTGCAACTAAATTAAGAGTCCATATCTCAGTATTTACTTGGTGCATTGCATTGAAACTTTCTACAACCCTACCCAACTATTACACCTGTGTAGATTATCAAGTATGATAACTCTATTCTGCATTTTTTGCAAGTTATGGCCCTTCTTTTACTTAGAAATACTGGTTAAAGTTTTGCGTGCAACTAAATTAAGAGTCCATATCTCAGTATTTACTTGGTGCATTGCATTGAAACTTTCTACAACCCTACCCAACTATCACACCTGTGTAGATTATTAAGTATGATAACTCTATCCTGCATTTTATGCAAGTTATGGCCTTTTTGGACTTATAAATTCTGGTTAAAGTTTTGCATGCAACTACATAAAGAGACCATCTCTTAGTAACTACTTGATGCATTGCATTGAAACTTTATACAGCCCTTACCAACCATCACATCTATGTAAACAATCAAGTATGATTACTCTATCCAGCATTTTATGCAAGTTATGGACCTTTTTGGACTTAGAAATTCTGGTTAAAGTTTTGCAACTACATTTAGAGTGTAATCTCAGTAACAACTTGAAAAATTGTATTGAAACTTTATACAACCTTTCCCAATTGTACAACTATAAACACAACTAATTAAGATAACTCTATCCTGTATATGGTGCAAATTGTTGCCCTTTTTTTACATAGAAATTATGGTTAAAGGTTTGCGTGCAACTACATTAAGAGTCCATATCTTAGTAACTACTTGATGCATTCCATTGAAAGGTTATACAACCCTATCTAACCATCACACCTATGAAAATAATCATGTTAAATAACACTATCCTGCTTTTGTATGTAATGTTTTGTATGCAACTACATTAGAGTCCATTATCTCAGTAACTTAAATAAGCGGTGGAATAGTCGAGCACGCTGTCCTCCGACAGCTCTTGTTAATATCATTTTTGATCAAGATGTAAAGAAAACCACAAATTATAGCTAATTGCATAATAACCCCATTTTTGTTGGCCAGTGTTTATAGCTCACCTGAGCTTTGCAGCTTTTAGCCTGCTCTTTTGTCCGTCGTCCTTAGACTGTCCACATTGTGGGTTGTTTACTCTCTAGCTTGAACTTTTCTTAAGCAATCTTAATCAAACCTGAACACATGTATATGGCCATAAGTACTCGGATGAGTTCGATTATGGTCTGGACCAGTATGTTCAGAGGAAACCGCTGTGGTCGAGTGGTTAGCGTCGGGGATTTCGAAACCGGGTGTCCCGGGTTCGATCCCCAGTCGCGGCACTACGGTCATTGTGGAGTGCCCTTGGGCAAGGCACATTTTCTAGCCTAGTACTGGTTTGTTCACCCAGGGATCATGAATATGTGAACTGTCGCCGTGATATAACTGAAATATTGTTGAAAGCGGCGTAAAACCCCAATAAATAAAGTATGTTCAGAGTTAAGCGCTCTTGATTTCTGAAATTGCAATGCATATCATGCTCCCGACATTATTATTCTATATAGAATTGTGATTTTCAGAAAATCCGATAACATCTCAAAGAAATGATTTTTCTGAAATCAATTTTATGTCCATTTCAGGAGTAGTACGTGATGAGTTTGAATTTGAGAATGAGGATGATGATGAGAATAACTGTAAAGACTCGTAAAAAAAGAAAGAAGATTGGAACTCGTGTTAAATGGACTCCTCAAGAATTGGCAGAAATACAAAAATACTTTAAAGACAATTTGACAACTAAAACTACACCAGGCCGAAGAGAATGTGATGCGGCAATAACAAAGAGTAAAGCAAAGAATGGAGTTCTCCAACACAGAAATTGGGAAACAATCAAAAAGAAAGTCTGGAATTTAATAAAGAAACTGTAACACACCAGTCTAAAGTTTAATATACTGAACACAAATTTCTGCATCCTTGGGAGAAGAGATTTGCATTAATACAAAGAACTAGCGATATCATTGGCAGAAATGACATAATTTGAGATGTTGTGCACATGCTTGTTCAAATGCACACACAGGATGTGCATTCAGGTTACAAAATAAGATGTCTTAAACAGTCGAGAAAGAACGCATTTTTTAAATTTTCATTTCGGCCATTATCAAAGCAGACAAACGGTATTTAGCTCATCTGATTTTTTGAAAGGCGATGTTGTATTGGTCTGCGTTGCACAGCCTGGTTGAGTGTTTTGTTTAGGTCCGCTTTTCTCTTGAAACATCAAAGCTATTAATTTTGACCCTGTACAACTTGGGATGACTAGTTGCGTATCTCTACCTTCTATTTTGCACAACATTTTCAGCCGACTGTTGTACAGGGTCCATAACTCTCACATGCATTTTGCTTCAGTTATGGCACTTTTTAGCTCACCTATGCACGACGTGCAAGGTGAGCTATTGTGATCACTTTTTGTCCGGCGTCCGGCCGTCGTGCGTCGTCAACATTTGAGCTTGTTAACACTCTACAGGCTACATTTTGTATCCAATCTTCATGAAAGTTTATCAGAACGTTCATCTCCATAAAATCTTGGACAAGTTCGAAACTGGGCCATATGAGGTCAAAAACTAGGTCACTAGGTCGAATTGAAGGGAAATCTTGTTAACACTCTGGAGGCCACATTTTCAACTTGATCATGTTGAATGTTTGAATGTTGCCATTTTCTCTGATTGATTACAACACTAAATATACAGATATATCAAATAAGGATATGGACAGATTATCCAGTTAACAATAAGATGTATCCAACACATATTTGAACAAGAAACATCCAGTGGCAATGTTTTCAACAGATTATCAAAATTAATAATAGACGAGCCAGCACATGGGCTCATTTACGGGGGGAGGTGGGTTACTGGTTGAACTTCTGACCTTAATGAATATTGACAAACTATTTTCAATGATATTATTGACAGATTACCCAATAAGCAGATAAGCATATCTTGGTTGGTTATTATACAACCTTATTGGGTATAAGTTGTCTAACCCAATAATTTTCAGACTTGTACCTAATAAGGTTGGATGGTACTTAATTAACACTCGTTTGTGAGAATGACTTTTTTTATACCCAATAGTTGCTATCCAATAACAGCACGGACAATGTACCCAATATATGTCTATCTGTGGGTATGTGCGTCCGTCCGTCCGTCCCCGTCCGTAACAACCTTGTGACCACTCTACACTGAACATCCTTCGACCGATCTTAACCAAACTTGGTATACAGTTAGTATATGGCAAGCTCTAGAAGCCTATATTATTTTCAAGGTCATAGGTTAAAGGTCAAGGTCAAAATTGGGCTTTGACTATTTTCCCATATCAACAACCTTGTGACCACTCAACACTGAACATCCTTCGACCGATCTTGACACATTTTGTTTTGATCTCAAGAGAACTCGATGTGATGATTGAATACCGAGGGGATGCATCCGCTTTGCGTTGACCTTGTTATTTTTATGCCCCTGGAATGACCGATTTGGTGGGCATCTAGTTTTTGGCCTGTCTGTCTGTCGAAAAAAACTGTAACCTTGACCACTAGTTTTGAACCATAACAGGTATGGCTACCATATTTCACATGTGTATT
Source organism: Serripes groenlandicus (assembly GCA_031761405.1). Taxonomy (NCBI): domain Eukaryota; kingdom Metazoa; phylum Mollusca; class Bivalvia; order Cardiida; family Cardiidae; genus Serripes; species Serripes groenlandicus. Next base: position 37,107,859 of record JASEVX010000005.1, read on the forward strand.
CCTTGTGACATGACCTTTCTGTCAGTACCAAAATGTTTGACCTTGCGACCTTGACCTTTGACCTACATTTTGAAAACTTTAACCTTGACCACTTCTTTTGAACCGTAACAGGTACGGCTTCCATATTTCACATGTGTATTCCTTGTGACATGACCTTTCTGTCAGTACCAACATTTTTGACCTTGCGACCTTCACCTTGACCTTTGACCTACATTTTGAAAACTTTAACCTTGACCACTACTTTCGAATATTAACAGGTATGGCTACCATATTTCACATGTGTATTTCTTGTGACATGACCTTTCTGTCAGTACCAAAATGTTTGACCTTGCGACCTTGACATTTGACCTACATTTTGAAAACTTTAACCTTGACCACTTCTTTTGAACCGTAACAGGTACGGCTTCCATATTTCACATGTGTATTCCTTGTGACATGACCTTTCTGTCAGTACCAACATTTTTGACCTTGCGACCTTCACCTTGACCTTTGACCTACATTTTGAAAACTTTAACCTTGACCACTACTTTCGAATATTAACAGGTACGGCTTCCATATTTCCTATGTGTATTCCTTGTGACATGACCTTTCTGTCAGTACCAAAATGTTTGACCTTGCAACCTTCACCTTGACCTTTGACCTACATTTTGAAAACTTTAACCTTGACCACTACTTTTGAATATTAACAGGTACGGCTTCCATATTTCACATGTGTATTCCTTGTGATATGACCTTTTTGTCAGTACCAATAGTTTTGACCTTGACCATTACCTTCGACCTAGATGTTGCCATTCGAGGGCATCAGTGTTTCACAAACACATCTTGTTTAATTTAGTTAAAAACATATTGAAAAAGTGAAAAATTGCTCAAAATCTTGAGTTAAAACAAAAGGAAAAATTGCTCATCCTAATCAAATTTATCTTTTGTCCTTTGTATTGTCAACAGTAATCGGCTGTAGATACGTCAAATTGCATCTAGCAGGTGGGAAAGAGTAAATTCTTCTTTCAGTTACTAGTACAGAGAGATGACAGTGAAGATTTAACCGATATAAACAATTATGCGGACCTCTCGATCTGGGACTTTGCAGGACAATATGCGTTCTACGGCACCCATCAGATATTTCTGTCACCTCGGTCTGTGTACTTACTGGTGATTGACCTCTCTAAAAGTATTGGCAGCCTCGTATGTGATGACACCTGCTCTAAGGACAAAGAAAGTAGAATGAAAATCTCGGGTATGTCTTTGAGTTCTAGATAAGGGACATAGCAAGAATAATTATCAAATAGAGTTGAAAAGATTGTGGTAAAAGGAAATTGCTCATTAAAAAATCTAGACAAAAATATGGAAATTCTCTATAAATGATTGTATAATTATTTAACAAGAGTTGAAAACATTGTGGCAAAAAAGAATTTGCTCATTTCTCCTTTTGCCACAAGGTAATCAAAAGTTGTCTGCTGCAGAGACGTTTGAGAATGTCTGTATGGTGGAAGGGGTTAAAGATTGACTTCTCCAAATTTATCAATTTTATTAGCTCTACTGGCCAAATGGCCAAAGGCCAGAAGACCTTATGCCGTGGTGTGGTGTCCGTCGTCCGTGCGTCCGTCCGTAAACAATTGCTTGTGAACGCGATACAGTCTTCAGTTTTGATTGTATCTCAATCAAACTTATTCAGTAGTTAGATATCCATGAGAGCTCGGTTCCTTTCGCAAACCATGCAAGACTGGATTATGGCCCTTGGAATTGTCAAAATTGCTATAATAGAGCTTGTGAACACAATAGAGGCTCCATTTACTATCTGATCTTGACCAAACTTACACAGTAGTTAGGTATCCATGAGAGCTTGGTTCCTTTTGCAAACCAGCCAGATCCGGCCATGCAGGACTGGATAATGGCCCTTGAAATTGTCAGAATTGCTATGATAGAGCTTGTGAACGTGATAAAGTCTTCAGTTTTGATTGTATCTCAATCAAACTTATACAGTAGTTAGATATTTATGAGACCTCGGTTCCTTTTGCAAACCAGCCAGATTCGCTCATGCAAGACTGGATTATGGCCCTTGAAATTGTCAAAATTGCTATAATTGAGCTTGTGAACACAATAGAGGCTCCATTTACTAACTAATCTTCACCAAACTCAGATAGTAGTTAAATATTTATGAGAGCTCGGTTGCTTTCGAAAACCAGCCAGATGTGCCCTTGCATGACTGGAGTATGGCCCTTGAAATTGTCAAAATTGCTATAATACAGCTTGTGAACACAATAGAGCCTCCATTTACTATTCAATCTTCACCAAACTTAGATAGTAGTTAAATATTGATGAAAGTTCGGTTCCTTTTGCAAACCAGCCAGATCCGCCCATGCAAGACTGGAATATGGCCCTTGAAATTGTCAAAATTGCTATAATAGAGCTTGTGAACACAATGAAGGCTCCATTTACTATCTGATCTTCACCAAACTTAGATAGTAGTTAAATATTGATGAGAGCTTGGTTCCTTCTGAAAACCAGCCAGATGTGCCCTTGCATGACTGGATTATGGCCCTTGAAATTGTCAAAATTGCTATAATACAGCTTGTGAACACAATAGAGCCTCGATTTACTATCCGATCTTCACCACACTTAGATAGTAGTTCAATATTGATTAGAGCTTGGTTCCTTTTGCAAACCAGCCAGATCCGCCAATGCAAGACTGGATTATGGCCCTTGAAATTGTCAAAATTGCTATAATACAGCTTTTGAACACAAAAGAGCCTCCATTTAATATCCGATCTTCACCATACATACATGCTCTGGATTGAAAATAACAAAAGAACCATACCAGTAAAGCATAGGCCCTCATGGGCCTCTTGTTCAAATTATGATGACTTTACCCTAATCTGGCAGTAAGCATCTTAAAACACATTTATATTTGCTGTAATCTGGGACTACTAATACGGGGAAGAGAAACGAGTGCGATAAGCTATATAGCAGTATATAATATGCTTGTCGTTCTTATCGATCGATATTCTGCATTACCTGTACAAGGTTTATCTACCCGCTTATTGAGGTTTACGTACACTAACAGTTTTGTAAAGACGACAAGCAATTGATGCATAAAAATTGCACTTGTTTCTCTTCCCCGTAATAGCTGTAATACATGACCTATTTTAATTATTTATCATGCCATGAGAAAGAGAAATTTCTAATTGAACAAAGTTAAATTATTATTATACGCTGTTTATATGCTGTTTTACTTGCATTTCATTGTATGTTACAGGACTGGAAGCCTAAATACAATGAAATATTTTAATTTGAATTTTTAATTTTGAAATGACTTTAAATCACATTTACTCCCGGCATAATTCACAACTTTAAATCTTGCAGACTAATCATGGGGCACTACTCATGTATCAAAAACTACTTAATTGATTTCCACAAACTTTTTAACAAACGATGATGGTGATACGAGTCACATTAATTCAGCTGAATAAGGGTAAAATAGAGTCTATGTCATTGTGATAACACTTTCACACATACAGATGCATTCTGACACCTGCAGCAGACGACTTTTGAAAACATTGTGACATGAGGACAAATTGCTCTTGGTGAGCAATTTCTCCTTTCGTCAAAATGTTTTCAAGACAGAGAATTTCGATATTTTTGCCTAGATGTTTTCAAAGTCGTCTGCTGCAGATTTGTTGTATGTGGGAAAGGGTTAATTATGGTTTAGCCAACCAGTAATTGTATTGCTTTGAAATATAAATTTGATTTAATTACATAACTTGAGTGAATTTGGAATGGTTATTGGTAAGTGAATAAGGACCAAGATTAATTTTTACGAAAAATTACTCCTTGTTTAATTACTGGTTTCCATGATCCTCTCAGTTTTGTATAGCTGGCACAAAAGTCAATCATAACACTTCACTGAGATTTTGACACCGGAGGGATTCAAAACTATATTTGGTCGCTTTGGTGCTTTACGTAGCTTTCAACAATTTTACAGTTATATCACAGCGTTTCCTGGGTAAGTCATCTGTACTACTGGTCCATTTACCCTGACACCAGTCAGTCAGTCGTAATGCTAACCCCGCAAACCCTGAGCGTCTAGGTGGACAGCCATTACTACCATTTTTAAAGTCCCTAGTTTTCCATAATATATGTATCAAGTTGAGCAGGAGTCATTGCATTTGAAACATGTATCAAGATAACAATTTGGAAGAATTTTGTCAACAAACGTCTGCCTTTAATTTGAGTTTTGATGGACAAATTTGATACTTTGAACAATCTTAGTAATTTATTCTGTCAAATAATTAGCATAGTTTTGAATTTGTGCAATCATGTGGTCTAGGTGCATCACTTCTGTATCTCTGTTTTCAACAGACTTTGTTGAGTACTGGCTTCAGTCCATCCATTTCTACACAGAGAAACCAAGTATGGTCATATTGGTGGGTACACATGCTGACAAACTGGCACAGGTAATAGGTTTAACCCTGTCCCACATGCAGACACTTTCTGTTGCCTCTTCAGCAGACGACTTTTAAAAACATTTTGTCAAAAGGAGAAATTGCTCATAATGAGCAATTTCTCCTTTTACCACTACGTTTTCAACTCTTTGCAATAATTAAACTTTCCCTGATAGAAATGTTCCCAAATTTGTCCTAGATGTTTTCAAAGTCGTCTGCAGCAGATTTGTTGTATGTGTGAAAGGGTTAAGAATGTGAGCCACATTTGATTGATCTCGTCGTGTTGCATATGCAGATCAATAAAAACTTCGGCAAGCCCGTAGATCTGCACATTTTTGGCTGAGTCGGCATACAAATGTAGATGTACCTTTTATCTATTATAGATAAGACATACAGTATTGACATTGGTTGAGCAATTTATACCTTGTGCCACTATGTTTTCAAAAGTGGTCTGCTGCAGAAGTTTCAAAAAGCATATGTATATTAGAAAGGGTCTATGACCTTTCTATCCTGCTTTTGTGTCCTGGCTATAACTTTACAACCCTTAGACATTGGAAGTTCATACTTGGATACTTGGACCAAAGATTGCTCTTGATCTTGACCCAAGTAAAGGTTATTGTCTCAAGGTCACGAGGTTGTGAAGAACCAGCAACCAGGGGTGTAGTATCTTTATGATAGCTCTAGTTTATTTTTTGTTGTTTTTCCAGGAAGATCGAAAGGAGAATGTGAATAAATTTTTCAATGGACTACGATCACATCTATGTGATAAACCATATTTTGTCTGTCTTTCCGAGTATGAATTTGACATTGACAACAGCAAGGTCGACCTAAACTTGAAAGATTTAAAGAGGGCCATTTTTGATGTAGCAAAGTCAAACACAAGCCATTGGGGAGAGCTTAAACCTGCTAAATGGCTGACTTTGGAGCGACGACTACATGAGATGAGACAGAAGGCAGTGAAGGTATGCTATTTAATAGAGAAACTTTATGATGCCTCTGCATAAGGTGACTTTTGCCACAATCTTTTCAATTCTATTCAATAATTACACTCTCATGCATAGAGACTTTCCATATTTGTTTGTTAAATTGTTTTCAAAGTCATCTGCAGTTCTGTTGTACATGGGAAAGGATTTAGTTAATTAATCCTTTCCCTGATGCAAAAGAGTTTTAAAGATTCTGCAGCAGGTGTATATAGGAGCCTTAAAAGTGGAATTTTGACCATTTTGTTCTTTTCCAAGAACTTTTTCAATTCTTCAACAAATTATATTTTGAATTTATCAGATAATAATATAGCATATTAGATTATGATTAATCATTCTTAATGTCTGTTTCCTGGCTGTTATTAAACTAATCCCTTTTAAACCTTCCCCATTTGCAGCAGACGACTATATAATACATGGTGACAAAAGGAGAAATTGCTAATGATGAGCAATTTTCATTTTGTTTCCGTGATTTCAAGTCAATTCCTTTAATTACTTTCTCAATTAAAGAGATTTTCCATTTTTTCAGCTGCATGTTTTAAAAGTTTTTGCTGCAGATTTGTTGTATGTGGGAAAGGGTGTTAATGTCAACTACTACTCAATCTATCCCAGGTGTAGTGGTTGGAGCGTCTATCTAGGGGTCAGAGACCAGGGTGCGATCACAAGCAGGGACATGTATACCAAAGCCTTAACCCTTTCCCACCTATAGACGCATTTTGACTCATCTGCAGCAGACAACTTTTGAAAACATTGTGAAAAAGGGAGAAATTGCTCAAAACAAGCAATTTCTACTTTTGCCACAATATTTTCAACTTTATTCAGTAATTATACCTACCTTTATAGAGATTTTCCATGCTTTTTCCCAAAATACTTTCAAAGTTGTCTGTTGCTTATTTGTTGTATATGGGAAAGGGTTAAAACTGGTAGCATCTCTTCTTGACACTAAGGGTTTGTGGTGATATCATTGCGACTGATGCATTTGTGTCAGAATAAATAGGACTGGTAATTTATCCAGGAAACTCCTTGATATCAATATAATACTGTTGAAAGCAGAGTTAAACACTATTTAAACTAACAAAACTGCTCAATCAGTTTAGAAAAAGGATGAAATGGTTAAAAAATTGATTCAGTTTAATGTAAGATTTGATGCTTTAGAAGTTTGAACCCTTTCCCACATACAACGTTTTTGCAGCAGACAACAAAGTGTCAATATGTGGGAAAGGGTAAATGATCTGACCTTGATCTTCATGGTGAGCTGATTACAAAGATGAGCAGTTTATCTGGATCTCATTGGTCATGACATGTGTCTCCTGCGTCGACCAGGTGACACTTAGGGATCACATCTCTGTATTCTGTCTGTTACTGAGTGATATATCAACAAGAGACGCATGAGATTCTTCAAACACTCATGTCTAAAATGATATTTATTGCTTTCCTTCCTTGGCGCTCAGGATCGAGGGGTAAGCATGATGTCTGACGCCCTTGTGTCAGGATCTATGGACCAGAGGTACTGGTAACCTACAAACAGGTTGCTACAAGGAAGTGATATAACAGAAAGCAGCATTACACCTGGTGACCATACAAGCAAACAAACAAATACAACAGATAATATATGTTGTTGTTGGTTTTGTTTTCAGATAATTGAAAGAGACAAGTTGGAAGAAGAAAATAGGAGCTTATGTGTTCCCCTGACAGAAGATGAGTTGGATTTATTTTTGAGATTTCAGCATGCATGTGGCTTACTGCTCTACTTCAGGTAGGTCTTATCATTGATGCGAACAGACGGACAGACTATTTCACAAAATGTTTTCAATATTCATACTTGTTGATGTATCAAAGGTGTCTGTATCAGTAAAAGAGATAATATTGTCTGCTGAAATGTTGTTGAAAGTGACACATAACCCTTTCCTTATAACAACAAATCAGCAGTAGACGACTTTGAAAACATCTAGGCAAAACTATTGAAAATCCATATAAGGCAAAGTTTATTATTAAAAGTATTGAAACATAATTGAATAGAGATTAAAACATTGTGGCAAAAGGAGAAATTGCTCATGATGAGTAGGGCTGTAACGATACATTCTAATATTCGATATAACCGAATACAGGTCTGTCCGAAACGTATTCGTTATTTGCTTCATCCAGAACCGAATATTTACGAATATAGTCCAAAGCTGTATGATTTAACCCTTTCCCTCATACGACAATTCTGCAGCAGACGACTTTGAACATATCTTGTCAAAAAATAATAAATCTCTATAATTGAATGGATAACCTATGACTAAAAGTGGAAAACATTGTGGCAAAAGGAGAAATTGCTCGTTTTGAGCAATTTCTTGATTTGTCACTATGTTTTCAAAAGGCCTTCTGCTGCAGAAGCGTCAGAAAGCGTCTATATGAGGGAAAGGGTTAAACTAAAATCAATTTAATTGAACTACAAACATAACAAACCTTTCGTCACAAGTGCCATCTCTTAAGTTTCATAGCGCATTCGGCGCTTAATGCGCTATATTTAATTTTGAATTATAATTCAATTGAAAAGTCGGTAGAATTGCCATTTAATGACAACCAAAAGGCGTCACCAAGAAACATCGAACCACACGGAAATTGAAATTATTGAACCTCCGGCCAAATAAATGTCAGCTGTCTGGAACAAAATCGGATTCCAGAAAGGACTCGAGGGAGACATTCCATCGCACACTATCTTCAAAATATTTGTAGTCATGAAATCGGGTAACAACTACATTAAATTCATAATAAACTCCCTTGCTTATACCTGTTGTAAAATCAAAGTCCTGAAATTGTTGAAGTTGATATTCTTTTGAGGAACACAAGCATGTCGAATATGGACAAATAGTCGAATACGTTAATAACTTTTATACTGTTCTAGTTGGAGTTTATTTGTCACAAGAGTGACAAGACTTACTAGTCAATCATTATACTTTTTCCAGTCATTTGAATTCTGATTTCTGTTGTGTTTACATGTTCTTAAATTCATGACAGTATTCGTGAATAAATATTCGTATTCGTTACTCTGTATTGGTGATACCCATCCTATTCGCCACCTAGTGTATTCGTTTTACAGCCCTAAGATTGATGAGTAATTTCTCCTTTTACCACAATGCTTTTAAAAGCCGTCCATTGAAAAGGCATCACAAAGCGACTTCATGAAAGAAACTGTTAACTCAATCAAGTAAGTCAATATTGTACTTCTTACGTAATTTTTTGGTGATTTCTGAACACGTGATCGACATCTGACTAAAAGTATTCTTGTTGCAACAGCATACTGTGAAGCCTCAGACAGGGTCACAAACAGAGCTCTTATATGATGAGTATTTCAATTCAAAACCTCATTTGTCAATCAAACCCTATGTTGTGGGTACTCAAAAGAATCATTTCTCTGAGACAAATTCTTTTGAGTACCAACAATATAGGGTTTGATAGTCATGAGAGAAAAATAGCTGGTAAAAGATGAGTTTACTCCTCCCTATCTAGTCCTCTGTGGGTGTTTATACACATACTGTCTTGCAAATCCCTTCACTGTGATGAATGCACACACTCTGACTTGGAGGAACCATGCATGTAACTTCTTACTAAAAGTTTTGCATCTGTACATATTTAACCCCCTTTTTCCAACATACAACAAATCTGCAGCAGGGAACTTTGTAATCATCAAGACAAAAATATAGGTAATTATCTATACATGAAAGAATAAATATGTAATAGAGTTCAGTATGAGCAATTTCTTCTATTAATTGCATCAGTGTTTGAGAAAGTCGTCTGCTTCATGGATTACAGATAGCATCTGCAGGTGGTAAAGGGTTGAGTGATGCTTAACCCTTTGACACATACATGTACAACAAATCTGCAGCAGACTTCAAAACATCTTGGCTAAAATTTAAAAAAATTCTATAATTCAAAATATACAAATTGAATGGAGTTGAAAACAGTGTGGCAAAACGAGGGATTGCTCATTATGAGCAAATTCTCCTTTTGTCACAATGCTTTCAAAAGTTGTCTGCTGTAGATGCAACAACATGAGTCTATATGTGGTAAATGCAGCTTATTTGTAATGATGATTATCTTTTGTCTATTTCACAGTGAGCAAGAACTCAAGGATTATGTAATTCTAGATCCACAATGGCTGATTGATGCATTTAAATGTTTCATAACTGCAGAAATGTTCAAGCAAAAGAAAACGGACATGGTTCGTCTTTGGAAATCCTTTAAAGGAAATGCTATTTTAACTCGACAATTCATAGGTAAATTTATGCAAAGTACATGCTAATCACCAACTAGTCTTCATCTGCAACCGGATTATAACAGACATATTTGACTTTAAAGTTGACGTAAATCAAGAAGAGAACTCGAATACTTTTGTTACAAATGTGATTGTTCTTCGCTCTTGGTATGCATCATGTCGAAAGATCGAAGTTTGCAAGTTATTTTTTGAAGTGATTCATGTACTTTGTTTTTAATTAACAATTTATTTTGGAATGATATGCAAAGGCTTCATATTGGTAGATTTGACAAGTTTGTAAAGCAAATTTGCAGTAGAAAACTTTCGAGACTTCGGGGAGAAACAAACGCGGAATTAGTTCTAACGATAACAGTGGAAACTTATTTAGAAAAAAGTACAGTCCTCACTGTAAGTTGTCAGCCTGATCCAAGTAAACGTCCAGCGTGATGGATAATGTGTTCCGGATGTACAGATGATGTTATCTAACATAAAGCCGAGCCCTGGTAGCGACGCGGGCTGTCAAACCAGGGGTTGTGAGTTTGAACCCCAGCTCGGCCAACCATCTTTCCGACGTTTGACAAAAGTGATTGCAACAAGCGTCATTCGCCTTCCATCAATGGGCTATCAGTCTATATAGAGAAGCAGCCAGTTGCTTGGAAAGAATGTTGTATGAAGTACTGGTGTGAAAAAGCCAAGAAACATATGATAGGCGAACTGGTCACCGTGATTGGTCGAGAAACATGGCCGCCAGGGGGGGGGGGGGGGGGGGGGGGGTTATTTTACCTTATACCTTATATGGCTATAGTGAAAACTTAAAAAATCTTCTTCTCCGAAAGTGTAAGGCCGATTTTCAAATAATTTTTGTAGAAATGTTTCTTTAGTGACCACTATCAGATTCCTTCAAGCCATATTGGTTGTTTGAAAAACTTTGCCCCTACAGGTCGGGGCTGTTTTGGCTATTGTGAAAACTTAAAAAATCTTCTCCGACGAAAATGTCAGGCCGATTTTCAAATAATTTTTTGGAAATGTTCCTAGGGTGACCCTCTATTATATTCCTTCAAGCCATGTTGATTGGTTGAAAACTATTGTTGCCAGGGTGAGGGGCTTATATGGCTAAAGTGAAAAAACAACATAAAATCATGGCCCTCTTGTTGTATAATTTGATATTGGCTATTTAAAATGTGTTGCTTTGTTTGTTTTAAACACTTCATCATTTTAAAAAATTAACACTCATTTTGGATTGTTTAGATAAATAAACATTAACGATCTATCGCGCAATTATACCCTCCTTTTCTGATGGTTGCTAGGGTCGTGGAAAATATAATTTACGAACCGCCATTGTTGTCGACTCGAAATTGAATCATCGACAAAATTATGTGTAACGCTTTTTCTAGCAGCTAGTGTTTTCAGCTCCACTGGCTGAAAGCCAGTCGAGCTCATGTCATGGCAAATTTTCCGTTGTGCGTGTGTCTGTCCATCTGTCTGTCCGTCCGTTCACTTTTTTCTACACACAACTTCTTCTCCTAAACCAATGAAATGATTTCATAATAATCTAATAGGAATGTTCCTTAGGTGGTCCTCTTTCAAAGTTGTTGTCGTCGTCCGTTAAAGCTTTAGTACAAGTTGGCATTTTTCTTTCATAAGTACTTGGGCTTGGGCTTTCATATTTGGAATACAGTTACATCTAATACCTTTCTTCACATTGAATGCTGAAGATGCTGAGTGTGACCTTCTTTTTGGGGTAAAAAAAAGGATTTTGGGTGGTTAAAGTTTTAGAGCAAGTTGGCATTTTCATTCTTGTACTAGGGCTTTCATATTTGGAATATAATTACATCTTATACCTTTCTTCATATTGTATGCTGAAGATGCTGAGTAAAAAACATGATTTGGGGTGGTTAAAGATTTTAGGGCAAGTTGGCATTTTAATATATATTTTTTTAAATTGTATCAATAAGTACTTGTGTTAGGGCTTTCATATTTGGAATATAATTACATCTTATACCCTTCTTCACATTGTATGGTGATGATGCTGAGTGTGACCTTCTTTTTTGGGTAAAAAACATGCTTTTTGGTTGATTTTGAGAATTTGAGATAAACTCATAATTTTGTGTACATTCCTGTCTAATTGTGATCATTCATTTTTCATTTATAGTTCTTCAACATATCAAACGGGTTTTGGTGTCAAACATTTGGAAAACCTTTTTTAGCTCACTTGAGCACGAAGTGCTAAAGGTGAGTTATTGTGATCGCCTTTTGTCCGTCGTGCGTCGTCCGTCAACTTCTTCTCCTCAGTAACCAGTGGGTCAATTGGGATGAAACTTCACAGAAAGCATCCTCTCGATGACCTCACCAGAAATCCTTCAAATTTTGGGATCCATGCAGAATTCTGGTTTCCATGGCAACGAAATGAAAAAAACTTCAAAATTCTTCTTCTCGCAAACTGGTTGGCAGATTTTCAAATAATTTTGTAGAAATGTTCCTTGGATGACCCACTATCAAATTTCTTCAAGCCATGTTGATTGGTCGAAAAACATGGCCGTCTGTGGAGCGGGGCTTTTTTGCCTAATATCTAAAGTGAAAATTTAAAAAATCTTCTCCTCCGAAAGTGTCAGGCCGATTTTCAAATAATTTTGTAAAAATGTTCTTTAAGTGACCCACTATCAGATTCATTCAAGCCATGTTGATTGGTCGAAAAACATGGCCGTCAGTGGGCGGGCTATTTTGCCTTATATTGCTATAGTGAAAACTTAAAAAATCTTCTCCACCAAAATTGTCAGGCCGATTTTCAAATAAATTTGTAGAAATCTTCCTTGGATGACCCTCTATCAGATTCCTTCAAACCATGTCATTGTTGATTGGTTGAAAAACATGGCCGCCAGGGGGGGCGGGGCTATTTTGCCATATATGGCTATAGTGAAAACTTAAAAAATCTTCTCCTCCAAAAGTGTCAGGCCGATTTTCAAATAATTTTGTAGAAATGTTCCAAGGGTGACCCTCTATCAGATTCCTTAAAGCCTAGTTGATTGGTCTGAAACTTTGGCCGCCAGGGGGTGGGGCTTATATAGCTAAAGTGAAAAAATAAAAATCAGGTGAGCAATCCAGGGCCATCATGGCCCTCTTGTTTTTTTTTATCCATGCAGAATTCTGGTTTCCATGGCAACGAAACGGAAAAAAACTTCAAAATTCTTCTTCTCCCAGACTAGTTGGCAGATTTTCAAATAATTTTGTAGAAATGTTCCTTGGATGACCCTCTATGAGATTCCTTCAAGCCATGTTGATTGTTCGAAAAACATGGCCGCCAGGGGGCGGGGCTATTTTGCCTTATATGGCTATAGTGAAAACTTAAAAAATCTTCTCCTCCGAAAGTGTCAGACCGTTTTTCAAATAATTTTGTAGAAATGTTCCTAAGGTGACCTACTATCAGATTCCTTATAGCCATATTGATTGGTGGAAAAACATGGCCACCACAGGGCGGGGCTATTTTGCCTTATATGGCTAAAGTGAAAACTTAAAAAATCTTCTCCTCCGAAAGTGTTTGGCTGATTTTCAAATAATTTTGTAGAAATATTCCTAGGGTGACCCTCTATCAGATTCGTTTAAGCCATGTTGATTGGTCGAAAACTATGGCCGCCAGGGGGCGGGGCTTATATGGCTAAAGTTAAACAAAATAAAATCAGGTGAGCGATCCAGGGCCATCATGGCCCTCTTGTTTAAGGTTTTGCTTTTTTTTTGGACTCAGTTATGCAGATATAACATTAGCGTTTAGCTCAACGTCAAAGTTTTGATTTTAGCTTGAATATACGAAAAATAATGAGGGCTTTACTACTTGCGATCTTCACTTACGTTTGAATAATGTTTGTTCTTTTCACTTGATGCTTTGAACATTTATCTAAAATGTGTGTGCATTTAGTAACGAAGAATACAATTTTAGAGGCAAGTACTGATATCAATGTTCATACATTTTTTGACAATTGATTTTTAGCTCACCAGAGCACGAAATGCTCAATGTGAGTTTTTCTGATCACCTTTTGTCCGTCGTTCATCATCCGTCTTCATGAAAGTTTATCAGAACATATATCCCAATCAAATCTAGGCCAAGTCCGAAACTAGTTCATGTTCGGTCAAAAACTAGGTCACTAGGCCAAATTTAATGAAACTCTTGTTATCACTCTGGAAGCCGCATTGAGCATGTTGAAACTTTGTCAGAATGTTAGTCTTAGTGATATCTAGGCCAAGTTCGAATATAGGTCATGTCGGGTCAAAAACTAGGTCACTAGGCCAAATTGAAGGAAAGTCTTGTTAACACTCTGGAAGCTGCATTTTTAACTTGAGCATGTTGAACATTTTGTCAGAAAGATCGTCTTGATGATATCTAGGGCAAGTTTGAATATTGGTCATGTCCGGTCAAAAACTAGGTCACTAGTCCAAATGTAAGGAACATCTTGTTAACACTCTGGAAGCCACATTTTTGGCTTGAGCATGATGAAACTATGCCGGAATGTTTGTCTTAGTGATATCTAGGCTAAGTTCGAATATAGGTCATGACCGGTCAAAAACTAGGTCACTGGGTCAAATTTAAGGAAAATCACATTTTTGGCTTGAGCATGTTGAAACTTTTTCAGAATGTTTGACTTAGTGATATCTAGGTCAAGTTTGAATATGGGTCAGGTCAGGTCAATAACTAGGTCACTAGGCCAAATTGTAGAACAATGTAGTTAACACTATAGAGATTGCATTTTTTACTTGAGCAGCTTGAAATTTTGTCAGAAAGTTTGTCTTGATGATATTGCCATTGGCGCTGTAAGAGTTAAGACTTAAATAGCCCATTCTCAGGTGAGCGATTCCAGGGCCTCATGGTCCTCTTGTTTAAATTATATATATCTACATGTATGTATCTATTCATTTGATTTAATAGTACTTAAAGGCAATATACTGAAATAGTGCTTAATTGAATAAGCGGTGTTTAGTCTAGCGCGCTGTCCTCCGATAGCTTTTGTTATTTGTAAGTATGCCTAATTGGTGTTTTTTTACCATTTTGATGGCGTCACTTGCCTGCGATGTACTAAGCCCTAGGCAGATACAAAGTAGAAGTAGAAGTTAACTGGTCTCTAAATCATTAAAGGTTGGATGAGAGCGCTTTGTAACATTACTGTCTGGAAATAGTTCCGTCCTTAGCAGCACATGAAAAAGATCTGAGTGCAATATCAATGCCTGCAATATCGACCCATGCAATATCGATGGATACTACATCCATTTCCAAATGGAAAATAGAAGGAACAATATCAAAGTATACAATAATATATAAAATATGCCGTAATGCATCAACGTTTGGCAGGTTTAACACATGTAATTTGTTGTTTATTTACATTTCAAAAAGGTGTCATGTTATGTTATAAACATGTGCACCACCTTCATGTTACCATGGTTATATAAACGGATCGTGCGCTGGCAATATTGAGTTAATGTATTATTAGGTATTATGACTATATCTATTTTGTAAATTGAACCATTAATGCAGATGTTATAGCAAAAGTCTATGTCATATTGGATCATCTCTTGTACAACAAATCTGCAAAATACGTCATTGAAAACATCTAGGCAAAAATATGGAATCACTGCAAATGAATAGTGTATCTAAAAGTCATCTGCTGCAGTTGTGTCAAAATGTGTCTGTAAGTTGAAAAGGGTTAAGAACTTAATTTTATTTCCCCAATATAAAAAACATCACTACAAATGGAAGATTATTATCAAAGAAAATTTGAGTTTAGACTTTCTCTTCAATTTGCAAGCTTTTGTGTCCTGCAACAGCTCCTATTATGTGAAAACGGAAGAATAAGTAATTGTTCCTTTTCTCACATTGTTTTAACCCTTGCCCACATTTGAAGAACTTGCAGCAGATGACTTTGAAAAGTATATTGCTAGTATAGAGATGAAAACATTGTATAAAGATGAAATTGCTCATCATGAGAAATTTTTCCTTTTGCTACAATGTTTTCAAAAAGCGTCTGCTGCAGATGCGTCAAAATGCTTCTGTAGGTGAGTAAGAGTTAACGAGACTGTTTCAGGGTTTTGGGATAAAAAATTAATATGTTAAGATGAGTTGAAAAAGTGATTGTATTAATAGAAAAACTTGGTGTATCAACATCATATTCTGCTCTACACAATAAAATGCCCATATTACCTTAACCCGATCCCACATATGAAAAATCTGCAGCAGGTAACTTTTACAACATCTAGACGAAAACATGGAAAAAGTCTATTAATGCATAACTGAAATAAGTTGAATACATTGTGGCAAAAGTAAAAATTGCTCAAAAGTCATCCGCTGCAGATGATGCATCAAAATGTGTCTTTATTTGAGAAAGGTTTTTGGTTATTTTTAGCTTTGACAAAATTCACAGCAGATATTAAATATCTTAAATATCATATGGGGTAAATGTTTTAAAAACAATTTGAGAGTTGGTGTCAACTTTTTGGTGTGGTTTTTTTCCCCAGATTTGTCATGGAGCAAGGATGGAATGTTCTCGGACCATAAGGAACATTTACTCCGGCTGATGGAAAAACTTAACATCATCGCTAAACCAGTCACCTATGGAGAACATGAGATAACTGATTCGAGGGTTCCCTGGGTAACCAAAATGTTTTCATCTTCTCTTATTGTAAAGTATTCAAAGCAACGTATTGTCGTGATCATGTTTCCGTTGTTCTAAACAACTATGGCAACCCAGAGATAGAAGGCCTGTCTCTTTATCCAGTGGCAGAGAGTTTGAATCCCTTGACTAATTGAGGTCAACTTTTTGGATTATCACACACCTTTTCCAACTTGCAGATGCATTTTGACTTATCTGATGCAAACAACTTTTGAAAACATTGTGGCAAAAGGAGATTTTGCTCATAATGTAAACATTTCTCCATATTTCACAATGTCTTTCACAACTATTCAATAATTAAACTGTCACTTATAGAGATATTTCATGTTTTTACCTAGATGTTTTTGAAATTGTCTGCTGCAGATTTGCCCTAATTGGAAAAGGTTTAACTTTATTACACAGACATAGAGAGTGATAAACCCTTTCCCACATACAACACATCTGTAGCAGAAGATTTAAAAGTAAAAGAGTTCAAAACATTGTTGCAATATTTTTTTCAATCATTATCTGCAATTTTCCTTTTATCACATTATTTCAAAGTTTGTATGCTGCATAAAAGTTAAAATGTATCTGAATGTGGAAAAGGGTTGATTAAAGCTGCTAGAACCTGTTTCTTCTTTGATATACAATAGACAACAATTTGAACTAAGGTCAGCTGTGTCAAAGTCAAACTATCATAATATGTTCAGAAATGTATACCCTTTCCCACATGAAGATGCATTTTGATGCATATATGTAACAGAAACCTTTTGAAAGCATTGCTTGACTCTATTGATTAATTAAACCATTGCTTATAGAGATATTCCCCTTTAATGCCTAGATGTTTTCGAAGTCGTCTGCTGAAGATCTGTTGTATGTGGGAAAGGGTTTGATAACAAACTTTACATGACCCTTTCCCTAATTATAATCCCCCGTTTTTTAAAAGAAGAAAGAGGGGTTATTAATTTGGGTTTTACTGTCTGTCTGTCCGTCTGTCTGTCACACTTCGTTTCCGTGCAATAACTGCCACAAATGTTAACCGGTTTTTTTCAAACTTGGTAACAAGGTTAAATGCCTTAATGGCTAGGCCAAGTTCGATCGTCATTTTCGGCGGACTTTATTCGGTGGAGTTATGGCCCCTTAATTAACAAAAAATGTTGTTTGTTGCTGTTTCCGTGCAATAACTGCCACAAATGTGAAACTTTTTTTTTTAAACTTGGTAACAAGGTTAAATGCCTTAAGGGCTAGACCAAGTTCGATCGTTACTTTCAGCGGACTTTATTCGGTGGAGTTATGGCCCCTTAATTAACCAAAAATGTCGTTTGTTGCTGTTTCTGTTCAATAACTACCACAAATGTGAACCATTTTTTTTCAAACTTGGTAACAATCTAGGCCAAATTTGATCCTCACTTTCGCAGGACTTTATTCGGTGGAGTTATGGCCCCTTAATTAACAACAAATGTCGTTTGTTGCTGTTTCCGTGCAATAACTGCCACAAATGTGAACCGTTTTTTTTTTCAAACTTGGTAACAACGTTAAATGGCTTAAGGTCTAGGCCAAGTTCGATCGTAGCTTTCGGCGGACTTTATTCGGTGGAGTTATGGCCCCTTGATTAACACAAAATGTCGTTTGTTGCTGTTTCCGTGCAATTACTGACACAAATGTGAACCGTTTTTTTTTTCAAGATTTGTAACAAGGTTAAATGCCTTAACAGCTAGGCCAAGTTCGAATGTCACTTTCGGCGGACTTTATTCCTACAATATTTCCTGCAAGCGGGGGATATAAATTTCATGAATTTGCTTGTTTATTATGCCAATATGATTGGAAGCCGCCAGTAGGGGGCTTCCTGTAGGAATGCCTTGAAATTTAGCACAAGGAGATATATAGACCTGCCAGTGTGATCACATATCAGGTTTTCTCTTTGTCCTTACTAAGTATATTAATTTAGATTTAAGGTAAATGACTTTTAAAACATCCCTTTTACACTCTATATAAATATGACAGTTTTACAAATTAAAAAAAAGACAAAGGCCGGTAAATTAATTGAATGTATGTACATTTTTAGTTAAGCGAAATTCATACTGTATCTAGTCTAAACAGTAAAATAGAGAACCATTCTACTTAATTTTACCTCTCATATTTGTATACCCATTCAATGTTTTGGGTCTTTATATCTCCACAGGAAACTCTCTCCAATATCAATATAAATTAACACTGAATCAGGTTATGACTTGATATGTTTTGCCTTAATTTTCTCTACTTACGGTTTTAACCCTTTCCCACATATATAACATATATACCCTGACTGTCCTCTGCAACAGACGACTTTTGAAATAATGGAGGCAAAAGGTGAAATTGCTCATAATAAGCTTATTTGTTCTCCATTTACTGTTTTAACTATTTCCCACATACGAGTATATACCCTTTCTGAGCCTCTGCAGCAGACGACTTTTGAAAGAAAGGTGAAATTTGCTCCATTTGCCACAATAATTTCAACTCTTTTCAATTATCTTACCATCATTTATAGAGATGTTCTATGTTTTGAACTTGATGATTTCAAAGTCTGTCAGGTTCAACATCATTGAAATCAATGTGGCAAAAGAAGAAATTTCTCATAATGAGCAATGTTTGCATTTGCCACAATAATTTCAACACTTTTTAGCTCGACTATTCGAAGAATATGAGAGCTTTACTACTCGCCCCGGCGTCGGCGTCTCCGTCGGCGTCCGGTTAAAGTTTTAAGGCAAGTTGGAATTTTCATTCATAAGTATTTGTGCTATGGCTTTCGTGTTTGGAATATAGTTACATCTTATACCTTTCTTCACATTGAATGCTGAAGTTGCTGATTGTGACCTTCTTTTTGGGGTAGAAAACATGATTTTCGGTGGTTAAAGTTTTAGGGCAAGTTCGAATCATATTTGGAATATAATTACATCTAATACGTTTCTTCATATTGTATGCTAAAGATGCTGAGCGTGACCATCTTTTTGCGGAAAAAAGACATGATTTTGGGTGGTTAAGTTTTAGGGCAAGTTGGCATTTTCATTTAATTTTTTAATTTTTCTCAATAAGTACTTGTGTTAGGGCTTTCATATTTGGAATATAATTACATATAATACTTTTCTTCATATTGTATGCTGAAAATTCTGAGTGTGACCTTCTTTTTGGGGTAAAAGACATGATTTTGGCCGGTTAAAGTTTTAGGGCAAGTTGGAATTATTTTTTATATTTTCATTTTTTCTCAATAAGTACTTATGCTAGGACTTTTATATTTGGAATATAATTACATCTAATACGTTTCTTCATATTGTATGCTGAAGATTCTGAGTGTGACCTTCTTTTTGGGGTAAAAGACATGATTTTGACAGGTTAAAGTTTTAGTGCAAGTTGGCATTTTCATTTAATTTTTTAATTTTTCTCATTAAGTATTTGTGCTAGGGCTTTCATATTTAGAATATAGTTACATCTTATACCTTTCTTCACATTGAATGCTGAAGATGCTGAGTGTGACCTTTTTGCGGTAAAAAACATGATTTTAGGTGGTTAAAGTTTTAAGCCAATTAGGAATTTTCATTTTTTATATTTTCATTTTTTCTCAATAAGTACTTGTGGTAGGGCTTTCATATTTGGAATATAATTACATCTCATACATTTCTTCATATTGTATACTGAAGATGCTGAGTGTGACCTTCTTTTTGCGGTAAAAGACATGATTTTGGTTGGTAAAAGTTTTAGGGCAAGTTGGCATTTTCATTTAATTTTTTAATTTTTCTCAATAAGTACTTGTGTTAGGGCTTTCATATTTGGAATGTAATTACATATAATACCTTTCTTCACATCGTATGTTCAAGGTGCTGAGTGTGACTTTTTGAGAGTAAAAAACATGGTTTTTGTTTGATTTTGAGAATTTGAGATAAATTCATAATTTTTGGTTACGTTCCTTTCTAATTGTGATCATTCATTTATCAAATATAATTCTTCAAAATATCAAATGGGTTTTGGTGTCAAACATTTGGAAAACTTTTTTTTAAGATTTTGCTATTTTTGGATCGGTCAGTTTTAACATTTGCGTTTAGCTCAATGTTAAAGGTTCATCATTCAAGTCACTTCATACTTCACGCATTTGTTAAGGACCATCGTACAATTAGGTTAGATAACTCCATTGTATCCTAAATATGGAGTTATGGCCCTTGATTGACTTAGGAAATTTTATTTTTAAATTATATATATTTAAATGTATGTATCTATTCAGTTGCTTTTACATATAGAGTATATAATATGATTTAATAGTACTTAAGTGCAATATAATGAAATAGTGCTTTATGTGAATAAGCGGCATATAGTCGAGCGCGCTGTCCTCCGACAGTTCTTGTTAATTATCATACTATCATTTATAGAGATTTTTTATATTTTGTACTTGATAATTATAACGTCATCTGCTGCAGATTTGTTTTATGTGGGAAATGGTTAAACCCTTATCCACTAGCATGACTTACCGATACAAACCCAAAGTAGATTTTCTGTGAAACATTATTTGACAAAAGAATATAACGGCGTGTCTTCAATACAAATAGTTGATTGTTTTTGGTACAAATAGAAATTTATCATAACCTCTTGTCCATTTATCTTTAGTATTAGTCTTATATATCACTTTTCATGATCAGTTTAACACTAGATCATCTCATTCACTTAAAACACAGACCCTTCCAGGTTAAATATCCTACATAATACTAAAATCATCAAATACTGATATCTGCATTACTAACAACAGATTAAATTTTTCTAATGTTTGTGGATTTAAATGTACTTTTTTTAGCTCACCAATGCACGAAGTGCAAGGTGAGCTTTTGTGATCGCTCACCGTCCGTCGTCGTTGTCGTCGTCCGTCCGTTTACATTTTCCTACAAACGACTTCTCCTCCTACAACCAATTAACCAAATTCAAAATAATTTTACAGGATTGTTCCTTGGGTGAATCTCTTTCAAACTTGTTCAAAGAATTCTATTCCATGCAGAACTTTGGCTGCCACGGCAACAACAAAGGGGAAATTAACCAAAATTTCTTGTCTGAAAGTAGAAGGCCCATGCCTTTGATATTTTGTATGTAGCATCATCAAGCGAAACTCTACCAAGATTGTTCAAATTATAGCCCTGGGGTCAAAAATGACCCCTCCCCGGGGGTCACTTGTTTAACATAGACTCATATAGGGGAATTTTTTTAAAAATCTTCTTGTCTAAAAGTAGAAGGCCCATGCCTTTGATATTTGGTATGTAGCATCATCTAGTGAACTTCTACCAAAATTGTTCAAATTATAGCCCTGGGGTCAAAAATGACCCCTCCCAGGGGGTCACTTGTTTAACAAAGGCTCATATAGGGGAAAAACTTTAAAAATCTTCTTGTCTAAAAGTAGAAGGCCCATGCCTTTGATATTTGGTATGTAGCATCATCTAGTAAACCTCTACCAAGATTGTTCAAATTATATCCCTGGGGTCAAAATTTACCCCTCCCCAGGGGTCACTTGTTTTACATAGACTCATATAGGGAAAAAACTAAAAAGTCTTCTTGTCTAAAAGATATTTGGTATGTAGCATCATCTAGTGGACCTCTACCAAGCTTGTTCAAATTTTAGCCCTGGGGTCAAAATGACCCCATTCCGGGGGGTCACTTGTTTTCATAGACTCATATACGGAAACAACTTTAAAAATCTTCTTGTCTAAAAGTAGAAGGCCAAGCCTTTGATATTTGGTATGTAGCATCATTGTGGACCTCTATCAAGATTGTTCAAATTATAACCCTGGGGTCAAAAATGACCCCTCCCCGGGGGTCATTTGTTCTCCAAAGACTCATAGAGATTTTTTTTTAAAAATCTTCTTTTCTAAAAGAAGAAGTCCCAACCTTTGATATTTGGTATGTAGCATCATCTAGTGAACCTCTACCAAGATTGTTCAAATTATAGCCCTGGGGTCAAAAGTGACCCCTCCCCGGGGGTCACTTGTTTAACATAGACTCATATAGGGGAAAAACTTTAAAAATCTTCTTGTCTAAAAGTAGAAGGCCCATGCCTTTGATATTTGGTATGTAGCATCATCTAGTGAAGCTCTACCAAGATTGTTCAAATTATAGCCCTGGGGTCAAAAATGACCCCTCCCCCAGGGGTCACTTGTTTTACATAGACTCATATAGGGGAAAAACTTTAAAAATCTTCTTGTCTAAAAGTAGAGGGCCCAGGCTTTTGATATTTGGTATGTAGCATCATCTAGTGGACCTTTACCAAGATTGTTCAAACTATAGCCCTAGGGTCAAAATGACCCCTTCCCTGGGGTCTATTGTTTTACATAGACTCATATAGAGAAAAAACTTCAAAAATCTTCTTGTCTAAAAGTAGAAGCCCTAGGCCTTTGATATTTGGTATGTAGCATCATCTAGTGGACCTCTACCTAGATTGTTCAAATATTAGCCCTGGGTTCAAAATTTACCCCTCCTCAGGGGTCACTTGTTTTACATAGACTCATATAGGGAAAAAACTAGTCTAGTAAAAAAGTCTTCTTGTCTAAAAGATATTTGGTATGTAGCATCATCTAGTGGACCTCTACCAAGCTTGTTCAAATTATAGCCCTGGGGGTCACTTGTTTTCATAGACTCATATACTCATATATGGAAACAACTTTAAAAATCTTCTTGTCTAAAAGTAGAAGGCCAAGGCCTTTGATATTTGGTATGTAGCATCATTGTGGACCTCTACCAAGATTGTTCAAATTATAACCCTGGGATCAAAAATGACCCCTCCCTGGGGTCACTTGTTCTCCAAAGACTCATAGAGAATTTGTTTTAAAAATCTTCTTGTCTAAAAGTAGAGGTCCCAACCTTTGATATTTGGTATGTAGCATCATCTAGTGGACCTCTAGCAAGATTGTTAAAATTATAGCCATGGGTTCAAAAATGACCCCATCCCAGGGGTCCTTTGTTTTACATAGACTCATTTAGGGGAAAAACTTAAAAAAAGTAGGGGGCCCTGGCCTTTGATATTTGGTATGTAGCATTATCTAGTGGACCTCGACCAACTATGTTCCAATTATAGCCATGGGATAAAAAATGACCCCTCCCCGGGGGTCACTTGTTTTTCATAGACTCATATAGGGGAAAGAACACTGAAAACTTTTTAAGTTTAATTAGATCAGGTGAGCGATATAGGACCATCATGGTCCTCTTGTTTTATTTCTTCATGTGCAACGAAATATTGCGGCTTCTTTTTTATGCTTTGCGTCAAACATTCGTCTTGTATTTAGTTTCTTCCACTTTGAAAACATGTAAGAGATAAAACGATTTTTAATTGACAGTACAATTTAGTTGCAAACATGAACCGCTTCCTACATATATGACTTTTGAAGACATTGTGAGCAATTTCTCCTTTTGCCACCCAGCTTTCAATTCTACTCAATAATACTTACATTCAAAGAAATTTTGCATATTTTGGCCTTTATTATTTTAAAGTTGACTACTACAGATTTGCTGTATGTTGGAAAGGAAGAAGGCATAAGGACAACATTTCTTGTTTGGAGTATTTCCTTTTCCTATAATATTTGTTGACTATAGAGGTGAAATTAGTCATACCTTAGGACGCTGGCATATTCGCCACTATATTCATCTCTGTGTTTTAATCTATGAAGCGCCAGTTGACGTGACTTTTGCACTTTTTAAATATGATTAAATTTGTTGTCTGATTGTATTTAACTGGTTGATTTTCCCAGAATTTTCCAACCGGATTTCAAATTGTTTAATATGTTTTGCCAACACTACTTCGTTGGGTGATTTTTCCATGTGTCTACGACTTGGTATGTAAATGAATATTTGTTAATGTTCAGTCTGCAGTAGCATTTTTTTTAGTTTATATGCATTCCCTCTGGTTATACTGTTAGACTCCATTTCAAACATCAGTGTGAAGAAAGAGGATCTATTTGTAATTTTTGTTTTAGATTTCAGAGGGAAGTTATTTTACACCATGTATGTTGAAGGAGAAGACCCCAATATCTCTGTTAGATACTAAACAAATAACCGGTTCGAATTCCACACTCAGACTGTGTTACACGTTTGTCTCTGGATTGGATTCTCAGGCTTCAGGTTTCGTTCCTCCAGCCATCTTTCACAGACTTATTGCTGCATGCATGTCAACGTGGAAGCCAAGAGTGACTAATACAAAAACCCTTCTTTTTTGTGACTCTGGAGTGTTTGATTTAGACTCGTCACGTATTCACACATTGACGCTGTATCTGCGAGATAATTTCATACAGATGTGGGTGACGTCATATAGCCAAAATCAGCCAAATCACAACATAAAAGCCAGAGAACAAGTGGAGTGCTTCCTACACAAATTGTATTCAAATTGTTCCAAAATGGATATGAAGACTTACATAAAGTGTCCTAGAACGGATTGCTGTAGCAGTGATGGGATGATTGAATTGTCATTGTTGACCTATAATCTTGAATACTGTTGTTCAATGCACGAGGATGAATCGGCAGATAAGGATCATCGAATACTTTCTGCGGATGTTCTGTGTAATTGGACCGTCGTCGACAGACCAATAGAAGATGGTAAGCAGAGACTTACTTAACCCTTTCCCACATACATCAAATCCGCAGTAGACTACTTTTAACCCTTACTCACATACATCAAATCCGCAGCAGACTACTTTTAACCCTTACTCACATACATCAAATCTGCAGTAGACTACTGTTAACTCTTACCCACATACATCAAATCTGCAGCAGACTACTTTTAACCCTTACCCACATACATCAAATCTGCAGCAGACTACTTTTAACCCTTACCCACATACATCAAATCCGCAGCAGACTACTTTTAACCCTTAGCCA
The DNA here is from genome assembly GCA_031761405.1 of Serripes groenlandicus. Lineage (NCBI taxonomy): Eukaryota > Metazoa > Mollusca > Bivalvia > Cardiida > Cardiidae > Serripes > Serripes groenlandicus. The sequence goes on from JASEVX010000005.1 coordinate 37,133,018, forward strand.
CATACATCAAATCTGCATTAGACTACTTTTAACCCTTTCCCACATACATCAAATCTGCATTAGACTACTTTTAACCCTTTCCCACATACATCAAATCTGCAGCAGACTACTTTTAACCCTTAGCCACATACATCAAATCTGCATTAGACTACTTTTAACTCTTACCCACATACATCAAATCTGCAGCAGACTACTATTAACTCTTACCCACATACATCAAATCTGCAGTAGACTACTTTTAACTCTTACCCACATACATCAAATCCGCAGCAGACTACTTTTAACCCTTACTCACATACATCAAATCTGCAGCAGACTACTGTTAACTCTTACCCACATACATCAAATCTGCAGTAGACTACTTTTAACTCTTACCCACATACATCAAATCTGCAGCAGACTACTTTTAACCTTACCCATGTATATCAAATCTGCAGCAGACTACTTTTAACCCTTTCCCACATACATCAAATCTGCAGTAGACTACTGTTAACTCTTACCCACATACATCAAATCCGCAGCAGACTACTTTTAACCCTTACCCACATACATCAAATCTGGAGTAGACTACTTTTAACCTTACCCACATACATCAAATCTGCAGTAGACTACTTTTAACTCTTACCCACATACATTAAATCTGCAGTAGACTACTTTTAACCCTTACCCACATACATCAAATCTGCAGCAGACTACTTTTAACCATTACCCACATACATCAAATCCGCAGCAGACTACTTTTAACCCTTACCCACATACATCAAATCCGCAGCAGACTACTTTTAACCCTTTCCCACATACATCAAATCTGCAGTAGACTACTGTTAACTCTTACCCACATACATCAAATCTGCAGCAGACTACTTTTAACCCTTACTCACATACATCAAATCTGCAGCAGACTACTTTTAACCCTTACCCACATACATCAAATCTGCAGTAGACTACTGTTAACTCTCACCCACATACATCAAATCCGCAGCAGACTACTTTTAACCCTTTCCCACATACATCAAATCTGCAGTAGACTACTGTTAACTCTTTCCCACATACATCAAATCCGCAGCAGACTACTTTTAACTCTTACCCACATACATCAAATCTGCAGCAGACTACTTTTAACTCTTACCCACATACATCAAATCTGCAGCAGACTACTTTTAACCCTTTCCCACATACATCAAATCCGCAGCAGACTACTTTTAACCCTTAGCCACATACATCAAATCTGCATTAGACTACTTTTAACCCTTAGCCACATACATCAAATCTGCAGCAGACTACTTTTAACCTTACCCATGTATATCAAATCTGCAGCAGACTACTGTTAACTCTTACCCACATACATCAAATCTGCAGCAGACTACTTTTAACCCTTAGCCACATACATCAAATCTGCAGCAGACTACTTTTAACCTTACCCATGTATATCAAATCTGCAGCAGACTACTGTTAACTCTTACCCACATACATCAAATCTGCAGTAGACTACTTTTAACTCTTACCCACATACATTAAATCTGCAGTAGACTACTTTTAACCATTACCCACATACATCAAATCCGCAGCAGACTACTTTTAACCCTTACCCACATACATCAAATCCGCAGCAGACTACTTTTAACCCTTTCCCACATACATCAAATCTGCAGTAGACTACTGTTAACTCTTACCCACATACATCAAATCTGCAGCAGACTACTTTTAACCCTTACCCACATACATCAAATCCGCAGCAGACTGCTTTTAACCTTTTCCCACATACATCAAATCTGCAGTAGACTACTGTTAACTCTTACCCACATACATCAAATCCGCAGCAGACTACTTTTAACCCTTACTCACATACATCAAATCTGCAGCAGACTACTTTTAACCCTTATCCACATACATCAAATCTGCAGTAGACTACTGTTAACTCTTACCCACATACATCAAATCTGCAGTAGACTACTTATAACCCTTACCCACATACATCAAATCTGGAGTAGACTACTTTTAACCTTACCCACATACATCAAATCTGCAGTAGACTACTTTTAACTCTTACCCACATACATTAAATCTGCAGTAGACTACTTTTAACCCTTACCCACATACATCAAATCTGCAGCAGACTACTTTTAACCATTACCCACATACATCAAATCCGCAGCAGACTACTTTTAACCCTTACCCACATACATCAAATCCGCAGCAGACTACTTTTAACCCTTTCCCACATACATCAAATCTGCAGTAGACTACTGTTAACTCTTACCCACATACATCAAATCTGCAGCAGACTACTTTTAACCCTTACTCACATACATCAAATCTGCAGCAGACTACTTTTAACCCTTACCCACATACATCAAATCTGCAGTAGACTACTGTTAACTCTTACCCACATACATCAAATCCGCAGCAAACTACTTTTAATCCTTTCCCACATACATCAAATCTGCAGTAGACTACTGTTAACTCTTTCCCACATACATCAAATCTGCAGTAGACTACTTTTAACCTTTTCCCACATACATCAAATCTGCAGTAGACTACTGTTAACCCTTACCCACATACATCAAATCTGCAGCAGACTACTTTTAACCCTTATCCACATATATCAAATCTGCATTAGACTACTTTTAACTCTTACCCACATACATCAAATCTGCAGCAGACTACTTTTAACCGTTTCCCACATACATCAAATCCGCAGCAGACTACTTTTAACCCTTAGCCACATACATCAAATCTGCATTAGACTACTTTTAACCCTTAGCCACATACATCAAATCTGCAGCAGACTACTTTTAACCGTTTCCCACATACATCAAATCCGCAGCAGACTACTTTTAACCCTTAGCCACATACATCAAATCTGCATTAGACTACTTTTAACCCTTAGCCACATACATCAAATCTGCAGCAGACTACTTTTAACCCTTCCCATGTATATCAAATCTGCAGCAGACTACTGTTAACTCTTACCCACATACATCAAATCTGCAGCAGACTACTTTTAACCCTTAGCCACATACATCAAATCTGCAGCAGACTACTTTTAACCTTACCCATGTATATCAAATCTGCAGTAGACTACTGTTAACTCTTACCCACATACATCAAATCTGCAGCAGACTACTTTTAACCCTTACCCACATACATCAAATCCGCAGCAGACTGCTTTTAACCTTTTCCCACATACATCAAATCTGCAGTAGACTACTGTTAACTCTTACCCACATACATCAAATCCGCAGCAGACTACTTTTAACCCTTACTCACATACATCAAATCTGCAGCAGACTACTTTTAACCCTTACCCACATACATCAAATCTGCAGCAGACTACTTTTAACCCTTACCCACATACATCAAATCCGCAGCAGACTGCTTTTAACCCTTACTCACATATATCAAATCTGCAGTAGACTACTGTTAACCCTTACCCACATACATCAAATCCGCAGCAGACTACTTTTAACCCTTACTCACATACATCAAATCTGCAGCAGACTACTTTTAACCCTTACCCACATACATCAAATCTGCAGTAGACTACTGTTAACTTTTACCCACATACATCAAATCCGCAGCAGACTACTTTTAACCCTTTCCCACATACATCAAATCTGCAGTAGACTACTGTTAACTCTTTCCCACATACATCAAATCTGCAGTAGACTACTTTTAACCTTTTCCCACATACATCAAATCTGCAGTAGACTACTGTTAACCCTTACCCACATACATCAAATCTGCAGTAGACTACTCTTAACCCTTACCCACATACATCAAATCCGCAGCAGACTGCTTTTAACCTTTTCCCACATACATCAAATCTGCAGTAGACTACTGTTAACTCTTACCCACATACATCAAATCTGCAGCAGACTACTTTTAACCCTTACCCACATACATCAAATCTGCAGCAGACTACTTTTAACCCTTACCCACATATATCAAATCCGCAGCAGACTACTTTTAACCCTTTCCCACATACATTAAATCTGCAGTAGACTACTGTTAACTCTTTCCCACATACATCAAATCTGCAGCAGACTACTTTTAACCCTTTCCCATGTACATCAAATCTGCAGTAGACTACTTTTAACCCTTACCCACATACATCAAATCCGCAGTAGACTACTTTTAACTCTTACCCACATACATCAAATCTGCAGCAGACTACTTTTAACCATTACTCACATACATCAAATCTGCAGCAGACTACTTTTAACCCTTACTCACATACATCAAATCTGCTGTAGACTACTGTTAACTCTTACCCACATACATCAAATCTGCAGCAGACTACTTTTAACCCTTAGCCACATACATCAAATCTGCAGTAGACTACTTTTAACTCTTACCCACATACATCAAATCTGCAGCAGACTACTTTTAACCCTTACTCACATACATCAAATCTGCAGCAGACTACTTTTAACCCTTACTCACATACATCAAATCTGCAGTAGACTACTGTTAACTCTTACCCACATACATCAAATCCGCAGCAGACTACTTTTAACCCTTACCCACATACATCAAATCCGCAGTAGACTACTGTTAACCCTTACCCACATACATCAAATCTGCAGCAGACTACTTTTAACCCTTACCCACATACATCAAATCTGCAGTAGACTACTGTTAACCCTTACCCACATACATCAAATCTGCAGCAGACTACTTTTAACCCTTACCCACATATATCAAATCTGCAGCAGACTACTTTTAACCCTTTCCCACATACATCAAATCTGCAGTAGACTACTGTTAACTCTTTCCCACATACATCAAATCTGCAGCAGACTACTTTTAACCCTTTCCCATGTACATCAAATCTGCAGTAGACTACTTTTAACCCTTACCCACATACATCAAATCTGCAGCAGACTACTTTTAACCCTTACTCACATACATCAAATCTGCAGCAGACTACTTTTAACCCTTACTCACATACATCAAATCTGCAGCAGACTACTTTTAACCCTTACTCACATACATCAAATCTGCAGTAGACTACTGTTAACTCTTACCCACATACATCAAATCCGCAGCAGACTACTTTTAACCCTTACCCACATACATCAAATCCGCAGTAGACTACTGTTAACCCTTACCCACATACATCAAATCTGCAGCAGACTACTTTTAACCCTTACCCACATACATCAAATCTGCAGTAGACTACTGTTAACCCTTACCCACATACATCAAATCTGCAGCAGACTACTTTTAACCCTTACCCACATATATCAAATCTGCAGCAGACTACTTTTAACCCTTTCCCACATACATCAAATCTGCAGTAGACTACTGTTAACTCTTTCCCACATACATCAAATCTGCAGCAGACTACTTTTAACCCTTTCCCATGTACATCAAATCTGCAGTAGACTACTTTTAACCCTTACCCACATACATCAAATCTGCAGCAGACTACTTTTAACCCTTACTCACATACATCAAATCTGCAGCAGACTACTTTTAACCCTTACTCACATACATCAAATCTGCAGTAGACTACTGTTAACTCTTACCCACATACATCAAATCTGCAGCAGATTACTTTTAACCCTTACCCACATACATCAAATCTGCAGCAGACTACTTTTAACCCTTACTCACATACATCAAATCTGCAGTAGACTACTTTTAACCTTTTCCCACATACATCAAATCTGCAGTAGACTACTTTTAACTCTTACCCACATACATCAAATCTGCAGCAGACTACTTTTAACCCTTACTCACATACATCAAATCTGCAGCAGACTACTTTTAACCCTTACTCACATACATCAAATCTGCAGTAGACTACTGTTAACTATTACCCACATACATCAAATCCGCAGCAGACTACTTTTAACCCTTACCCACATACATCAAATCCGCAGTAGACTACTGTTAACCCTTACCCACATACATCAAATCTGCAGCAGACTACTGTTAACTCTTACCCACATACATCAAATCTGCAGTAGACTACTGTTAACCCTTACCCACATACATCAAATCTGCAGCAGACTACTTTTAACCCTTACCCACATATATCAAATATGCAGTAGACTACTATTAACCCTTTCCCATATACATCAAATCTGCAGCAGACTACTTTTAACCCTTTCCCACATACATCAAATCTGCAGTAGACTACTTTTAACCCTTTCCCATGTATATCAAATCTGCAGTAGACTACTATTAACCCTTACCCACATACATCAAATCTGCAGTAGACTACTGTTAACTCTTACCCATATACATCAAATATGCAGCAGACTACTTTTAACCCTTATCCACATACATCAAATCTGCAGTAGACTACTTTTAACCCTTATCCACATACATCAAATCTGCAGTAGACTACTTTTAACCCTTACCCACATACATCAAATCTGCAGTAGACTACTTTTAACCTTACCCATGTTTATCAAATCTGCAGCAGACTACTTTTAACCCTTTCCCACATACATCAAATCTGCAGTAGACTACTTTTAACTCTTACCCACATACATCAAATCTGCAGCAGACTACTTTTAACCCTTACTCACATACATCAAATCTGCAGCAGACTACTTTTAACCCTTACTCACATACATCAAATCTGCAGCAGACTACTTTTAACCCTTACTCACATACATCAAATCTGCAGTAGACTACTTTTAACCCTTTCCCATGTATATCAAATCTGCATTAGACTACTATTAACTCTTACCCACATACACCAAATCTGCAGTAGACTACTGTTAACCCTTACCCACATACATCAAATATGCAGCAGACTACTTTTAACCCTTTCCCACATACACCAAATCTGCAGCAGACTACTTTTAACTCTTACCCACATACACCAAATCTGCAGTAGACTACTATTAACCCTTTCCCACATACATCAAATCTGCAGTAGACTACTATTAACCCTTAACCACATACATCAAATCCGCAGTAGACTACTATTAACCCTTACCCACATACATCAAATCCGCAGTAGACTACTATTAACCCTTTCCCACATACATCAAATCTGCAGTAGACTACTATTAACCCTTAACCACATACATCAAATCTGCAGCAGACGACTTTTAACCCTTACTCACATACACCAAATCTGCAGTAGACTACTATTAACCCTTACCCACATACACCAAATCTGCAGTAGACTACTATTAACCCTTAACCACATACATCAAATCTGCAGCAGACTATTTTTAACCCTTAACCACATACATCGAATCTTGCAGCAGACTACTTTTAACCCTAACCCACATACATTGAATCTTGCAGCAGACTACTATTAACCCTAACCCACATACATCGAATCTTGCAGCAGACTACTTTTAACCCTAACCCACATACATCGAATCTTGCAGCAGACTACTTTTAACCCTAACCCACATACACTTACTCTGCTGTTCTTTTAGCTTTCCATATATTTTCCAAGATGTAGTCTGCTGCGATTTGATGTATGTGAAAACATGTTATAAGTAGTCTGCTGCAGATTTGGTGTATGTGGGAAAGGGCTAAAAGTTGTCTGCCGCATATTTGATGTATGTGGGAAAGGGGGGGTTAAAAGAAGTATGTTGCAGATTTGGTGAATGACGGAAAGGGTTAAGTAGGTCAAGTAAAACACCATACAAACATATGACACAGCATAAAACACCATACACACATATGAAACAGGGTGAAACACCATACACACAAATGATACAGGGTGAAACACCATACAAACATATGAAACAGGGTGAAACACCATACACACATATGAAACAGGGTAAAACACCATACAAACATATGATACAGGGTGAAACACCATACACACAAATGATACAGCATAAAACCCCATACAAACATATGATACAGCATAAAACACCATACAAGCATATGATACAGCATAAAACACCATACAAGCATATGATAGTAGGTGAAACATTATACAAACAAATGATACAGCGTAAAATACCATACATACATATGATACAGGGTGAAACACCATACAAACATATGATAGTAGGTGAAACATTATACAAACAAATTATACAGCATAAAATACCATACATACATATGATACAGGATGAAACACCATACACACAAATGATACAGCATAAAACCCCATACAAACATATGATACAGCATAAAACGCCATACAAGCATATGATACAGCATAAAACACCATACAAGCATATGATACAGAGTGAAACACCATACAAACATATGATACAGCATGAAACACCATACAAACAAATTATACAGCATAAAATACCATACAAACACATGATACAGCATGAAACATCATACAAACATATGATACAGCATAAAACATCGTACAAACACATGATACAGGGTGAAACACCATACAAACATATGATACAGGGAGAACACCAGGAAATGCATGAGTAGGTGAACTGGCCGCCGTGATATAACTGAGAAATTGTTAAAAATGGCGTTAAACCCCAATCAACCAATCAATGATACAGGGTAAAACACCATACAAACATATGATGCAGCATGAAACACCATACAAACATATGATACAGCATGAAACACCATATAAACATATGATACAGATTGAAACACCATACACACATATGATACAGAGTGAAACACCATACAAACATATGATACAGAGTGAAACACCATACATACATATGATACAGCATGAAACACCATACAAACATATGATACAGCATGAAACACCATACAAACATATGATACAGAGTGAAACACCATACAAACATATGATACAGAGTGAAACACCATACATACATATGATACAGCATGAAACACCATACAAACATATGATACAGAGTAAAACACCATACAAACATATGATACAGCATGAAACACCATACAAACATATGATACAGAGTGAAACACCATACAAACATATGATACAGCATGAAACACCATACAAACATATGATACAGAGTGAAACACCATACAAACATATGATACAGAGTGAAACACCATACAAACATATGATACAGAGTGAAATACCATACAAACATGATACAGAGTGAAACACCATACAAACATATCATAGAGTGTATAACACATACAGACATATGATACAGAGTGAAACACCAAACAAACATATGATACAGAGTGAAACACCATACAAACATATGATACAGAGTAAAACACCATACAAACATATGATACAGCATGAAACACCATACAAACATATGATACAGAGTGAAACACCATACAAACATATGATACAGCATGAAACACCATACAAACATATGATACAGAGTGAAACACCATACAAACATATGATACAGAGTGAAACACCATACAAACATATGATACAGAGTGAAATACCATACAAACATGATACAGAGTGAAACACCATACAAACATATCATAGAGTGTATAACACATACAGACATATGATACAGAGTGAAACACCAAACAAACATATGATACAGAGTGAAACACCATACAAACATATCATAGAGTGTATAACACATACAGACATATGATACAGCATGAAACACCATACAAACATATGATACAGAGTGAAACACCATACAAATATATGATACAGAGTGAAACACCATACAAACATATGATACAGCGTGAAACACCATACATACATATGATACAGAGTGAAACACCATACAAACATATGATACAGAGTGAAACACCATACAAACATTTGATACAGCGTGAAACACCATACAAACATATAATACAGAGTAAAACACCATACAAACATATGATACAGCATGAAACACCATACAAACATATGATACAGAGTGAAACACCATACAAACATATGATACAGCATGAAACACCATACAAACATATGATACAGAGTGAAACACCATACAAACATATGATACAGAGTGAAACACCATACAAACATATGATACAGAGTGAAATACCATACAAACATGATACAGAGTGAAACACCATACAAACATATCATAGAGTGTATAACACATACAGACATATGATACAGAGTGAAACACCAAACAAACATATGATACAGAGTGAAACACCATACAAACATATGATACAGAGTAAAACACCATACAAACATATGATACAGCATGAAACACCCTACAAACATATGATACAGAGTGAAACACCATACAAACATATGATACAGCATGAAACACCATACAAACATATGATACAGAGTGAAACACCATACAAACATATGATACAGAGTGAAACACCATACAAACATATGATACAGAGTGAAATACCATACAAACATGATACAGAGTGAAACACCATACAAACATATCATAGAGTGTATAACACATACAGACATATGATACAGAGTGAAACACCAAACAAACATATGATACAGAGTGAAACACCATACAAACATATCATAGAGTGTATAACACATACAGACATATGATACAGCATGAAACACCATACAAACATATGATACAGAGTGAAACACCATACAAACATATGATACAGAGTGAAACACCATACAAACATATGATACAGCGTGAAACACCATACATACATATGATACAGAGTGAAACACCATACAAACATATGATACAGAGTGAAACACCATACAAACATTTGATACAGCGTGAAACACCATACAAACATATAATACAGGGTAAAACACCATACAAACATATGATACAGAGTGAAACACCATACAAACATATGACACAGCATAAATGCCCCATACAAACATATGAAACAGGGTAAAACACCATACAAACATATGATACAGGGTGAAACACCATACACACGAATGATACAGCATAAAACCCCATACAAACATATGATACAGCATAAAACACCATACAAGCATATGATACAGCATAAAACACCATACAAGCATATGATAGTAGGTGAAACATTATACAAACAAATGATACAGCATAAAATACCATACATACATATGATACAGGGTGAAACACCATACAAACATATGATCCAGCATAAAACATCATACAAACACATGATACAGGGTGAAACACCATACAAACATATGATACAGGGAGAACACCAGGAAATGCATGAGTAGGTGAACTGGCCGCCGTGATATAACTGAGAAATTGTTAAAAATGGCGTTAAACCCCAATCAACCAATCAATGATACAGGGTAAAACACCATACAAACATATGATGCAGCATGAAACACCATACAAACATATGATACAGCATGAAACAACATATAAACATATGATACAGATTGAAACACCATACAAACATATGATACAGAGTGAAACACCATACAAACATATGATACAGAGTGAAACACCATACATACATATGATACAGCATGAAACACCATACAAACATATGATACAGCATGAAACACCATACAAACATATGATACAGAGTGAAACACCATACAAACATATGATACAGAGTGAAACACCATACATACATATGATACAGCATGAAACACCATACAAACATATGATACAGAGTAAAACACCATACAAACATATGAAACACCATACAAACATATGATACAGAGTGAAACACCATACAAACATATGATACAGCATGAAACACCATACAAACATATGATACAGAGTGAAACACCATACAAACATATGATACAGAGTGAAACACCATACAAACATATGATACAGAGTGAAATACCATACAAACATGATACAGAGTGAAACACCATACAAACATATCATAGAGTGTATAACACATACAGACATATGATACAGAGTGAAACACCAAACAAACATATGATACAGAGGGAAACACCATACAAACATATCATAGAGTGTATAACACATACAGACATATGATACAGCATGAAACACCATACAAACATATGATACAGAGTGAAACACCATACAAACATATGATACAGAGTGAAACACCATACAAACATATGATACAGCGTGAAACACCATACAAACATATGATACAGAGTGAAACACCATACAAACATATGATACAGCGTGAAACACCATACAAACATATAATACAGGGTAAAACACCATACAAACATATGATACAGAGTGAAACACCATACAAACATATGACACAGCATAAATGCCCCATACAAACATATGAAACAGGGTAAAACACCATACAAACATATGATACAGGGTGAAACACCATACACACGAATGATACAGCATAAAACCCCATACAAACATATGATACAGCATAAAACACCATACAAGCATATGATACAGCATAAAACACCATACAAGCATATGATAGTAGGTGAAACATTATACAAACAAATGATACAGCATAAAATACCATACATACATATGATACAGGGTGAAACACCATACAAACATATGATCCAGCATAAAACATCATACAAACACATGATACAGGGTGAAACACCATACAAACATATGATACAGGGAGAACACCAGGAAATGCATGAGTAGGTGAACTGGCCGCCGTGATATAACTGAGAAATTGTTAAAAATGGCGTTAAACCCCAATCAACCAATCAATGATACAGGGTAAAACACCATACAAACATATGATGCAGCATGAAACACCATACAAACATATGATACAGCATGAAACAACATATAAACATATGATACAGATTGAAACACCATACAAACATATGATACAGAGTGAAACACCATACAAACATATGATACAGAGTGAAACACCATACATACATATGATACAGCATGAAACACCATACAAACATATGATACAGCATGAAACACCATACAAACATATGATACAGAGTGAAACACCATACAAACATATGATACAGAGTGAAACACCATACATACATATGATACAGCATGAAACACCATACAAACATATGATACAGAGTAAAACACCATACAAACATATGAAACACCATACAAACATATGATACAGAGTGAAACACCATACAAACATATGATACAGCATGAAACACCATACAAACATATGATACAGAGTGAAACACCATACAAACATATGATACAGAGTGAAACACCATACAAACATATGATACAGAGTGAAATACCATACAAACATGATACAGAGTGAAACACCATACAAACATATCATAGAGTGTATAACACATACAGACATATGATACAGAGTGAAACACCAAACAAACATATGATACAGAGGGAAACACCATACAAACATATCATAGAGTGTATAACACATACAGACATATGATACAGCATGAAACACCATACAAACATATGATACAGAGTGAAACACCATACAAACATATGATACAGAGTGAAACACCATACAAACATATGATACAGCGTGAAACACCATACAAACATATGATACAGAGTGAAACACCATACAAACATATGATACAGCGTGAAACACCATACAAACATATAATACAGGGTAAAACACCATACAAACATATGATACAGAGTGAAACACCATACAAACATATGACACAGCATAAATGCCCCATACAAACATATGAAACAGGGTAAAACACCATACAAACATATGATACAGGGTGAAACACCATACACACAAATGATACAGCATAAAACCCCATACAAACATATGATACAGCATAAAACACCATACAAGCATATGCTACAGCATAAAACACCATACAAGCATATGATAGTAGGTGAAACATTATACAAACAAATGATACAGCGTAAAATACCATACATACATATGATACAGGGTGAAACACCATACAAACATATGATCCAGCATAAAACATCATACAAACACATGATACAGGGTGAAACACCATACAAACATATGATACAGGGAGAACACCAGGAAATGCATGAGTAGGTGAACTGGCCGCCGTGATATAACTGAGAAATTGTTAAAAATGGCGTTAAACCCCAATCAACCAATCAATGATACAGGGTAAAACACCATACAAACATATGATGCAGCATGAAACACCATACAAACATATGATACAGCATGAAACACCATATAAACATATGATACAGATTGAAACACCATACAAACATATGATACAGAGTGAAACACCATACAAACATATGATACAGAGTGAAACACCATACATACATATGATACAGCATGAAACACCATACAAACATATGATACAGCATGAAACACCATACAAACATATGATACAGAGTGAAACACCATACAAACATATGATACAGAGTGAAACACCATACATACATATGATACAGCATGAAACACCATACAAACATATGATACAGAGTGAAACACCATACAAACATATGATACAGCATGAAACACCGTACAAACATATGATACAGCATGAAACACCATACAAACATATGGTACAGCATGAAACACCATACAAACATATGATACAGAGTGAAACACCATACAAACATATGATACAGAGTAAAACACCATACATACATATGATACAGCATGAAACACCATACAAACATATGATACAGAGTAAAACACCATACAAACATATGATACAGCATGAAACACCATACAAACATATGATACAGAGTGAAACACCATAAAAACATATGATACAGCATGAAACACCACACAAACATATGATACCGAGTGAAACACCATACAAACATATGATACAGCATGAAACACCATACAAACATATGATACAGAGTGAAACACCATACAAACATATGATACAGAGTGAAATACCATACAAACATGATACAGAGTGAAACACCATACACACATATCATAGAGTGTATAACACATACAGACATATGATACAGAGTGAAACACCATACAAACATATGATACAGAGTGAAACACCATACAAACATATCATAGAGTGTATAACACATACAGACATATGATACAGCATGAAACACCATACAAACATATGATACAGAGTGAAACACCATACAAACATATGATACAGAGTGAAACACCATACAAACATATGATACAGCGTGAAACACCATACATACATATGATACAGAGTGAAACACCATACAAACATATGATACAGAGTGAAACACCATACAAACATATGATACAGCGTGAAACACCATACAAACATATAATACAGGGTAAAACACCATACAAACATATGATACAGAGTGAAACACCATACAAACATATCATAGAGTGTATAACACATACAGACATATGAAACAGGTTAAAACACCATACAAACATATAAACAGTGTAAAACACCATACAAACATATGCTACTGCCTTAAACACCATACACATATGAATATAATATGATACAGGGTGAAACACCATTCAAACATGATACAGGGTAAAACACCATACAAGCTGTTTATTTTCAGGTACTTTTCCGGATCGCAAACCAACGGATGATGAAATTGCAACAATGGCTGGTAGAATTAGAGTCTATGGGAGCAACTGGGATTTTTAGCTCCACTATTCGAAGAATAAGGGGAGATATTGTAGTCGCCGTCGACGTTGGTTAAAGTTTTTGTGCAAGCTAGCATTTATCCTTATAACTTACACAGCCCTAGGCCAATGATCTTCAAACTTGGTATGGACATACTTCATAGCCAGTTGGTGATGCCTACACAGTTCAGAGTCAGTAGGTCGAAGGTCAAGATCACTGTAACTTTCTATATAGAAATATTTCATGGTTAAAGTTGTTGTGCAAGCTAGCATTTACCCTTATAACTAACATAAGGCTAGGCCTATGGTCTTTAAACTTTGTATGGACATTCTTCATAGCAAGTTGGTGATGCCTATAAACTTTGGAGTCAGTAGGTCAAAGGTCAAGGTCACTGTGACCTTCTATATGGAAACAGTTCATGGTTAAAATGTTTGTGCAAGCTAGCATTTACCCTTACAACTAACATACACTTAGGACTGTGATCTTCAAGTTGGTTTTGCATAGAGAGTTTGGAGTTACTAGGTCAAAGGTCAAGGTTACTGAGGGGTTACCTTTCTGTAAAGAAACAGTTAATGGTTAAAGTTTTTGTGAAAGCTAGCATTTACCCTTATAACTTACATACGCCTAAGCCTATGATCTTCATACTTGGTATGGACATACATCATAGCAAGTTGGTGATGCCTAGAGAGTTTGGAGTCAATAGGTCAAAGGTCAAGTTCACTGTGACCTTCAATACAGAAACATTCCTTGCTTTAAAACTACTGATTGCTTAGGCCTATGACCCTGAAACTTAGTTTGGGTAATGGTCATGATCAGCACTTGACTCAAACAAGTCATGGGATCAAAGGTCAAGGTCACTTTGACCTTTAACGAAAAAAACACTATATTTATACCCCCGATAAACGAAGTTTAGAGGGGGTATATTGGAGTCACCCTGTGGTTGGTCGGTCGGTCGGTCGGTCGGTCGGTTGGTCCGTTGCGATTTTTCTTGTCCGGAGCATAACTTTAAAACTAATTGTTGGAATTTAATAAAACTTCATAGGATGATACAACACATTGAGAGGAAGTGCGGTGTACAGGAACCATAACTCTATTTTACCTAAATACAGAGTTATTGCCCTTTGTTACTTTTTCTTGTCCGGAGAATTACTTAATAAATAACAGATGGAATCTAATAAAACTACATACAATGGTAGAGCATAATCAGCGGAAGTGCAGTATACAAGAACCATAACTCTAATTTACATAATTACAGAGTTATTGCCCTTTGTTACTTTTTCTTATTCGTAGAGTCTTGTCCGGAGCATAACTTTAAAACAAATTGTTGAAATTTAATAAAACTTCATAGGATGATACAACACATTGAGACGAAGTGTGGTGTACAGGAACCATAACTCTATTTTATCTAAATACAGAGTTATTGCCCTTTGTTACTTTTTCTTGTCCGGAGAATTACTTAATAACTAACAGATGGAATCTAATAAAACTACATACAATGGTAGAGCATAATGTGAGGAAGTGCAGTGTACAAGAACCATAACTCTAATTTACATAATTACAGAGTTATTGCCCTTTGTTACTTTTTCTTGTTCGTAGAGTCTTGTCCGGAGCATAACTTTATAACTAATTGTTGGAATTTAATAAAACATCAAAGGATGATACAACACATTGAGAGGAAGTGTGGTGTACAGGAACCATAACTCTATTTTACCTAAATACAGAGTTATTGCCCTTTGTTACTTTTTCTTGTCCGGAAAATTACTGAATAACTAACAGATGGAATCTAATAAAACTACATACAATGGTAGAGCATAATCAGAGGAAGTGCAGTGTACAAGAACCATAACTCTACTTTACATAATTACAGAGTTATTGCCCTTTGTTACTTTTTCTTGTTCGTTGAGTCTTGTCCGGAGCATAACTTTAAAACTAATTGTTGGAATTTAATAAAACTTCATAGGATGATACAACACATTGAGAGGAAGTGCGGTGTACAAGAACCATAACTCTATTTTATCTAAATACAGAGTTATTGCCCTTTGTTACTTTTTCTTGTCCGGAGAATTACTTAATAACTAACAGATGGAATCTAATAAGACTGCATACAATGGTAGAGCATAATCAGAGGAAGTGCAGTGTACACGAACCATAACTCTAATTTACATAATTACAGAGTTATTGCCCTTTTTTACTTTTTCTTGTTCGTAGAGTCTTGTCCGGAGCATAACTTTAAAACTAATTGTTGGAATTTAATAAAACTTCATAGGATGATACAACACATTGAGAAGAAGTGCGGTGTACAGGAACCATAACTCTATTTTACCTAAATACAGAGTTATTGCCCTTTGTTACTTTTTCTTGTCCGGAGAATTTCTTAATTACTAACAGATGGAATCTAATAAAACTGCATACAATGGTAGAGCATAATGAGAGGAAGTGCAGTGTACAAGAACCATAACTCTTATTTACATAATTACAGAGTTATTGCCCTTTGTTACTTTTTCTTGTTCGGAGAATTATTTAATAACTAACAGATGGAATCTAATAAAACTACATACAACGGTAGAGCATAATCAGAGGAAGTGCAGTGTACAAGAACCATAACTCTAATTTACATAATTACAGAGTTATTGCCCTTTGTTATCCAAAAATGAACAAAACAAGAATAACCCGATCCATAACATTGTCCTTTTAAGGTGGGGTTTCTAAATATTTCACAACCTTTCCTATTAGGGCGGCGTTCGGGGGTATTAATCACATTCAGTGATAGTTCTAGTTTGCAATAACTTTGAACTAGTTGTACCTAAGTTCATCAAACTTGATATGGACATTAGTCATGATCATTAATCAAAGAGTTTAATGGTCAATAGGTGAAAGGTCAAGGTCAGTGCAACCATCAATACGCAACCAGTCCTTACCTTACAACTACTGAATGCCTACGCCTACAACTTTGAAACTTAGTTTGGGTATTGGATATGTTTTCTTCAAATAACCTAGAAATACTTTAACTAAAGTTCATTAAACCTGATATGGACATTGGTCATGATCACTTAGTCACCCCACTGCGACCTTCATTACAAAAACACTCCATTCCTTATGTCACAAATCAAATAAAAATTGCATCTTTATAGGTTATGACTAATTTATAATACTGTTTAAGCTTATTTTATAGACCAAAGTCTTTCATTTCTGATAAAAGTTTATTTTTGATATAAAATATATATAGTCGAGCGTCGCTGTCCTCCGACAGCTCTTGTTATTTATGGAGATATTTCATATTTTTCTTTTGAAGTTTCCAAAGTTGTCTGCTGCAGATTTGTTGTATGTATGTATGAAAGAGTTAAACAGGATTACAGAGGACCTGATAAGGAGGTGTATACAACTCTTTACACCACAGTATCTATCTTAACATTCAACAAAACCCTACGATATGGGTACTCAAAAGAATCATCTCAATGAGGGATATAAGGTCAAATAAAGATTTTAAAACATGCAAAACGCCCCTTATATAGAGCTCTGCGAATCATATTGTGTTTTATTTTAAGGTGGTGCCCAGGGTTTTGGGACTGATCAACAGCCTTTCTCGCCTCTTCAACCACAAGTTGTACATCAAAGTTTCTGTAGAAGTAGGATTCTTTCCATCTTAACCTTGTCCTACCTACAGACATATTTTGACTCATCTGCAGCAGCCAGCTTATGGAAGCATTATGGCAAAAGAAAGTTGTCAATATTTCTGCACATTTGCTATCAATGTCATCTGCTGCAGATTTGTCATATGTGTCACCTGCAGACACATTTGACACAATAGCAGCAGACGACTTTTGAAAACATTGTGGCCAAAGGTGAAAATGCTCATGATAAGCAATTTCTTTTTTGGCCACAAAGTTTTCAACTTTATTTAAGAATTAAGCTTTTTTTTATGGATATTTTTCATTTAGTTCTCACTGTTTTCAAAGACGTCTGGTGCAGATTTGTTGTATGTCGGAAAGGGTTAACTAACTTGACATTTTTTAGCTCACCTGAGCTTTCCTCAAGGTGAGTTATTGTGATCGCCTTTTGTCCGGCGTCCGTCGTGCGTCAACTTCTTCTCCTCAGTAACCAGTGGGTCAATTTG
This sequence comes from Serripes groenlandicus, assembly GCA_031761405.1. Classification (NCBI taxonomy): domain Eukaryota; kingdom Metazoa; phylum Mollusca; class Bivalvia; order Cardiida; family Cardiidae; genus Serripes; species Serripes groenlandicus. The sequence goes on from JASEVX010000005.1 coordinate 37,152,364, forward strand.
GATGAAACTTCACAGAAAGCATCCTCTCAATGACCTCACCAGAATCCTTCAAATTTTTGGGATCCATGCAAAATTCTGGTTTCCATGGCAACGAAACCGAAAAAAACTTCAAAATTCTTCTTCTCCCAAACTGGTTGGCAGATTTTCAAATAATTTTGTAGAAATGTTCCTTAGATGACCCTCTATCATATTCCTTCAAGCCATGTTGATTGGTCGAAAAACATGTCCGCCAGGGGGGGCGGGGCTATTTTGCCTTATATGGCTATAGTGAAAACTTAAAAAATCTTCTCCTCCGAAAGTGTCAGGCCGATTTTCAAATAATTTTGTAGAAATGTTCCTTGGGTGACCCTCTATCAGATTCCTTCAAGCCATGTTGATTGGTCGAAAAACATGGCCGCCAGGGGTGGTGGGGCTATTTTGCCTTATATGGCTATAGTGCAAACTTAAAAAATCTTCTCCTCCAAAAGTGTCAGGCCGATTTTCAAATAATTTTGTAGAAATGTTCCTTGGGTGATCTTCTATCAGATTCTTTCAAGCCATGTTGATTGGTAAAAAAACATGGCCGCCAGGGGGCGGGGCTATTTTGCCTTTTATGGCTATAGTGAAAACTTAAAAAATCTTCTCCTCCATAAGTGTCTGGCCGATTTCCAAATAATTGTGTAGAAATGTTCCTTGGGTGACCCTCTATCAGATTCCTTCAAGCCATGTTGATTGGTCGAAAAACATGGCCGCCAGGGGGCGGGGCTATTTGCCTTATATGGCCAAAGTGAAAACTTAAAAAATCTTCTTCTCCGAAAGTGTCAGGCTGATTTTCAAATAATTTAGTAGAAATGTTCCTTGAATGACCCACTTTCAGATTCCTTCAAGCCATGTTGATTGGTCAAAAAACATGGCCGCCAGTGGGCAGGGCTATTTTGCACTATATGGCTATAGTGAAAACTTAAAAAATCTTCTCCTCCAAAAGTGTCTGGCCGATTTTCAAATAATTTTGTAGAAATGTTCCTAGGGTGACCCTCTATCAGATTCCTTCAAGCCAAGTTGATTGGTCGGAAACTATGGCTGCCATGGGGCGGGGCTTATATAGGTAAAGTGGAAAAAAAATCAGGTGAGCGATTCCAGGGCCATCATGGCCCTCTTGTTTATAATGAAAATAGTTACCTACTCAACATGTTTGGTTGTGGTGGATTTAAATTTCCCAACAAAAACTCTCAGATACATGTTGACTCAATTGCAGTATTTGTCTTTTGAGAATATTGCAAGAAAAGGAGAAATTGCACATAAACAGCAATTTCTTAGTATGCCACACAAAGTTTTCAACTTCCTTTTAGAGATTTTCCTTATTTTACCTATTTGTATTTAATGTTGTCTGCTGCGGATTTGTTAAAATGAATTATTGGGAGTATTAAACAGAAAACGTTAATACAACTAAAAGAAGAAATGGAGTTTTATAATTTTTGATAGATTTGATGCAAAAATTATACTTCATGAGAACTCTTTCCCAAATACAACAAATCTGCAGAAGACTTTGAAAAAACCTAGGCTGAAATATGGAAATTCACAATCTTGTAAATAATAGTATTTAATAGAGTTGTTAACATTGTTGCAAAACTAGAAATTGATTATTATGTTTTCGTAATCCTCTGCTGCTGAGGTTTCAAAATGCATGTACATGAGGGAAAGAGTTAAACTTAATGGGACTGTCTACCAATTTTATCATTTTTTTTTCTGAACAATTAAAAGTTTTCCATCTATTACCTAAGCTCTATACTAAGCAAGACAAAACTGGTTTGGATTAGCTTAATTCTTCCCCCGCATACGACAAATCTTTAATACACAAATTTTAAAACATCTTGGCAAAACAATACTTAGAAAACAATTTGAGACAACACTGTGGAAAATCTCAATAAATGAAAGGACAAAATCTGAAAAGAGTTGAAAATGTTGTGAAAAAAAGAGATAAATTGCTGAAGATGAAAAGACGTCTGCAGTTGGGAAAGGGTTAAGTAGTAAATTTATTGAAAGTTCATGTGAAATACAGTCAAGCTTGTCTTCAGGGGTCACCTCTGTTAAACAGCCACTTGATTAACCAAAACAACATTATCTTCTTTGTTTGACTTAAATTAACCCTTTCCCTTTCCCACATACAGCCAATCTGTAGCAGAAGGCTTAATGAAAGGATAATTTTTAGCTCCACTGGCTGAAAGCCAGTCGAGCTTATGTCATGGCGAAATGTCCGTCGTGCGTCCGCGCGTCCGTGCGTCCGTGCGTAAACTTTTTCTTTTAAACGACTTCTTCTCACTAACCACTTGGCCAATTTGGTTGAAACTTCATAGGAAGCATCCTCTCAATGTCCTCTCTTAAATTCCTTCAATTTTTTTTGATCCATCCATAATTCTGGTTTCCATGGCAACCAAAAGAAAAAAATAGTGAAAACTTAAAAAATCTTCTTCTCTGAAAGTGTCAGGCCGATTTTCAAATAATTTTGTAGAAATGTTCCTTGGGTGACCCTTTATTAGATTCCTTCAAGAAATGTTGATTGGTCGAAAAACATGGTCGCCAGAGGGCGGGGCTATTTTGCCTTATATGACCATAGTGAAAACTTAAAAAATCTTCTTCTCCGAAAGTGTTCAGCCGATTTTCAAATAATTTTGTAGAAATGTTCATTGGGTGACCCTCTATCAGATTCCTTCAAGCCATGTTGATTGGTCGAAAAATATGGCCGCCAGAGGGCGGGGCTATTTTGCTCTATATGACCATAGTGAAAATTTAAAAAATCTTCTTCTCCGAAAGTGTTGAGCAGATTTTCAAATAATTTTGTAGAAATGTTCTTTGGGTGACCCTCTATCAGATTCCTTCAAGCCATGTTGATTGGTTCAAAAATATGGCCGCCATGGGGTGGGGCTATTTTGCCTTATATGGCTATTGTGAAAACTTAAAAAATCTTCTCCTACGAAAGTGTCAGGCCGATTTTCAAATCATTTTGCAGAAACATTCCTTGGGTGACACTCTACAAGATTCCTTTAAGCCATGGTGGTTGGTAAAAAATATGGCCACTAGGGGGCAGGGCTGTTTGGAGATTTGATTTTTGCCTTATGGCCGTGGAGCGATACTGGCCCTCTTGGGCCTCTTGTTTAATAGAGTTGAAAACATTGTGGCAAAAGGAGAAACTGCTCATCATGAGCAATTCCCCCCTTAGCCACAAGGTTTTTAAAAGTCGTCTGCTGCACAGGTGTCAAAAAGCACCTGTATGTGGGAAAGGGTTAAGCAGCAACCAGATTTTGTCTCTCCCCTGGATGGGGCTAAAGACAAGTTAGCCTGCAGCTGTAAAAATACATAAATAAACCTACCTGATGAACCCTTTCTCTCATACAATCATAATGCAGCATACAACTTGGAAAAATTTAACATGTCTAAGGCAAAAATATGGGAAATCTCTATAAAGTAAACCATTATTATTGAATGAAGTTGAAAACATTCAGGCAACAGGAATAACTGCTCATGATTGGCAATATCTCCTTGATTTGCATCAATGTTCTCAAAAGGTGTCTGCTACAGATGTGTCAAAATGTGCCTTCAAAAGGGAAAGGGATAAGACATATAATTACAATATATAGATATATTTCTATGTTAAAGAATCATTTTTTGAAGTTCAGTCACTTTTTTTATTAGCTCCACTGGCTGAATCTTCTTCGCCGAAAGTGTTCAGCCGATTTTCAAATAATTTTGTAGGGATGTTCCTTGGCTGACCCTCTATCGAATTCCTTCAAGCCATGTTGATTGGTAAAAAAACATGGCCGCAAGAGGGCGGGGCTATTTTGCCTTATATGACTAAAGAGAAAACTTAAAAAATCTTCTTCTCCGAAAGTGTCTGGCTGATATTCAAATAATTTTGTAGAAATGTTCCTAGGCTGACCCTCTATCAGATTCCTTCAAGCCATGTTGATTGGTTGAAAAATATGGCTACCAGGGGTGGGGCTATTTTGCCTTATATGGCTTTAGTGAAAACTTAAAATATCCTCTCCTCCGAAAGTGTCGGGCCAATTTTCAAATAATTTTGAAGAAACATTCCTTGGGTGACACTCTACACGATTCCTTTAAGCCATGGTTAGTAAAAAACATGGCCACTAGGAGGCAGGGCTGTTTGGAGATTTGATTTTTGCCTTATGGCCGTGGAGCGATACTGGCCCTCTTGGGCCTCTTGTTCTAAGTACTTTCAGTAAAATTATAAATCCTGGTAGATTTCCTTTAATACATTTTATTATCCAATCTCTTTTGACAGGTGAAGGTGTCGATGCCCATGTTGATGGGCCCAATCAAGCATGTCAATTTAAAAAGACAGAAGATGGGACTTTATCACAAATTGTTGTCGACATCCTAAACAATTACATGAAAAGTGTTGGCTGCTTATATACCCCATTTGGAAGAGGCACCGCCTTCCGTGTCGGTGACAGATTTGTAATGACAGTCTCTCATATACTTCATAATGTTCGAGGTAAGTGTCTTGTGTGACCCGTTTGGTGAAGGGAGCTATTTAAATTGACACTTGCAGTGGAATTTTTACCTGCTAGTCATAGGACCTGTACTCACAATATTTATTGAGGACTCATAAGTAGTAGAGCTCATAATGAGCAATTGTTTCTTTTGCCACAATGTTTCCAACTATATTAAATACTTAATCTTTATTTATTGCCAATTTCCACAGTGTTGTCTCAAATTGTTTTCTAAGTCTTCTGCTGCAGATGTTTTGTATCTTTAAAACGGTTTAATAATATTAATAAAGACTATTTAAAGAGGCAACATAATTGGGTAAACCCAGTCTTCCCAATTGGCCTCTGAATTGTCTCGTTCTCTTTTAAGACATGCCTTTGGACACTGCGATATAAACAAAATAAACATGGCAGTCAGAGGACGGGGTTGTTTTGCGTTATATGTCTATAGTGAAATCCTACAAAAATCATTATTTTCTTAAGGAATTTGGCCGCTTTCCAAATCATTTCGTAGAAATGTAGCTTGGGTGACCTTATCAGCTCACCTGTGCACGAAGTGCTCAAGGTGAACTTTTGTGATCATGTTTTGTCCGACATCTGTTTGTTGTCCGTCCTGCTTCAACACTCTACAGGCATCCGATCTTCATGCAAGTTTATTGGAACATTCATCTCCATCAAATCTAGGACAAGTTCGAAACTGGGATATATTATGCCAAAAACTAGGTCACTAGGTCAAATTGAAGGAAAATCTTGTTAACATAGCTGGAGGTCGCATTTTAACTTGAGCATGTTAAAACTTTATCATGATGTTTGTCTTGATGATATGTAGGCGAAGTTCGAATATTGGTCATGTCTGTTCAAAAACTAGGTCACTTAGCCAAATTGAAGGAAGATCCTGTCAACACTGTAGAGGCCACAGATCCTTTGGTGACCCATTACTTCAAGGCATGTTGTTTGGTGAAAAAAAAAAGTTATTGTGGAAGGCATGACAAATCACATTGCATAATTCAGGGGAGTGATCCAGGGCCATCATGGCCCTTTTGTATATTGAAGACATATATATCAGAAAAAGATATATACATCTGAAAAACTTGTTAACCCTTTTCCTCATACAGACACTTTCTGACACATCTAAAATATGGTGGTTTTTAGAAGAAATTGCCCATGATAAGCAATCTCTCCTGTTGTCACAATGTCTTTAACTCAATCCAATCATTACTCTTCATCTGAAAAAAAATTCAAGGTTTTTGCCTAGATGTTTTCAAAGTTGTCTGCAGCATAATTGATGGAAAGGGAGAATGTAAATTCACACATTGATCAGTGTTCATGTTTCCTTATTATTATTTTCAGATAATATGTACACTGAGGATGGACAAACTGTTGACCGGGGAATTCCTTTTCCATGTGTCTATGTCCATTTTAGCGAATGTCTGGATCACCCATTTCATGTAATATACAGACTGAAAGCACCACGTTTTTTAGATCGTAGATTAGATGTGGCCATCTTAGAAATTGAAGACTCAACCAGTTTCCTGCCTCCTAAACTCCCTCTAAGTAAAACAGAGGGGTCGACATCGACGGTGTCTCTCATTGGCTATGGTCACCCTGGGACACATTTGAAACATCTTGATCCTAACTGCCCTGTTCTTGCAGCTAACTCTGGTAGAGTTGTCAGGGTCATTAATCAAGTCAGTTCAGAGATTGTGACAATTAGACAGAATTTATCAAATCCTGATATTGTAAATACTTCCTTTGAAGGTTATGATCATCCATCTCGTTTTCTGCTTGATTGTTTTTTAGAGCACGGTGGATCGGGTAGCCCTGCCATAGATCACAAGGTTCCAGCATCCACAAAAGTCGTCGGGATTTACATTAAAGGTTTCCCAAGCTTCTTCTTTGATTTACCGGAGCAAATGCAAAATGACTATCGCGATGTGTTTAGATTTGAAATGTGTACTAGAACAAGCAGTTTGTATTCCGCACTAGAAGCATCTGATAAAGAATTGACAAATAACATTTTTGGATAGAAGAACTGAATTTTTACCCATTACGTTATATCTTTCAGCCCTGAATTCCTTATAGTAGAGTCTTCCAGGTTCTAAAAAGGGTGACTCCATTTTTCATGTTATACAAGTTTTGGAATATTTTGATGACTACAAAACAAACAATTATGATTTCAGGTGAAAAGCTTGTTACGAGCTGACTCACTAGAATCTGTATTGTTTGCAAAAATTACAATATTGCCATTATCGCTGAAAGTTTCTATTGCAGGCAAACTCTGCCCATCTCTTGGAATCGCATCAAGTGTCACACAGGGGTCAGTTTAAGGTCTTATCCTTTTGAGCTTGTCTGTTTTTCAACGAAAACAAAGTTGGGTTATTGTAATACCCTTGGCGTCATCGTCTGCGTTGTCACAAAACTTTATCCTTTCCTCGTTACTCATCAACCATGCAACATTTTCAAATGAAACTTTGTACACATATTAGATAGAATATGCATGTCTATACCAAGTTTCATAACTCTGGCTCGAACAATTTTTCAGAAATGCACCTTTTTCGAATAAGAAAAAAACACAGATGAGCATGGCTGTTGCTCCGCGGCTCTCTTGTTGTATTACATCAATGATTTATCAATACACCAATATGTTTTTTCCACTTACCTGTTTGTGCATGACATGATATTTAGTGTTATGGGATCAACAATTAAACAAATTATTCTGACACTTCATAAATAAATAGATAACTGGTGTCAGAGAAATTCAATGATGCTTAATCCCTAATGTGGCTATGATTAATTCCTCAACAAATAATACCCATAGTGTAATCAGTTCAAGCAATACTAATACTTTTATCTTTTGCACAGAAGTCATTGAATTTTCATTGAAAATTACTAGGTATTCAAGTTGACCACAAACTGAACTGTAAAACACAAGTTGAGCAAGAGCTTAATAATATAACTCTTTACTCTACCTCCTACTTAGGATTAGACAATTTCTTGATATACACACAAGAAACATGTTTTGCAATGCATAATCCCTCCTCATCTGGACTATTGTTGTACCATTTGGGGTAACTGTAATGGCAAGCTCTTAGAAAGTATATACAATTTCCAGAATCGAGCTATTAATAATATTTAAGAAAAAACATGATCCATCTAGTTAACCACATTTTCAAGAACTAACTGGTTGAAATTTGAAGACCGATTTTATACAAAAAGGCTATCTTTATTTATAAATCTATGAATAATTTATTTCCAGATTACATGTCCAGCCGTTTTACAAAATCAGCCAATAGCCCAATACAAATCTAAGATCAAGCACTTCTCTTACACTTTGCACCCAAAACCATGTAAAACCGCGTTTTTAGGAAATCATTAGCCTACTCTGGACCAAAACTTTGGAACGTTATTACATTGCATATCATACTAAACATGGTGGGACCCTGTTGGAAAAAATAATCATACACTTATGTTGCAACTTTTTATGTTAGAATGAAAAGGCATGTATTTTCTTTTCTTTCAACGCAAATGTGTGTTTCTTTTTATTAATTGTCAATACCTAATATTGTTCTTATATATATTGTAAAATGTGTATTGTGTACATATGTGATGCGGAGGCCCAACTATATGCTAAGCTTTAAAGAAAAAGTATTTATTATAATTATTATTAAAAAGATTTAATTAGTATTATTTTTATTCAGATCTACTTCAAAATTTCTGATGAAACAAACATAACATAGACAAAGGAAAAATTTAAAAGTAAACCTTCTGATAAAACGAACAAAAAGAGTTCGACAATGTGTAATTGAGCAGCAAATATATTCCCCGAAACAGACAGATTTGCTTAGAAATCATAATTCTGCCAAGATAAATTCTATGACTAGATGGCAAACATTGAACTACCTGATTGGCATTCTCTACTTTCACTTTCAAACGAGTTCTAAATATTAAAAGTGATCAAATCAATCATTTCCAGGGCATCATCCTATACACATTTACAATGAATTAAAACTCAATGTCATATATTCAATGCATTCTGGTGATGGTATACACTCATTTATATGCAAACAAAGGTTTTTTTAGGTACTACTTGGGTGCAGATCAGCATGACAGCGTATGCATTTGGCGTAATTTGACCTTCATACACAATACATACTAACAATGATGTATTCTAAACTTCATAATAATATGGTATCTCAAAATGAAAACAAAATGTTGGGTTATTGTATTTTTGACATTTCACGACCACTTCAGTATCACAGAATGCCTTTAATTAACTGCTATCAGGTCAACGTCTGCTGCAGATGTATCAAAATGCATTTGCAAGTGGGAAAGGGTTATCTGCTTCACCTGATAGGTTATTTTAAAAGCTGTCTGTTTTGAATATATATGTATCTTAGTACAATATTATAAAAAGAAATGAACATGCTGCCTTGTGCAAACAAGAAAGTCATTTGAAGCATGAAAGAGCCAAATTTTGGAGTTGATTGTAAATGTCTAAATATCAAAACATACAAATGTCTTGTTTTTGGTCAGAATCATAATCCTGCCAAGATATATTCTATGACTAGATGGCAAACATTGAATAGCCTGATTGGATGGCTCTAGCTCTTCACTTGTAGTAAAAATCTGAAAGTTGTGTTTGTTTGGAGTGTCCGATATGAAACAATGCTTTGCGTGGCTAGAAATACATATATATACATGAATGAACTATTTGCCATGAAATACTGATGAAAGGATTACTATTAAATAAAGTTGAAATCATCATTATGGTGAAAGGAGAAATAGCAATTTCTGCTTTTGACACAATGATTTTAAAAGGTGTCTGATTCAAAGACACCAGAAATATTCTATATGTGTGAAAGGGTTAAGTCTTGTACTTTGTGGATATGGTTTCCTAATTGTAAATATTTTTTTTATTTAGATGTGTCATCTTGATGTGTTTTCTTGATGTGTTATTTTGATTTGTTATTAGCTCGACTATTCGGAGAATATGAGAGCTGTTGTACACACCCTGGCATTGGTGTCAGCATTACACATTGCTTAAGGTTTTGCATGCAAGTACATATATTTTACCATAGCTCAGTTACTACTAGTTGTATTGCATCGAAACTTTCTACAATGTTTCCAAACAATCACATTTATCTCAATAACCAAGTTAGATAACTCTTTTTGACTCTAGAAATTCTGGTTAGAATGTGCAACTACATTTAGAGTCCATATCTCAGTAACTACTAGATGTATTGCATTGAAACTTTCTACAATACTTCCAAACAATCACATTTATGTCATTAACCAAGTTAGTTACTCTTTTTGACTAAAAGAAATTCTGTTTAAAGTTAAGCGTGCAACTACATTAAGAGTCCATATCTCATATACTAAATTCATTGCATTGACACTTCATATAAACCTTTCCAACCATCACACCTATGTAAACAATCAAGCTAGAAAACTCTAGTCTGCATTTAATGCAAATAATGGCCCTTTTTTTACTTAGAAATTCTGGTTAAAGTTTTGCGTGCAACTGCTTTAAGAGTCCATATCTGATCAACTTTGTGATGCATTACATTGAAACAGTATACAATCCTTCCCAACTATCACATCTATGGAAATAGTTAAGCTAGATAACTCTATCCTTTATAAAATGTTAATTATGGCCCTTTTTTACTTCTGGTTAAAGTTTTGTGTGCAACTACATATGAAGTCAATGTCTCAGTAACTAATAAGTGGTGATATAGTCGAGTGTGCTATCTTATGGAAAACTCTTGTTTCTTGAACTAAGTAAAGATTGCATGGATAGAATAAAGATGGACAACCCAAATAGTAGTATCGATACAATACGTAACATGCTGATAGAATGGAATATAATGTTCGCCCATGATGGAACCTTCAGGACTTTAGAATCTGCTTTAAAATCAGCTGGCTTATGATGTGATTTCGATATTCGAAAACTTTTCATAACTGATAGCATAATCTGTTTACTTTATGTTATATTTGTTAGATTTGTTTACTTTAAAGGAAGGAAATCAAATTACATCTCTATGGTTTCATGCAAAACAGCTGTAACTACATCTTGAAAAAGATGTAGTTACAACTATTTTGCATGAAGCCCTCGAATTCTGTATCAAGTAAAGATTAAAAATGTAAAATAAAAATAAAGGAAAGAAGTAAATGCAGAGGTCTAGATAAGAAGGGGTATCTCTTATTATTAAAGCAAACCCTATGTTGTGGGTACTCATTGATGATTGTTTTGAGTACCCACAACATAGGGTTAGAGGACAAATAAAGATTTTAGAACATGCAAAATGCTCCTTATCTAGAGCTCTGTAAGTATAGTTTAAACCTTTTCCCAAATATAGAAACCTTGTGATGCCTCCGCAGCAGACGACTTTTGAAAATGTTGTGACAAAAAGAGAAATTGTTCATAATAAGCAATTATATCTTTTGCCACAACATTTTAAACTCTTTTCAATAATAGGGGCTATTGATATTAATAGAACTCTTTATTACCACGGCAAAATTTCCATGCTTACGCAAGTGAGGGGAATGGTCAATGTTTACCTGAACACCGTTTAACGGTGTCATACAGCACCGCTGTGTGTTTTTTACTACAACATAAATAAAACGATTCACCGCTGATTCATCCAAATTGTCGCGGGATAGCTTGATAAAACGTTTCATGCTCAATCAATCGCCCACCCACCCCTTTTTGTTGATGTTAGATACCTATCTTTGTATGTTTTTAATACCCTTAGTTGATTGTTAATCATTTTGGTTATATCCAGTTTTCGATTCTAGTCGTATCTCTTCAGCTGTATACCACTGTACTTGTTTTATGTTTTGCTGATGTACATTTATATGTTGAAGATGGTGCTTGTTTTCCTTTTTTGTTACAGAGTTATGCTGTTAGATGGCCAGTAAATCTTGGTATTTTGATACTAATGGCGAAGTAATTTCAGGTGCCAGGGAATTGGTATCAAGTTTGATTGAAAGAAACATATCTTATAGAATTGATTTGTTTATAAAAACAAACACTAGAAAAAATATATAACTTATGAATGTACATTTAAAAAGTCATTTGTTCCAAGTTATTGTTTCGATTTCAGCTCGATTGGAAGCCATTTTGAATTTTGTGAAAATATAAATTGCGTGATTTTGGCCTGCATGGGTGATGGTACCAAATTAAACCATTAGAAAGCAAAAAACAAACACAGATCCAATTAAAGAGATAAAAAAGTCGGACCAAAATTGTCATAATTAATCCACAAACAATCCCAAGACTACACACGGGGTGATTTAACACGGTCAATAATTGACGTTAAAGTGTATTAAGTACAAACTGATAAACATGCAATTATCGGCTTTTACCACTGTGATACATCTGCAGTATTTGAGAGTCGTAACAAAGACAATAACTGTAGCTAAAGTGTATTAAATACAAACTGCTAACAATGCAATTATCGGTTTTTACCCACTCTAATACGTACACGTCTGCAGAATTTGACCTCGGGTAATTTTACATGTAACACCTTTAGCTTGATGATAATTTAAACCTGTGTGGTTTACACGCGACAGTTGTGTTAGAATTATTTGACTGTTAGAATTGAGGTCGCTGAACCGTGGATTTTTAGCTCACATGAGCTTTGCTCAAGGTGAGTTATTGTGATCGCCTTTTGTCCGGCGTCCGTCGTGCGGTGTGCGTCGTGCGTCAACTTCTTCTCCTCAGTAACCAGTGGGTCAATTTGGATGAAACTTCACAGAAAGTATCCTCTCAATGACCTCACCAGAATTCCTTCAAATTTTTGGGATCCATGCAAAATTCTGGTTTCCATGGCAACAAAACGAAAAAAACTTCAAAATTCTTCTTCTCCCAAACTGCTTGGCAGATTTTCAAATAATTTTGTAGAAATGTTCCTTGGATGACCCTCTATCAGATTCCTTCAAACCGTGTTGATTGGTCGAAAAACATGGCCGCCAGGGGGGGGGGGGGGGGGGGGGGGCGGGGCTATTTTGCCTTATATGGCTATAGTGAAAAGTTAAAAAATCTTCTCCTCCGAAAGTGTAAGGCCGATTTTCAAATAATTTTGTAGAAATGTTCTTTGGGTGACCCTCTATCAGATTCCTTCAAACCGTGTTAATTGGTCGAAAAACATGGCCGCCAGGGGGGGCGGGGCTATTTTGCCTTATATGGCTATAGTGAAAACTTAAAAAATCATCTCCTCCGAAAGTGTAAGGCCGATTTTCAAATAATTTTGTAGAAATGTTCTTTGGGTGACCCTCTATTAGATTCCTTCAAGCCATGTTGATTGGTCGAAAAACATGGCCGCCAGGGGGGGCGGGCTATTTTGCCTTATATGGCTATAGTGCAAACTTAAAAAATCTTCTCCACCAGAAGTGTCAGGCCGATTTTCAAATAATTTTGTAGAAATGTTCCTTGGGTGATCCTCTATCATATTCATTCAAGCCATGTCGATTGGTCAAAAAACATGGCCGCCAGGGGGCGGGGCTATTTTGCCTTTTATGGCTATAGTGCAAACTTAAAAAATCTTCTCCTCCATAAGTGTCAGGCTGATTTTCAAATAATTTTGTAGAAATGTTCCTTGGGAGACCCTCTATCAGATTCCTTCAAGCACTGTTGATTGGTCGAGAAACATGGCCGCCAGGGGGCAGGGGCTATTTTGCCTTATATGGCCAAAGTGAAAACTTAAAAAATCTTCAACATCTTCTCCTCAGTAACCAGTGGGTCAATTGGGATGAAACTTCACAGAAAGCATCCTCTCAATGACCTCACCAGAATTCCTTCAAATTTTTGGGATCCATGCAGAATTCTGGTTTCCATGGCAACGAAACGAAAAAAACTTCAAAATTCTTCATCTCCCAAACTGCTTGGCAGATTTTCAAATAATTTTGTAGAAATGTTCCTTGGATGACCCTCTACCAGATTCCTTCAAGCCATGTTGATTGGTCGAAATCACGGCCGCCAGAGGGGCGGGGCTATTTTGCCTTATATGGCTATAGTGCAAACTTAAAAAATCTTCTCCTCCAAAAGTGTCAGCCCGATTTTCAAGTAATTTTGTAGAAATGTTCCTTGGATGACCCACTTTCGGATTCCTTCAAGCCATGTTGATTGATCAAAAAACATGGCCGCCAGTGGGCAGGGCTATTTTGCATTATATGGCTATAGTGAAAACTTAAAAAATCTTCTCCTCCAAAAGTATCTGGCCGATTTTCAAATAATTTTGTAGAAATGTTCCTAGGGTGACCCTCTATCAGATTCCTTCAGGCCAAGTTGATTGGTCGGAAACTATGGCTGCCAGGGGGCGGGGCTTATATAGCTTAAGTGAAAAAAAAATAAAAAATCGGGTGAGCGATTCAAGGGCCATCATGGCCCTCTTGTTATTAAAAAGGGTGAACAAACTCCATAAACGAAAGCTATATTATCAAACAAAGGGGAAATTAGCAATGTTTTCAAAAGTTTTCAGCTGCCTCAGAAACATCATGGGAAAAGGACGAATTTAATCTGAGTTAGCAGATTATCACTGTATGCGAATTAATTTCAGTTATGCAACGCCGATTTTTCCCTCCATCTACCCTCTACCCCTTCAGTTAACCCTTTCCCGCATACAACAAATCTGCAGCAAACGACCTTGGAAACAAATTGACAATATCGGGAATAAACTCCATAAATGAGAGCTATATTACCAAACAAAGGTGGAATTAGCAATGTTTACAACAGTTTTCAGTTGCTTCAGTAACATCATGGAAAAGAGACAAATTTAATATAGCAGATTATCTATATATGATTTTCCTTTCATCTACTCTCACCCCTGCAGGTCACCCTTTATTGCATACAACAAATATGCAGCAGACAACTTCGAAAACAAATTGACAAAAACGTGATTAAACTTCATTAAAAAGAAACAAAAGATAAAACAAAGGGTTAATCAAGACGAGTGTGTTTTCACATAATCTGGGGCCTTTTGTGACCGGACAAAACCGGTTTATGTATTCCCCAGTAAATCTCTTTAGATAAAACAAATTAAAACTAGTTGGACATCATTGTATGTTCAAATAATGTAAACAAAAAGCTGATGCTCGATCTTGATGACTTAAGGTTATATATCTCGCTTCTTATGATAGTAAAATCTATTTAGACTATAAATCAATGCTTACATAAAACTAATTGGACATTATATGAATGTTTTAAACAAAAAATCTGATGCTCGATCATGATGACTTGGGTTATATCTCGCTGCTTGTCATAGGGTTTTGACGTGAAAAAAATCAAAAATCTAACTGCGACTTATAAGAGGGTCAATCATCAAACCCTAGACTTTAGGCCTCGAAGTAGGGGGTGCGACTTATAGACGAGGGCGACTTATAACTGAGTATATACGGTAACCCTTGTATCTCGTGTAGACACATTTTGGTGCAACTGCAGCAGAAAAAAGTATGGCGTGATCAGCAGTTTCACCATTTGCCAAAATGTTTTCAACCCTATTCAATAACTACATTTTGATTTATGGACATTTTCTAAAAGACTTTGCAGAAGTATTTCAAATTATCTGCTTCATATTTGTTGTATGTGGGAAAGGGTTAAGGCATGATATTTTGCTAAAAGCTTAAATGTTAATTTTTTAAATTTTCTCTTTCCTTATTTTGAGTTTCATTTCAACCATTTCCCACTGCTGACAAATCAGCACCAGACAATTTGTAAAGAGAGTGCCCTGATGACCCTGGATGGCTCATCTGAGGTATGCAATGTGATTTATTATGCAAAGCACAATAACTCATTTTGTGGTCAGTTAAGCCAACACAAAAGGCCCAAGTGGACCAGTGTAGCGCCACTGCCACAAAGCGAAATGATCCACACCCTATGCTGTCTGTCTTTTGTCAAATTAATATGATTTAGATGGTCACCAAAGAAATGTTCTTGTAGCAGTTAGTATTTCAAAATCAGGCATCTATTTTCTTTGGAGATAATTTTCTACATCTTACAATCTGGGCATAAAGGGTAAAACAGCCCCTGGTGGCCATGTCTTTTGACCAATTAATATGGCTTGAAATAATCAGGCAGAGAGTCTCCCAAGGAACATGTTTACACAATTATTTGAAAATCAGTCTGATTCTGTCGGAAACGGCCCTGCTCTTTGGATGCCATGTTTTTTACCAATCATCATGGCTTAAAGTCATCTCATACAGTGTCACCCAAGGAACATTTCTATAACATTATTTGAAAATCACTCGGATACTTTCGGAGGAGAAGATTTTTAAAAATTTCACTTTAGCTATAAAAGATGGAATAGCCCCACCCTTGACTGCCATGTCATTTAACCAATTTATAAGGGTTTTTTCTATGGGTTGCCATGGAAACAAGAATTGTGCATGGATAACAAAAAATGGAAGGAATTTTGGTATGACATTGAGAGGATGATTTCTGTGATGTTGCATCTCAATTGACCCTCTTGTTACAGATGAGAAGATGTGGATGCACAGACAAGGGCGATCACACTGACTCGCCTTGAGCACTTTGTTCTCGATTCAATCATTTAACTCTTATTAATGGATTTATTGCCTTCAAATTTTCATAGACAACTGCTGCAGATTTGATGTACATGGAAAATGGATATATAAAAAAAAAGGCTTTAGTGGCATTTATTTATGTTCCTAAATAATATTGGGTTAGTCACTAGTCATTTCTAGCTGCAACCCATTTACACTTTGTTGGGAGCTTCAGTACCAAGAAGAGTAAGCCTATTATCAGTTTGTTTAGATTCACCTTTTTGTATGGAATTATGGCACTTTGATACTTTTTTGGGAACAACTATTTGTTTTACTGATTTATAGCTCACCTTAACAAAAAGTGCTAAATGTGAGTTACTGTGTCCAGTTGTCAAACTAGAGCAAAATGTGTAGAGGACACATCCTCATCCTAAACTCGACTTTTCACAGAAAAGGCAAGCTATCCTACTCGCCTCGGCATCGGCCTTGTTATTTTCACCACCTCAGTTTTAGCTCACCTGTGCACAAAGTGCAAGGTGAGCTTTTCTGATCACATTTTGTCAGGCGTCCGTCCGTCGTGCGTTGTCAACAGTTGCCCGTGTTAACACTCTACAGGCTACATTTTGCATCCGATCTTCATGAAAGTTTATAAGAACATTCATCCTGAACAAATCTTGCACAAGTACGAAACTGGGCCATATGAAGTCAAAAACTAAGTCACTAGGTCAAATTGAAGGGAAATCTTGTGGAGACCACATTTACAACCTCAGCATGTTGAAACTTTTTCGGTATGTTTGTCTTAAAGATATCTGGGTCCAGGTCAAATATTGTCAAATAAAGTATTTATATTGAGTCAGAAGCTAGGTCATTAGGCCAAATTGAAGGGAAATCTTGTTAACACTGTAGAAGCCACATTTAATTGCTACAGCAGCTTGAAATTTAATCGGAATGTTAATCTGAATGATATCTTGGCCAAGTTCGAATATGGGTCATGCCGAGTCAACAACTAGGTCACTAGGCCAAATTGAAAGAAATCCTGTTAACACTCCGGAGGCCGCATCTTTCGCTTCAGCAGCTTGAAAAATGTTCTGAATGATATGTAGGTCAAGTTCGAATATGGGTCATATTAGATCAGAAACTAGGACACTATGCCAACTTGAAGGAAAATCTTGTTAACACTGAACACTGCTTTTTTAACTTGAGCATGTTGAAATTTTATCAGAATGGTTGTCTTGATGATACATGTATGTAGGTCAAGTTCGAACATGGTCATGTTTGGCCAAAGAGTAGGTCAAATTGAAGGAAAATCTTGTAAAAACTCAGGAGGCCGCAATTTTTTATTCAGCTGTTTGTATATTTTTCAGAATGTTTGTCTTAATAGTATCTAGGTCAAGTTCAAATATGGGTCATATTGAGTCAGAAACTAGGTCACTAGGTCGAATTGAAGGGAAATCTTGTTAACACTCTGGATGCTGCATTTTACACTTGTTCACCATTATTACCTCCATCAATAGACAAGAGTATCTGGCCATAAACGTTCTTCTGTTGGTAACTGATCGCTTATATGACTAAATGGTGAACAAGGAACTATTGTGATCATACTACTTAGAGCCACAGGCTGATCAAGATCCCTGCTGGTCGCAGATTTCTAAACGTCAATGTAAATATCACGTGTCACAAACTGTTTTGCGATGGCTCTTAAAGCGATTCACAGGAATCCGCTGTGGTCGAGTGGTTAGCGTCGGGGATTTCGAAACCGGGTGTCCCGGGTTCGATCCCCAGTCGCGGCACTACGGTCATGGTGGAGTGCCCTTGGGCAAGGCACATTTTCTAGCCTAGTACTGGTTTGTTTACCCAGGAATCATGAATAAGTGAACTGTCGCCGGGATATAACTGAAATATTGTTTTAAGCGGCGTAAAACCCCAATAAATAAAGCGATTAACCTTAGAAAACGTGGACGCATGTGCTATCTGATATGCATGGAATTAGATAAACTATTTATTATTAAAACGTTATTTGCCATAACATGCTTCTGTAGCAGACGGCTTTTGAAAATATTGTGGCAAAAGTAGAAATAGTGAAAAATGTATCTTTTTGCCCAAATGTTTTCAACTCCATTCAATAATAATACTTTTCATGAAAGATTGTTTTTACATTTTTGCCCAAATGTTTTCAATGTTGTCTGTTGCAGATTTGTTGTATGTGGAAACAAGTTAAGGATTTTTTCATTTCCTGTTTACACCTACTTTGGTCTTATTTGGGACTTAAGCCCATAAGACATGGATATTATACATGTACTGTATTAATTTGCAATCGTAGTTTTCACCATATTTATGAAAAGATAGATGCTAGAAATGTTACGTGTATGAGGCGAATGCAACCTTCAATGGAGTCAAGAGAAATCAGATAGATTTATTTGTATGGAGGAATCCGCTGTGGTCGAGTGGTTAGCGTCGGGGATTTCGAAACCGGGTGTCCCGGATTCTATCCCCAGTCGCTGCACTACGGTCATGGTGGAGTGCCCTTGGGCAAGGCACATTTTCTAGCCTAGTACTGGTTTGTTTACCCAGGGATCATGAATAATTAAAATTAATTGCGCGCTAAATGACCTTAGCTGTCGATGCGCCATAAAACAATATACATTTATTCATTCATTTGTATGGATGATAACCCTTACCCACATACGAGAAAACGGCAGCAGACGAATTTGAAAAACATCGAAGCAAAACTATAGAAGTGTAATTATTGTACAGAGTTGAAAACAATGCGGCAAAAGTATGAGAAATTTCTCCTTTTTACCACAATTACTTTCAAACGTTGTCTGCAGAGACATCATAAAGCGTCTGGATGTGGAAAAGGGATGACCTTTAACTCGCTGACGTCTCTAACTTGTGTTTACTACAATTGTATACACAAGTAGCGAAATTGTAAATTAATATAAGACTGTGCGAACGGGCAGGCTGATCTTCGTGTACATTGTGCGTAACTGTAGTTGAATCTTGCGAATACTTTAACCCTTTCCCTCATACGACAATTCTGCAGCAGACTACTTTGAACATCATTTTTGTCAATTAGAAAATCTCTATAATTGAAAGGGTTAACCTATGACTAAAAGTGAAAAACATTGTGTCAAAAGGAGAAATTGCTCGGTTTGAGCAATTTCTTCTTTTGAACTGCAAAGGCTATGCAGTCGTTAGGTTCTCATTGGTAGACTATTTAGTACATACTTTCGTTGTTTTTTTTAATCCTTTCTGCAGCAGTCGACTTTTGAAAATACTGAACCAAATGAAGACATTGCTCATAGTATTCCCTTTGTCACACTGTTTTAAAATTCTTGATATAAACATACTTTTATTGATAGAGTTTCAAAGTTTATTAGCAAACAAAAGACAGTACTGTCCATCATGCACATATAGATGTACCAGTGTTGTCCCTAGATGTTTTAATGTCGTCTGCTGCAGACGGTTTAATTATTCTGCTGCAGATTGGCTGTATGTGGGAAGCAGTGTTGTATATCCTGATACACTCATTGTTTCAAACTGTTAACTTTATCGATTGATCAGCTTTCACTGTTTGTAAATTCAGTCTTTACCTTGTGTATGCATACCACCAGTTAGTGAAACTAAAACATAAACGGAACAATTGTTTCTTTGAACCCTTCCCGAATTTACAACAAGTCTGCAGATTACGACTTAAAATCATATTGGTAAAAATGTGAAAAACCTCCATAAATGAGAGTTTAATTATTGGATAGAGTTGAAAACATCGTGGCAAAAACAGAATTCGCTCACTTTGAGCAATTTCTTCTTTTGCCTCAATGTTGTCACAGGTCGGCTACTGTAGATGCGTCAGAAAGCGTCTGTATGTGGGAAAGGGTTAATTAATGCAAAATGTATGGACATCATGATTTTTTTTTTTTCACTCGTTGCATAGCCTACTCGGTGAAAATGTATATAGATCTCGCTCCTATGTATCCTATATGTGATGATGAATTCTGGCAAGATCTAAATTCCTTTAAATTGTTTATAGAGGACGTTATCTGCTGTGAATGGAACGACTCGAACATTTGTCAACATGTAAATATGTAAATAAATATTTAAATACGTTCTTATTTTGTTCTCATTGTTCATATGAGCCGTCCCGCGAGAAAACCAACATTGTGGACATTGCGTAAAGTATCGATCCGGATCAGACTAAACATGCCGCGCAGACTTACCTGTGTAGACACTGTTCGCCTCCTGTTGATTTTCTGTTTCAGGAATAACTACTCTATACATCTATCCCGCTAAGACGGAATGTGTCGGCCGGATCAGTCTGCGCGGGCAGCGCAGGCTGATCTGGTCGATACATTACGCAGATGTCTATCGCCGCAGCTAAATATGTCCCGCGAGAAAACCAACATTGTGGACTGCGTAAAGTATCGATCCGGATCAGTCTAAACATGCCGCGCAGGCTTACCTGTGTATACACTATTCGCCTCCTGTGGATTTTCTGTTTAAGGAATAACTACTCTATACATCTATCCCGCTAAGACGGAATGTGTCGGCCGGATCAGTCTGCGCGGGCACCGCAGGCTGATCTGGTCGATACATTACGCAGATGTCTATCGCCGCAGCTAAATATGTCTCGCGAGAAAACCAATATTGTGGACTCTGCGTAAAGTATCGACCCGGATCGGCCTAAACATGCCGCACAGGCTTACCTGGGTAGACACTGTTCGCCTTCTGTTGATTTTCTGTTTAAGGAATAACTACTCTATACATCTATCCCGCTAAGACGGAATGTGTCGGCCGGATCAGTCTGCGCGGGCAGCGCAGGCTGATCTGGTCGATACATTACGCAGATGTCTATCACCGCAGCTAAATATGTCCCGCGAGAAAACCAACATTGTGGTTTCTGCGTAAAGTATCGACCCGGATCAGTCTAAACATGCCGCGCAGGCTTACCTGGGTAGACACTGTTCGCTTCCTGTTGATTTTCTGTTTCAGGAATCATTACTCTATACATCTATCCCCCTGAGACGGAATGTGTCGGCCCGGATCAGTCTGCGCGGACTATACAGGCTGATCTGGGTCGATATATTAAGCAGAGTCCATAATGTTGGTTTTTCTCGCGGGACGGCTCAAATCTTGTTTGTTTCCTCCTTGATACTTAACCATTTCCCTGCAGCAGACGACATTTTGATAAACATCCTGCAGTAGACGGCATTTTGATAAACATCCTGCAGCAGACGACATTTTGATAAACATCCTGCAGCAGACGACATTTTGATAAACATCCTGCAGCAGACGACATTTTGATAAACATCCTGCAGCAGACGACATTTTGATAAACATCCTGCAGCAGACGACATTTTGATAAACATCCTGCAGCAGACGACATTTTGATACACATCCTGCAGCAGACGACATTTTGATAAACATCCTGCAGCAGACGACATTTTGATAAACATCCTGCAGCAGACGACATTTTGATAAACATCCTGCAGCAGACGACATTTTGATAAACATCCTGCAGCAGACGACATTTTGATAAACATCCTGCAGCAGATGACATTTTGATAAACATCCTGCAGCAGACGACATTTTGATAAACATTCTGCAGCAGACGACATTTTGATAAACATCCTGCAGCAGACGACATTTTGATAAACATCCTGCAGCAGACGACATTTTGATAAACATCCTGCAGCAGACGACATTTTGATAAACATTGTGGCAAAAGGAGTTTTCAAACTTTTTCAATAAGCATACTTACAGCCATGGATATTTTTCATAGTTTTACCTACCTAGATGTGTTCAAACGTTCATCTGCTGCAGATTTATCATAGACATTCGTTGAAGGATTGGCAATATGTAGATACTGGACCTTCACCGCGATCCAGTATCGCTGTATACATACCATCCGGTATTACTATAATATATCTGACTTAGTTTTACCATTACCAACATACAACAAGTCTGCTGTAAACGACTTTGAAAACATATAAAGTCAAAGCTATAAAATGTGTCTATAAATGCAAGTATCATTATTAAATATATAAAACTGAAACATTGTTTGAAAAGGAGAAATCGATCACGGAAGGAGTGGCTCATAAACCCCAACGCTTACAAAGTTCGCACGTCATCGAGTATCGTTTGGTTGGTTTGTTTGTTTGTTGTTCTAGGCCGATTACGACAGTTACTGGGCAAGTTACCAGTTATACTGGTCCATTTATCCTGACACCAGCCAGTCAGCCGTATTGCTTACCTCACACTCTTGGGCGCCAAGGAGGGAAACCATTACTACCATTGTTAAAGTATTTAGTATGACCCGGCCGATGATCGAACTCACGCCCTCCCGCACTCGAGGCGGACGCTTTGTAGTATCGTTTGGAGGTCGTTAACCATTTCAATGCGTATTTCTTGATTAGTTCACGGCCAATTTTAGGAATATCAGGGTAAACAAGTTGAGTTTAGCAGCCAACAGTATATAATCTTGGTCATAGTGTTGGCACATTCTTTACACAATCGGGTCCAGTAATCGAAGAGTGATTAAAAATCTATAATTGTATAGATGGATCCACTTCCGTTAGACTAGTACATTAGTACACGATGGTTACCTCTACTTTACCAAGCAGAAATGTGCCCGATGAACTCACGATTAGGAGTACGAAAGTTTGTGAAGTTAAGATAACCCAGATGATGTTGGTAATGTTCAAAGTGTGACTCGTTTCTGAAAAATGTTCATGCAATAAAACGCTCCTTTTCCCGATATTCTAAACATACTGTCGACATTTAACCCTTTCCCTCATACAACAATTATGCAGTTGACGCATTTGAAATAATTTAGACAAAAATATGACATATCTCTGCTAATGAAAGTATTATATACAGGATCTGACATGAGTTGTCATTTCATATAAATTTTTATTAAACAAGTTCGTGAAATGTTTTATTAAGCGAGCCTCTGGCGAGCTCAATAACCCATTTCTTGGACGAGTTTACTAAAACTTTAGGAAATGACAACGAATGTCAGAACTTTGTTATCACATGACGAAACATAAAAAGAATATCGGGTCTTCGCGGTCAGAAAATAGTCCCAACATGTAATTCTTAATAAACTGTTAACTTATCACATGTATTGTTTATGACCGATAATGGTCCCTTTAACTCGTCCATCTATCGTGACGTTTGTGTTTACCGGATACACGATCTCGGCCATTTTGTAAACATTCGCAGATGAATACAAAAAAAAGTGAGTCGGTCATGTTATATTACACACGTTACATATAAAGAAATACTTAATGGGTATATTGGATCGGATACAAGCATTGTCATATGTGATAACATTGAATAGAGCTGAACATATTGTGACACAGGGAGAGCACTGAGCAATTGTCACAATGTTGTCAGAAAACGTCTACATGTGGGAAGCGGTTAATATGTGTCCTATGCACAACTCAACCTGACGCTAGATTTCGTCATTTAGATTTATTTCATGTTCGATACAAACAAACACAAAATGTACTCAAACATACGTCATGTCATGTCCACATTGCATTTACCGGTAGTCACTATTTTATCATTACAGCATTACGTATAGACTGGTTCATGATCATTCAGTTGGAACATTTACCTATGCTGGCCATTCGGGGTGTAGTGCTATTGACTATGTTATTTTAAGTAAGCACGATTTTCATTGTAAAGATAATTTCCAGATACACGATGTTTGCGAATGGTCGGACCACGCACTTCTGTCTTTCAATATTAAAATGTTGTACACTTCAGTCACTTGGTAATGCAATGTATTCATGCACTTAAGTAAAGCGGTGTTACTCTTGCGAGACAATTTTCGTAGGGGAGTCATAGGTTACTGTTTGTAACATGACTGTTTGTTATTAATTTTATGGAAGAATTGACGAAAAAAATAATTTCTATCCTTTTTATAGATACTGTATCTGGACGTATTGAATGCAAATCAGGCCCTATTTCATTTACTTTTTGACCATCAGTCATCCTTACATGTGTCAGATGAATGTGCCATACTCTGGCTCCGAGTCGCACTAGCCGGATTTATGGCAGCTGGATGCAATGTTCAGATGAAGTTGGCATTTTGGGCAAGTCTCCAGCCCAACTCCGGCTGTATATTGTTCGAATTAGAGAGTTTAATTGGCATTCTGACATGTGTCAGGTGAAAAAGACACACTCTGGCCCCGAGTCACTCTGGCCGGATTCCACACGGATTTATGGCAGCCGGAGTTAGGCCGATAGAGTGGCTCCCACCCTCGTGTTGGCGTGCCTATTGTTCGAGATAGATGGAATGGGCGATTGATGCATGACAGGGGAACAAGCCTCAAACCGACTTCGTGTTTCATGAGGTCCTGTTTCGCTAAGTTGCGTCAGCCGGCTGCCATGCCCGACCGGAGTTGGGATTTTCCGACAAAGTCCCGACTTTGCACTCGTCCTGTTCGAATTAGACAGTATAAATGGCACCCTGACAAGTGTCAGGTGAAAGTGCCACACTCTAGCTCCGAGTCGCACTAGCCGGATTACACCCGGATTAATGGCAGCTAACTGCAATATTTAGATAAATTTGTTATTTTTGCTTAGTCTACATCCAAACTCCGGCTGTATATTTCTCGAATTAGAGAGTTTAACTGTCATCCTGACATGTGTCAGGTGAACGTGACACATTCTGGCGCCGAGTCACGCTAGCCGGCCGACTGCAAAACCCAGCCGGAGTTGGGTCGACAGTGGATCCCACCCTCATTCTGGCGTGCCTATTGTTCGAGATAGATGGATTAGGCATTTGATTGATGCATGCACCTGTCCTTTTCGAATAAGAGAGTTTAACTGGCATCCTGAAAGGTGAAAGTGCCACACTTTGGCTCTGACTCGCACTAACCGGATTTATGGAAGCTTGCTGCAATGTTCAGTTGAAGTTAGCATTTTGGCTAAGTCTACAGCCCAATTTCGGCTTCATATTGCTCGAATTAAAGAGTTTAACTGGCATCCTGACATGTGTCGGGTGAACGTGACCCATTCTGGCTCAAAGTCACGCTAGTCGGATTCCATTCGGATTTATGGCAACCGGCTGCAAAACCCAGCCGGAGTTGGGTTGACAGAGTGGCTCCCACCCTCGTTTTTCGAGATAGATGGATAGGGCGGTTGATTGATGCATGCCAGGTGAAATCGCCTCAAACTGACTTCGGTTTGCATGAGGTCCTGTTTCGCCAAGTTGTGTCAGCCGGCTGCCATGCCCAGCCGGAGTTGGGATTACCGGATAAAGTCCCGACTTTGCACCCGTTTTGTTCTAATTAGAGAATTTAACTGGCATCCGTCCTGCCAGATTTATGACGAAGTGGCTTCCGATATAGATTTTGAGTGCCGCTTTTTCGAGATAGATGGATTGAGGGATCCATTGATGCATGCCAGGTTTAAGCGACCCAAACGGACTAAGACACGACTTTGCACCCTGCCTGTTCGAATTAGAGATTTTAACTGCAATACCCAGCCGGAGTTTGGCCGACTTTGGCTCCGAGTCGCACTTAACACAAGATCAAGACAAGATGAAAATTTCAAGATTATTTACAGATACTTCAGATGGTTCAAGCTTGTCCATATAGACAGTTCAGGCTCGCCAGAATTAATACAAACTCCGGCTATTCCGGCGGATTGATATTCGTTATGATTTCCAGGACATGCACCCGACATTTGAGTTAAGAGTTTAGCCGACATCCTGACATGCTTTGCGCCGACGGTCGGAGTTGAGATTTTTCTAACAATGCCCCGACTATGCACCTGTTCGAGTTAGAGAGTTTGGCCTGCTGCAACTGATGTCCTGATTTGGCTTCGAGTCGCACTAGGTGACAAATCAAGCCAAGAATAACATTTCAAGACAATGTGTTCGCACATAATTCAAGCTTGTCCGTAAAGACAGTTCAGACAAATCAGAATTGCCGAAACGATAACTTTTACGGATGATAAATACAGCTTCAGTTGGTGGAGCTCCGGCTGTTCAGGCTGGTTGATACTGGTTCGATTTCCCGAATTTGCACCCGTCCCGATTGATTGTTTTTCTGAGATCTCTCTTTGTTATAGTGTTTATAAAGATATTTTTGTATCAACTTTGAGCACGTAGAACACATAAACATGAAGCGTGTATCCAGACATATATTTACTAATTCTTAATATTATTTACATCTAGGAAGAAACAAATATGGTCAAAGGGAGCTAACCAGTACTTTATTTGTTGTTATTCACATTAGTGGCTTCCCTTTATATATCACATTTCTGTAACCTTGCATTTCTGAGTGAAACATGCAATTGCATCGTTTATGATTTATATTATTTGTGGTCGGGAAACTCGGGAGTATAAGACCAAAAACTTCAGCAAGAACATTTTGAAATGTTTTGTCCAACGGCTTCCGAGGAGCAATAAATGCAATATACTATTACTCAAACCAGTGTGAGTGCGTGCGAGCTGTTCCTTCTACATGCATTCAGACATTTTCCTTTTCAAATATCTTGGCTCAAATTTGTTTCATCATGGGGATCAAGGGTCTAATTTGTGTGAAATGGAAGCTTTGCATAGCTGGTTTTTCTCATTGGGGAGACTTGATGCGCTTGCAAGAACCAGCAGATTCGTTTGAAGGTCAATGTCGTCTTCAAGGTCAAAGCTCTAGGTCTTAGCGCAAATATGGACTGATAGTATTGACTGGTCTTTTAAGCGGGCTCGATATATGTTTATGCTCAATGCATTTTTCTAGATTCTGAATTCGTTATTTTGTTGGTTTGACATTTTATCATTCATCTCCAGTCACCAGTCACATGTTGAGAAATGTTGAGCTAGGTGTTTGTTTGTATATATGCATAACTGAGTATTATATAGTTACACCACGCCTAAAATACAGAAGTACATTCTGGTCAGTCACAACAAAAAAGAGGCAATATTCTCATCATAGCAATAAAAACCTCCCATACCAGAGACCTAAATAGAAATATATGTCTCTGCCCATACCAACACAGATAATCATGTTAGGACTGACAACACACAAATCTAGACGAATCGGAGCAGATACTATCAGAGACATATAAATACATGCTTCAGATATGTCTCTGATTCTTTAGACACCTGCAATAATCTGACCGGCAATCACAAAGTAGAATATATAATCCCTTTGGCTGAATCGACTACCAGAAGACATATGAAACAAATCAAATAGCGTAACAGGACAACTATGGAGAAATATAGTTCCTAACAACGAGATACGTATTTATATGTCTCTGAACAGGCTACCAGAAGAAGGCTCGTTAGCAAAGAACTTAAACAGTTTCAAAAGCTTGCTCAACATGTGAAATAATAAACATTATTTCTTCCCATGTAGGCAGTATTTCTGTATGACAGGGCTATTTTGAACCAGGATATGTACTAATTTAACTGTGTCCACTGTGATGTAAGAGGCTACCAAGCACTATATATATATATATATATATATATATACTTAGTAGTCCCACTCATTTAGCAGGTCGGCGAAGGCCGACTCTCCATGGTTCACAATGTATATTAAATCACTTTATGAAACTAGCTGCTGTGTTTGACTACTATTCTGCCAAAAACAATCGGATTGGAAGAACCATATGTTGAAATTCAGCTCCGATTTTTCTAGGGACAAGAAACCGGCAAAAACCATATTATTAATGAAGGCGGATCGGGTCTAATGCCAGTTTAGATTTTAACGAATGGTAAAAGGTATAAAACGCATACATGCTAGGTTGACGATTTCTATATTTTATTTCAATTAAGTCATATACAAGTGGCAATATTCTATTTCTTGTATACTAGGCGCGGGGTCTCACACTATTTTCAATATAAAATTACAAGAAGGGATAATGCAGCTTTGTAATCAATACGTTTTCGTATTTTATGAAATTCGTCTGACTTTTTAATTGAATCAGGGACACTGTATTACAATATAGTGTCCCTGATTGAATCATCCAGGACATGGTGCCTACTAAAACCTCATTGTGCTTTATTCGACTTTTAGCAACATTTATAAATATATTTTACATATAACACATTTTCTTAAAGTTGAGCAACGTTCATCGCGGTTAGTGCCTGGATGGGTGACCCACGATGGCTTTACTCCGGTACACGTTACAAATGGTGGCAGCGATGGGATTTTGGGTTGATATCACCATCACCCCCGGACCTTGGTGGTTCCCACTGATGTTACATAGACTCCGCTCTGGTACACTGCTTGTGTTCAGTATGGGTAACCCGCGATGGCTTAACTCCATTACAAGCAATCGCGGGTCACCCATCCAGGCACTAACCGCGATGAACGTTGCTTAACTTAATGAAAATGTCAACCACTCTACTAATTAACGTCGCTTTAAACGCCGGCTTTCACAGCAAGGATGTATAAGTGATATTTATACCTATACCCCGTTCCCGTTACAACACAATGTCTAGAGGAATATCCACATGATTATTGTTAATACATTGATTTATCGTTTCAGATCTCCATCATTTATATGTCTCTGCCCATAGTGAAGTGCTCAGTACCGCATTGCGAGTATCAGACAGATGACCTCGACGCTAATGTGGTTGCAGCATTACTAACAACTCACGCAACAGTTCATTCGGCAGCCGCTGGTGGCGTCGTCTGGACGAAAGTAGAAAGAGTAAAACTTCCAACCATTGCATCAGCTGGCTCCAGTAAAGATTTGACTTACTTTGTCTCTCGATGGAAAGACTACGTTCAAGCGACAAAGGTTATACTTATTTTAGCCACACAAATAATTCTTAATTGTAATCTCAATTAAGAATACCGGTGAATTCCGGTAGTTATCATCGAATAATTATGAGATTGGTACCCTGCCATCAGGCAGTTGAACGAGTACCAGTGTAAACAGAAATCTTGGGTTTTTACATTTTAATGTCCAGAGGACGCCCGAATTGAGACACGATTATTTCATCTTATTATCTATGAAATATGGGTAACAGCAGTTGTTTTTGATATATCCTTTCTAATTTTCATATTTAAACATTTTAATACTGAATGTGTTTTTGTCTGACGTTCAATTTGCAAAATATTTCAAAACCGAAAGTGGAGGGTGGGGTTAAACAGAAACGACTATTTTTATTTTTACCACTCTCGTATGTTGGTTTCTGAAAATTAGTTTATGAAATGATACAACACAAGAATGGTGAAATGAAAGTTGTTGACAATTGCTCATGGATTCATGCATCCATATACATATTAATTGATCAAAGTCATTAAGTGTCAATTGTATGTTAGCCAGAGTTTTCGACCCCAAGATTTTTCATATTTTTCATTCCCAGTGTCCTAAGAGTTTTCGACCCCAAATGTCGGTTTATATAGGTGTGAATGGATGGTTAGCACACAAGTGTCATAAACAGATTAGCGTTATCCAAATATTGATCAGTCTTGCTTGACTGATTATCGGTACTTGATTGATTATCTTTATGTTTAGGCTGATGTAAATGACAAAAATATACAATTATTGAATCTTCTGCATACTTTGAAAACATATTGGATAATTTGGTAACATTGTGTGAAAGGGAGAAATCTTGCATGATAGGTAGCAGCAGACTTTGAAAAAACTTTGAAAACGTTGTTACAAATCTTTAGCAAACTTAGAAAAATATAATGGAGAAATTGGTAACATGGTGAGAAAGGGTGATTATATGATAGGTAGACCGCATACTTTGTACATGCAGTCTTTAAAAACATCTGTGCAAAAATGATGTAAAATTGCATGTGCGCAGCAGTAAGTGAGAAATTTTACATGATAAGTAGACGCAAAGTTGCATACTTTGAAAAAAAAAAATTCAAGTTTCAGGTGCTACTAACACAGTTAAACACATCGTTAATTGCGCTGAAATTAAGGAATTAATATAATAGTGTATTTATTTAAGTTTTTCGATAAATACATCAATAGTATTGTAAACAAAAATTAATTGACTAATAATTAGAAAAGTAGTATTCATTTAGTATATATATTTAAAACAGACTTTTAATACAATTATCACACCAACATTAACACCCGTACAGAAAATAATTATATACAATGTTATTTAACATACATTTTTATTACAATGTAGTGATTATACAACAAAAGAACCATCCTCCATTCACACCTATATAAACTGGGGTCGAAATTGGGGTCGAAAACTATTGGGAAACTGGGGTTGATATATCTTGGGGCCGAAAACTCTGGCAGTATTCAATACTTTTATATATATTGCTGCCTATCTTTAACTTCAAGTCCTGTCCTTATTTGGTTGAGCCTAACTATCCAGGGCCCACGCTGTCGTTCGCAATTTCGCCAAATGCGAAAATTAAAAAAAAGTGGCAAATTATTTTTTCAATTTTCGAAAATGAATGGCGATAACTTTTCATGGTCTCAGGGTTTGGTGTTATGGGGGAACAATGTTTCACACTGTGATGAGCTGGTTCCTCTTTAGTTTTCGCCAAGTTATAAATCCTTAGCAAATTGATGTGCCCTTTTCCTAATCCGGGTTCCGATCTGGCTCGCAGTTTATGGCACTTCAATGCAAATACACAAGGTGTCATTTCTTTTTGTTGTTGGGTAATCCGATAATTGAAGCGTGGTGTATCGATTAATATTAATTAAGACCCACAGTTAAAACATTGAATAAGTTGTAAACACAAGATTAATTTCTCATATAACTTAGCGAATAAAAAATTTAGTTTGTTGCCCTCTTTCTGGACACCGATATGGGAATGCTATAACACGTCGACTGATGCACAACTATTTAATATTATGGTTATAATTTTCTTACTATCATTAACTTGATAACTGGGGCCAACGTTTTTTTATTTTCTGTTTTCCAAAAATGAAATAAAAATAAAACAGTTTTGAGTTCCTTCTATTTTTAGCTCACCTCAGCTTTGCTCAAGGTTATTGTGATCGCCTTTTGTCCGTCGTCCGTCAACTTTTTCTCTTCAGTAACCAGTGGGTCAATTGAGATGAAACTTCACAGAAACTTCACAGAAAGGCATCCTCTCAATGACCTCACCAGAATTCCTTCAAATTTTCGGGATCCATGCATAATTCTGGTTTCCATGGCAACGAAATGAAAAAACTTCAAAATTCTTCTTCTCCCAAACTGGTTGGCAGATTTTCAAATAATTTTGAAGAACTGTTCCTTAAGTGACCCACTATCAGATTCCTCCGAGTTACGTTGATTGGTCGAAAAACATGGCCGCCAGTGGGCAGGGCTATTTTGGCTTATATGGCTATAGTGAAAACTTAAAAAATCTTCTCCTCCAAAAGTGTCAGGCTGATTTTCAAATAATTTTGTAGAAATGTTCCTTGGATGACCTATCAGATTCCTTCAAGCCATGTTGATTGGTGAAAAAAACATGGCCACCTGGGGGCGGGGCTATTTTGCCTAGAGTGAAAACCTAAAAAAAAAATTCTCCGACGAAAGTGTCAAGCCGATTTTTAAATAATTTTGTAGAAATGTTCCTTGGGTGACCCTCTATTAGGTTCCTTCAAGCCAAGTTGATTGGTCGGAAACTATGGCCGCCAGGGGGCGGGACTTATATGGCTAAAGTGACAAAAAAAAATCAGGTGAGCGATCCAGGGCCATCATGGCCCTCTTGTTTTATTTTTCGCCGACCTCAATATTTGAATTGAATATATTCGAGCGAAAATGCAAATAATCATGATCTGTCAGACGTTTAACTGATATGGCATTGTAGTAAAAAACTACGCAATTTTTCATGGAATTAGCTTTGTATGAAGAATAAACGACTTCATCAGTGCCTTTAAACCTTGCCCACATTTAGATGCTTTCTGACGACTAAGCAGCAGACTTTTAAATTTGTTGGGGCCATAGGAGAAATTCCTCATGATGAACAATTTCTCCTGTTGCCTCAATGTTTATGGAAAGGATTAAAATTCATGCAAATTAGGTTTTTTGTTTTATTTGCATGTACATCTAGATCTTAGTTCTATTATAAGATGTACCCACCTTGGCGCTTTTCTACCAGGGAAGGTCTGGATCAACCTGCACATCAGATCTGGATCCGCACTGTTGGCAAATAAGCTACTTAAGGTATCAAGCTACTGGACAAACATTTGTATCAGACAATATTGATAAGCAAGTAGATCTGTATTTACACTTGTTATCAATATGCAATGATGGTTTTCTTGGAACACTAACAATATATGTCTTTTTAATTTTATCATTCATTTGTTTTTCTTTGGCATTTACCCTTTTCCACTTGCAGAGACGATTTGACCCATATCCAGTAGAGCAAATAAATTTTGAAAACATAGTGGCAGAGGGAAATAGTTTTTTGCCAATATGTTTTCTAAGATGTCTGAGGCAGATTTAGGGTCAATTGATTAATGTATTGATTAATTGTTGTTTTAATGTATTAAAGAGGTCCAGATAGGGTGAAGCACTCTTGAAATTAACTTACGATATCTCTCGTATTATCTAACCCATCCTCGGTACCAGGCTATTCATATACCCTGGGAAATTGGCTGTAAATATCTCGTACTCATAAATAATTTATGTGGTGAAATGCAGCCGCTTGATTGGCCACATGACACAAACCTCATCTGATACGACAAGTTCAATGTAGTTACGTAGGAAATAGTGGTGCACGGCTTTACGAAGTTTCGCTAGCCAATTTGCCCAGGGTATCAAATATTGTGTGAAAAGATGCATCAAACCAAGTCCTATACAATGTGCAATCAAAATAATGGTCCCATTACCTTATGTAGAGCTCTGCGTAGCTTAAACCTTTCCCACATACAGACAATTTCTGACGTCTCTGCATCAGACGGCTTTTGAAAACGTTGTGGCTAAAGGAGATATTGCTCATAGCGAGCAATTTCTCCTTTTGCCACAATGTTTTCAACCCTTATGCAATAATTATTGTTTCATTTATAGAGATTTCCATATTTTTGCCCGGATGTTTTCGAAGTCGTCTGCTTCAGATTTGCTCAATGTGGGAGAGAGTTAAATGTTTTTGAACAGTACAAGCATTTTAAAATTTCTTCAAATGTAGATGTTACTATTGAACAGAGGTGAAAACATTGTGACAAAATGAGGAATTGTTCATCATGAGCAATCTCCGGTTAAGATAGGACAACGATGCATTGTCATTGTTTAGTGGTTAGAATGTCTGCCTGTCTAGATAAGGAGACAAGTGTTCAATCTCCTGTGAATCTATACAAAATACTTTAAAATTATAGCAAGTGCTGCCCGTCTTGATGTGCAGGGTTGGGGAGATAGCAATGACTGATGTACCATGTAAGGATAGATGTACTGATGATACTGGACATTGTCTCAGGGAAACTCTGTGAATCTATTGAATATAAAGATTCTTCCTTCCTTTACTTTAGATGTTATCAGTTTGAAAAAGTGTTAATTAATCCTTTCAGACATACAGCAAATCTATAGCAGATGATTTTGAAACCATCAAATAGAAAGTATGGAAAATCTCTTTAAATGAAAGTAGACTTGGAAATGGTTCTGAATGAGCTATTTCTCCTTGTGACACAATGTTTTCGAGTCATTTTCTACAGCTACTTTAAATGGGTCTGCATGGGAGAAAGAGTTTTAAAATTATTATATTATAATAACAATCCTCGTCATATGAAAACTATCCCTCACAGGCTCTGAATGTAATGGCATTCACAATAAAATTGAATGATACTATAGTCAGTTTTTAGCTCACTTGAGCACGAAGTGTGGGGTGAACTATTGTGATCACTCATCGTCCACCGTCGTCTTGTCTGTCTGCCTCTTCACAGTTTCCTACAAACGACTTCTCCTCCTCAAACAATGTAATTTCACAGGAATATGCCTTAGGTTTTCCGAATTCAATTTAATGGGGAACTTTGTTTGCAGCCTCATCAGAAAGACGGAAAAGGGTCAAAACTTTAAAATCATCTTGACCAATTCGAAAATAAATCTTCCTTCAATGTTTTTTAGATCACCTGAGCCGAAGGCTCAAGGGGATCTATTCTGATCAATCTGTTAACTTTAGTCTTTTAAAAATCATCTCCTCCGAAACCACAGGACCAATTTCAACCAAATTTCACAGTAATGTTCCTTAGTTGGTCCTCTTTCATGTTGAGTATGTTGAAATTTTGTCAGAATATTTGTCTTAAATATATCTAGATCAAGTTCGAATATGGGTCACATTGGGTCAAAAACAAGGTCACTAGGCCAAATTAAAGAAACATCTTGTTAACTCTGTAGAAGCCGCATGATTTGCTACAGCCGCTTGCAATTTGGTCAGAATGTTTATCTTAACGATATCTAAGCCAAGTTCAGATATGGGTAGGGTAGGGTCAAACATTTGTTAACACTTTGTAGGCCGCATTTATTGCCTTAGCAGCTTGAAATTTTGTCAGAATGTTTGTCTGAATTATATCTAGGTCAAGTCCGAAATTAAGGTCATACTGGGTAGGAAACTAGGTCAATAAAGAAAATATTGTTCAAACTCCGGAGGCCGCATTTTTACTTTGAGCAAATTGAACTTTGTCAGAATGTTGTTTTAATGATATCTAGTCCATTTTGGAATATGAGTCATATAAGGTAAAAATGATATAGATCACTAGGCCAAATGAAGGATAATCTTGTTAACACTGGAGGTTGCATTCAGAATAATTGTCTTGATGTGACTTGCATTGCAGTGCATTGCATAATTCAGGTGAGCGAAATAGGGCCATCATGGCCCTCTTGTTTGTGTTATCTTATTTAGATGGCTATGGTGGAAACTTTAAAACTCATCTTCTCCAAAAGTATCTGGCCGATTTCCAAATAATTTTTCCAAGATTAAAAAAGACAATATAGTTTTGCAGAAATGTTCCCTTAGGCGATCTTCTACAAAAAAAAAAATTCAAACCATTTTGTGAAACATATGACCTTCAGTAGGAATTAGAAAGGGGGTAAAATAATCATTTTTTTTAAATTCTTCTACTGCGAGATTCCAACATTTCCCTCTCTGCCTCAGCCAGTGTCATGTCTCACCCAGATGGCTCCCTGTTATTATTTCAACTTAAGTAGCCCCTTCTTTCCTTTGGATATATGATCATATTCCCTGAATTCGAACAGTTACTCTGATCTTTTCCACCGAACGACGCTCACGGGTATTACAATTCCTTTGAAAGAAACTCTTGATAATGTGTTATCTAATCCTGGCTTTGGAATATAACTTGTATGCATCGAGTATGTAATTGATCACCCTCCCCTCTTCCAGATCATCCAGAGGCGGTTGCTAATACTGTCGCCGTTAGGCGCTCACCCATTACAACCATCTGGGATATCTGGAGGGCAACATCAGTCACAGCTAGTGGGAATGAGACGCCCTTGCTTAACCATTTCCCTCATACGACAATTCTGCAGCAGACGACTTTGAACATATGTTGTGAAAAAATAGAATTTCTCTATAATTGAATGTATAACCTATGACTAAAAGTGGAAAACATTGTGACAAAAGGAGAAATTGAACGGTTTGTTCAATTTCTTCTTTTGTTACTATGTTTTCAAAAAGCCGTCTGCTGCAGAGGCCCCATAAAGCGTCTATATGAGGGAAAGGGTTAAAACGTAGGTTTTACTGCATCCTTTGTCTATGCGGACCAAACATCTCCCTCCTGCGTCTCGGCTAGTTGTCCCTCAACAGGCGGTAAAGAAGTATTTTTAATACCGATACGGGGTTTGCATTCCCTGCACGCCGTCTCGTCTTTTTGTCTCCCATCGTGCTAAATACTGGGCATCCCAGGTCCACACCTCCAACTGAGCCTTTATTTGCGTGCAAATAGTACAGCCATCACATGGTAATCCTTCTGATTTTGTATTAATTGGGGTTTTACGCCATTTTTAATATTAATTAATTTATATCACGGCGACAGTGAGTTCACTTATTCATGATGCCGATGTAAACAAACTAGTACTAGGCTTGAACTGATGCCTTGCCCAATGACATTCCACTATGACCGTCGTGTCGCGACGTTTGCATCGCTTTGCCTCCTGGATGAAAGCACTTATATTCTTCCCATGTGAACTGGTTCTCATAAACTGGGTACCAGCAACTGATCATAGGGAAAGGTCTTAAGCACCAAGGACAGAACTTGATTTCACAATAAAAACCACAAGCAGAGGTGTGTGAATGCGACGAGGTAATTACTTAACCGCTATAGTCGGGAAGGTGGTGAATACTTGAACCACGTAGTTACCATAGACGAGACATAGATTTATCATTGTTATACTGAAACTAAAGCACATTCCTGCCAATGGAAGAGTGCGTTTCTCCAAAACCGAAAAATACTAAGAAGGTGCTTGGATTAAATTAAGACGACGACTCTGTTTACACATTTTTTCGTGTTTTTCCCGTGTTAAAGTCTACTTTGAAGGGACTCAAATGTTTGACATTTTTCAAGAACTTTCTTATGCCAATTCCCGTAGAATATCTGATCTTCCGACATAATCGTATTCCGATATGTTCGACCAGTGGATCGCCATGCAATATAAATGTGTAACGTCTAGAGGAGACTACATAGATACATGACTGGTTTGCATATACGACACAGGACAACATCATCGTGTGATAGACGACGATCCTCGCCTTTCCGCTATGGCACGTTGTTATTTATGTATCTTCATTGTTTTCAAAAGTTGCAAATGCATTAAATGCGTATATATGCTGGAGAGTGTTAATCCCCATGCCATGGAATGGGTACTCAGTGAGAAGATTCTTTAATAGTATCGGTTATTATAAGCTTGGGATTTCATCCAATGATAAAAGCGGTGTTGCGGAAAGAAGACCTCTTTACCTCTCAATATCCAGGTCTCTGCTTATTTCACCCCAAACCATAAAGTTGACACACTGACATGTCCATAGACAAGACTCATTTTATCCTCAGCTGAGTTTAAGAATGAATAATTCCTGAATGATGTAGTTACAAATAACAGGTATTCTGCGTCAACTTCCGTCTATATGTAGAAAAAGGCATGAATACGTGTATCTAATAATAAATTATTGCTATGAGGTGTGCTGTATTGTTGAAAGAGCATGAATACGTTTATCTAATAATAAATTATTGCTATGAGGTGTGCTGTATTGTTGAAAGAGCTTGCTTCGCATTCGAGACATATTGAGAAACCATCACGTAGAGAGTTGATTTAATCCAGCCCCACATACAAAAGCTTTTCGACGCCTCTGCAACAAACGACTTTTGACAACAAAGTGGCAAAAGAAGAAATTGATCATAATGAGTAATTACTCCTTTTGCACAAAGTTTTCAATTCTGTTCAATAATTATACTTTCAATAAGTTTCATAGTTTTTGTCTAGATATGTTCAAGGTCGTCTGCTGCAGAATTGTTGTATGTGGGAAAGGATTTAAGATATGGGTCCTGGTACATCCAAAGGCAATGCCTCTTTGTGTCATTCATTTCGGCTTCTGTAGGCCCTATATGGCTCAAGTTTAATCCTTTCCCAGATTTGTTGTATGTGGGAAAGGGTTAATTTGTCTAATAACCCAGAATCCTATTATCCTATATTCAATTAAAGTCTTTTAAAAAAATCATTATCCAATGGGAGACATCTCCGCTCTCCGATCAGAATTGCCTCGCTTTGACCAATAATGTCACTCTCTTTTAATACACTATCGGTTTATTACATTTATATGATAGTGAGTGCAAGGAACGGTTACTCTGCGATAGGAGATTGCAATAATGCGTTTTGATTGGTATCCTGCTTGCAATAAGAAATTTAAGTTTTAGTGAGAGAGTACTGTACCAGTAACAGTCTTGAGTCTCCACATTATGGCGGACAGTCACCATATATATATATATTAAAAAAAAACGTATACTATAAATAGAGGATCTTACATGAGTGCTTATTTGTTATTGTTTTTATGTAACGAGTCGACTGAAATAATATGACGCGAGGCTCTGCCGAGCGCCATATTCGTTTCAGTCGACGAGTTTCATAAAAACAATATCAAATAAGCACGAATGTAAGATTCTATTTATCACATAACACCATAAAAAGATTGTTTTCGATCTTTAAATCGATCTTTCTTCGTCCTCATATAAACAGTGACCGAAGTTCACCCCGAAGTTCTAATGCATACTTCCACTCTAAAAAGTAGTCCCTATCAATAACCTTTTGATTGTATACAAAATTAGCAACAAGGCACTTATAACATTTCATTTATCGAGATTTATTCTCCCCAAACAATATTTTTAATAAATGCCGAAATTCAGAACAATTGTAAACATTATGCTGTCATTTAAGTGACGTCACACGCGTGCTGTGAGTCGGCTATTTATGTAACTAGTTACATATGATATTTATAGCTCCTGTGCATGAAGAGATAAGAACCAATAGTGGTGAAAGTTGTTTGAAATTCTCATGGATTCGTGCATTTTTCAACCACATATTCATTGGACAAGGTCACTCAGTATTTCATATGTTTGTATCTTGCTGCCTTCTAGCCATGTACTTACTTATGTTGTAGGAATTTACAGGATTGTTTAAAGTAGTTGCACAAATTTTTTAACAAATGAAGTGAGTTGATAAAAAAAAATGGCATCAAAAGTAGACTTAGCATGGAAACACCGGTTCTCGAACCCCTTAACATTTATCAGGGCTCATGGGAATACTTATAAATTCATGTAAAACAACAACAATACTGACAAATAAATTCAACAATTTATGTGTGTGAGTAAACAAAGCACCGGTTCACATAACATTTATTACGT
Organism: Serripes groenlandicus; assembly: GCA_031761405.1. NCBI lineage: Eukaryota > Metazoa > Mollusca > Bivalvia > Cardiida > Cardiidae > Serripes > Serripes groenlandicus. The sequence continues at coordinate 37,191,120 of JASEVX010000005.1, forward strand.
ATAATACGTTTTTAGATATTTATAAACAGTCCTTGAACTAAAAGTTCGAGAATAGGTATGGTTCGAGAACAGGGACCTGCACGATAACCCTTTCCCTGATACAACAATTCTGCAGCAGACGACATTGAACATATTTTGTCACAAAATGGAAAATCTCTAATTGAATGGATAACAATAATATGACTAAAAGTGGAAAACATTATGGCAGAAGGAGAAATTGCTCGTTTTGAGCAATTATTTCTTTTGTCACTATGTTTTCAAAAAGCCGTCTTCTGCAGAGGCGTCAGAAAGTGTCTATATGAGGAAAAGGGTTAATAGACATTTTATAGCATATGACAAAATGAGCAATTTCCCCTTTTGCCATAATGTTTTCAACAATATTCAATGATAAAACTTTCCTTTTTTAGATATTTTCAGCATATTTGTCCAATTATTTTCAAAGTATTTTGCTACATACATCAGGCCCCTGATATATGTACTAAAACTTGGAGAAGGGCCAGATAATGATTAATGAAGAGGGCTATCAGTCCAGGAGTAGTTAGTTTGAATCTCAGCTAGGCCATTAAATCTTTTCCATGATTGAGAAAAGTATTTTGTGTCCAGTTGCGTTGGTCTTTCACCAATGGGCTTAATAGCAGTGTTTTTTTATCGCTTTTAATTTGTTTGTGACCAGGGCCCTTTCAATTGTGAAAATAGTGACATGTAAAATGTGATGAAAGGCAGATTTTGTGAAATGTAGACCTACTTTTAAGAAAAAATGGTGCCCACATTTGGGTTAAGAAAAAACACTGAATAGTGTGTGTGGGATGGTAACCAGTTGCCTGGGAAGAATGTTGTCTGGTGTGAAAAAGGTGAACTGACCATCGTGATATAACTAAAATTAATGTTAAATAGGTTAAATTCAAAATAATCAATGTGTTAATGCGAAAAGGTTTATAAATATTAATACAATTTTTATACAAGAAAACCGTTACTGCATTTAATACGATGTTCAAGATATCATTAGGTAAATCCTACATGTGTCACAGTGATAAAAAAGGTACTCTTTATTGGTGGAAGAAAGATTTTCTGTGTAACCATAAACTATTTCAACTGTGCTTTACAAAAACAAACTGTAAGACTTTTGCAACCATCTGCCTCTTAAGATCACCTGAGCCAAAGATGTCCATTTGAATTACTCTGTCTGTCTTCCGTTGTTAACTTTTAGCTGCAAACAACATCTCTTACGAAACAACTTTCTTTCAAAATTGTTAAAAAAAAAAAATCTATATACACATGTAGAACGTTGTTGCGGCATCAGAAAGGGAAAAGTTCATAAACTTTAATATTCTTTTCCTCTGAATCCTTTGGTCTTATCCCAAGATAATTAAGATTGACCATCTTCAAATATTGATCAAGCCATATTGAAAGATTAAAAAACATGGTGACCTTAGGCCACATCAGAAAAAGAAAATGACATAACTTCATTTCCATTCTTATAAAAATGCTTGTTTAATTTTAAGATAATTTTGTAGAAATGTTCCTTTGGTGAACCTCTACCTTAAAATTGTTCAAACCATATTAATTTATTGAAAATAATGCCAACAGAAAAGGGGTAAAATGAAGTTTTAGATTCAAACATCTTCTCCTAAACAACTGACTTGCACTGAACCATTTTCAACCAAATTTTACAGGAGTGTTGCTATAGACTGGCGGATCTCTTTCAAACTTGTTCAAACAATTAAATACCAAAACTTTAAACTTTGAATCTGCCTTGATAACAGAGTTAACATCACTGATAACCCTTTTCTCTGGTGCCAATGAATTTTAAACATTTTGGAAATAGGAGAAATTGATCAATAGCTTTTTTACGAGGAGAGTTTGCAGCTAAAGCTCCAGGAAATACATGCTGGTATGTATATATGTTTTTCAGGCTTTGGAATGGGGCCAAATATCAATTCCAAAAAGGCCCGAACCATAAAAGATCCAGATCAACATTATTTGTGCACTTTAAAATCTGGATTTGCACTTTGTACCAACTAGTCAGAGTACGTTTTATTATTTTTTTTATATGAAGCATTTGGATTAGACTATGGTACATTGGTACTCGTTGATGACTTTGTCTACGCTTTTAGCTCACCTGATCACAAAGTGCAGGCTGAGCTTTTGTGATCAATCACCATCCGGCATCTGTCGTCCGTCTGTCTACAATTCTTTTTAAACAACATCTCTGAAACCACCTGGCCAATTTTCATGAAATTTCAAAGAAATGTTTCTTGGTTGGTCTTTTTTCAAAAATTTCAAAGAATTTAATTCTATGAAGAACTTAAGCTGCTGCTGCATCAAGAGCAAAATTTCTCTTTTAAAATATTTTTGTCCAAAAGTACTGACCTGATTGTAAAATCTTCTTGTCCATAAGTACTGACCTGATTGTAAAATCTTCTTGTCCTACAGTTCTGACCTGATAGTAAAATCTTCTTGTCCAAAAGTTCTGACCTGATTGTAAAATCTTTGTGTCTGAAAGTACTGACCTGATTCAACATTATCCTTATAAGATCTTTAGGGTAAAACATTTAAAAATATTCTTGTCCAAAAGTACTGACCTGCTTTAACTTTGTATTTATAAGTATTATAGCGTAAAACCTTTAAAAAAATATTGTCCAAAAGTGCTGCTCCGATATGTCAATAATTTGGCAGAAATTGTTCTTGGATGACTGTTTATTGTGATTGTAAAAATTATTCTGATCTGTTGAAAAACATACATTTTGGCAAAAGGAAAAATTGCTCATTATGATCAATATCTTTTTTTACTACAATGTTTTCAAAAGACATTTGCTGGAAAAAACTTTTGTAAGGGTTTAGAAATGTTTTTCATTCATTTCAGACTTGGACTGTATAACTGGTGTTATAATATATAACGTGCAAAATGGAGGAAGAGGAGAGCGATGAAGAAAAGGAAAAGCCAGAATATTTCTACAGACTGATATGTCTGGTGGTTGACTTGGGAACGGAGGTGCTTCTGAAACTGTTTTTAAAAGGCATACCACAAGGCCAGACAGTTGAAGCATTTTTAAAAAGTAAGGCAAATGTATTGAATATTCTAAAGAAAAGGGTCTTTAACGACATCCAACTAGGAATACTAAATGCAGCATCACTAGATGTGTCCTGCTTTGACATATCTTTGTTGTATATTCTTATTTCTAACCTTACTAATATACAGTCACCCAATGCAGGATGGTTTAATGCATGTCCAATACCGTCTGATAAATCAGCAGGAGCTCGGCTTGTCAATCTGAGAAGAGTCAGAAATGAAGCCATTGCTCATAGGTCAAAAGGCAAAATGAAGAAATCTGTCTTTGAAAAGTACTGGAATGATACCAAAGACATCCTTATAGAACTTGCTGGTGAGGTCAGTCAAGCAGAAAAAGATTCTGTTAAAAAGAAGATTGACGGAATTAAAATGAAACAACTTGTTGGTGACAAGGGTTACAAACTAGAGACTTTACTTCTATGGGCAAGACAAGATCAGAATTGTGAAATACTATCCAGTATTGAAGAGTTAAACAAAAAGGTAAAGGAGAATTCATCTTAATACATACTTTGATATTATTTCAAAGAGTTAAACTTTAAGGTATGGGTGAATTTTCTGATGTCTGTCTGTCTGTCACACTTTGCATTACAATGCATCCGTGGTGTAGTGGTTAGATCTGAAGCAGGAGATCGAGGTTCGATCCCCTGCTGAGTCATATCAAATGCTACAATACAAGGAACCTAACGCTACAATATTCCTATTTTGTAGTTATCTCCCTTTTTAATTTAAGCTCACCTTTGCATGAAGTGCTCAAGGTAAGCTGTTATAATTACTTTTTGACTTTCGTCTGACGTTTGTCCATCAGTCTGTCGTAAACACTTTCCTTGTGTAAATTCTCGTTTACATTCTAGATGCCACATTTTTTACTTTTGCAGGTTAAACCTTTGTCAGATGCCGCAGTTTGACTCTAGATTGATAAATTTTCGTCAGAATAATTGTCTTGTTGATATCTAGGCTAACTTAATATTTTACCTAATATAGACACTTTCTGACGCCTCTGCAGCAGATGGCTTTTTGAAAACAGTGACAAAAGAAAAAATTGCTCAAAACGAGCAAGTTCTCCTTTTGCTCCAGTGATTTCCACTTTTAGTCATAGGTTGGTTATCCATTCAATTATAGAGATTTTCCAATTTTTTGGCAAAATATGTTCAAAGTCGTCTGCTGCAGAATTGTCGTATGAGGGAAACTGTTAATATTTTTGGATAATTCAGTTCAAAATCTAGGACACAGTACCAAATTTAAGAAAAATATTGCCAACACTCAAGAGGTCGCATTCTTTACTTTAACATGTTGAAATTTTATCAAAATGTTGGTTGTGATGATATATGAATAAATCAGTATAAATATATGGGACATGTCTAGTCAAAAATTAGGTCACTAGGCCAAATTTCAGTAAAATGATGTGGACAATCTACAGGACACACTTTTACTTGAAGTTGAAAATATGCCAGAATGTTTGTCTTGTTGATATCTAGGTTAAGTATAAATATAGGTCATATCTGGTAAAAAATAATGAAAATCTTTTGGACACTGTAGAAGCAATATTTTTAGCTCAACTGTCCTCGAAGTGCTCAAGGTGAGCTATTGTGGTCACTTTTTGTCCTTCAGCCATCCGTCACCATTAATTGCCTTGTTTACACTCTACAGGCAACATTTTACATCCAATCTTCATGACACTTTATCAGAAGATATATCTCTATCGAAACTGGGTCATGTTAGGTCAAAAGCTAGGTCACAAGGTTAAATTGAAAGAAAATCTTGTTAATATTCTAGACTTCATGTTTTGCTCCAGCAGCTTGAAACTGTGTCAGATTGTTTGTCTTGATAATAAGATACAAAAAACTAGGTCACAAGATCAAATTGAAGAGAAATCTTGTTAACATTCTGGAAGCCGCACTTTTATCTTTAGCATGTTGAAACTTTGTCAGAATAACTGTCTTGATGATATCATTTTTTGCTTCAGCAGCTTGACACTTTGTCAGATTGTTTGCATTGATGATATCTAGGCCAAGTCTGAAACTTGGGCATGTAAGGTCAATAATTTGGTCACAAGATCAAATTGATGGAAGTTCTTCGAGATAAACAGTTCAGAATAATTGTCTTGATGATTAAAAGACCAAGTTCAAATATGGGTCATGTCGGGTCAAAATCTAGGTCACTAGATTAAATTGAAAGGAAAATCTTGTTAACACTCTGAATGCCAGATTTTTAATTTGAGCATGTTGAAACTTTGTCAGGAGGTTTGTCTTGATTATATCTAGTCGAAGTTTTAAAATATGTCATGTCCAGTCAAACGCTAGGTCACTAGACTAAATTGAAAGGAAAATCTTGTTAACACTTGTTAATATGAGCATGTTGAAACTTTGTCAGATTGTTTGTCTTGATTATATCTAGACGAAGTTTGAATATAGGTCATGTCCGGTCAAACAAGGCCAAATTTGAAAACAATCTTGTTTACACTAAACATTAACTCCCAATTACAATTTCATTCAGAGCCATTGTACTCAAGTGAGAATTACAGGGCCATCATGGCCCTCCTGTTATCTCCCTTTTAGCTCACACGATCACAAAATACTCTCAGTGATTTGAGCGCCCTGTGACTGTTGTCACACATCCGTCTTTTAAGTTATTTCTTTAAAAAACATCTCAGGTCATACTTCATTGTAACATTCCTGTGTGTTCCTCTTTGAAAGTGATTAAAATATACTCTGGCTGCTGTTTGCATCAGAAAGGGGAAACTATGAAAAATCATTGTTGAACTTCCTCTCTTCTCTGAAACTGCTGGTCTGATTTCAATAAAAAATAGCAGAAATGTTCATAAGAAGACCCACTACAAAAATTGCTAGATTCTTTTTTATTTAGTTGATAAATTATATGACAACTGGATGGCATATAAAAGGCTGATATTTAAAATCTCTTCTGCTCTGCAAGTTCTTGTCTGATTTCCAAATGATTTGTCAGAAATTTTATTTTGTATAAATGTCATTTAATTGATTTAATAGCATATTTTGATGTCCTGTAAATATTGATCACTTCTTAAAGTAATACATTCTCCAGTGATTAATTTAGGGCATCGTGGCCATTTTGTTTTTACTTTCACAGATTGACCAACAAGGCAGTCTTTTAGGAGACATAGGACCAATAAAATCATCCTTACAAACGTTTGAAGCCCAGATAAACGCTAAGGTAAATGTTTTGATATAAAAAGAAGGAAAACCATACCGAAAAACAACACTTATTCAAATTGAATGAGAATTTAACTGTTTCTCCATTGATATTTTTTACTTCTTAAGTCAAAGCATTATATTCCAACTCAAAGGTTAATTTTATCAGGGTTTATGTACAAATGATTATCTTATTGACTTTTAAGCTCACTTTTCGTGCTCAAAGTGAGCTATTGTGTTCGCCCTATGTCTGGTGTCCATCAACTTTAAATTCTTCTCACAAACTGGTTGGCCGATTTTCAAATAATTTTGTAGAAATGTTCCTTGGGTAATCTTCTATCAGATTCATTGAAGCCCTGTTGATTCATCTAAAAACATGGCCACCAGAGGGCAGGGCTGTTTTGCCTTATACCTATAGTGAAAACTTTAAAAATCTTCTTCTCCAAAAGTCTCTGCCCGATTTCCAAATAGTTTTGTAGAAATGTTCCTTAGGTGACCTGTTAACTGATTTCTTCAAGCCATGTTGATTGGTCAAAAAATATGCACTTTTATAGAAATTCATAAAAGAAATAAGTAAAATAACAATTGTTTTCCCTTATAAACCTTTATGAAGTGATGTTTGATTCTAATTAAACTGTAGTATGAGAAAGCCTTCATATTTTAATTATTTAAATAAAATAGTTCATTGAAGCACAAATACACAATAGGTGTGTTTATCTAGTTTTAAAGCATTATACAATTATGCTGTTTATGGGATATAGATGATTGCAGGTATGTTACAGATCATACTGCATAGGTACATACTGATCAGGATCTTCACTATTATGAAATAAGAGAATACTTAGGTTAGCACTCAATAAACATCTACTTGACTGCCTTGATGGTGTTGTGGTTGTGGCACCTATGGTGCGGGAGGTCACAGGTTTGATCCCTTGCTGGATCAAAGTACATTAAAAAATATAGTACTGGCTGCTTTTCCTGGCGCTGAGGGTTGCAGGGTTAGCATGACGACTGACGGGCTGATGTCAGGATAAATGGACCAGTAGAACTGGTAACTTTTGTCCATAAACAGCATTTATATTACTTTTAAAGGCACTAGATAAACATACTTATTGTGTATACATTGTATACACCTCATTGAACTGAGTGTGTTTTTATAACAGTTATGTAACAGTTATGTATATTTGATCGCACCACGGTTTGTATATGACACCCAGACTTTAAACAGGTCTAATATAGTTGTGTTTACGATTCTAACCAACATAATGCCGTAACCAGTGGGTCTGGGGTCAATTGGGATGAACCTTCACAGAAAACATCCTCTCAATGACCTCCCCAGAATTCCTTCAGTTTTTTGGGATCCATGCATAATTCTGGTTTCTATGGCAATGAAATGATTTTCTTTTTAAATTCTTCTTCTCCCAAATTGGTTAGCAGATTTTCAAATAATTTTGTAGAAATGTTCATTGGAGAAATGTATGATTCATGAGTGTGTGCTCTTGTGTTTAATCCCAAACTAATTCAGCTTTTAATCTTTTGAAAAATCGAATTTTACATGAATTTCTTCCCTCTGGATAGAAATGCCACTTAAAATCTTTAAAATATCTTCTGCTCTGTAAGTGCTTGTCTGATTTCAAAATGATTTGTCAGAAATTTTATTCAGTATTTATTGAATTGATAAGAATATTTTAATGTCCTGTATGCATTGATCTCGTCTCAAAGTACACATTCTCCAGCGAGTAATTTAGGGTATCATGGCCATCTTGTTTTTAGCTCACCTGAGCACGAAGTGCTAAAGGTGAGTTATTGTGATTGACTCTTGTCCGTCGTGCGTCAACATCTTCTCCTCAGTAACCAGTGGGTCAATTTGGATGAAACTTCACAGAAATCATCCTCTCATTGACCTCACCAGAATTCCTTCAATTTTTTGGGATCCATGCAGAATACTGGTTTCCATGGCAGCGAAATGATTTTTTTAAAAATTCTTCTTCTCCCAAACTGGTTGGCAGATTTTCAAATAATTTTGTAGAAATGTTCATTTGATGACCCTCTATCAGATTCCTTCAAGCCATGTTGATTGGTTGAAAAACATGGCCGCCAGGGGGCAGAGCTATTTTGCGTTATATGGCTATAGTGGAAACTTAAAAAATCTTCTCCTCCGAAAGTGTCAGACATGAAGTGTAAGTTGAGCTATTGTGATCACATTTTGTCCGTCTTGCGTCATTAACATTTGTCCTTGTTAATATTCAACAGGCTACATTTTGCATGCGATCTTCATGTAGAAGCCACATTTTTTTTGCTTCAGCAGTTTGAAAATTTAGTCAGAATGTTGAGCTGAATGTTATCTAGGCCAAGTTCGAATATGGATCATGCCGGATCAAAAACTAGGTCACTAGGCCAAAATTGAAATCGACCTTGTTAACACTCTAGTTTTACATATTGATTATGAACACCCAATTACAGTTTCATGCAGAGCCATTGTACTAACGTGAGAGTTACAGGGCCATCATGGCCCTCCTGTTATCTCCCTTTTAGCTCACACGATCACAAAAGACTCTCAGTGATTTGATCGCCCTATGACTGTTGTCACACATCCGTCTTTTTAAAAGCATCTCGGGTCAAACTTCATTGAAACATGCCTGTTTGTTCCTCTTTTAAAGTGATTTAAAGTACACATTCTCCAGTGATTATTTAGGGCCTCATGGCCATCTTGTTTTTAGATCACCAGAGCCGAAGGCTCAGGTGAGCTATTCCTATCACTTTTTGTCCGTCGTCCGTCGTCCGTCGTCTGTCGTCCGTCCGGCGTTAACTTTTAGCTTTAAACATCATCTCCTCCCAAACTCCAAGGACAATTTCCGTGAAACATCACAGGACTGTTCCTCTGGTTGGCCTCTTTCAAAGTTGTTCAAAGATTTAAATTCCATTGAGAACTTTGGTTGCTGCGGCATCAGAAAGGGGGCAAAAGGTCCAAACTTTAAAAATCTTCTCCTCCGAATCTGCCTGTCAGATTCAAATATAATTTGGTAGAAATGTTCATTGGGTAACCCTCTATAAAAATTGTTCAAGCCATACTGATTGGTCGAAAAACATGGCAGTTAGGCGGCATCAAAAAAGGGGCAAAATGACAAAATTTGAAAATTCCATTTTTATGCAAATGCTTTTCTGATTTAAAGAAAATATAATATGAATCTTACTGTAATGATCCTCTTTTTAATTTGTTTAAGCCGTTTTGATTGGTTACACAATCATAGCAACCAGGCGTCATCACAAAAGGGGTAAATTGAACTTTTAGCTACAAATGACAACCATCTCCTACCATTCCAATAGACCAATTACCACAAAACATCACAGGAATGTTCCTTTGGTGGTCCTCTTTCAAAATTGTTCAAAGATTAAAATTCCAATGAGAACTTTGGTTGCTGCGGCATCAGAAAGGGGACAAAATGTCCAAACTTTAAAAATCTTCTCCTCCGAATCTGCCTGTCAGATTCAAATATAATTTGGTAGAAATGTTCCTTGGGTGACCCTCTATAAAAATTGTTCAAGCCATACTGATTGGTCGAAAAACATGGCAGTCAGGCGGCATCAGAAAAGGGGCAAAATGACAAAATTTGAAAATTCCATTTTTATGAAAGTGTTTGTCTGATTTTAAGAAAATATAATACGAATCTTACTGTAATGATCCTCTTTTTAATTTGTTTAAGCCGTTTTGATTGGTTACACAATCATATCAACCAGGCGTCATCACAAAAAGGGTAAATTGAACTTTTAGCTACAAATGACAACCAACTCCTACCATTCTAATAGACCAATTTCCACAAAACATCACAAGAATGTTCCTTTGGTAGTCCTCTTTCAAAATTGTTCAAAGATTTAAATTCCATTGAGAACTTTGGTTGCTGCGGCATCAGAAAGTGAGAAAAATACCCAAATTTTAAAATCCTTTTCCTACATAATCTACTTGTGCGATTGCAAGATAATTTGGTAGAAATGTTTCTTAAGTGACCCTCTAAATAAACTGTTGAAGCCATATTGATTTCGTTGAAAAACAGGGCAGCAAGGCGGCATCAGGAAAGGTGCAAAATGACAAAAACTTTATAATTCCATTCTTATTAAAGTTCTTGTTAGATTTCAAGATATAAATGGCCTTTACTGATAAGCTGTTTCTTGAGAAGTGTCCACTCCTTTCAGTTTCATTTGCACTCCCTGATAAAAATTTCCAGATATTTGCAGTTAAATATTTGCTACTAATTTACTATCAATTAGGTGATCGATTTAGGGCCATCTTGGCCCTCTTGTTTCTTTCACAGATTGACCAACAAGGCAGTCTTTTAGGAGACATAGGACCAATAAAATCATCCTTACAAACGTTTGAAGCACAGATAAACTCCAAGGTAAATGATTTTGATATAAAAAAAAAAGGAAAACCACACAGAAAAACAACACTTTTTCAAATTGAATGAGAGTTTAACTGTTTTTCCATTGATATTTTTTACATCTTCAGTCAAAGCATTATAGTCCAATTCAAAGGTTGTTTTTATCAGTGTTTATGTACAAATGATTATGTTATTGACTTTTAAGCTCATTTTTCGTGCTCAAGGTGAGTTATTGTGATCGCCCTATGTCTGGTGTCCATCAACTTTAAATTCTTCTCACAAACTGGTTTGCCGGTTTATAAATAATTTTGTAGAAATGTTCCTTGGGTATAACCTTCTATCAGATTCCTTGAAGCCCTGTTGATTCATCTAAAAACATGGCCATCAGAGAGCAGGGCTGTTTTGCCTTATAGCTATAGTGAAAACTTTAAAAATCTTCTTCTCCAAAAGTCTGTCCGATTTCCAAATAGTTTTGTAAAAATGTTCCTTAGGTGACCTGTTAACTGATTTCTTCAAGCCATGTTGATTGGTCAAAAAATATGCACTTTTATAGAAATTCATAAAAGAAATAAGTAAAATAACAATTGTTTTCCCTTATAAGCCTTTATGAGGTGTTGTTTGATTCTAATTAAACTGTAGTATGAGAAAGCCTTCATATTTAATTTTTCAAATAAAATAGTTTTTCCTTGCTCGGTAGGTACCGATTAAGGAATTGCGAGAAATAGCGGGAACAAATCAGATGTTCTCGATTTTCTTAATTGGATACAGTCGTGAGATTATTGATATAAACCACAACTGAATTTTACCTATTTAAAGGTTGGTGTCCAATACAAACATTGGGGGGATAAAATGTACACAGGTCAACTGTTATAAAAATAACTCAGTTTACAGATACACAATAAGTGTGTTTATCTAGTGTTAAAGCATTATACAATTATGCTGTTTATGTGATATAGATGATTTCATGTATGTCACAGAAAACTAACATTCTCTTATTTCCTAATTGTGACGAATTTTGCTTGCGATCTTCATGTAGAAACCGCATATTATAACTTCAAACTTCAGCAGTTTGAAATCTAGTCAGAATGTTGAGCTGAATGATATCTAAGCCAAGTTCGAATATGGGTCATGCCGGGTCAAAAACTAGGTCACTAGGCCAAATTTGAAAACAATCTTGTTAACACTCTAGTTTTACATATTGTTTATGAACTCCCAATTACAGTTTTATTCAGAGCCATTGTACTAAAGTGAGAGTTACAGGGCCAACATGGCCAAAAATTGGTGGATTCTTCTTTATTTAGTTGATTAATATGACAACTGTATGGCATATAAAAGGCTTAAATTTTAAATCTTTAAAATATCTTCTGCTCTGAAATGATTTGTCAGAAATTTTATTTAGTATTTATTGAATTGATTAGAATATTTTAATGTCCTGTAAATATTGATTTCGTCTTAAATTACACATTCTCAAGTGAGTAATTCAGGGCACCATGGCCATCTTGTTTTTTCCTTCACAGATTGACCAACAAGGCTGTTTTTTAGGAGACATAGGACCAATAAAATAATCCTTACAAACGTTTGAAGCCCAGATAACTGCTAAGGTAAATCATTTTGATATAAAAAGAAGGAAAACCACACAGAAAAACAACATTTTATCGTAAGGAATGAGAGTTTTTCAATTGATATATTTTACATCTTCAGTCAAAGCATTATATTCAAACTCAAAGGTTTTTTCTATTAGGGTTTATTTACAAATGATTATCTTATTGCCTTTAAGCTCACTTGAGCATGAACTGCTCAAGGTGAGTTATTGAGATCGCCCTATATCCGGCGGCATGCAACATTTTCTCCTCAATAACCAGTGTATCAATTGGGATAAGCTTCACAGCAAGCATCCTCTTAATGTACTCTGCATTATTCCTTAAAATGTTTTGCATCCATACAGAATTTTTGTTTCGATTACAACCAAATGAAAAAACTTTAAAATTCTCGAAAACTGGTTGGCCGATTTTCGAATAATTTTGTAGAAATGTTCCTTGGGTGACCCTCTTATCAGATTCCTTCAAGCAATGTTGATTGGTTAAAAAACATGGCCAGTGAAATCTTTTAAAATCTTCTACTCCAAGAGTATCTGGCAAATTTCCAAATAATGTTGTAGAAATGTTCCTTGGATAACCCTCTATCAGATTCCTCCAAGCCTTGTTGATTCATCTTATATTGAAAACTTTAAAAATCATCTTCTCCAAAAAATATCTTGCCAATTTCCAAATAACTTTGCTGAACTCTTACTTTGGTGACCCTCTACAAGATTGCTGGTTGCTAAAAAGAAGTTATTGTGGTAGGCATCCCAATCACATTGCATAACTCGGGTCAGCGATCCAGGGCCATCATGGCCCTTTGTTTAGGATAAACAGTTATACAGTTTCGGGTATTATGTGGTATAGCAGAAAAACAAATCCCTAATATTCTGATAAATATGTTTTTTATGCAGTTTTTTAATAAAAATTATATAAGACAGAATAGTATGACAGATGCTTTTTACGCGGTAAATGGGTCATATAAGGGGAACACCTGCAGCTGTTAAGGTGGGATGTCAACATATTGTCAACTTTCTAAATCAAAGAGTTTTCATCCAATTTTTACAAAACTTATTGAACATGTATGTTGGCATAATGTCTGAGCCATGCAGGTTCAATAAGCAGCCAAATCGCTAAAGGCTATTTTGGATAATGGCCCTTGAAGTACCTAAAATTGGCCAAATTAGCTTTGTCTGCTCTTTAAGTCACAGTTATTATCCGATCTTCACCAAACCTGGTAAACATGTTTGTTGGCATAATGCCTGGGTCAAGTCAAATAACCAACCAAATGCTTAACCCTTTCCCTCATATAGACGCTTTCTGACGCCTCTGTAGCAGACAGCTTTTTGAAAACATAGTAACAAAAGAAGAAATTGCTTAAAACAAGCAATTTCTCCTTTTGCCACAATGTTTCCCACTTTTAGTCATAGGTTATCCATTTAATTATTTTCTATGTTTCGACAAAATATGTTCAAAGTTGTCTGCTGCAGATTTCTTGTATGTGGGAAAGGGCACTTTTGGTTTAGAGCTCTTCAATTGTCCAAAATTGGCCAAATAGTTTGACTTCAACAATTCTTATCCAATCATTGTCAAACTTGCTGTGAAGGATTATTGGCATAAAACCTCGGTTGTGATAAGTTATGCCCTACAGACGGAGATATTTAATGATAGTTTGGCACTCTTGTTTTGTTATGCATTGCTGTGAGGTTGTAGGAAACATTGGGGAAACAAAACATAGAACATTGCGAAGCCATAGCTGTAATATTTGATGAGATGGAAAAAAAAAAGCATTTCAATAGCGTGACATTTAAGTGACATGTAACAATGGAGGACAAGAGATTGAGAGACTGATATTTCTCAATATATGTAATCCTCCCTTGTTGGGTTGACACATCACTTGCAAACAGCAGGATGTCTGGAAGTAGACAATTTTCCCCTGATTCTGAGCGTAATTCTCAGTGGAACAGAAGCAGAACACTTCATACTAGTATGGATTCTTCAAGGGCAAACTCAACTCAGACTAAACTGTTTGATTGTGATAACACTTCCACATTTTAAGTTTTTATGCAACATTTTGCCTTATCTGATATCCAACAATTGATACACACGCTCATCCTAAGATTCAGATACCTGTATAGACAATTGTCACTGGAAATACTTCAACCAACATCTCCACATTTTAACCGATAGCGGTCAACATGTACTCCAGGACAGCCAGATAATCACTCGGCTATTTTCCCTTTCATTTATATCCTTTAAATGGTTTTGCATAGAATAAATGGAACATTATTTGATATGGGATGTTTTGTGGTTTTTATCATAACTTGAATTGGTTACCATTTTATGATTTACATGTTTCACTGGCTTTTTGTGCTCATGGAATTAGAATTAAATGTTATTTCAATCAATGAGAAAGCATGTCATCACACTAAAACTACTTTTTAGCTCACCTGAGCCATAGACCTTTCTTTTGTCTGTCGTCTGTCAACATTTAGTTCAAACGACATTTCCTAAACCGCTTTGCCAATTTTTATAAAACTTTACAGGGATGTTGCCTGGGTGATCCTCTTCAAAAGCTGTTCAAAGAATTTAATTCCATGCGGAACTGGGGGCAGAGCTTGTTTTCCTTATATGTGTAAAGTTAAAACTTGGAATATCTTCTTGGCCAAAAGTACTTGCCTGTCTTTAAAATAATTTTAACACAGGTGTTCCTCGGGTGACCCTCTTTTAATATTGTTCCGCTTTACCTTTTTGGCTCACCTGTCACGTAGTGACAAGGGGAGCTTTTGTGATCGCCCTTCGTCTGTTGTCCGTCCACAATTTCTGGTGAACACGATAAAGTCTTCATTTATAATCCGATGTTTACCAAACTTATTCAGTAGCTAGGTATCCTGAGAGCTCGGTTCCTTTCGAAAACCAGCCTGATCCATTCATGCATGACTGGATTATGGCCCTTTAAAATTGTCAAAATTGTTAAAATTGACCTTGTGGACAAGATAAAGACATCATTTATTATCAGATGATTACCAAACCTATGCAGTAGCTAAATATAAATGAGAACTTGGTACCTTTTGAAAACCAGCCAGAACCTTCAATGCATGACTGAATTATGGCCCTTTAAAATTCGCAAAATTGTTATAATTGACTTTGTGAACACGATAAAAACTTCATTTATTTGTCACATGTCCTTTAGATTGATTTTTTAAATAATTTTGTATAAATGTTTCTTGGGTGACCCTTTTTTAGAATCCTTCAAGCCATGTTGATTCGTCAAAAAACATGGCCTCTAGGGGGCGCGGCTGTTTTGCTTTATATGACTAGAGTGAAACCTTGAAAAATCTTCTCCCAAAGTGTCTGGCAGATTTTTAGCTCACCTGTGCACGAAGTGCTCAAGGTGAGTTATGTTGATCGCCCTATGTCCGTCGTCCGTCAACCGTCAATATTTTTTCCTCTGTAACCGGTGGGTCAACTGGGATGAAACTTCACAAAAAGCATCCTCTCAATGTCCTCACCAGAATTCCTTAAAAATTTTGGGATCCATGCAGAATTCTGGTTTCCATGGCAACGAAATGAAAAAAAACTTCGAAATTCTTTTGTAGAAATGTTCCTTGGGTGACCCTCTATCAGATTCCTTCAAGCCATGTTGATTGGTCGAAAAACATGGCCGCCAGGGAGGGGCGGGGCTATTTTGCCTTATATGGCTATAGTGCAAACTTAAAAAATCTTCTCCTCCAAAAGTGTCAGGCCGATTTTCAAATAATTTTGTAGAAATGTTCCTTGGGTGACCCTCTATTAGATTCCTTCAAGCCATGTTGATTGGTCAAAAACATGGCCGCCAGGGGGCGGGGCTATTTTGCCTTTTATGGTTATAGTGAAAAAAATCTTCAACATCTCCTCCTCTGTAACCAGTGGGTCAATTGGGATGAAGCCCGGCCGGGTAACTCAATTGGTAGCGTATCTGACAAGTGATCTGGAGGTCACGGGTTCGATACCCGGCTGCGGCAGGTTCTTTCGGGCGATGTTTTCCATTGCCTCTCACCTCTGATCTATGTGAGAAAGTAGTCAGTGGCTTCGAAAGAATGTTGTGTAAGTACTGGTGTGGGAAAGCCAGGAAAACAAGGGTAGGTGCACTGACCGCCGTGATATGACCAAAGTTGTTGAAAGCGGCGTTAAACTCCAAACAAACAAACAAACAAACAATTGGGATGAAACTTCACATAAAGCATCCTCTCAATGACCTCATCAGAATTTCTTCAAATTTTTGGGATCCATGCAGAATTCTGGTTTCCATGGCAACGAAACGAAAAAAACTTCAAAATTCTTCTTCTCCCAAACTGGTAGGCAGATTTTGAACTTATTTTGTAGAAATGTTCCCTGGGTGACTCTCTATCAGATTCCATGTAACCATGTTGATTGGTCGAAAAACATGGCCGCCAGGGGGGCGGGGCTGTTTTGCCTTATATGGCTATAGTGAAAACTTAAAAAATCTTCTCCTCCAAAAGTGTCGGGCCGATTTTCAAATAATTTTGTAGAAATGTTCCTTGGATGACCCTCTATCAGATTCCTTGTAACCATGTTGATTGGTCGAAAAAACATGGCCGCCAGGGGGGCGGGGCTGTTTTGCCTTATATGGCTATAGTGAAAACTTAAAAAATCTTCTCCTCCAAAAGTGTCAGGCCGATCTTCAAACAGTTTTGTAGAAATGTTCCTTGGATGACCCTCTATCAGATTCCTTTAAGCCATGTTGATTGGTCGAAAATCATGGCCGCCAGGGGGGCGGGGCTATTTTGCCTTATATAGCTATAGTGCAAACTTAAAAAATCTTCTCCTCCAAAAGTGTCGGGCCGATTTTCAAATAATTTTGTAGAAATGTTCCTTGGATGACCCTCTATCAGATTCCTTCAAGCCATGTTGATTGGTCAAAAAACATGGCCGCCAGGGGGCGGGGCTATTTTGCCTTTTATGGCTATAGTGAAAACTAAAATCTTCTCCTCCAAAAGTGTCAGGTCGATTTTCAAATAATTTTGCAGAAATGTTCCTATGGTGACCCTCTATCAGATTCCTTCAAGTCAAGTTGATTGGTTGGAAACTATGCCCGCCAGATGGCGGGGCTTATATAGCTTTTAAAAGTGGAAAAAAAATCAGGTGAGCGATTCCAGGGCAATCATGGCCCTCTTGTTAAATAGTTTTGTAGAAATGTTCCTTGGACGACCCTTTTTGAGATTCCTTCCAGTCATGGTTATTGGTAAAAAATCATGGCCGCCAGGTAGCAGGGCTGTTTTGCCTTATATGACTAAAGTGTGAGAAAAAATAATCAGGTGAGCGATCCAGGGCCCTCTTGTATATATATATGGTGTAAACTTAAAACATCTTCTTGTCCAAATGTCCTGGATCGATTTGAAAATAATTTGGCACAATTCGGTGACCCTCTACTAATATTGTTCAAAGTATTCTGATCCATTGAAAAACATGGCCTCCGGGGGTCGGGGCTTGTTTTCCCTACATGTTTAAATGGTGAAAACTTAAACAAAAATCTTGTCCAAAAGTACTGGCCGGATTTGAAAATAATTTGTCACAGATGTTCCTTGGGTGACCCTCTTTTAGGATTGTTCAAATTATTCTGATCAGTTGAAAAACATGCTTGTTTTCCTTATATGTGTATACATAATGAACATTTAAAAAATCTTCTTGTCCAAAAGTCCTGGACCGATTTGAAAATGATTAGGCATAGATGTTCTTTTGGTGACCCTCTACCAAGATTGTTCAAATTATCCGATCCGTTGAAAAACATGGCTACCAGGGGATGGGGCTTGATTTCCTAGTATGAATATATATTGAAAACTTTAAAAAACTTCTTTTCAAAAGTATAGGCCTGATTTTGAAATAACTTGACAAAAATGTTCCCCGGGTGACCATTTACCAAATTATATTAAATCAGGTTAGTGAATCAGGGCCATCTTGGCCCTCTTGTTTTTATTAATTGCCTCCGTATAATAAATAGATTCTTGCATGAACTAATTATTATTATGGTATTAAAACTATATTGCTAATTATGCATACTAACACAACTAGATGGTCAACAGGGAAGAACCCAATCAATTGTGCCTCAGTATAATCTAATTTTGATCTTTGCTGGTTGCAAAGTATATAAGGTTGGTTTTACAGTAGCCTTGCTAGCTTGAAAATAATGTTCATTGATTATTTTATCTGTGTATTCTGGTTCAACAGAATGATCAACAAAGCATAGTCCTGGAAGATATAAAAACACATATTCAGACATTAGGCAACCAGCTGAAGGCACTTACAGACCAAAACAGACAAATTCCAGGGACATCTTCAGGAACCCAGGTACGTGTATATGAATTTAATATTTCAATTGGTTTTTAAGAGTTATTTTGATCGCCTTTTGTACAGCGTGCGTCGTGTGTCAACATCTTCTCAGTAACAAGTAGGTCAATTGGGATGAAACTTCACAGATATTGGCTTTAGGGAAAACTTTAAAAATCTTTTCCTCCCAAATTATTTGGCTGATTTTCAAATAATTTTGCAGAAATGTTCCATGGGTGATATTCTACGAGATACCTTCAAGCCATGGTGATTGGTCTAAAAACATGGCCACCAAGGGGCGGGATTGTCTGGAGACTTCATTTCTGCCTTATATGGCAGTGGAGCGATACTGACCCTCTTGTGCCTCTTGTATAAGCTTACCTGACCACAACATGAGTTAATGTGGTTGACTGTGTGGTTGGCATGACAAATCACATTACATAACATAAGTCAGTTGAACGATCCAGGGCCATCATGGCCCTTTTGTTTGAATTATAAGTCACTTGCTGAAAAAAAAGTATCCAGAGAAAATATATTTGAAAAGTGAAAGAATGCATCTGGAAAAGATGACATTGTGGGAAAAGGAGAACTTGCTATGTTTGTGCAATATCTGCTTTTTTGTCGAATTGCAATGCAAAATATGACCTATGGATTGATGCTATCTGTCCATCTGGTGTAACATTTTGTTAACCGTGTTTCTGAGGTACTTAACTTCATATTTAGTTTCAATTTTATTAAGTGTCCTTCGCTTTTACTTAAACTAGGTCGCCGTGACCTTTGTTTTCCACTTGAATGACTGATAAAACTTTGCATTAGGCCCTTTTCTCTTGTAATAAACATAGGAAAGACAGATGTTCTCATGATCTGATGTTTTGACAAGTCTCCTGCTACCATGGCTTCAATTACCATCTCTACCAGGGAACTGGTTTAAGAATTCTTCTACTATGGACTTTTTAGCTCACCTAAGCACGAAGTGCGAAGTGAGCTTTTGTGATCACTCACACACCAGCTTCGTCGTCTTTATGTCTGTCTGTGAACAATTTCCTACAAATGACTTCTCCTACTAAACCAATGGACTGATTTCAAAATAACTTCACATGAATGTTCCCTAGATGGTCCTCTTTTAAAGTTGTTCAATAAATTTAATTCAAAGTAGAACTTTGCATGGTTTTCAAAATGAATTGATTGCCGATCAAAATCATCTGCTAAAATCACTTTTTGATCTGTTAGTTTTGCTCCCCTAGCTGGGCCCCCTTCCAGGGATTTGCCCTTGATCTGACCCCAAGCCTGATCGGTTACTTTTCTCATTTGATCTGTTATAACAAAACATTTTGACATCCCTGACTTTGGTAACTGCGGCATCAGAAAAGCGGAAAATTGCCAAAACAAAATCTTCATGTCCAAAAGTACTGGCAGGATTTGAAAATAATATTGCACAAATGTTCCTTGGGGCACTTTCTACCAAGATTGTTCAAATTGTCCTGATCCGTTGAAAAACATGGCCACCACTCCAAAAGCAATGACCCGATTTAAAACTAATTTGGCAAAAATAATTCTTGGGTGACCCTCTACCAAGATTGTTGAAATTATTCCGATCCTTTGAAAAACGTGACTGTCAGGGGGTGGGGCTTGTTAACTCACCTCAGCACAAAGTGCTCTACCAAGATTGTTCAAATTATTCGGATCCGTTAAAAAACATAGCCTCAATGGTGTGGGGCTTGTTTTCCTTATTATATGCATTGTAAAAACTTTAAAAATCTTCTTGTCCGAAAGTACTGGCCCTATTTGAAAAATGTGCCACAAATGTTCCTTAGATTTAATTAAATTAGGTGAGCGATATAGGACCATCATGGTCCTCTTGTTTTCCTTATATGTATATATATAGTGAAAACTTCAAAAATCTTCTTGTTTTTAGCTTGACTATTCAAAGAATATGAGAGCTATTACAGTCACCTGTGCGTCGGCGTTGCAACTTTGGTTAAAGTGTTGCATGCAAGGTTTTCTCTCTCAAACCACAGATGATTTTGCATTGAAACTTCACACACTTATTGGATATCATCAAATGACCTTGCAGGACAAGTCCCAGAACTCTGTATAAGATTTTGACACAATTATGCCTCTTTGTAGAAATTATTATCATGGACATATCTCAGTAACCACTAATGATATTTTCTTGAAACTTCAATAATGTCTTCAGGGTTGTCAGACAGTCAAGTTAGATAACTCTTATTGAATTCAGTACAAATTATGGCCCTTGTTTGACTTTGACAATTTGGCATGCAAGTTACGATCATGCATATATCTTATTAACCACTGTTTACTATAGAATCAAATGGCAAATAGTCTAGCATGCTGTCTTATGGCGGCTCTTGTTAAATCTTCTTGTCTGAAACCAAAAGGCCTAGAGCTTCTATGTATTGTGTGTAGCAATGTCCAGTAGTCCTCTAAACAAAAAATTCAAATTATGCCCCTGGGGTCAAAATTTGCTTTTACCTAGAGATATATGGGGAAAACTTTAAAAATCTTCTTGTCTGAAACTGAAAGACCTAGAGCTTCGATATTTAATGTGTAGCATTGTCTCCTGGTCCTCTACAAAGATTGTTCAAAGTATGCCCCTGGGATCAAAATTCGCCCTGCCCCTGTGTTCACCTGTTTTACATAGAAATAAATAGGGAAAAACTTCTTGTCTGAAACCAAAAGGTCTAGAGCTTAGATATGTATTTGGTGTCTAGCATTGTTGAGAAGTCTTTTACAAAGATTGTTTAAATTATACCCCTGGGTTCAAAATTGGCCCAACCCGGAATCACTGTATTACAAACAGATATGCAGGGAAAAACTTTGAAAATCTTCTTGTCTGAAACCGAAAGGCTTAGATATTTGGTGTGAAGCATTATCTAGTTGTCCTCTACCAAGATAATACAAATTATGCTTCTGGGGTCAAAACTGGCCCCAAACAGGGGTCACCTGTTTTATAAAGATATATATAGGCTAAAACTTAGAAAATCTTCTCGTCTAAAACGAAAAGGCCTAAAGCTTACATATATGGTGACTACAATAGTCTAGTGGTCTTCTACCAAGATTGTTCGAATTATACTCTTGGGGTGTGGCCCCGCCCTGGGGTCACCTGTTTTACATAGAGATATATAGAGAAAAACTTCTTGTTAAATACTGACTGGTACATAAACATTTATTGTGTGACCTTCTTAGTTATATTAACTTGACAAAAGACAGGCAACATGGGGTGTTGGTTTTTATACGCCCGTTTGTTCACGCCCATTTTGAAAAACGGGGTCCAGTATGTTGTCAGCTCAATAACTTTAGAAGCCTTTGTCCAATCATCACCAATTTTTTTCAGAATGTGTATTGGGATAAAATCTCAGAAAAGTTCGATAACAAGCCATATCGCTTTAGTCAATCAAGAGTTATTGCCCTTTAATTATAGAAATTACCTAAAATTTGTCTTGTCAGCTGAATAACTTTATAAGCCTTTGTTCAATCTTCACCAAATTTGGTCAAAATGTGTACTGGCATAATATCTTGAACAAGTTCGATAAATAGCCATATCACTTTAGTCAATCAAGAGTTATCACCCTTTAATTATAGAAAGTACCTTAAATTGGTCTTGTCAGCTAAATAACTTTAGAAGCCTTTGTCCCATCATCACCAAATTTGGTCAGAATATCTTGATCAGGTTCGATAACTAACCACGTTATCTTAGTAACTCCACACTTATATCCCTCGAAATGGCCAAAACTATATCAACAGTGTCCGCTCTCTATATTTGCTTGACGAACAACCAATTATCACTATACTTGGTCTCAAAAAAATAGGACGGGCGTATTTTGTGACATTTGGCGCTCTTGTTGAAAATAGATTAAAAACATTTTGTCAATAGAAGAAATTGTTCATAATTAGCAATTTCTCCCTTTGCATCGATGTTCTTAAATGTCGTCTGCTGCATATGGGTCAAAATGAGTCAGCAACTTGTATAGGTTAAATAACCAACACGATATCACTCAGAAAGCCAAATACATGAACTGGTAGTATCCTCAGTATTTGATCAATCAAATCAGCATAATTTGCATAACACTATAACAACTTTAATCTATTTACCCTTTCCCACTAACAGACGTATTTGTTGTTTATGGAAAAGGGGGAGGCGGGTAATGTTTGAGTAAGTGTGTAATCTTATCAATTCACATCTGCAGGAACAGAGGTGTGACTCTTGGTCATTCAAGCTTTCTTTCATAGTGGACTTTTTCTAATTGCATAGTAAAAGGTGCCTAAAATATTTTGCAATTTAGAGCGAAATTTTATTCACATTAATTCAGATTTTTTGCTACGGCAGCTTAAAATTTAGTCAGAATGTTTATCTTACTGATATCTAGGCCTAGTTTGAATATGGATCATGCCGGGTCAAAAACT
This sequence comes from Serripes groenlandicus, assembly GCA_031761405.1. Taxonomy (NCBI): domain Eukaryota; kingdom Metazoa; phylum Mollusca; class Bivalvia; order Cardiida; family Cardiidae; genus Serripes; species Serripes groenlandicus. Next base: position 37,214,059 of record JASEVX010000005.1, read on the forward strand.
AGATCTCTAGGGCAAAGTGAAGGAAAATCTTGTTATACCCCCAAAAAACAAAAACAAATTATATAGGAGTCACTGTGTCGGTCAGTCGGAAGCCATATTTTGTCCGGCCTATTTCTTACAAACCATTGGGTGGAATTCAATACATTTTACATGAAGCTTTTATACCAAGAGGAGATGTGCATACCCTAAAGGTCTTAAAATTGCATGTTATGGCCCTTTTACGTCTTGACCGTCTGTCTGTCTGTCTGTCTGTCTGTCTATCTGTCAGTCCCACCTAACCTTGTCCGGCCCGCATCTTAACTATGCATAATAGGATTTGAAAGCAACTTGGCACAAACGTTCACCATGTTGAGGCGGCGTATCGCGCACAAGACCCAAGCCTGTACCTCAAATGTCAAAACGAGTACTATTTGATAGAATTATACCTCGTCCGGCCTGCATAGGATTTCAAAGAAACTTGACACAAACGTTCACCATGATGAGGTGGCGTGTCACACACAAGACCCATGCCTGTACCTCAAAGGTCAAGGTCACACTTAGAGGTCAAACGTCAAAATGAGTACTGTTTGATAGGACTACCTTGTACGGCCCGCATCTCAACCATGCATCTTAGGATTCTCAAGTTACTGGACGCACATGTTCACCATGATGAGATGGCTTGTACCTCAAAGGTCAAGGTCACACTCAGCGGTCAAAGGTCAAAACGAGTACTGTATAATAGGACTACCTTGTCCAGTCCGCATCTCAACCATGCATCATAGGATTCTCAAGTTACTGGGCACACATGTTCACCATGATGAGGAGGCTTGTACCTCAAAGGTCAAGGTCATGGTCAAAGGTCAAAATGAATACTGTTTGATAGGACTACCTATCGGTCGGTCGGAAGCCATATTTTGTCCGGCCTATTTCTTACAAACCACTGGGTGAATTCAATAACATTTTACATGAAGCTTCTATACCAAGAGGAGATGTGCATATCATAAAGGTCTTACAATTGCTTGTTATTTTACAGAGTTATGGCTCTTTTGTTGGTCGGTCGGAAGTCATATTTTTAGTCAAGGTGCTGTTTTGGGGGTATTTATCATCTTCAGTAATAGTTCAAGTAAACACTGGTAGGCGCATTTTTTAATATGGGTCATATTGGGTCAGAAAGTAGGTCACTAGGTCAAATTGAAGGGAAATCTTGTAAACACTCTGGATGCTGCATTTTTAACTTGAGCATATTGATGGTATGTAGGCCAAGTTCGAATATTGGTCATGTCTGTTAATCACTAAGCTAAATTGAAGGAAAATTGTGTTAACACTGTAGAAGCCCCATTTTTAGCTTCAGCAGCTTCAAATTTGGTCAGAATGTTTATCTTAATGATATCTAGGCCAAGATTGAATATGGGTTATGCCTGGTCAAAAGGTAGGTCACTAGGCCAAATTGATGGGAAATGTTGTTAACACTCAGGCCACATTTTTGGCTTCACATTTTTGGCTTCAGCAGCTTAAAATTTTGTCAGAAAGTTTGTCTGAATTATGTCTAGGTCAAGTCTGAATATGGGTCATATTGGGTCATAAACTAGTTCAATAAAGGAAAATATTGTTTAAACTCCGTAGGCCACATTTTTACTTTGAGCAAGTTGAAAGATTGTCAAAAATTTTGTCTTGATGATATCTAGTCCATGTTGGAATATGAGTCATATCTGGTAAAATAAATATAGATCACTAGGTCAAATGAAGGAAAATCTTGTTAATACTCTGGATGTGATATGCATTAGAAATCACATGGCATAATTCAGGTGAGTGAGCTAGGGCCATCATGGCCCTCTTGTTTAATTTTTTTTTTATTTTTTACCAGTCCTCTGTTCCTGAAATAATCTACGCCAGACCAAAAAAAAGGACAGCCTTGAAATCGGTTGCCAAAAAGGGGAAGTCTGGAGCTAAGCGAATTAAAAAATCACATGAAGACAAAGAAATTGTTGTACCTGACCAAGAAGATAGAGAACTTGTCATCAGTAAGCTATGATATTAGTATTAAGTTTGTATATTTATCGCGGTGGAAATTTAAATGTCTAAACAATTAAGATAATTTTGACACATTCAGATTATTGTCTTAATATCAACAACCATGTTTTACGATAATTGAATTTCAAGTAAATAACTCGCCAAAACGACCGAATGCATTTATATATTGAATATATCAAGTCTTTTTATCTCTCTAAACAAATATGGAAATAGTCATAGTGGTGATTTTAGTTTCATGTGAGATTTAGTCCAAGACTTTGTTGGATGCTTCTTTCTACCACTACTTAGTTAGCTTCAACAATATGTCTGTCCATCTGACTGTGTCTCGGTCTGTCCATCTGACTGTCTCGGTCTGTCCATATGACTGTGTCGCGGTCTGTCCATCTGACTGTCTCTCGGTCGGTCCATCTGATTGTCTCTCGGTCTGTCCATCTTATTGTGTCCATTCATCTGACTGTCTCGGTCTGTCCATTTGACTGTCTCTTGGTCTGTCTATATGACTGTCTCTAGGTCTGTTCATCTGACTGTGTCTCAGTTTGTCCATTTGACTGTGTCTCGGTCTGTCCATCTGGCTGTGTCTTAGTTTGTCCATCTGACTGTCTAGGTCTGTCCATCTAACTGTGTCTAGGTCTGTCCATCTGACTGTGTCTCGGTCTGTCCATATGGCTGTTTCTCGGTCTGTCCATCTGACTGTCTTGTCTGTCCATTTGACTGTCTCTCGGTCTGTCCATTATTCGAAAATGTGTGTCCTCACTGTTACTTTTGTAGCCAAGGCATGAATTCAAAGTACTTTGCCACAATGACATGTACAACCCACATTCATGGCCCACACGGTTAAAGGTTTTAATAATTTACACCAAAGGTTCTGAATTAAATAAATGTGATTATATACATTGTCCTCTCTGTATTTATTGAACCAGGATTTCCAAGTAACTTACGGTGTGTAGATAATGAGAATCATTTGTAAATGTGTGTCTGCTCTGTTTCTTTTGTAACCAAAGCATGACTTTGAAGTTATTTGACATTTCGATGGATTCATGCAAAACGGTTGTATTGTATATTGTAACAAGATGTAGTTGTAACCGTTTTGTATGAAACCCATGATATACCTGTTTACCACATTGAGATAATGTACAGGGCTTTTGATTTGGCGCACTCGGTTATACTAGAGGTTAAGAAATCATGCGATTATACATCTTGTCCCCTCTGTAACTATTGAAACAATGTAAGGATTTTTAAATGACTTGCAAGGTGTATTTACCATATTTAGATGATGAGCATAGTACATAATTGACAAACTTGGTTAAAGATTTTAATAATTTACACTAGAGGTTCAGAAGTCATGTAATTATACATCTTTGTAACTATTGAACCGATTTAAGGATTATCAGATTTTCTACTTGTCAGATTCCAATATCCTTTGGTAGAAATGTTTCTTGGGTGACCCTCTTCAAAAATCATTCAAGCCATATTGATTGGTTGAAAAACATGGCAGTCAGGCGGCACCAGAGAAGGGGCAAAATGACAAAACTTAAAAATTCCTTTTTTATGAAACTGCTTGTCTGATTTTAAGACAATAGAATAGGTATCTTACTTCAATGATCCTTTACTTAATTTGTTCAAGCCATAATGATTGGTTTCAAAATCATTGCATCACAAAAGGGGTAAATTCTACCATTCCACTGTTCTAATTTCATCTAAACTTCACAAAAAGGTTTCTTTGTTGGTCCTCTGTCAAGATTGTTTCAAAGACTTACATTCTGTGTAGAACCTTGGTTGCTGCGGCATCAGAAAGTGAGAAAAATAACCAAACTTTAAAATCCTATTCCTTCATGATCCCCTCGTCCGATTCCAAGATAATTTGTGAGAAATGTTCCTTGAGTGAACCTCTACAAAAATTGTTCAAACCATATTGATTTCGTTGAAAAACAGGGCAGCAAGGCGCCATCAGGAAAGGTGCAAAATGACAAAGCTTCATAATTCCATTCTTATTAAAGTTCTTGTTAGATTTCAAGATACAAATGGCCTTTACTAATAAGTTGTTTCTCTAACAGTGTCCACTCCTTGCAGTTTCATTTGCACTCCTGATATATTTGCAGTTAAATATTTGCTACAAATTTACTATCACTCAAGTGATCGTTTTAGGGCCATCTTGGACCTCTTGTTTATCCATCCACTTTTTGCTCGACTATTCGACTATGCAACTAATTTAAGAGTCTATATCTCAGTATTTACTAGATGCATTGCATTGAAACTTTACACAACCTTTCCCAAGTTATGGTCCTTTTTTTTTACTTAGAAATTCTGGTTAAAGTTTTGCGTGCAACTTTATTAAGAGACCATATCTTAGTAACTGCTTTATGCATTGAATTGACACTTGATACAACCCTTCCTAACCATCACATATATGTAAACAATCAAGTATGATAACTCTATCCAGTATAATGTGCAAATTATGGCCCTTTTTATACGCCCGCTTTGAAAAAACGGATCGTATTATAGTTGTACCTGCGGCGTACGGGCGGGCTGGCGGGCGAGCGGGCGGCGTCCAGTATGTTGTCAGCTCAATAACTTTAGAAGCCTTTGTTCAATCATCACCAAATTTGGTGGTCAGAATGTGTATTGGGATAATATCTCGGACAAGTTCGATAACTAGCCATATCGCTTAAGTCAATCAAGAGTTATCACCCTTTAATTATAGAAATTACCCAAAATTGGTATTGTCATCTCAATAACTTTAGAAGCCTTTGTCCAATCATCACCAAATTTAGTCAGAATGGTCATTGGCATAATATCTCGGACAAGTTTGATAACTAGCCATATTGCTTTAGTCAATAGAGAGTAATTGCCCTTTAATTATCGAAATTACCTAGATTAGTCTTGTCAGCTCAATAACTTTAGAAGACTTTGTCCAATCATCACCAAATTTAGTCAAAATGTGTATTGGCATAATATCTCGGACAAGTTTGATAACTAGCCATATCGCTTTAGTCAATCAAGAGTTATCTCCCTTTAATTATAGAAATTACCTTTGATAACTTACAACGTTATCTTAGTCACTACACAATTATGTCCCTCGAAATGGCCAAAACTGTACTAACAGTGTCTGCTCTCTAAGTTTGGCTGATGTACAACAAATTATCACTATACTTGGTCTCAAAAAAACAGGACGGGCGTATTTTGTGACATTTGGCGCTCTTAACCTAGAAAAGTGGCTAAAGTTTTGCATGTAACTACATTAAGAGTCCATATCAATGCATCAAGGTACGGCTACCATATTTCACATGTGTATTCCTTGTGACATGACCTTTCTGTCAGAACCAAAATTTTTGACCTTGCGACCTTGACATTTGACCTAGATGTTGCCATTCTCGAAAAAAACCTTTAACCTTGGCCATTACTTTTGAACCATAACAGGTACGGCTACCATATTTCACATGTGTATTCCTTGTGACATGACCTTTCTGTCAGTATGAACATTTTTGACCTTGCGACCTTGACCTTTGACCTAGATGTTGCCATTCTAAAAAAACACTTTAACCTTCACCACTACTTTTGAACCATAACAGGTAAGGCTACCATATTTCACATGTGTATACCTTGTGACATGACCTTTCTGTTAGTACCAAATTTTTTAACTTGCGACCTTGACCTTTGACCTAGATGTTGCCATTCTCGATAAAAACTTTAACCTTGACGACTACTTTTGAACCATAACAGGTACGGCTACCATATTTCACATGTGTATACCTTGTGACATGACCTTTCTGTCAGTACCAAAATGTTCACCTTGCGACCTTGACCTTTGACCTAGATGTTGCCATTCTCGAAAAAAAACTTTAACCTTGACCACTACTTTTGAACCATAACAGGTACGGCTACCATATTTCACATGTGTATATCTTGTGACATGACCTTTCTGTCAGTACCAAAATTTTTCACATTGCGACCTTGACCTTTGACCTACATGTTGCCATTCTCGAAAAAAACTTTAACCTTGACCACTACTTTTGAACTATAACAGGTATGGCTACCAGATTTCCCATGTGTATTCCTTGTGACATGACCTTTCTGTCAGTACCAACATTTTTGACCTGGTGACCTTGACCTTTGACCTAGATGTTGCCATTTGGGGGCATCAGTGTTTCACAAACACATCTTGTTTTACTTAGAAATTATGGTTGAAGTTTTGCGTGCAACTACATGATGAGTCCATATCTCAGGAACGACTTGAAGCATTGTATTGAAACTTTATACAACCCTTCCCAATTTGACAACTATATACACAACTTAGTAAGATAACTCTATCCTGCATATGATGCAAATTATTGCCCTTTTTAGCTCGACTATTCGAAGAGAGAGCTATACTACTCACCTGTGCATGCAAGTACTACTTAAATACTACATGTATTGCATTGAAACTTTCTACAACCCTACACAACTATCACACATATGTATATTATTAAGTTAGATAACTCTATCCTGCATATTATGCAAGTTATGGCCCTTTTTATACCCTTGATAAACAAAGTTTCGAGGGGGTATATTGGAGTCGCCCTGTGGTTGGTCGGTCGGTTGGTACGTTGCGATTTCCCTTGTCCGGAGCATAACTTTAAAACTAATTGATGGAATTTGATAAAACTTTATAAGATGATACAACACATTGAGAGGAAGTGCGGTGTACAGGAACCATAACTCTACTTTACCTAATTACAGAGTTATTGCCCTTTGTTACTTTTTCTTGTCCGGAGAAGTACTTAATAACTAATAGATGGAATCTAATAAAACTTCATACAATGGTAGACCACAATGAGAGGATGTGCAGTGTACAAGAACCATAACTCTTATTTACACAATTACAGAGTTATTGCCCTTTGTTACATTTTCTTGTTTGTAGAATAATTTTCATCATTTTCTTACTTTTTTTTTTTTGTCCGGAGATTATCTTTAAAACTACAAGTTGGAATTTAAGGTGGGGTTTCTTAATATTCCACTACCTTTCCTATCAGGGCGACGTTCGGGGGTATTAATCACATTCACCGATAGTTCTAGTTTAACTTAGAAATTCTGGTTAAAGTTTTGCGTTTAACTAAATTGAAGAGTCCATATTTCAGTATTAATTTGATGCATTGCATTGAAACTTCATACAACCCTACCAAACTATCACACCTATGAAGATTATCTAGTAAGATAACTCTATCCTGCATTTTATGTAAGTTATGGCCCTCTTTTTACTTTGAAATTCTGGTTATAGTTTTGCATACAACTACATTAAGAGACCAATGCTTCCCAACTACCACACCCATGGAAATAATCAAGTTTGATAACTCTATTATCCTGCATATAATGCAAATTATGGCCTTTTTTTTTTACTTATTGATTGATTGATTGAATGGGGTTTAACGCCGTTTTTAACAATTTCTCAGTTATATCAAGGCGGCCAGTTCACCTACTCATGCATTTCCTGGTTTTCTCACACCAGTACTCCACACAACAATCTTCCCAAGCAACTGGCTGCTTTTCCACATAGACTAAGCCCATTGGGGGAAGACGAATGACGCATGTCGCATTGACTTTTGTCAATCGTCGGAAAGAAAGTTGGCCGAGCCGGGATTCGAACTCACAACCCCTGGATTGACAGCCCGCGTCGCTACCGACTGAGCTACCGGGCAACTACATTAAGTGACCATATCTTAGTAACTACTTAATGCCTTGCATCAAAACTTTATACAGCCCTTTCGAACCATCACATCAAGTAAGATAACTCTATCCTGCATATAATGCAAATTATCACCCTTTAAGAAATTCTGGTTAATGTTTTGCATGCAACTACATTAGAGACTGAGTCAATATCTCTGTAACTAATAAGCGGTGGAATAGTCGAGTGCGCTGTCCCCCCAACAGCACTTGTTTTACTTAGAAATTATGTTTAACGTTTTGCGTGCAACTACATTAAGAGTCCATATGTTAGTAGCTACTTGATGCATTCCATTGAAGCGTTATACAACTCCTCCCAACCATCACACCTATGTAAATAATCAAGTTAGATAATTCTATCATGCAGGCAACTACATAAGAGTCCATATCTCAGTAACTAATAAGCAGTGGAATAGTCGAGCGCGCTGTCCTCCGACAGCTCTTTTCTCACTAATAATTCAACTTTCCCAGATGACACATGTGTTCCATGGGGGAATGCTCTTGTGTACAGATGAAGGGATTTTTAAAATCACAAGACTTGAGGTCGTTTGAGGATTCGATATGCTTGGTTCACAGTAGGGGGGTTAAATGTTAATTATACCCCCAACAAACAAAGTTTGAGGGGGTATATTGGAGTCACCCTGTGGTTGGTTGGTTTCTTAATAGTCTACTACCTTTTCCTATCAGGGCGGTGTTCGGGGGTATTAATTATACTCACAGTATACGTAGTATATGGGGGCTATATATAGGAGTCACGCTTGTCAGTCGGTCCGTTGGTCTGTGGACATTTCTTGTGAAGACTATTTCTCAGCAACCCTTGGTCAGAATTCAATATAACTTCACAGGAATGATTGATACCAAACCTAGTTGGGCATATTGTGGGCGTGTTGCACTGGAATTATTTTTAAATGAGTTATGGCCCCTTGACTTTCTCATACATATTACATATATGTCCATATTTTGTGAACAATATTTCTCAGCAACCCTTGATCAGAATTTAATATAACTTCACAAGAATGATTGATACCAAGCCTATTTGTGCATATTGTGGGCGTGTTGCACTGGAATTATTATACCCCCAGATACATAGTATATGGGGGCTATATAGGAGTCACGCTTGTCAGTTTGTCGGTCGGTCCGTTGGTCTGTGGACATTTCTTGTAAACACTATTTATCATTAACCCTTGGTCAGAATTCAATATAACTTCACAAGAATGATTGATACCAAGCCTAGTTGTTCATATTGTTGGCGTGTTGCACTGGAATTATTTTTAAATGAGTTATGGCCCCTTGAATTTCTGATACATATTACATATATGTCCATATTTTGTGAACATTATTTCTCAGCAACCCTTGATCAGAATTTAATATAACTTCACAAGAATGATTGATACCAAGCCTAGTTGTGCATATTGTGTGCGTGTTGCACTGGAATTATTTTATCCTAAGATACATAGTATATGGGGACTATATAAGAGTCACGCTTGTCGGTTTGTCGGTCGGTCCGTTGGTCTGTGGACATTTCTTGTAAACACTATTTCTCAGCAACCCTTGGTCAGAATTCAATATAAATTCACAAAAATGATTGATACCAAGCCTAGTTGTGCATATTGTTGGCGTGTTGCACTGGAATTATTTTGAGCTCGACTATTCGAAGAATATGAGAGCTTTACTACTCGCCCCGGCGTCGGCGTCCGGTTAAAGTTTTAGGGCAAGTTGGCATTTTCATTCATAAGTATTTGTGCTAGGGCTTTAATATTTGGAATATAGTTACATCTTATACCTTTCTTCACATTGAATGTTAAAGGTACTGAGTGTGACCTTCTTTTTGGGGTAAAAAACATGATTTTCTTTGGTTAAAGTTTTAGGGCAAGTTGGAATTTTTTTTATTTTTTTTTTCTCAATAGTTACTTATGCTAGGCCTTTTATATTTGGAATATAATTACATCTAATACCTGTCTTGATATTGTATGCTAAAGATTCTGAGTGTGACCTTCTTTTTGGGGTAAAAGATGTGATTTTGGGTGGTTAAAGTTTTAGGGCAAGTTGGCATTTTCATTTAATTTTTTATTTTTTAGCTCGACTATTCGAAGAATATGAGAGCTTTACTACTCGCCCCGGCGTCGGCGTCGGCGTCCGGTTAAAGTTTTAGGGCAAGTTGGGATTTTCATTCATAAGTATTTGTGCTAGGGCTTTCATATTTGGAATATAGTTACATCTTATACCTTTCTTCACATTGAACGCTAAAGATGCTGAGTGTGACCTTCCTTTTGGGAAAAAAAACATGATTTTCGGGGGTTAAAGTTTTAGGGCAAGTTGGATTTTTTTATTTTTATTTTTTTTTTCTCAGTAAGTACTTGTGCTAGGGCTTTAATATTTGGAATATAATTACATCTAATACCTTTCTTTATATTGTATGCTGAAGATTCTGAGTTTTACCTTCTTTTTGGGGTAAAAGACATGATTTTGGGTGGTTAAAGTTTTGGGGCAAGTAGGATTTTATTTTATTTTTTTAACTTTTTCTGAATAAGTACTTGTGCTAGGGCTTTCATATTTGGAAAATAATTACATTTAATACATTTCTTCATATTATATGCTGAAGATGCTGAGTGTGACCTTCTGTTTGCGGTAAAACACATGCTTTTGGGTGGTTAAAGTTTTAGGGCAAGTTGGCTTTTTCATTTAATTTTCAATTTTTTTCTAAATAAGTACTTGTGTTAGGGCTTTCATATTTGGAATATAATTACATGTAATACCTTTCTTCACATTGTATGTTGAAGATGCTGAGTGTGACTTTTAGGGGGTAAAAAACATGATTTTTGTTTGATTTTGAGAACTTTAGATAAATTCTTAATTTTTGGTTACATTTCTTTCTAATTGTGATCATTTATTTATCAAATATAATTCTTCAACATATCAAACGGGTTTTGCATGGTGTCAAACATTAGGAAAACCTTTTTTTAAGGTTTTGCTAATTTTGGACTCTGTCAGGTTTAACAATTGCGTTTAGCTCAACGTTAAAGTTACATCATTCAAATCACTTCATACTTCACATATTTGTTAAGGACCATCATACAATTAGGTTAGATAACTCCATTGTATCCTAAATATGGAGTAATGGCCCTTGATTGACTTAGGTAATTTTATTTTTAAATTATATTTAAATGTATGTATATCTATTCAGTTGCTTTTACATATAGAGTATAAAATATAATTTAATAGTACTTAAGTGCAATATAATGAAATAGTGCTTTATGTGAATAAGCGGCATATAGTCGAGCGCGCTGTCCTCCGACAGCTCTTGTTCTCAATAAGTATTTGTGCTACGGCTTTAATATTTGGAATGTAGTTACATCTTATACCTTTCTTCACATTGAATGCTGAAGATGCTGAGTGTGACCTTCTTTTTGGGGTAAAAAACATGATTTTGGGTGGTTAAAGTTTTAGGGCAAGTTGGAATTTTTTGTTTTAATTTTTTTTTCTCAATAAGTACTTATGCTAGGGCTTTCATATTTGGAATATAATTACATCTAATACATTTCTTCATATTGTATGCTGAAGATGCTGAGTGTGACCTTCTTTTTGCGGCAAAAGACATGATTTTGGGTGGTTAAAGTTTTAGGGCAAGTTGGCATTTTCATTTAATTTTTTAATTTTTCTCAATAAGTACTTGTGTTTGGGCTTTCATATTTGGAATATAATTACATATAATACCTTTCTTCACATTGTATGTTGAAGATGCTGAGTGTGACCTTTTGGGAATAAATAACATGATTTTTGTTTGATTTTGAGAATTTTAGATAAATTCATAATTTTTGGTTACATTCCTTTCTAATTGTGATCATTCATTTATCAAATATAATTCTTCAAGATATCAAACGGGTTTTGCATGATGTCAAACATTTGGTAAACCTTTTTTTTAGGTTTTGCTCGGTCAGTTTTAACATTTGCGTTAAAGTTTCATAATTCAAATCACTTCATACTTCACACATTTGTTAAGGACCGTCATACAATTAGGTTAGATAACTCCATTGCATCCTAAATATGGAGTAATGGCCCTTGAATTACTTAGAAAATTTTGCCACAATGTTTTCCACTTTTTGTCATAGGTTATCAATTCAATTATGGAGATTTTCTATGTTTTGACAAAATAAGTTCAAAGTCGTCTGCTGCAGAATTGCCGTATGAGGGAAAGGGTTAATAGTACTTAAGTGCAATATAATGAAATAGTGCTTTATGTGAATAAGCGGCATATAGTCGAGCGCGCTGTCCTCCGACAGCTCTTGTTTAAATGAGTTATGGCCCCTTGAATTTCTCATACATATATGTGTATTGTCAGACACCAGCTGGGGGTAATCATCACCTTTGTTGATATTTCTAGATACATTCAGTGATAGCTCTAGTTTTATTAGTCGGCTCCCTGTAGTGCAGATATACTCCATCATCTGTTTGTCTGTATGCATTCATTGGTCATAAATTTTTATCTGTTCAGCTGATTTGTTTTAAATATGCAACAATAATACCTACTGATCTCCCTTTGTCAATTATTCAATATATGAAGGTTTTTATACGCCCGTTTTGAAAAAACGGATCGTATTATAGTTTTACCGTCAGCTAAATAACTTAAGAAGCCTTTGTCCCATCATCACCAAATTTGGTCAGAATGTGTATTGACACAATACTTTGGACAAGTTCGATAACGTCGGGGATTTCGAAACCGGGTGTCCTGGGTTCGATCCCCAGTCGCGGCACTACGGTCATGGTGGAGTGCCCTTGGGCAAGGCACATTTTCTAGTACTGGTTTGTTTACCCAGGGATCATAAATAATTAAATTTAATTGCGCGCTAAATGACCTTAGCTGTCGATGCGCCATAAAACAATATACATTCATTCATTCATTCGATAACTAGCCATATCGCTTAAGTCAATAAAGAGTTATTGCCCTTTAAGTATCCCCTCGTATAACGGCGAGGGGATAATATAGTAACTGGGCTGTCCGTTTGTTCGTTCATGCGTGCGTCCTTCCATAACAACCTTGTGACTACTCTACACTGAACATCCTTCAACCGATCTTGACCAAGCTTGGTATACAGTAAGTATATGGCAAGGTCTAGAAGCCTATTTATTTTCAAGGTCATAGGTTAAAAGTCAAGGTCAAAATTGGACTTTGACTATTTTCCGAATATCAACAACCTTGTGACCACTCTACACTGAACATCCTTCAACCGATCTTAACCAAACTTATTATATACAGTTAGTGTATCGCAAGGTCTAGAAGCCTATTTATTTTCAAGGTCATATTTTAAAGGTCAAGGTCAAAATTGGACTTTGACTATTTTCCCATATCAACAACCTTGTGACCACTCTACACTGAACATCCTTCTACCGATATTAACCAAACTTGGTATACAGTTAGTATATGGCAAGGTCTAGAAGCCTATTTATTTTCAAGGTCGTAGGTTAAAGGTCAAAATTGAACTTTGACTATTTTCCCATATCAACATACTTGTGACCACCTTACACTAAACATCCTTTGACCGATCTGAACCAAACTTGGTATACAGTTAGTATAGGGCAAGGTCTAGAAGCCTATTTTTTTTCAAGGTCAAAGGGTAAAGGTCAAGGTCAAAATTTGATTTGACTATTTTCCCATATCAACAACCTTGTGACCACTCTACACTGAACATCTTCGACCGATCTTGACAAAAAAAATTTGATCAAGGAAACAACTATTTTTAAGGCAAAATAGTAGTTCTATTATTTTTTATCACAAGAGAACTCGATGTGATGATTGAATACCGAGGGGATGCATCTGCTTTGCAGTGCCCTTGTTATAGAAATTATCTAAAATTGGTTTTGTCAGCTAAATAACTTTAGAAGCCTTTGTCCTATTATCACCAAATTTGTACAAAATGTGTATTGGTATAATATCTTGAAAAAGTTCGATAACTAGCCATATCGCTTTAGTCAATCAAGAGTTATCGCCATTTAATTATAGAAATTACCTAAAATTGGTCTTGTCAGCTAAATAACTTTGGAAGCCTTTGTCCTATCATCACAAGATTTGGTCATTGTCCTATCATCACTAGATTTGGTCAGAATGTGTATTGGCATAATATCTTGGACAAGTTTGATAACTAGCTATATTGCTTTAGTCAATCGAGAGTTATCGCCGTTTTATTATAGAATTTACCTAAAATTGGTCTTGTCAGCCCAATAACTTAAGAAGCCTTACTCCAATCATCACTAAATTTGGTCAGAATGTGTATTGGCATGATATCTTGGACAAGTTTGATAACTAGTTATATCACTCGAGTCAATCAAGAGTTATCGCCGTTTAATTATAGAAGTTACCTAAAATTGGTCTTGTCAGCCCAATAACTGAAGAAGCCTTTATCCAATCATCAAATTTAGTCAGAACGTGTATGGGCATAGTATCTCGAACAAGTTCTACAACCAGCCATATTACTCAAGTCACTGGAGAGTAATTGCCCTTTTATTATAGAAATAACCTCTAATTGGTCTTGTCCCATCAATAACTTTTGAAGCTTTAATCCAATCATCACCAAATTTAGTCAGAATATGTATAGGCATAATATCTTGGACAAGTTCTATAATCAGCCATATCGCTTGAGTCATTGTATTTGATCATCACCAATTTAGACAATATGTTGATGGGCAGAATATCTTGGTCGGGTTTGATAACTAACCACGTTATCCGCTCTCTAAATTTGCCTGATGTACAACCAACTATCACTATACTTGGTCTTAAAAAAATAGGACGGGCGTATTTTGTGACATTTGGCGCTCTTGTTTTTATATAGGAGGAATATAGGAGTCACCCTGTGGTTGGTCGGTCGGTTGGTCCGTTGCGATTTTCCTTGTCCGGAGCATAACTTTAAAACTAATTGTTGGAATTTAATAAAACTTCAGATGATGATACAACACATTGAGAGGAAGTGTGGTGTATATGAACCATAACTATACTTTACCTAATTACAGAGTTATTGCCCTTTGTTACTTTTTCTTGTCTGGAGAATAACTTATAACTAATAGATGGAATATAATAAAACTTCATACACTGGTAGAGCACAATGGGAGGAAGTGCAGTGTACAAGAACCATAACTCTAATTTACATAAGTACAGAGTTATTGCCCTTTGTTACTTTTTCTTGTGCGTAGAGTCTTGTCCGGAGCATAACTTTAAAACTAATTGTTGGAATTTAGTAAAACTTCATACAATGATACAACACATTGAGAGGAAGTGCGGTGTACATGAACCATAACTATACTTTACCTTATTACAGAGTTATTGCCCTTTGTTACTTTTTCTTGTCCGGAGAATAACTTATAACTAATAGATGGAATATAATAAAACTTCATACACTGGTAGAGCACAATAAGAGGAAGTGCAGTGTACAAGAACCGTAACTCTTATTTACATAATTACAGAGTTATTGCCCTTTGTTACTTTTTCTTGTTCGTAGAGTCTTGTCCGGAGCATAACTTTAAAACTAATTGTTGGAATTTAATAAAATGTCATACATTGGTAGAGCACAATAAGAGAAAGTGCAGTGTACAAGAACCATAACTCTAATTTACATAATTACAGAGTTATTGCCCTTTGTTACTTTTTCTTGTTCGTAGAGTCTTGTCCGGAGCAAAACTTTAAAACTAATTGTTGGAATTTAATAAAACTTCATACAATGATACAACACATTAAGAGAAAGTGTGGTGTACAGGAACCATAACACTATTTTACCTAAATACACAGTTTTGCCCTTTGTTAATTTTTCTTGTCCGGAGAATAACTTAATAACTAATAGATGGAATCTAACAAAACGTAAAGCATAATGAGAGGAAGTGCAGTGTGTAAGAACCATAACTCTAATTTTCATAATTACAGAGTCATTGCCCTTTGTTACTTTTTATTGTTCGTATAGTCTTGTCCGGAGCATAACTTTAAAACTATTTGTTGGAATTTAATAAAACTGCACACGATGATACAACACATTGAGAGAAAGTGCGATGTACAGGGGCCATAACACTATTTTACCTAAATACAGAGTTATTGCCCTTTGTTACTTTTTCTTGTCCGGAGATTAACTTAATAACTAATATATGGAATCTAAAAAAACTGCATACAATGGTAGAGCATAATAAGAGGAAGTGCAGTGTACAAGAACCATAACTCTAATTTACATAATTACAGAGTTACTGCCCTTTGTTACTTTTTCTTCTCTGCAGAGTCTTGTCCGGAGCATAACTTTAAAACTAATTGTTGGAATTTAATAAAACTTCATACGATGATACAACACATCGAGAGAAAGTGCGGTGTACAGGAACCATAACTCGACTTAAACTAATTACAGAATCTAATAATACTTCATACAATGGTAGAGCACAATGAAAGGAGGTGCAGTGTACAAGAACCATAACTCTAATTTACTTAATTACAGAGTCATTGCCCTTTGTTACTTTTTCTTGTTTGTAGAGTCTTGTCCATAGCATAACTTTAAAACTAATTGTTGGAATTTAATAAAACTTCAAACGATGATACAACACATTGAGATGAAGTGCGGTGTACAGGAACCATAACTCTATTTTACCTAAATATAGAGTTATTGCCCTTTGTTACTTTTTCTTGTCCGAAGAATTACTTAATAACTAATTGATGGAATCTAATAAAACTGCATACAATAGTAGAGCACTATGAGTGGAAGTGAATTGTACAAGAACCATAAGTGTAATTTACATAATTACAGAGTTATTGCCCTTTGTTTCTTTTTGTTGAGTGTAGAATAATTTCAAAACTTATGGATGGAATTCAATAAAACTTCATACTATGATACAACACATTGAGAGGAAGTGCAGTGCACAAGAACCATAACTCTTTTTAAGCTAATTACAGATTTATTTCCCTTTGTTATATTTTCTTGTTCGTAGAATAATTTTCATTGCCCATTCTTACTTTTTTCTTGTCCGGAGATTATCTTTAAAACTACAAGTTGGAATTTAAGGTGGGGTTTCTTAATATACCACTACCTTTCCTATCAGGGCGACGTTCGGGGGTATTAATCACATTCAGTGATAGTACTAGTTTCCATTAAATTTATTTCTTGTTTGAATCTAGGTCACAAGAGGTTAAAAACTAGTTGACTCAAGTCATTTTTTAGCTCCACTGGCTGAAAGCCAGTCGAGCTTATGTCATGGCGAATTGTCCGTTGTGCGTGCGTGCCTGCGCGCGTTAACTTAACGACTTCTTCTCCCTAACCATTTGGCCAATTTGGTTGAAACTTCACAGGAAGCATCCTCTCTTAAATTCCTTCAATATGTTTTGATTCATCCATAATTCTGGTTTCCATGGCAACCAAAAGAAAAAAATAGTGAAAACTTGAAAAATCTTCTTCTCCGAAAGTGATTTTCAATTAATTTTGTAGAAATGTTCCTTGGGTGACCCTTTATTAGATTCCTTCAAGAAATGTTGATTGGTTGAAAAACATGGCTGCCAGGGGGCGGGGCTATTTTGCCTTATAAAGCTATAGTGAAAACTTAAAAAATCTTCTTCTCCGAAAGTGTTCAGCCGATTTTCAAATAATTTTGTAGAAATGTTCATTGGGTGACCCTCTATCAGATTCCTTCCAGCCATGTTGATTGGTAAAAAAAACATGGCCGCCAGAGGATGGGGCTATTTGCCTTATATTGCTAAAGAGAAAACTTTAGGCTGTTCCTAGGCTGACCCTCTAATGTTCCTAGGCTGATTCCTTCAAGCCATGTTGATTGGTTGAAAAATATGGCCGCCAGGGGGTGGGGCTATTTTGCCTTATATGGCTATAGTGAAAACTTAAAATATCCTCTCCTCCGAAGTTTCAGGCCGATTTTCAAATAATTGTGCAGAAACATTCCTTGGGTGACACTCTACAAGATTCCTTTAAGCCATGGTGGTTGGTAAAAAAAACATGGCCACCAGGGGGTAGGGCTGTTTGGAGATTTGATTTTTGCCTTATGGCCGTGGAGCGATACTGGCCCTATTGGGCCTCTTGTTTAAAACTCTTATAGACACTGGAGGCACCCCACACAGTTCACAGAATTAATAAAAAGACTTCTTATGTGATCCAAAAGTGCTTTGACAATTTTCAATTTGGCGATGGAGTGCAATTCATCAGAAAAACTTGTTAATCATTGTTGTTCAAAATAATTATGTTTCTATGTGTTACAAATATAAAATATTTTCTAATAAATGCAGTAAAACAGAAAGAATACATACTGGATCTAAAAGTAGTTTTCACTTTGATTTCACAGAATTAAGAACAGAAATAATAGACCATTATGTAGTAACTGGATGTTGTACCTCGGCTGTACCAGCTCAGATGGATGGAGAAGAAGTCAATATAGATGAGATGTTTGTAATGCCATCAATGAGTGTCAGGAAGAATATGGCAACTGGTACAAGAGGCAGTAGTGAGGTCACTAATTTAACCCGTCAAGAAACTGAAGATGTTACGACAGACAGTATCACAACGATGCATGAGCTTTTCGAGAAGGATGGACAATCCTTTAGACGAATATGTATTTCTGGGGATGCCGGCCAAGGAAAGACGATTCTGTGTCAGAAGATAGTATCCACCTGGTGTAAAGTCCATGGAAATAATGAAAATATACCGAACACTGAACATCAGTTCCTGAAATCATTCAATTTGTTATTCTATCTGCCCCTGAGAAATAATAAACTATCAGATGTCATTGAAATGATTAAAACTGAGATAGTGAGAGAGGCTTCGCATAATGCCCTGAAGCAAGTTCTGGAAAAAGAATCTGAAAACTGTCTGATTATTCTTGATGGGCTGGATGAATGGCTGCCATCAGAAGACAGTAAGTGCAAAGTACCTTACATTAATCCAAGAGAAAAGTTTACTGTTCTGATAACATCAAGACCCTGGAAACTTGAGGTTCTGCGACCAAAGATGCATGAAATAGGACGAGAAGTTGAACTGAATGGGATAAAAGATGACAAGCTTATAGAAGCTGTAGTAAATATCTTGAATAGCAAGTATACCAAAAATAGAAATTGGAAATCTTTCAAGTATCCAGCAGATAGCGATTACGGTTTGAATGAAACATATAGAAAGGTGGAACATCTGGTAGATGTCCCAATTATTTTAACACAGATGGTTTGTATGTGGTATGATGATGAAGAAATTGGTAACACTCGTGTAAAAATCTACAGTCAAATGTTGGATTATCTGTTTAATGTGGCAGACACACGTCATCAAGAGATGTTGGATTCAGCAAAAAGGTCAAATAATAAACAGCTAAATGATGTTTTCAAATGTTTTAGATTTTGTCATATGCACACTGAAATTTTATTCAAGCTCTCAGATTTAGCTTACCATACTCTGTTCAATGAAGAAAGGGAAAATTCTCTTGTTTTCCCACATTCAGTCACTGAAATATACAAGTTGGCAGAAAATGATGTGAAATTTTGTCTTCGTGTGGGAATACTCTCTCAAACAAAACATCTAAGTAAAGCAAGTTCATACACAAAGAGTATTTCTTTTCTACACAAGACTTTTCAAGAAATTTTGGCAGCCCTATATATTGGTTTTGGAGGAAATGACGGAAGTTTTATTGTAATGTTACAAACATTAAAACATTTGGATGACGTATTTGAAATGTCGCAAGTGCTGATATTCTTGAGTGGTCTAAGACCTGACCTGATAGGTGATATAAGTCGTCATATAGCACAGTTAACGGATAAGGATGCAAGGGTTCTGCAGTATAGAAATACTATTAGGAGTGAACATCATGGTATTATTACTGGACTTCGGAAAATTATCTATAACTGTATTGTTGAAGTACCCAAACCCAATATGTTGGAAAATAAGGTTGAGTTGCGCGATTTTGCTTTGTTTCTCACTGATAGGGATGCTATTATGGAGATTATCCCCTATTTGAATTTCGAGGGTATTAAGTCTTATTATCAACAACAAGTTAAAGACATTAAGAGGATACAACTGATTGATCGTGACTTAGTAAAACTGTGTGTTTCCATTGTGTCACAAGAAGATATGGATTGGTTGACTAGTACGGTAGAGAGTTGTTGTTCATCTTTAACTTGTCTTAGTGTTCTCATATATAGAGACGAGGAGAGAAATCTTATGAATATGAATAATTTTCTAACAGCACTACCTAAAGTAAATCATTTAACCTGTGTTGAATTGAAATCACAGTTTTCGACATGTATTAATCTTACACATTCAGATATAGAGTATCTAGGGGAAATACTCTCAGAGAATACACAGTTAAAGGAAATCAGCCTTAATAGTATTAGGTGTACAACATGTCAACAGGGACAATGTAATTATAGAATAAATCTGTTACATCACAAACAGTTACAACATTTGAGATTACAGGAACTAGATGGGTATATTGTACTGAGTAATGAGCTTCCTGTAGAGCATTGTATGATATGGGATGTAAAGTGTGCTGTGTCCATTATAGATTCATTGAAGTCCTCCACAAATCTACAAGTGTTATATTTGCGTGATAACAGGGATAAAGGCAATGACATGGATGATGATGATGACATGGAGGATGATGATGACATGGATGTTGTCAATAACACAGATGATGACATTCCACTGCATCACACCAACAGTATAACCAGTTCTACAGCAACAGTACAGGATAATGAGAGGGATGTACATCCTACTCCATTATGTTTATCTAATGTACTGACTGATGTTATACCAACATTAAAGAATTTGAGAATATTAACACTGTGGTTTATACACTTTAAACAAGACATACTGAGATTATCTCCAGAGATGACAAGTCTGGAGAAAGTGGAATTTTATAGTGGTTCAATGACATTACAGTGCTTACAGGGTTTTATTGACAGTCTGTCCCAGACAAAAGAAGTATATGTACATATATAT
Organism: Serripes groenlandicus; assembly: GCA_031761405.1. Lineage (NCBI taxonomy): Eukaryota > Metazoa > Mollusca > Bivalvia > Cardiida > Cardiidae > Serripes > Serripes groenlandicus. Next base: position 37,234,704 of record JASEVX010000005.1, read on the forward strand.
GAGATATCTATCTTTCCTAATAAAGATTTGCCTGCAGCACTAAAATACATCACAGACAAACACCAAGGATTACCAAGTCTAAACACAATATATTGTGGATATCTTACTGCTGAATTTACCACCAGACCACCTCACTAATTCAGTTCTCGTCTATGGATAAACTGTACCTTACTGAGTTAATCTTATAATCTGATTGAAAACTGTAAAATAGCACATCTGACCATTTGCATTATCGATTTGATACTGGTGTTTTATGACTCCTCAATTTCATTTAAAAAAATTGTCGGAAAAGATGAAATTGCTCTAGGTTTGTCTTTCTTTCTACAAATGTATTCAATTTGGACGAGTCTCATAATGACATTTTGTATAAGAAGTCTTAACATAGAGATATCACAATAATGAGCTTAACTATATCTTAATGACTCAGTTAAGTAACATTGTAATAACAGGTAAACCCTTTCCCTCATACGACAAATCTGCAGCAGACGACTTTGAACGTATTTTGTCAAAACATAGAAAATCTCCATAACTGAATGGATAACCTATGACAAAAAGTGGAAAACATTGTGGCAAAATTTTGTGCAATTTCTTCTTTTGTCACTATGTTTTCAAAACGCCGTCTGCTGCAGAGGCGTCAGAAAGCGTCTATATGAGGGAAAGGGTTAATAGCAGATCTGATTAATATCTAACAGATCACCTTATGAATGTATCTGTCTCTTTTTCTCGGATATAAAACTTCCAAAATGTAAAACTGGGTGAAAGCAGTTCTGATTGATATCTAACAGATCATATTATGAATGTATCTGTATCTTTTAGTCTCGGATATAAAAATTCCTAAATGTAAAACTGGGTGAAGGCAGTTCTGATTGATATCTAACAGATCACATTATGAATATATCTGTATCTTTTAGTCTCGGATATAAAACTTCCAAAATGTAAAACTGGGTGAAAGCAGTCCTGATTGATATCTAACAGATCACATTATGAATGTATCTGTATCTTTTAGTCTCGGATATAAAAGTTCCAAATTGTAAAACTGGGTGAAAGCAGTTCTGATTGATATCTAACAGATCCCATTATGAATGTATCTGTATCTTTTAGTCTCGGATATAAAACTTCCTATCATGTTTACGTAAAACTAGGTGAAAGCAGTTCTGATTGATATCTAACGGATCACATTATGAATGTGTCTGTATCTTTTAGTCTCGGATATAAAACTTCCAAAATGTAAAACTGGCTAAAAGCAGTTCTGATTGATATCTAACAGATCACATTATGAATGTATCTGTATCTTTTAGTCTCGGATATGAAACTTCCAAAACATAAAACTGGGTGAAAGCCGTTCTGAACGATATCTAACAGATCATATTATGAATGTATCTGAATCTTTTATTCTTGGATATAAAACTTCCAAAACGTAAAACTGGGTGAAAGCAGTTCTGTTTGATATCTAACAGATCACATTATATGAATGTGTCTGTATCTTTTAGTCTTGGTTGGATATAAAACTTCTCATGTTTACGTAAAAACTGGGTGAAAGCAGTTCTGATTGATATCTAATAGATCCCATTATGAATCTGTCTGTCTCTTTTAATCTTAGATATAAAACTTCCAAATTGTAAAACTAGGTGAAAGAAGTTCTTGAACGATATCTAACAGATCACATTATGAATGTGTCTGTATCTTTTAGTCTCGCATATAAAACTTCCAAAATGTAAAACTGGGTGAAAGCAGTTCTGATTGATATATATAACTGATCACATTAATGTAGCTGTACCTTTTAGTCTCGAATATAAAAATTCCAAAATGTAAAACTGGGTGAAAGCAGTTCTGATTAAAATCTAACAGATGACATTATGAATGTGTCTGTATCTTTTAGTCTCGGATATAAAAATTCCAAAATGTTAAATTGGGTGAAAGCAGTTCTGATTGATATCTAACAGATCACATTATAAATATATCTGTATCTTTTAGTCTCGAATATAAAACTTCCAAATTGTAAAACTGGGTGAAAGCAGTTCTGATTGATATCTAACAGATCACAGGAATCCGCTGTGGTCGAGTGGTTAGCGTCGGGGATTTCGAAACCGGGTGTCCCGGGTTCGATCCCCAGCCGCGGCACTACAGTCATGGTGGAGTGCCCTTGGGCAAGGCACATTTTCTAGCCTAGTACTGGTTTGTTTACCCAGGGATCATGAATAATTAAATTTAATTGCGCGCTAAATGACCTTAGCTGTCAATGCGCCATAAAACAATATACATTCATTCATTCTAACAGATCACATTATGAATGTGTCTGTATCTTTTAGTGTCTGATATAAAAATTCCAAATTGTAAAACTGGGTGAAAGCAGTTCTGATTGATAGCTAACAGATTACATTATGAATGTGTATCTGTCTTTTTAGTCTCGGATATAAAACTTCCTAAATGTAAAACTGGTTGAAAGCAGTTCTGATTGTCTACAAATATTCAGACAGATCGTTCATGTTAATCTAAAATGTATCATATTTGTTCAGTTTATACCTTCAACTTCAACTGTGAGAACAGGTCGATTAACGATATCTCAGTTTGTATTGATGCAGCCTGTCGATCTAGGGGTTAGGGTCCTTATCCTGGCTTGGCCACTCAATCTATTCTACGGTTGACTAGAGTTATTGTGACTAACATCATTCGTCATTACCAATGGACTCGTAGTACATGTTGAAAGGTAGTCAGTTATCTGGGAAGAATGTTATATGGACTAGATGGGTTATGAAACATCACTAAAGTAGTGATGAAATGGAGTCAATCTCCATTTAATAAATAGACCTACAGGCTACAGATGACACATCTGTTAAATTAACTCTGTATAATTGAATTGATTCAATTTTACTTTATTTAAAACGGGATAGAAACGGTACCGATTGATACTTTAACATATATATAAATATATGAACCCTTTCCCACATACAAACAAATCTGCAGCAGTTGGCTTTCTCTTCGTACTGTCACAAAATATGGAAAATCTCTATAAATGACAGTATGAGTATGCAGTAGAGTTGAAAACATTGTGGCAAAAGGAGATATTGTTCATTATGAGCATTTTTTTCTTGTCACAATGAATCCAAAAGTCTTCTACTTTATAGACATCAGAATGCGTCTGTATGTGCTAAAGGACTCAATATGAAACTCTTTGAAAAGTCTACTCTCAGTACATCTGGGGAGTAATTGTAATAGTTGGAAAAGGGAAATGTTTGATACAGAGTTGAAATGTGTGGGAAGTGTGCAGTTTTTCCTCGTTTGTACAATATTTGTTGTAGTTGTCAACTGCAGAAATGTCATCTTTAACAAGGAAGGGGTTTAATGTTACTTTATTCACTTCTGAGAGTTTTAATGTTGTTGTGTTCAGCTCTTTCACTATATGTATGTTTGTGCTAACTACCAAGGATATTATATGTGTGAAGCACTGTCACTCCACCCTTTCCCTGCTAATTGCATGTGGTTTTTAGCTCGACTTTTGAAAAAAAACAAGAGCTATTGTCATGACCCTGGCGTCTGCGTCTGCGGCGGCGTGGTCGTCAGGTTAAGGTTTTTTGTTTAGCTCATTTTTTTTTGTCTGTTTTCTCCCTATCAGTCGAGCGTCTGTGCCGTACGCGGTGCTCTTGTTTATACGAGAAATTTCCCGGAATGATAATTTTTAGATCACCTGAGTGGGCAATATGAAATCGATAAAGGCATCGACTCTCAACGCATCTGGGGAGTAATTAAGATAATTTTAAAAAAAAATGGAAGTTTACTTTTGCTACAGAGTTGGTTGATATCATTGTTGGGAAAGGAGGAATATATTTTTGCAACACAGTCACTTCACCCTTTTAAATATCAATAAGATGTTTTCCTTTTCCTATGATGTTTTCAATTCAGCATCAAAATTATACATCCAATGTTCATACTAAAATATTTTTACCAAATAAATCTGCATAAAGCATAACAAGTATAGGAACAGTGCCACATTTAGAAGGTTTCATCTAGTTGCATATCTCATTTTTTATGCCCCCCCGGAATCTCCGATTCGGGGGGCATATAGTTTTTGGCCTGTCTGCACGTCTGTCTGTCTGCACAAAAAAACCTTTAACCTTGACCACTACTTTTGAACCATAACAGGTGCGGCTACCATATTTCACATGTGTATTCCTTGTGACATGACCTTTCTGTCAGTACCAAACTCTTTGACCTTGCGACCTTGACCTTTGACCTAGATGTAGTTTTTGGCCTGTCTGCACGAAAAAAACTTTAACCTTGACCACTACTTTTGAACCATAACAGGTACGGCTACCATATTTCACATGTGTATTCCTTGTGACATTACCTTTCTGTCAGTACCAAAATGTTTGACCTTGCGACCTTGACCTTTGACCTAGATGTTGCCATTCTCGAAAAAAAAACTTTAACCTTGGCCATTACTTTTGAACCATAACAGGTACGGCTACCATATTTCACATGTGTATTCCTTGTGACATGACCTTTCTGTTGTGACCATGACCTTTGACCTAGATGAAGTTTTTGGCCTGTCTGCACGAAAAATACTTTAACCTTGACCACTTCTTTTGAACCATAACAGGTACGGCTACCATATTTCACATGTGTATTCCTTGTGACATTACCTTTCTGTCAGTACCAAAATGTTTGACCTTGCGACCTTGACCTTTGACCTAGATGTTGCCATTCTCGAAAAAAAACCTTTAACCTTGGCCATTACTTTTGAACCATAACAGGTACGGCTACCATATTTCACATGTGTATTCCTTGTGATATGACCTTTCTGTTGCGACCTTGACCTTTGACCTAGATGTAGTTTTTGGCCTGTCTGCACGAAAAAAACTTTAACCTTGACCACTACTTTTGAACCATAACAGGTACGGCTACCATATTTCACATGTGTATTCCTTGTGACATTACCTTTCTGTCAGTACCAAAATGTTTGACCTTGCGACCTTGACCTTTGACCTAGATGTTGCCATTCTCGAAAAAAACTTTAACCTTGGCCATTACTTTTGAACCATAACAGGTATGGCTACCATATTTCACATGTGTATTCCTTGTGACATGACCTTTCTGTCAGTACCAACATTTTTGACCTTGCGACCTTGACCTAGATGTTGCCATTCTCGAAAAAAACTTTAACCTTGGCCATTTCTTTTGAACCATAACAGATACGGCTACCATATTTCACATGTGTATTCCTTGTGACATGACCTTTCTGTCAGTACCAACATTTTTGACCTTGTGACCTTGACCTTTGACCTAGATGTTGCCATTCTTAATATTTTGTTTAACCTTCCCCACTTCTTTTGAACCATAACAGGTAAGGCTACCATATTTCACATGTGTATACCTTGTGACATGACCTTTCTGTCAGTACCAACATTTTTCACCTTGCGACCTTGACCTTTGACCTAGATGTTGCCATTCTCGATAAAAACTTTAACCTTGACGACTTCTTTTGAACCATAACAGGTACGGCTACCATATTTCACATGTGTATACATTGTGACATGACCTTTCTGTCACTACCAAAATTTTCACCTTGCGACCTTGACCTTTGACCTAGATGTTACCATTCTCGAAAAAAACCTTTAACCTTGACCACTTTTTTTTAACCATAACAGGTACGGCTACCATATTTCATGTGTATATCTTGTGACATGACCTTTCTGTCAGTACCAACATTTTTCACCTTGCGACCTTGACCTTTGACCTAGATGTTGCCATTCTCGAAAAAAACTTTAACCTTGATCACTACTCTTGAACCATAACAGGTACGGCTACCATATTTCACATGTGTATTCCTTGTGACATGACCTTTCTGTCAGTACCAACATTTTTGACCTGGCGACCTTGAACTTTGACCTAGATGTTGCCATTGGGGGGCATCAGTGTTTCACAAACACATCTTGTTTTTTTTATATACTGTTTTTTTTGGTTTGACTTCGAAGAATAAGGAGGGCCATTGTAGTCGCATTTGTGTCGGCGTTGCAGTTTTGCTCATGCATGCTCATCTTTCAAAATAAAACAATCGCCCATTATGGCCATATTTAATACTATCAAGCAACTATCTCATTAAACACTGTTTACTTTAGTATGAATCGGCCAATAGTCAAGCATGCTGTCTTATGGACAGCTCTTGTTGTTCTAACTGTATACATCATAGAACGGAAACTTAATGTTTATTGCAAAGTGTGAGGAAACACTAACTTCATGCACCATAGAATGGAAAGTTAGTGTTAATTGCAAAGTATGTGGAAACACTTATTTTATGCACCATAGCATATATATTTTCTGTTTATTGCAAAGGAATACAAAGTGTGTAGAAACGCAAAATGTATACACCATCAAATTAACTGTTCTGTAAATTACAAAAGATGCTTATTTGCAAATAGTGTATAGAAACACAAATTGTGTAGAACATAGTATGAACATTTTCTGTTAATTACAAATATAATAGTGTATTGCAACAAAATAAACTGTTTTGAAACCTAAAAGAAACTGCTATAATGAGGAAACAGGTGACGGACAGATGTGTTTGTTTACTATATTCATACATAATTAACCCCTTCCCTCATATAGCCGCTTTCCGACGCCTCTGCAGCAGAAGGCTTTTTGAAAACATAGTGACAAAGAAGAAATTGCTCAAAACGAGCAATTTCTCCTTTTGCCACAATGTTTACCACTTTTAGTCATAGGTTATCAATTCAATTATAGAGATTTTCTATTTTTTGACAAATTATGTTTAAAGTCGTCTGCTGCAGAATTGTCGTATGAGGGAAAGGGTTAACTATTTGACAAGCAGATATACGTATCATAAACTCCCAGGCCTGTGTGCTATGAAAGCAAAGCACTTGGTATTTGTGATCAGTGTAGATCCAGATCAACCTGCATCTCCACGCATTTTAATCATCACGCGTCCATTGGTAAAAAAAAAAGGAAACTTCTAACAAGCATTGTGTATTCTGATGCAATTACAACAATGCACAGACATAAACTTGTCTACATGTAAACTTGTCTTAACATTTGCTTTTTGTTTTATACAATACGATATGTTTGGTGCGACTTGTATATATCTAGAACTTTCTTGTAATGTACATTTGTGAAGACAGGGCTGAGACGTTTATGCAATTTGTTATGACTTGTATTATGTATATCTTTATTATAATCTACATTTGTATGTACTGAGGTTGTGTGGATACACATAAACTATTTCTAAACTGTTTAAGGTGGACATTGAAGGATCTAACGAGTCTGTGTGTCTGTACAGTCTGATCAGATTCTTGACTTTAAACATTTGTAACAAATTCCCTGATTGCCCGAAACAGCTCATATGTAGAAGTTATTAGGAAAACGGGTTAATTATTGTTGGGAAAGTAGCACTTATAGTCGATGTTTTATGTTTCAAGTTCCCACAATGTTTTCAACATTCATCTGCTGAATGAATGGAATTATTTACCTTAATTCTGTAAATTATCTATGTATTATGTATATATTCAGTAATAAATCACAGCTTGTCAGACTCATGGTTTGTCATTAATCACCAAACCTTTTATTTCAAATGTATTTCGGATCAGTTACCTGTACTATATTATTACAGTATATCCCTGATAAAGATGACATTTCATGCTTTCTGATTAATCACCAAGGGGCGTTGCACATTGAAAACTAAGTTATTTCTATGAAATCATGTGAGTGATTAAGGACCATCACGGTCCTCTTGTCCTGTAAGGTAATAGTACTGCAGATAACATGAAACATGTGCATTTATAGTGCCTCAGATAACGTATAACTGATACATGCGCATTAGTAGTAATGCAGATAACGTTTTATTGATACATGCGAATTAATAGTACCTCAGATAACGTATTATTGATACATGCGCATTTATAGTACGTCAGATAACGTATTATTGATACATGCGCATTAATAGTACCGTAGATAACGTATTCCTGATAAATGCGCATTAATAGTACCTCAGATAACGTATTCCTGCTACATGCGTATTAATAGTACCTCAGATAACATATTCCTGATAAATGCACATTAATAGTACCTCAGATAATGTATTCCTGATACATGCACATTAATAGTACCTCAGATAACCTATTCCTGATACATGCGCATTAATAGCACCTCAGATAACATATTCCTGATACATGCACATTAATAGTACCTCAGATAACGTATCCCTGATACATGCACATTAATAGTACCTCAGATAACGTATTCCTGATACATGCGTATTAATAGTACCTCGGATAACATATTTCTGATACATGCGCATTATTGAACTTCAGATAACGTATTCCTGATACATGCGCATTAATAGTACCTCAGATAACGTATTCCTGATACATGCGCATTAGTAGTACCTCAGATAACGTATTCCTGATACATGCGCATTAATAGTACCTCAGATAACATATTCCTGATACATGCGCATTAGTAGTACCTCAGATAACATATTCCTGATACAAGCGCATTTATATTACGTCAGATAACGTATTCCTGATACATGCGCATTAATAGTACCTCAGATAACATATTCCTGATACATGCGCATTAGTAGTACCTCAGATAACATATTCCTGATACAAGCGCATTTATATTACCTCAGATAACGTATTCCTGATACATGCGCATTAATAGTACCTCATATAACGTATTCCTGATACAAGCGCATTTATAGTACCTCAGATAACGTATTCCTGACACATGCGCATTGATAGTACCTCAGATAACGTATTCCTGAAACATACGCATTAGTAGTTCCTCAGATAACGTATTCCTGATGCATGCGCAGATAACGTATTCCTGATACAAGCCCATCAGTAGTACCTCAGATAAAGTATTCTTGATACATGCGCATTAATAGTACCTCAGATAACGTATTCCTGATACATGCGCATTTATTGAACCACAGATAACGTATTCCTAATACATGCGCATTAGTAGTATACCGCAGATAACGTATTCCTGATACATGCGCATTTATTGAACCTCAGATAACGTATTCCGGATGCATGCGCATTAGTAGTACCGCAGATAACGTATTCCTGATACATGTGCATTAGTAGTATCTCGGATAACGTATTCCTGATACATGCGCATTAGTAGTACCTCATATAACGTATTCCTGATACATGCTCATTAATAAGTACCTTATATAACGTATTTCTGATACATGTGCACTAATAGTACCTCAGATAACGTATTCTTGATACATGCGCATTTATAGTAATGCAGATAACGTTTTATTAATACATGCTCATTAATAGTACCTCATATAACGTATTTCGGATACATGCGCATTAATAGTACCTCAGATAAAGTATTCCTGATAAAAGCGCATTTATAGTACCTCAGATAACGTATTCTTGATACATGCGCATTAATAGTACCTCAGATAACGTATTTCCGATATATGCGTATTAATACTTCCTCAGATAGATAACGTATTTCTGATACATGCGCATTAGAAGTACCTCAGATAACGTATTCCTGATACATGCTCATTAATAGTACCTCAGATAACGTATTCCTGATACATGCTCATTAATAGTACTTCATATAACGTATTCCTGATACATGCGGATTAGTAGTACCTCAGATAACGTATTCCTGATACATGCGCATTAATAGTACCTCCGATAATGTATTTCTGATACATGCGCATTAATAGTACCTCAGATAACGTATTCATGATACATACGCATTAATAGGTATGCATATAACGTATTCCTGACACATGCGCATTAATAGTACCTCAGATAACGTATTTCTGATACATGCGCATTAGTAGTACATCAGATAACGTATTCCTGATACATGTGCATTAATAGTACCTCAGATAACGTATTCCTGATGCATGCGCATTAATAGTACCTCAGATAACGTATTCCTGATGCATGCGCATTAGTAGTACCTCATATAACGTATTACTGATACATGCGCATTAATAGTACCGCAGATAAAGTATGCCTGATACATGCGCATTAATAGTACCTCCGGTAACGTATTCCTGATACATGCGCATTAATAGTACCGTAGATAATGTATTACTGATACATGCACATTAATAGTACCTCCGATAACTTATTCCTGATACATGCCCATTAATAGTACCTTAGACAACGTATTACTGATACATGCGCATTAATAGTACCTCCGATAACGTATTCATGATACATACGCATTTTAATTAAAATAGGTATGCATATAACGTATTCCTGATACATGCGCATTAATAGTACCTCAGATAACGTATTTCTGATACATGTATGCGCATTAGTAGTACATCAGTTAACGTATTCCTGATACATGCGCATTAATAGTACCTCAGATAACGTATTCCTGATGCATGCGCATTAATAGTACCTCAGATAACGTATTCCTGATACATGCGCATAAGTAGTACCTCAGATAACGTATTCCTGATACATGTGCATGTATAGTACCTCAGATAACGTATTCCTGTTACATGCGCATTAGTAGTACCTCAGATAACGTATTCCTGTTGCATACGCATTAGAAGTAATGCCATCCCCGCAACACTAATCGCCAAGTTAAGAAGCTTCTACTATCTGGGTTTTTTTCGAACTGATTTCAATGAAAAGATGAGCGAAATAGCGGATGTTCTAACCACTACAACATCGAACATTTATAATACTTCTTTGGTTTCTATTTCCGAAATGTTTTCATCTCCTTGATGATTGTCTGAGAATCAAGGTTATCATATATAAATGCTATGTGTATTATGTATATATACAAGAATAAATCACAGTTTCTGAGACACATGTTTAAAGATAAGTTCCTTCTTTGGAATCGGAGTCAGAAAGGACCAAAACCTAAAAGGTCGAAAACCAAAAAGGAACACTTAGTAGAACCTGTATTAGTATTGTTTTTTTCTATATAAAGAAAGAGTCGAATGTAAACCAATATATAGTTATTTTATGTTTATTTAATTGGTCTGTCTAACCTTTTCTCTGATGATGTCGACTTCAAATGACGCATCTTCAAGATACATAAGTGACTAAAGGAGAAACTACATGGGAGTTATATATAATATTTTGTGTAATTATATAGCCATATATGTGTGTATTGGACTTGACTCGTTTTAGAAGATTTTGTCTGTTATATTATATTTGAAAAGAATAAGCATTTATAGGAAATGTGACTATAAAAGTAGATAAAAGAATAAGATAATGTTTCGGGGATTATATTTATTTTTTTATTAAATTTTCAAACTTATATTAACCCGTATCCAGCTAAATTCATAAAAATACATGAATAGCGAACGGTGTAGAACAAGATTAGATGTGCAGGCTGATCTTCGTGAAACATCACAAGTTGACCTATCTGTAGACCAAGATTAGATGTGCAGGCTGATCTTCGTGAAACATCACAAGTTGACCTACCTGTAGACCAAGATTAGATGTGCAGGCTGATCTTCGTGAAACATTACAAGTTGACCTATCTGTAGACCAAGATTAGATGTGCAGGCTGATCTTCGTGAAACATCACAAGTTGACCTATCTGTAGACCAAGATTAGATGTGCAGGCTGATCTTCTTGAAACATTACAAGTTGACCTATCTGTAGACCAAGATTAGATGTACAGGCTGATCTTCGTGAAACATCACAAGTTGACCTATCTGTAGACCAAGATTAGATGTGCATGCTGATCTTCGTGAAACATTACGAGTTGACCTATCTGTAGACCAGGATTAGATGTGCAGGCTGATCTTCGTGAAACATTACAAGTTGACCTACCTGTAGACCAGGATTAGATGTGCAGGCTGATCTTCGTGAAACATTACGAGTTGACCTATCTGTAGACCAAGATTAGATGTGCATGCTGACCTTCGTGAAACATTACAAGTTGACCTATCTGTAGACCAAGATTAGATGTGCATGCTGATCTTCGTGAAACATCACAAGTTGACCTATCTGTAGACCAGGATTAGATGTGCAGGCTGATCTTTGTGAAACATTACGAGTTGACCTATCTGTAGATCAGGATTAGATGTGCAGGCTGATCTTCGTGAAACATTACGAGTTGACCTATCTGTAGACCAAGATTAGATGTGCATGCTGATCTTCGTGAAACATTACGAGTTGACCTATCTGTAGACCAGGATTAGATGTGCAGGCTGATCTTCGTGAAACATTACGAGTTGACCTATCTGTAGACCAGGATTAGAAGTGCAGGCTGATCTTCGTGAAACATCACAAGTTGACCTACTTGTAGACTTCATAAAACGTGCGGTCATGGTGGAGTGCCCTTGGGCAAGGCACATTTTCTAGCCTAGTACTGGTTTGTTTACCCAGGGATCATGAATAAGTGAACTGTCGCCGTGATGTAACTGAAATAATGTTGAAAGCGGCATAAAACCCCAAGAAAACAAATCATAAAACGTACCATGGGAAGAAGGGATAGTTCTTGATTTGCGACCAGCGAAGACCGAGACCAGTTTGCACCTCCTTGAAGAATGTTCAGGATCTTTCCTGTCCGCCATTCGGTCACTTAAGTCGCCTAGATATCCCATGAGAACGGATGCTACCACACACAATTATATAGTCCTGTGACGCCATCCGATCGTAGACGTGTGATTAATTTCAAACCCTCCCAAAGTCGATGTTCGTGTGGCTTGTGCTAAAAGGTGTTGTAACGCTGGTTTGGAAACAAGACTACAAATTTCTAAGATAATAATAACATTGACAAGGTGTATGTAATGTTTTGTGTTGTCACAGTATTAGTGTTATTCTGAGTTATATAGATATCTTGTAATTTGTTGAATTTCAGTGCGCAAGATCAATAACTCCTTTCGGTCATTGTTTGTTTTTCAGATATCTCTCTTTGTTGTAGTGTTTGTAGTGTTTGTTCTGATAATTCTGTATCAACTTTGAGCACGTAAAACACATAAAACATGTAGCTTGTGGCTTGCTTATCCAGACATATATATTTACTAATAATTAAAATTATTTACATCTTGGAAGAAAAAATATATGGTCAAAGGGAGATGACCAGTACTTTATTTGTTGTTATTCACATTAGTGGCTTCCCTTTATATATCTTTTCTGAAACCTTGCATTTCTGATTGAATTTTGCAATTGCAGCGTTGTTTCGTTTGGGAATCCACTACACATCTAAAGAGGCTCAAACATTGCTTAGTATTTGCATGATGAGCAATTACTCCTGTTGTCACAATGTTTCCAACTCTGTTCAATAATTATACTTTCAATTAGAGTTCCATAGATTATGTTTAAAGATTGCTGCAGAATTGTTGTATGTGGGAAAGTGTTAAAGATATGGGTCCTGGTACATCCAAAGGCAATGCCTCTTTGTGTCATACATTTCGGCTGCTGTATATGGCTGAACATATCCTTTCCCACATATAGACGACTTTCGGAAACAGTGTGACATAGGAGATCCTTTTTCTCCTTTTGCCACAATGTTTTCAACTTATTTTCAGTAATCATACCTTTATTTAAAAAGAGTTTTCCTATTTTCGCTTAGAAGTCTTCAAAGTCGTCAGATGCAGATTTGTTGTATGTGGGAAAGGGGGGTTAAAGAAAGTTGTGTTTCATTACTATACCTTTGCAAATACAGTTGATATGATGATTTACATGATGATAGACGACTGTACGTGTGTGTGCCACTGAGAGGTTAGAAACCCATGTCATTGCTGGTTATGTAGTTGGACTAAGATTGAGTAAAGCTTAACGCCTTTTTCAACGATATTTCTGTTATATCACGATGGCTAGTTCACATAACACGTGTTTCCTTGTGTTACAAGTAAGGACATTTATCAGTCATCAAAAAGAATGAATGGCCGTGGAGAGTTGGGCTACAACTTACGACCCCTGGATTGAAAGCCCTTGTCACGACCGACTGAGCTATCGCTGCTCGACATACTAGACACATTTTGACTAGCACTGTTATAAGGCGAGCATAATGTTCTACGAACGCTTGTAGGATTACGGAAAAGTCTAGTAACAACTGTTTTGACTAGTCATTGATTAAGTCATTGATATACTAGGTACAAACATCAAACAACACATAGACTGAAACATTTATTACAGATAACAATGAGTATTAATAGTAAATGAGTTTAAATGAAGTTAACAATACAATGTCGGAATATTTACGAATGTCTTACAGATTTTTAAACAAACCATTACCACAGTTTTTTTAACAATGGAAAGAGTTTCTTTTAAGCAAGTTTAGCCATATTGTCCCTTTTTCTGATATTGTTTGTCAAAACTATGGTGGCATACTTCTGGCACCACATAACCACTTAATTATCACGTTATATAACTAGTTAGTATCTTAATTATAACACTAAATATCTGATTAACGCGTTAATTGTGATGTTAACAAATACTTATGTCAATACAAAAAAGTCTATGTTACTGCCCACTACTGCCAACAGATACCTACATAATGCCATTTTTGATATCTATTAAGTGGTTAACGTCTTATGTAACTAGTTAATCAGATACGTATCGTGATATGTATGTGGTTAACTAGTTAGTCAGATAAGTATCGTGATATGTATGTGGTTAACTAGTTAGTCACAATTTTGCCAATATGTTTTCAAAGTCGTCTGCTGCAGAATTGTCGGTATGTGAGAAAGGGTTAAATAGTGCGACAGTTGTTTCACCCTGAATTTTCATTTGCAAACAATCAAAACGATGTAAGTAAAATAACACACACGCATTATATATCATCATTGCAATAACGCAAGGTCATCTGTGCTATTTTTAGAACAGTACGTTGTGTCTTTTTAATAATAAAGTGTATAAAATTACCATGAAGGACGTTTAGTTGCCAAAAAGGCTTCTATTGCATCTGAACATCTATATAAAATTGCAGCGACATGTTAATTGATACAGGTCATGGTGAACCAATCTTATCACGTGATGGAAAGATAGTTTTTAGATTCAATCTAACTATTATGTTTGATCGTTTGGTAACGTGATACGTTTGATATAGATATTTTTTTATGTCTATCAACCCTTTCTTCCGAGCAGATACATTTCGATGCACCATGCATCTTCAGCAGACGTGTTTTAAAAACAGAACAGCAAAATGAGAAAGTACTCATAATGAGCAAGTTCACCTGTTGCCACAATGTATACAACCCTATTGTATAATTAAAGTTTCATTAAACGGTTAAGTCTAAATGCTTTCAAAGACACATCCAACTTAAAACAAAGGTAAGCCTTCGATTCCTACCCGTCTGATCAGAGTCGTTTCCGTTTGCTTTGATGGAGCTTTTGTTTTTACTTATAATGGCTATTTTGATTAGAGCAGAGGTATATTTTAAAAGAGACCGTGTCGCGATTATTGGTCTGAAAATTAAATATGCTATAATGTTCTTAGACTAGAAGTTAGTATATTTGCAAATAGTTATGTTTAAATTCGAAAATATATCCGTATACTGTGATGTCGTTTATGGTGTATGTGTTACCAGTTAGGCTTAGTGAGCTTTTGGTGCACGTTATCAGCTCTGAAGACTTGAATCATTCATACACATACTACTCAGTTAGAACTAAATGTTTATACATCAAGGAACATTTTTGTTGTGACTCCTAAAACGTGAGACAATCCCTTTAACCCTTTTCTACAAATAGACGCTTTCTGGCACCTCGGCATAGTACGACATTTGAAAACATTGTAGGGATTTAATTCTGTTCAATAACTAACTATACTTTATATTTATAGGGAGTTTGTTTACTTTTACGTAGATGTTTTCAAAGTGGTCTGTTGTAGGTTTATTTGTATTGCTTTAACATGACACAATTATTTTTAATTGTGAACTATGGAACTTCTCAGCAGAATAATCAGCTGTACATACATATCGGAGCCTTTGTCGTCTACAGGGACATGACGATTCGTAATGACCTAGGCTTACCATTTCCGTTGACACAGCAGGCGTTTTTCTTATTACAAATATACACTGGTATTCACTTCTATGTAATCATTCAGCCACGGCGTATTCATAATAAGTGTAAGCAAAGATCTGATTGCACATGGGAATTTATACTATCTGATCCAAATGTACATTATTGTAAGAACTTTCTAGACACTTCAAATGACTAAATAGCGACCAGAACATATCCAGATCAAAATAAAGAATTGTTCGCAAATTTTATATGAGCCGTTCCACGAGAAAACCAACATTATGGACTCTGCGTAATGTATCGACCCAGATCAGCGCACAGGCTTATCCGGGCCGACACTTACTGTCTCATGGGAATAGAGGTATAGTGTAATGATTCCTGAAATAGAAAATCCATAGGAGGCGAAAAAAGTATATCTGAGTTAGCCTGCTCGGCATGCTTAGGCTGATCCGGGTCGATACTTAACGTAGAGTCCACACTGTTGGTTATATCGTGAAACGGCTCATATGGTTTACACATTTTTGAATGGGCACCGTTCTATTAGAAGTAAGCTGTTGGCGTGACTGATGTCGAACAATCTTCCTTGTCATTTGACTTGTCCATTGTGATACCAGGACTGTCCGATACCTGAACACCAATACTCACAACGTTCGGTTTACCCTTTATGAAGCCGAAATCAAACTCTTTATCAAGCGGCATGTGAATATCAGGTGCTTGAACTCCGACCTCTTTCATGATGATTACTTTAGGCTTGAATGAAAGCTTGATAGAAGCTCTCGAAATCACTGTCGGTGAAACAGGTGTAACGGGTTCGTCACTTTTCGAATTCTCTGTTTCACAATCTTGAAGAAGAATATTGCTCTTATCTGCTACCGTGATGTCCAAATTAATTGGTATGTCCGTCTTAGCCACGTCGTCATGGTCTTTTACCAGCTGCTCTAATTGAACATAAGCGTCACTTTCACTGTCCGGCTGTATTTTGTTTTCTTTACTCTGAATTTGTTTTAACTCAGCTTCAAATGATACGTCCGAATAGATAACATTTGAGTAAGCAGCTGTACTGTTTTGTTGACCATTATCTGTATTTTTGATTTCAGCTTCATTTACATCTTCTCCAGTCTCAAGAGACGTTGTTTCATATGAATCTGGTGCTGCTTTACATTCAAGAGCAGATACAGTTTCATCTGTTGTACTTTCTTCAACGGGTACCAGACTGTCTTGAGCGATCTCTTCTGTCTCTTTATCTACTGTTTCCGTTTGCTGTGTGGTATCCGACACATCTTTATCATCAGATTGAACGACATTTACAGACTCCTTTTGTTTTTCACCAACAGTTTCTTCAGTTTTATCAGACTTAACAATTTGCGCATACTCGTCATCCCCAGCATAAATATACTTCGATGGTAATGTGTTTTCTTGCGCTTTCTCAAAAACTGTATTGACTAATTCGTCTTTCGTAATATTGACGTAAACCCCTCCGCCGCTACTATCGTCTATAAGATTGGGCGTTTCCGCGTTCAGCTCTTGCATTCCTTTCTGTGTAGGGCCAATAATTTCACCAGGTACTTTCGCTGATTTAGAACCAGACGGGTCCAATGACACTTGTACATCGTCTTCATATGAAAAGAAATGTGAAAACAAACTGTTACCCCAGTGTAGGTAACGCCGGTGATCATTGAAGATAAATCCATATTGTTTGTGAATAGGTGAATAGGTGCGAATATGTCCATCGCATTCACATACTTATAAACCATTTCTTCTATCAAATATGGAGACTTATGAGATAATACTAGGTTGAAACTGATAAACCAGACAGTTTTATCATGAAAGGTTATTCCTTTTGACTGAGGAAGTTGATCCTTATAGAGAAGTGTTGCTGCGTAAGAATGTTATTAACACCACCCTGAAGGAAAACTTCTATGAAACTTCTATGAAAATAAGATAAAAGCCACTGATATTTAAAAATATTATGTTAGAGGAGGTAAAAAAAATACTGTTGAACTATATTTAACTTTACCGCCGTAGAGGCGTAGTGGAAGAGCGTCCGAGAGGTCACGGGTTCGATCCCTGACCAGATCATACAAAGGACTTTAAAAGTGGTAGTGATGGCTTTCCCCATGACACTCTGAATTGTTTGGTTAGCATTACGATTCGCTGGTCAGGATCAATGGACTAATACTACTGGTATAAGTGCCCATCAGGAAAAAGTGGCGTAATACACCATACAAACAACAAACAAACATTTTACTGTATAGATATGAGCGGACGTTTTACTGTATAGATATGAGCGGACGTTTTACTGTATAGATAGATCTGATACTGCCACACCTTCAAACGCGTCTGTGTCTGTGTAGTTAATCTCATCCTCCACAATACCTGCAATAGATATATAGAAGTTAGTGAATGGATCGTAATTCGTGTAGATATTGGAGTCGCACGAGGTGATAAGGGGATTCATTGCACGTGCGATTACTGACGATTCAGACGAGCTCGTGCGTACGAATAGTTTCGCCATCACGTTCCTCACATATATAACACTGTATTGATTCTTAAACAGTAGACGGATGTTTGGATATGTTCAATATGGCTGGTACCAATGATCTGTCGCCTTCAAGCCGGGTAGGAATGAATTATGTCTACATGTTAGAAGACGGTTTGAACAGAGTAAACCCTAATACATAAAATAACAATATACATGCGTCGTTAGTGTAAACAAGAGGGCCATGATGGCCCTGGATCGCTCACATGAGTTATGCCAACCACATAGCAATTCAAAATAACTCATTTTGTGGTCAGGTAAGCTATACTAAAGTGTTTACAAGCTTTTCCTTCAATTTGGCATAGTGACCTAGTTCTTGACCGGACTAGAGTCGTGTTTAAACCTAGCCTAGATACATTCAAAACACCCATTCTAACAAAGTTTCAACATGCTCAAATTAAAAATGCGGCATTCAGAGTGTTTACAAGATTGTTATTCAATTTGGTCTACTGGCATAGTTTTTGACCCGACATGATCCATATTCAAACTTGAACTAGATATCATCAAGACAACATTCTGAAAAAGTTTCAAGCTGCTGAAGTAAACAAAAATGCGGTCTCTAGCAAGATTCACAAGATTTCCTTCAATTTTGGCCTAGTGACCTAGTTTATAACCCGGACATGACCTGTATGTAAACTTAGTCTAGATATCACCAAGAATTTATTCTAACAAAGTTTCAACATGCTTAAGACAATATTTCAGTATCGAGAGTGCTTACAAGATTTTCCTTCAAATTGTCATTGTGACCTAGTTTCGAACTTGGCCTGGATATCATCAAGGCTAGGATTTCAACCTACTGGAGCAATAAATGCGGTCTCTAGTGTGTTAACATGGTTTTCCTTCAATTTGGCCTAGTGACCTAGTTCATGACCGGACATGACCTACATTCGAACTAAGCATATATATCATCAAGATATTTGTTCTGACAACGTTTCAACATGCTCCAGTTAAAATAAGGCCCCAATAGTGTTAGCAAGATTCAATTTGACATTGCGACCTAGTTGTTGACAGCACATTTTTTCATTTTCTAAGCCGAGCCCCGATAGCTCAGTCGGTAACGACGCGGGCTGTCAATCCAGGGGTTGTGAGTTCGAATCCCGGCTCGGCCAACATTCTTTCCGACGATTGACAAACGTCAATGCGACATGCGTCATTCGTCTTCCACCAATGGGCTAAGTATATGTGGAAAAGCAGCCAGTTGCTTGGGAAGATTGTTGTGTGGAGTACTGGTGTGAGAAAACCAGGAAATGCATGAGTAGGTGAACTGGCCGCCGTGATATAACTGAGAAATTGTTAAAAACGGCGTTAAACCCCAATCAATCAATCAATCAATCCATTTTCTAACTTGGCTAATATTCCATGAAGATGTATGTTCTGATAAACTTTCATGAATATTTCGGTTTATAGTTTTACATTTAACTATAAAGCAAATAAAGTTCAAACTCGTACAATTAGGCTTACGTAAATGTTGTTTAAAGTCGAGTATAGCAGGCTAAGGATTAACCTCTGGTGAGATAAATCTATCGCGATCTTAAACTTTAGAGCTAAGCAATCCAAAACTAAATATATTGGATAAAAAGATGGGTAAGTCTGTGCAAATTTAATATAAGTGCAACAAAGATATTTGAAAATGTTGCAGAAAACGAGAAAATTCTCGCTATATATACGCAATACATTGACTCGGCATGTAAATGTGTATAAATAGTCTGTTGAATAATTAGTTATCTATATGTATATCAGAGGACAGTGGAGCCGTATCCTTTTATAGTAGTCGGTGTTGACGTTCGTGCTAAATATCAATAATAGTAAAATTGAAAAGAATTATTTTAAGGGATGTAACAATGAAAAGATAATGGGAAAAAGGAGAAATTGCTCACTTTGAGCAACCGTTCCTTTATCCATAATGTTTTTAAGAACATTTCCTCTGCACATGTGTCAGAAATGGTCTGTATCAGACAAAGCGTTAACCCTTTCCCACATACAACACATGTGCAGCAGACGACTTTAAAATAATCCTCAATATAGAAATCTTTATAAATGATAGTATGATTAGTGAATTGAGTTGAAATCATTGTGGCAAAATGAAGAAATTGCTCATGGTGACCATTTTCTCCTTTTGTCACATGATTTCAAAAGTCGCCCGCAGCAGAGGCGTCAGGAAGCGTCTACATGTGGGAAAGCGTTAACCGTGTATATGCATAGATAAAGATGAGAGAGATCATGATGTTATGCACTATTTACATATATTTATAATATCATTATACGAATACATTATCATATGCGCCCGGCCCGCCCGTCTGACAAAAACCGATATCAGGCGTTTTCCGACTAGCATCGATCCAGCTCAGTGTGGACCTCCTCGCAGCCTGACCAGGATCTCCCATATTCGCATCATGTATCTACGCATGTTGGACAGATGTTTATCATCGGCTTGCTTTCCATAATGAACTCTACAGTATAAATGTTTTATGATGCTGATATTACATAAACGAATGGAGCATACGTTCAGCGATCACTCGAACACGTCGATAACTCGAAGTAATGTATGGATCCCTTTCGAATTCGAGCCCCTAAAGGCGAATCCGCTGTATAAATGTTCATAGTAATTGCCTTTAATTTGAAAAAAATAACAGACGGTTGGTTTTTACAACACGGCGTAAGTTACCAGTACAACACGGTGTAAGTTACCAGTACAACACGGTGTAAGTTACCAGTACAACACGGCGTAAGTTACTAGTACAACTCGGTGTAAGTTACTAGTTACAACACGGTGTAAGTTACCAGTACAACACGGTATAAGTTACCAGTACAACACGGTGTAAGTTACCAGTACAACACGGTGTAAGTTACCAGTACAACACGGCGTAAGTTACCAGTACAACTCGGTGTAAGTTACTAGTTACAACACGGTGTAAGTTACCAGTACAACACGGCGTAAGTTGCTAGTACAACACGGCGTAAGTTACCAGTACAACACGGTGTAACTTACCAGTACAACTCGGTGTAAGTTACCAGTACAACACGGCGTAAGTTACTAGTTACAACATGGTGTAAGTTACCAGTACAACACGGCGTAAGTTACCAGTACAACACGGCGTAGGTTACCAGTACAACACGGCGTAAATTACCAGTACGACACGGTGTAAGTTACCAGTACAACACGGTGTAAGTTACCAGTACAACTCGGTGTAAGTTACCAGTACGACACGGCGTAAGTTACTAGTACAACACGGTGTAAGTTACCAGTACAGCACGGCGTAAGTTACTAGTACAACACGGCGTAAGTTACCTGTACAACACGGCGTAGGTTGCTAGTACAACACGGTGTAAGTTACCAGTACGACACGGCGTAAGTTACCAGTACAACACGGTGTAAGTTACCAGTACAACACGGTGTAAGTTACCAGTACAACACGGTGTAAGTTACCAGTACAACACGGTGTAAGTTACCAGTACAACACGATGAACACCAAGCATAGAAAGCTATTGGTTAGTTACATGTACACATGAACCCTGGCACGGTGCCGATATGGCATAACATCTGATCCATGGGCACATGCACTGTCAGGATATTTTGAATAAAAATATCGATGTAAACTTTAAAACGTGAGAAAGGGGGAAATTGGTCTTTTCCCGTAATGATTTCACAATTAGTGTGCTGTTCGACCTCCTGTATCAGACAAATAATGAATTTCAAGTTCAATATATTAGCGGTCCCGCGAGAAAACCAACATTGTGGACTCTGCGTAAAGTATCGACCCGGATCAGCCTAAGCAGGCCGCGCATGCTAACCCGGAGAGACACTGTTCGCTTCCTGTGGATTTTCTGTTTCATGACTCATTACTCTATACTTCTATCCCCCGGAGACGGAATGTGTTGGCCCGGGTTAGCCTGCGCGGACTGCGCAGCTCATAATATGATGTACCATACATTATTCTCATTACGAACCATGTCACACAAAACCCGACATTATGGCCTCTAAGCCTCATCAAGACCAAGATCAATCTGCGCATCCGGGCACTCTAATCGGGATCATTTGAGCGTGTCCTTTCGAAAATGTACAAGTTGACCTCGTGAAGTTTAATCATGAATTTACCTTTCAAATATTACTAACAGAAGTTTTTTCTGTCAACTTGTAAAGAATCTGATAAGATGGAGTAGATGTACAGGCCGATCTGAACATACCGCTTTAAAATGTTATATTCCACCAAATATTAAACCTTTCCCACTTACAGACGCATCCTAATGAACAATGTATGTCAAAAGTTGGTTGCAACTGTCTGTTTCTAATTGCCAAATAATGCCAAACAAGATAAGTCTGCATGAAATTTGTTAGTTTATCTGGATCTACACTGGTTGCAAATGCCCTATTGTTGTTTATTGTAGAGCAGGGTTCACTATTCCCATTTAATCAATATTAACTAGTGTTGGGAACGAATCATCGAATATAGGCCGAATATTCAAATTCAAATTTCGAAAACAAATTTTTCTCTTTTTTTACGACTTTTTTTAAATATATAAATAATATTAAACTTTAATTTAGCAATGAAAAATGTATTAATGTCTTACAGAAATCGCGAGTTGGAGCTAATCAAGATAAAGAGTATATATGTGTCATAGGTAATGTTATTACAACGTATGTCAAACCTTAAATAACACCATCTGTAAACTCCGGACTCATTTTCAGTTGCGCTGGACTGTTACTTAAAAAACCTCTGATAAACTCTGACAACTTATATTGTGGACTGTATTTTTTCTAAATTAGTTTCCACTTTTATATTTAGAGAAAGATGCGGATTTGTTTTGCCCTGAAGTCGCGAACATTCTCTGCTGCAAAGATTCTTTATAAACGTGTCAAATCTACCAATTTGAAGCCAATGCATATCATTCACAAATTAATTGTAAAGTAAAAACAAAGTAAGCATAAGAAGAAAACTTAAAACTTTATTATTTTATAATCTAACAAAGATACATCATACACAAGTCACTTCACGAAATACCTTACGAAGAGAAATCTATCAAAAGTCGTCTGTCGTAAGTGAACAGTTCTGTAACTACGGAAAATAAAACCTTATTTCGGATACCGATTTTAGATTCGGCTAACAAATAGTCGAATATATTCAAATAAGTAAAACGAATATTCT
Source organism: Serripes groenlandicus (assembly GCA_031761405.1). NCBI lineage: Eukaryota > Metazoa > Mollusca > Bivalvia > Cardiida > Cardiidae > Serripes > Serripes groenlandicus. The sequence goes on from JASEVX010000005.1 coordinate 37,258,319, forward strand.
AATATTGTTTTCAGTATTCTTTCTCATCCCTAATATTAACATTTGCTGTCATAGACTTCAAAAGTAACAATGACTGAAGATAAAGACATTTGTCACATTTAGTTAAGGGAATCTCCTTATTTATAGATTTTATCACTGAAAACTACGCAATTTTTCATGGAGTTAGCTTTGTATTAAAAAATAAATGACTTCATCAGTGCATTTAACCCTTGCCCACATTTAGCTGATTTCTGACGCCTCTGCAGCAGATGAGTTTTAAATTTATTCTAATGATGAACAATTTCTCCTTTTGCCTCAATGTTGTGCGAAAGGATTAAAATGTATGCAAATATGGTTTTTTGTTTTTATTAGCTCGCCAGAGCACAAAGTGCTCAAGGTAAGTTTTTGTGATTGCCTTTTGTCCGTCGTCCGTCGTCAACATTTGATTGTTAACACTCTAAAGGCTTACGCATCCAATCTTCATGAAAGTTTAGCAGAACATATATCTCGATCAAATCTAGACCAAGTTCGAAACCGGGTCATGTCGGGTCAAAAACTAGGTCACTAGTCCAAATTTAATGAAAATCTTTTGAACACTCTGGAAGCCACATTTTTGGCGTGGGCATGTTGACACTTTGTCAGAATGTTTGTCGTTATGATATCTAGGCCAAGTTTGAATATAGGTTATGTTGAGTCAAAAACTAGGTCATTAGGCCAAATTTAAGGAAAATTTTGTTAACACGCTTGAAGCCGCATTTTAAACTTGAGCATGTTGAAACCTTTTCAGAAAGTTTTTCCTGATGATCTTTAGGCCAAGTTCGAATATAGGTCATGTCCTGTCAAAAACAAGGTCACTAGGCCAATTTTAAGGAAAATCTTGTGAACACTCTGGAAGCCACAGAATATGGGTCAGGTCAGGTCAACAACTAGGTCACTAGGCCACATTGTAGAACAATCTACTAGATCGCATTTTTGACTTTTTGTGAGAAAGTTTGTCTTGATGATATTGCCATTGGCGCTGAAAGAGTTAAGTCTTAAATAGCCCATTCTCATTCTCAGGTGAGCGATTCCAGGGCCTCATGGCCCTCTTGTTTGTATGTAGATCTAGATCTTAGTTCTATTATCAGAAGATATTATGTTGCTAGAAAACCCACCTTAGCAATTTGCTATCAGGGAAGGTATGGATCAATCTGCGCATCAGTGCAGCTTTATCTGAATCTGCACTGTTGGCAAATAAGCTACTTAAGGTATCATGATACTGGACAAACATTTGGATCAGACAGTAGTGATAAGCAAGTAGATCTGTATTATTATCAATATGCAATGTTGGTTTTCTTGGAACACTAACAATATAGGTTTTTTAATTTTTATCTTTCTTTTGATTTTCTTTGGCCTTACCCTTTCCCACTTGCAGATACGATTTGACCCATAGCCAGCAGAGCAAATCACTTTTGAAAACATCGTGGCTAAAGGAGAAATTGCTCATAACAAGCAATTTCTCCTTTTGTCACAATGTTTTCAACTCTTATTCAATAATTATAGTTTCATTTTTAGAGATTTTCCATATTTTTACCCGGATGTTTTCAAAGTCGTCTACTTCGGATTTTCTTTATGTGGGAAAGGGTTAAATGTTTATGAACAAAACATTGCTTTTATCTCCCGATACCGATCTACATCAAATCATTGAAATGTTGAAAACATTGTGACAAAATGAGGAATTGTTCATCATGGGCAATCTCTGGTTAAGATAGGACCATGATGCATTGTCATTGTTTAGTGGTTAGAATGTCTGCCTGTGTAGAGAAGGAGACAAGTGTTCAATCCCCTGTGAGGCTATACACAATACTTTAAAAGTATAGTAAGTGCTGCCCTTCTTGATGCTCAGGGTTGGGGAGATAGCAATGACTGGTGTAGCATGTAAGGATGGATTTACTGGTAGTACTGAACATTGTCTCCGGGAAACTCTGTAAATCTATTGAATATAAAGATTCTTCCTTCTTTTACTTTAGATGTTACCTGTATCAGTTTGAAAGAGTGTTAATTAATCCTTTCAGACATACAGCAAATCTATAGCAGATGATTTTGAAACCATCAAATGGAAAGTATAGAAAACCTCTTCAAATGAAAGTAGACTTGTTGTTTTATTAGTGTTGAAAATAGTGTGGCGAAAGGAGAAATGGTTCTGAATGTGCCATTTCTCCTTGTGACACAATGTTTTCTAAAGTCATTTTCTACAGATATGTCAAATGCATTGGGGAAAGGATTAAATTATCATATTAGAATAACAACCCTCGTCATACATTGTATGCATCGAGTATGTGATTGATCATCCTCCCCTCCTCCAGATCATCCAGGCCGGTTGCGAATACTGTCACCGTCAGGCGCTCACTCATTACAACCATCTGGGATATCTGGAGGGCAACATCAGTCACAGCTAGTGGAAACGAGACGCCCTTGCTTAAAAAGTAGGTCTTACTGCATCCTTCGTCTATGCGGACCCTACATCTTCCGCCTGCCGTCTCGGCTGGTTATCCCTCAACGGGCGGTAATGAAGTCTGTTAATAACGATACGGGGTTTTGAATTCCGTGCACGCCGTCTCGTCTTTTTGTCTCCCATCATGCTAATTACTGGACATTCTAGGTCCACACCTCCAACTGAGCCTTTATTTGAGTGCAGCCATCACATGGTAATCCTTCTGATTTTGTATTGATTGGGGGTTTTACGCCATTTTCAACATTAATTCAGTTATATCACGGCGACAGTTCACTTATTTATGATGGCGTTGTAAACAAACTAGTACTAGGCTAGAAATGATGCCTTGCTTAATGGCATTCAACTATGATTCGTGTCGCGACTGGGGATCGTCTGCATTGCTTTGCTTCCTGGATGAAAGCACTTATATTCTTTCCATGTGAACTGGTTTTCATAAACTGGGTACCAGCAACTGACCATAGGGAATGGTCTTAAACACCAAGGACAAAACTTGATTTCACAACAACAACCACAAGTAGAGGCGGGTGAATGCGACGAGAAAATTACTTAACCGCTATAGTCGGTAAGGTGGTTAATGCTTGAACCATCCATGTAGTGACCATAGACGAGACATGGATCTGAAACTAAAACACATTCCCGCCAATGGAAGAGTCCATTTCTTCAAAACCGAAAGATACTACGAAGGTGCTTGGATTTAAATAAGACGACGACTTTGACTACACATTTTTCCTGTGGTAAAGTCTACTTTGAAGGGACTCAAAAATTTGACATTTTTCAAGAATTTTCTTATGCCAATCCCCGTAGAATATCTGATCTTCCGATATGTACGACCAGTGGATCGCCATGCAATAGAAATGTGTAACGTCTAGAGGAGACTACATTGAGACATGACTGTTTAGCATATTGTGAGTTAAAAATACGACGTATGACAACGTCATGTTGTGATAGACGACGCTCCTCGCCTGTCCGCTAGTGACAGGTTGTTGTTTATGAATCTTCATTGTTTTCAAAAGTTGCCTGTTGCAGATGCCTAAAATGCGTATATATGTGGTAGAGTGTTAACCCCAATGCTATGGATACTAGTTAGACGATTCTTAGTACCACTGGGGTTATTGTTAGCTAATTGGGATTTCATTCAATGATAAAAGCGGTGTTGCGGAAAGAATACCTCTTTACCTCTCAATATCCAGGTCTCTGCTTATTTCACCCCAAACCATAAAGTTGACACACTGACATGTCCATGGACAAGGCCCATTTAATCCTGCAGGGGTGGCGAAATATGATTTTGACTTACTTGTCCGTTTTTTCAAAATGCTATTTTGCACTTGTCCGTATGATATTTATATAGTAAATCCCTACAAAATTTCACTTGTCCGTATGATATTTATATAGTAAATCCCTACAACATTTCACTTGTCCGTACAGATTCCTCAGCTGAGTTTAAAAATGAATAATTCCTGAATGATGTAGTTACAAATAACAGGTATTCTGCGTCAACTTCCGTCTATATGTGGAAAATGCATGAATACGTTTATCTAATAATACATTATTGCTATGAGGTGTGCTGTATTTTCCTCAGCTGAGTTTAAGAATGAATAATTCCTGAATGATGTAGTTACAAATAACAGGTATTCTACGTCAACTTCCGTCTATATGTGGAACATGCATGAATACGTTTATTTAATAATAAATTATTGCTATGAGGTGTGCTGTATTTTCCTCAGCTGAGTTTAAGAATGAATAATTCCTGAATGATGTAGTTACAAATAACAGGTATTCTGCGTCAACTTCCGTCTATATGTAAAAAAAGGCATGAATACGTTTATCTAATAATAAATTATTGCTATGAGGTGTGCTGTATGATGTAGTTACAAATAAGAGGTATTCTGCTTCAACTTCGGTCTATATGTTGAAAAGTTATGAATACGTGTATCTAATAATAAATTATTGCTATGAGGTGTGCTGTATGATGTAGTTACAAATAAGAGGTATTCTGCTTCAACTTCGGTCTATATGTTGAAAAGGTATGAATACGTGTATCTAATAATAAATTATTGCTATGAGGTGTGCCGTATGATGTAGTTACAAATAAGAGGTATTCTGCTTCAACTTCTGTCTATATGTTGAAAAGGTATGAATACGTGTATCTAATAATAAATTATTGCTATGAGGTGTGCTGTATGATGTAGTTACAAATAACAGGTATTCTGCGTCAACTTCCGTCTATATGTGGAAAAGGCATGAATACGTTTATCTAATAATACGAAAAAAAAACATAAATGGTTTTTTCGCTTATAGGTAACAGGTGGGAGATTTTTTTTTTTTTTTTTTTTCAATAACCCATGAAGCTTTCTGAAATGAAACTGGAAAAATCCATGGGGGCCGCCATTTTGGATATGTATAAAGAGCAGATGTAAAACACAGATTGAAAATTATTGTCGGCTTTTTAATCTTTTTTTTAAATCGGTATTTTGGGTATGTATAAAATAAGCAGAAAAACACGGATTGAAAATTATTGTCGTCTTTTTAATCTTTTTTTTTTTTTAAATCGATATTTAAGATCATTAAAGTGCTGTGTTATGTTGGATTAACATTTGTACGAAAAGTTAAAAATAAATGGAAATCTGTAAGAAATATGTTTTCCCGTTCGTCAAAAAAACGACAGCATTAGCCTTCTACGCCCAAAACTAAATTTTGACTGTATCGTAGCCAAAGAAGGACGTGACGTCATTTCCGTTACACTTCATCTTGGCGTAACGTCAATGGAGCGACGTCGTTTCCCGCAAACAAATGGTATCAACATGAAAGACCCCAAATTCCTATATATGAGCTATTGACTCACTCATTCAAAGTATAATTATTTATCAAACATTGTGGCAAAATGATAACTTTCTCATAAGAAGCAATTGTTCTTGTGGCGACAATCTTTTCCTAAATCGTCTGTTGCATAGGCTTCAGAAACCGTCTCTAATAGGGAAAGGGTTTAGCAGAAATGTGACCCCTTACATAATTTGCTCCAGTCATATTGACTGGTTGAAAAAGGCAGTCGCCAGATGGCATCAGAAAAGGGCTGATCTATTTGCTTCTTTGCCATAATGCAGGTGATCGATTAAGGATCTTGGCCCTAATGTTTTAACCTCGTTCATTATAAATGTATTCCTTGATTTTCTGAAAGTCTTTACTTTATTATTATCTGTTCAAATAATAGACAACAGCAATACGAATTCCAAATATGTTTTAATAATGCAAGAAACATGACATTAACATTATTATTGTCTAGTCAATTACTTATAAATCCTTTTTTATGGCCAAAGTATGCTCTTTAATTTTTGTTTATAATTATCTTGCGTTTTTTTCGTAAATAGGTAGCACCTATAGATATATTAAATTATTGCTATGAGGAGTGCTGTATGATGTAGTTACAAATAACAGGTATTCTGCGTCAACTTCTGTCTATATGTTGAAAAGGTATGAATACGTGTATCTAATAATACATTATTGCTATGAGGTGTGCTACAGGTATGATGTAGTTACAAATAAGAGGTATTCTGCTTCAACTTCTGTCTATATGTTGAAAAGGTATGAATACGTGTATCTAATAATAAATTATTGCTCAGAGGTGTGCTGTATGATGTAGTTACAAATAAGAGGTATTATGCTTCAACTTCTGTCTATATGTTGAAAAGGTATGAATACGTGTATCTAATAATAAATTATTGCTATGAGGTGTGCTGTATGATGTAGTTACAAATAAGAGGTATTCTGCTTCATCTTCTGTCTACATGTTGAAAAGGTATGAATACGTGTATCTAATAATAAATTATTGCTATGAGGTGTGCTGTATGATGTAGTTACAAATAAGAGGTATTCTGCTTCAACTTCTGTCTATATGTTGAAAAGGTATGAATACGTGTATCTAATAATAAATTATTGCTATGAGGTGTGCTGTATGATGTAGTTACAAATAAGAGGTATTCTGCTTCAACTTATGTCTATATGTTGAAAAGGTATGAATACGTGTATCTAATAATAAATTATTGCTATGAGGTGTGCTGTATGATGTAGTTACAAATAAGAGGTATTCTGCTTCAATTTCTGTCTATATGTTGAAAAGGTATGAATACGTGTATCTAATAATAAATTATTGCTATGAGATGTGCTGTATGATGTAGTTACAAATAAGAGGTATTCTGCTTCAACTTCTGTCTATATGTTGAAAAGGTATGAATTCGTGTATCTAATAATAAATTAGTGCTATGAGGTGTGCTGTATGATGTAGTTACAAATAAGAGGTATTCTGCTTCAACTTCTGTCTATATGTTGAAAAGGTATGAATACGTGTATCTAATAATAAATTATTGCTATGAGGTGTGCTGTATGATGTAGTTACAAATAAGAGGTATTCTGCTTCAACTTCGGTCTATATGTTGAAAAGTTATGAATACGTGTATCTAATAATAAATTATTGCTATGAGGTGTGCTGTATGATGTAGTTACAAATAAGAGGTATTCTGCTTCAACTTCTGTCTATATGTTGAAAAGGTATGAATACGTGTATCTAATAATAAATTATTGCTATGAGGTGTGCTGTATGATGTAGTTACAAATAGAGGTATTCTGCTTCAACTTCTGTCTATATGTTGAAAAGGTATGAATACGTGTATCTAATAATAAATTATTGCTATGAGGTGTGCTGTATGATGTAGTTACAAATAAGAGGTATTCTGCTTCAACTTCTGTCTATATGTGGAAAAGGCATGAATACGTTTATCTAATAATAAATTATTGCTATGAGGTGTGCTGTATGATGTAGTTACAAATAAGAGGTATTCTGCTTCAACTTCTGTCTACATGTTGAAAAGATATGAATACGTGTATCTAATAATAAACTATTGCTATGAGGTGTGCTGTATGATGTAGTTACAAATAAGAGGTATTCTGCTTCAACTTCCGTCTATATGTGGAAAAGGCATGAATACGTGTATCTAATAATAAATTATTGCTATGAGGTGTGCTGTATTGTTGAAAGAGCATGAATACGTTTATCTAATAATAAATTATTGCTATGAGGTGTGCTGTATTGTTGAAAGAGCTTAATAATGAGAAACCATCACGTAGAGAGTTGATTTAATCCAGTCACACATACAAAAGCTTTTCGACGCCTCTGCAACAGACGACTTTTGACAACAAAGTGGCCAAAGAAGAAATTTATCTTAATGAGTTATTACTCCTTTTGCCACACTATTTTCAACTCTGTTCAATAATTATACTTTCAATAAGAGTTTCATAGTCTTTTCCTGACATTTTCAAGGTCGTCTGCTGCAGAATTGTTGTATGTGGGAACGGGTTTAAGATATGGGTCCTTGTTCATCCAAAGACAATGCCTCTTTGTGTCATACATTTCGGCTGCTGTATATGGCTCAAGTGTAATCCTTTCCCACATATAGACGCCTCTGTAGCAGACGACTTTTGGAAACATGTGACAAAAGGAGAACTTGCTCAAAACGAAACTCTTTTCATTGAAGATTCTGAACGGTATGTATACACCAAGAAGAATGTATACTCCAATTGGCTGAATTGACTACCAGGATTCATAGCTAAATAACGTAGCAGAACAAATATGAAAAAGTATATAGTTCCTCAAAACGAATGAATTCCCGCAGACATACTTACAGTAGTTATATATATGCATGTCTCTGATTATTGTAACACACTACCAAAAGAAGTTAGTAAATAGGCAAAGAACGTCAATAGTTTTTACTAAAATTAAGCTTGCTCAACAGTACGATTGAAGGAACAGCGTGTTGAAATTCGGATCTGATTTCTATGGATTACAAGCCAAAAAACAGGGAGAAGTGAATACAGATCAGAGAGAACAATTGCTTATATATAGATATCAATAGAAGGTAAACTGTATGAAAACGAATATACATACAAGCTAGGTTCACGAGTTCTAAATTGTATTTGGAGCAAGGTTTGTTGCATGCATTGAGTTATCAACAATTGTCAACGATATACTTTGAAAACGCAATGCATATATATACTGGACTTATGTGTTTGGTGATATTTTACACCAACGCGATTTCATTCTTTTAAATACAAATCTCAAAATGTGCCATTTAATAAATGTTTTCCCAAGGAAATCTGCAAAATTTATTGTTAAGGCATATATCCGTAGACGATCCGTTATGTACCCAGAGTAAAGGGTATACCGTTAATCAGTTAATCCTTCTGAGTTTGATCATTTCACTATTATAACATTGTATTACCATTATACGATACCGGTGAATGAACTGTTTAGAACATGCTATAAAATGAGAATTGTTTAGCATTTGTAAATTATATTTGTTAGAGTTATTTCAATTATCAGTGTATATAACTTGCCATTTAACAACGAATCATTACCTCAGATATTTCACGTATATTTATTATTTATTCAATTTAGGTGACTTATAGGTCCAGGGCCGGGTGCTTTTATTTTGTACATAAATACTTGCTTGTAATATATTGTATGCACATGTCACTATAATAAAAAAATACTTACTTACTTACTTACTATACTAGTCACGGATTCTCACACTATTTTTTATGATAAAATTTAAAGAAGTGACAATCAGGGATAATACAAGGAACTGTCTTTTTTGTGTATTTTCAAGCACATATCTAAGCTCTGTCGATAAATGAACGGAATTATTAATGTGTCATCCAGGTAAGTACGCTTATTAAAACCCACATTGTGTTATTAGCGACTCGATCAGAACAATATTTATCAGAAAATTTAATATATAAAATAATGTCAATTACTTTATTTGCACAAAAGAAGAACATTTCTGATAACAATCACAAATTTTTATATAAATAGATAGATATGGTTTCCGGTATTTATCATTGAAGGTCAGATGGAGGAATTTCATTTTCCATAGGCAAATATTATAACGTTTTGGGCTATGTCTTTTTCCAATCCAAATAACCCAGAAACCTATATTCAATTAAAGTTTATTAAAAACACATGCAACTTTAGAAAAATAATTATTGTCCAATATGGGAGACCGCTGTAGCGTGAGAATAGGCAGACCGTGACATTTATCAGACCTTACATTTCTCACAGTACGGTCGTGAAAATTTTAAGGCGTGAAAATCTTAAGACAGGTTGATTTAATGCAATTTAGATTTGTATTTTTCGACTTCGTTCCATCTTCTCGATATTAACATTAATTATGTACATGCGTTCTTCTGTTTGAGCGAACTGAAATAATGTAAAACTGAGCATTTTAGGCATTACATTAGGCTCCTTAGTAAAACCTTAAGACACGTCAAATAAATGTAAATGTAATTAATTTATACATTAAAATAAGCGGGTATCGGGTGATTCATTGAATGGGGGTTTAACGTCGTTTTCAACATTTTTTCAGTCATATCACGGCGGCCAGTTCACCTACTCATATGTTTCTTGGTTTTCTCACCCCAGTACTATCCCATTAGTGGAAGACGAATGACGCTTGTCACAATAACTTTTTTCAAACGTCGGAAAGAATGTTGGCCTAGCTGGGGTTCGAACTCAGAACTCCTGGATTGACAGCCCTCGTCGCTACCGATTGAGCTACCGGGGCAGGACGGGTATGGAGTGAATACACCTATGACTTACCTGTACCACTAGTCAATCAAGTAATTAATTAGTTAATTAATAAATAATTACTGTAACGAAAAGCAGGTGATATTACCTACGGCGGTTATGGGGTGATACACCTGTGACTTACCTGTACAACTAGTCAATCAACTAATTAATTAGTTAATTAATTAATTAATGATTACCGTAACGAAAAGACAGGTGATATTACCTACCCACTATAACTCAACATTACATTTGTACTGCTTACATGAAATTGGGGTTAATGGTATAACACCTACATTGACATTCCTGCCCATCTCTTCATTCCTCAATCAATCAATCAATCTATCTTATAATTTTACATAAGTAAAACAAATCGAAAGACATGGAATTCATATGTATATATAATTCAACAGGTGTTCATAGTAGTGTTGGGGTAGGGGGTCTAGACGTCTTCTATGAATATATTTACTTAATCAAATCAATCCATCTACACCACTTTCTGTTAGTTTGTGGTGTCCATCTGTCCGTCCGAAATTCATAAAATGTCTGTGAACATATTTTTGGACGTTCAATTGACTATCCAAGCTATTTCAATTATGTAGTTCTCTCTTGTAACTGAATTATATATAAACATTAATTTAGGAGAAAGTACAGAGGTGTGAGACCGTAATGTTATCCACATGAGGGCATTCACCATCATTTTCATCTCTCACACGTGTCATCATTTCTACACAAAGCAGCTTCATACGTAATAATCGACCCATCTCAGACTCAAATTGGAGACTCTGTTCTAACTGTGATGTTCTTTGATGAGAATGTATTAGTCGATGGTATCGCAGGTGGCAGTTTGATCAATAATAGGTATTCTTTCATCCAATAGTGTACCTATGTTGTTTTAAGTTATCGTCTCAGGTTATATCATTCAAGTAAATTTGCTAAAAAAAATCATTTTTCCATCTCAGTATGTTCATAATCAGTCAGTTCTGGGAAACATTGCCCTTCCCATATACTCATACTCACAATTTTCTGGGACATCTGGTACCTTCCCCTATGTTCATACTCACAGTGGGTTCAGGGACATCTGGTACCTTCCCCTATGTTCATACTCACAGTGGGTTCAGGGACATCTGATCCCTCCCCTATACTCATAGTCACAGTCAGTTCTGGGACACCTTTTATCTCCCCTATACTCAGTCAGTCGGTTCTGGGACATATTGTCCTTCCCATATACTCATACTCACAATCTGTTCTGGAACACCTTGTCCCTTCCCCTATGTTCATATTCACAGTGGGTTCTGGGACATCTAATCTCTCCCCTATACTCATAGTCACAGTCTGTTCTGGAACACCTTGTCCCTCCCCTATGTTCATATTCACAGTGGGTTCTGGGACATCTGATCCCTCCCCTATACTCATACTCACAATCTGTTCTGGAACACCTTGTCCCTCCCCTATGTTCATATTCACAGTGGGTTCTGGGACATCTGATCCCTCCCCTATACTCATACTCACAATCTGTTCTGGAACACCTTGTCCCTTCCCCTATGTTCATATTCACAGTGGGTTCTGGGACATCTGATCTCTCCCCTATACTCATACTCACAATCTGTTCTGGAACACCTTGTCCCTTCCCCTATGTTCATATTCACAGTGGGTTCTGGGACATCTAATCTCTCCCCTATACTCATACTCACAATCTGTTCTGGGACACCTTGTCCCTCCCCTATGTTCATATTCACAGTGGGTTCAGGGACATCTGATCCCTCCGCTATACTCATAGTCACAGTCAGTTCTGGGACACCTTTTATCTCCCCTATACTCAGTCAGTCGGTTCTGGGACACATTGCCATTCCCATATACTCATACTCACAATCTGTTCTGGAACACCTTGTCCCTTCCCCTATGTTCATATTCACAGTGGGTTCTGGGACATCTGATCTCTCCCCTATACTCATACTCACAATCTGTTCTGGGACACCTTGTCCCTTCCCCTATGTTCATATTCACAGTGGGTTCTGGGACATCTAATCCCTCACCTATACTCATAGTCACAATCTGTTCTGGAACACCTTGTCCCTCCCCTATGTTCATATTCACAGTGGGTTCTGGGACATCTAATCCCTCCCCTATACTCATACTCACAATCTGTTCTGGAACACCTTGTCCCTCCCCTATGTTCATATTCACAGTGGGTTCTGGGACATCTAATCCCTCACCTATACTCATAGTCACAGTCTGTTCTGGGACACCTGGTCCCTCCCCTTTACTCATAGTCAGTCAGTTCTGGGACATCTTGTCCCTTCTATATACCCACTATCACAGGCAGTTCTATGGTACCTGGGCCCTTTCTCTATACTCATAGTCAGTCAGTAATTGGACACCTGGTCCTTACGTATACTCATGTTCAAAATCGGTTCTGGGACACCTGGTCCCTTCTATATGCTCATACTCACAGTGGGTTCTGGGACATCTGATCCCTCCCCTATACTCATAGTCACAGTCAGTTCTGGGACACCTTTTATCTCCCCTATACTCAGTCAGTCGGTTCTGGGACACATTGTCCTTCCCATATACTCATACTCACAATCTGTTCTGGAACACCTTGTCCCTTCCCCTATGTTCATATTCACAGTGGGTTCTGGGACATCTAATCCCTCACCTATACTCATAGTCACAGTCAGTTCTGGGATACCTGGTCCCTCCCCTATACGCATAGTCAGTCAGTTCTGGGACATCTGGTCCCTTCTATATACCCACTATCACAGGCAGTTCTAGGATACCTGGGCCCTTTCTCTATACTCAGTCAGTCAGTAATTGAACACCTGGTCCTTACGTATGCTCATGTTCAAAATTGGTTCTGGGACACCTGGTCCCTTCTATATTCTCATACTCACAGTCGGTTCTTGGACACGAACTCACAGTCGCAACCAGTTCTTGGAAACCTTGTTCCATCCCTTATAACTCAAAGACGGTTTTTGGACACCTGGCCCCTACCATATACTCATAGCCGCAGTCGGATTTGGTCCCTTTATCTATATTTATAGTTTCAGTCAGTCACCTGGTCCCTTTTCCTATGTTCATATTCTAGGTCCGTTCTCACAGTTGGTTCTAGGACAACTTGTCCAGTGCTGCGTTAACGTACACTTTAATCTTTGATGGTGATAATCATAAGAAAAGATGTTTTGTTTCTAAGAAGAAGAAAATTACACACAGGGTTATACATCTTTCTTGCCGAAAAGATATTGTTGGGTGTATAGACACTTAGTAAAATGGGACGAGCTATTGCATCTGTATGCCGGGCTCTATTTCAATCTGTAATGATTGTCAAGGGTATTTTCAGCTGCTACCACGTCACGTGCTCTTTGAAACACTTTAACTCTCTAATTAAGTTTGTACCATATAGTATGGCCAAGTGCAATTAAAAATGTATATAAGGATATATTTATTTTATTTTTGAAACAAGAATATAACGAAAAAAGAACAAAACGGAAAGGTTATACACACAAATAAAATATCTCTTTAAATAACCACACTTAGATCAGAGCCAATGCCCATCATCTGATAGAAAGGATTGAAAACATCTCTGGAACAAAATAAGTTCCCGGAAGAAAATTTCAAGGGGAGTTTATATACTTCAGGTGTAAGAATTGCAGGAAATGGGAATGTTCTTATTGATAAATGCATCCTCATCTGCAATCCTTACACAATATAATGACACAAATAATGTGGCAGCATTTCTGATGTGGTACACTGATTAATTGATTGGGGTTTAACGCCGTTTTTTTAACATTTTCTCAGTCATATCATGGCGGCCAGTTCACCTACTCATGTGTTTCCTGGTTTTCTCACACCACTACTGCACACAACAATCTTTCCAACTGGCTGGTTTTCCACATAAACTTAGTACATTGGTGGAAGACGAATGACGCATGTCGCATTGCCTTTTGTCAAACGTCGGAAAGAAAGTTGGCCGAGCCGGGATTCGAACTCACAACCCCTGGATTGACAGCCCGCGTCTCTACCGACTGAGCTACCGTTGATGTGGTACAGGATGATTATATATAAATACAAATGCTTATCTATCCCCTCAAAAGCAGATTCCCGTTATAACCACACTCCTCAAATAACTCCATTATTTAATAAGTGTAGGCAATTGATTGATTGATTGATTAGGGTTTAACGCCTTTTTTAACAATTTCTCAGTTATATCACGGCGGCCAGTTCACCTACTCATGCATTTCCTGGTTTTCTCACACCAGTACTCCACACAACAATCTTCCCAAGCAACTGGCTGCTTTTCCACATAGACTTAGCCCATTGGTGGTAGACGAATGACGCATGTCGCATTGACTTTTGTCAATCGTCGGAAAGAAAGTTGGCCGAGCCAGGATTCGAACTCACAACCCCTGGATTGACAGCCCGCGTCGCTACCGACTGAGCTACCGGCAGGCATAAGTGTAGGCAAGAAGAATGCAGTAGATGAGACTATTAGAAACCGTGGGCAGTTTGCATGAATATATGAGCCTTGGTTTTTTAAGCCATGAAAATTGTAAGACTTGATGAAATGGTGATAAGAGCTACTTTGGAGGTCGTCATAACTCCCAAAAAACAAACATCTGTATTAAATAGCATTTTAAACAAGTTAATTGATTTTAGAATGGCTAATTTAATTTACATAAGATGATATTTTTGGTTTTGTATGGGGATTAAAGTTTGAAACATAATTTGTAGCTGTGAAAAATATCAGACTATATGAAAACGGCATATATAGCTCATAATTAGTAGACTTTTGATGCCACAATGTTTCCAAATCCATACAATAATCATTGTTTCATTTATGTGAACTTCCCATGTTTATGTATACATGTAAGGAGTTCTTATGTGTATTCCTTTATAAGACTATAGGAAACAGTGAGCAGTTTGCATGAATGAGCCTTGTTTTTTTTAAGGCATAAAAATTGTAAGACTTGATGAAACGATGATAAGAAGCTACTTTGGAGGTCTCCATGGCTTCCAAAAAACAAACATCTGTATGAAATAGCATTTTTAACAAGTCAACTAATTTTAGAATGGCTAAATGAATTTACACAAGATTAATATTTTGGTTTTGTATTGGGACCAAAGTTTGAAACATAATTTGTAGCTGTGAAAAATATCAGACTATATGAAAATGGCATAGAAAGCTCATAATGAGCAGACCATTGTTGCCACACGGTTTCCAATTCCAAACAATAATCATTGTTTCATTCATATCAACTTCCCATGTTTACGCATACATGTAAGGAGTTCTTAGGTATTCCTTTTAAGACTAAAGGACACAGTGGGCAGTTTGCATGAATGAGCCTTGTTTTTTTAAGCCATGAAAATTATAAGACTTGATGAAACATTTTTAATAAGTAAATTAATTTTAGAATGGCTAAATAAATTTACACAAGATTAATATTTGGGTTTATTATGAGAATTAAAGTTTGAAACATAATTTGTACATGTGAAAAATATCAGACTATATGAAAATGGCATAGAAAGCTCATAATGAGCAGACTTTTGTTGCCACAATGTTTCCAACTCCATACAATAATCTTTGTTTCATTCATGTCAACTTCCCATGTTTATGCATACATTTTTTTTAAAGTCGACTACTACTGATATGATGTATGTGGAAATGGGTAGGACATAATTTATACCAGTGCACATTTTAAGAAAATATATAGTTAATTAGCAGCCTTTACTTAACCCTTTCCTTCATACGGCAATCGAGTATGTTGAATTGATAAGTATCGGTCACCGAATAAAAATAACTTAGTACCTAAGTTATTTTTATTCGGTGACCGATACTTATCAATTCAACATACTCGATTAAGAAATAATTGCAGTAATTTAAACGCCGACCTTTATGTTAACCACTTAAGAGATACTCCCATTTGTGCATGTGGTGATGAATTCGAAGATGCAGAACATTTTATTTTTCGATGTGACCTTTTCAGAATTGAAAGACGGCAACTATTTACAAATACTCGTGAATTCCACCCATTAAGTACCATTAAATTATTATACGGCAATGCAGATCTAGCATTAGAGAATAATCAACTTATTTTTCATCATTTCCAAAAATATATTAAACAGACAAAACGTTTTCAACCTGGATAATAACTTAAAGTAACTGAGTGCTGTCACTGTTCGTAGGGTGAACAGTGTATGTGGTGAGGTATTGAGGATTCTATGGGGACTGGGCGGCATGGTATCATTATTTGTTTGTGTGGTGTGTTTTTTTTCTCTTACTGTTTTTTCTTTATTTCAATATAGTTTTTCTTTTTCTTTTCATAAGTTCTCTTTTCATAAGTTCTCTTTTCATTTTTTTTTTTTTTTTTCAATCCGGTAAACATATACATTTATATAGCCGCACTGGAGAGAACTGTAACTAATGTTGTTATAACTTGTAGTTCAATCCATTTGCATATGTTATATATTTTGTTATCATTTAATGTTCATTTGTATATATTGATATTATGTAACATACGTAATAAAATATGTTTAAACTAAAATACGGCAATTCTGCAGCAGACGACTTTGAACGTATTTTGTCAAAAAATAGAAAATCTCTATAATTGAATGGATAACCTATGACAAAAAGTGGAAAACATTGTGGCAAAAGGAGAAATTGCACGTTTTGTGCAATTTCTTCTTTTGTCGCTATGTTTTCAAAAAGCCGTCTGCTGCAGAGGCGTCGTCTATATGAGGGAAAGGGTTAACCAAAAATAAGGAGTTTTTATGTATATTCCTTTTAACCCTTTCCCACATACAGACGCTTTCTGCGCCTTTGCAGCAAATGCATTTTGAAATCATTGTGGCAAAAGGAGAAATTGCTTGAAACAAGCAATTTCTCCTGTTGCCACAACTTTTTCAGCTCTTTTTCATTATAATGTTTTCATTTATAGAGATTTTCCATAAGTGTGCCTAGTTGTTTCCAAGGTTGTCTGCTGTAGATTTGCTGTATTTATGTATGAAACAAGTTAAA